>OX638406.1:23327863-23937959 GCA_951813805.1 Limnephilus auricula | reverse complement strand
TTTTACTGTAGAACAAAATTGTTAACACATATGGGAAAACTGCTCCAATCCTTCCAGTGCAATTCAGGATTAGTCAGCACTCGATTGTCAATCCTCGTGACTCCTTGGGACTAGGACAAGATGAAGAATTTTACAGTAGAACAAAATTGTTACCACATATGGGAAAACTGCTCCAGCCCTTCCAGTGCATGTTGAGGATTGGTCAGGACTCGATTGTCAATCCTCACCACTCCTTGGGATTGAGACAGGATGCCCGGTTGCCTTGGTACGGCCCTCTTGGTTGAGAAGCCTGTCTCCACGTAGCCGATGAACTTGTGAGGGAATTCCGCCACTTCCGTTGGGACGGGAATTGTGCTGCTTGATGGTGTTGGAAAATCTATGACAAAATAAGTATTTATTATGGTACAATCTTTAATCAATCGCCAATAATAATTTTTATGGCCATAAAAAATTAGCTTGAAGAAATAAAATCTTTATAGATTGTATGTCAGATTAATGTTAGAACCTTTGTTCATTTTCCAGAATTGCTAGAACGACAGCTATATTATATAAACTATATAAAAATAATTTATTTAAAACTTCCCACTTTATCCACTGGAGCGACAGAGAATTATAAAAAATCACCTGAGTGCTCGCCACATTCGAAAATTAATTTTGAAAATTTCCCACCCACAAAAAAAAATCATTTCTCCACATTTATGTATGTAAACATATAAACAAATTATAGTGCTATACAGCCGATGAAATCGCCTACATTTTACTAATCATCCTATATTTTTAAAATTGATAAAAAATTATTAAATAACAACTTTATAAGTGCGCAAAATTTGTGCTTTAGTGATTTGAAGATTTGAGATTGCCGCCAGTGGATATTTTAAATATCTACATTGAATATTTTTCTACGTTTTTATGTTCTCTTTGGCCTGTTTGATAACCACAGATGCAAATATATACTAGAAAACCAATTTTTTATATGTGTACATCAAATCAAAAGTTTGGTATGAAAATTATTTTGAAGTTCATTTGTAGAATTGAACTTTTCCAACTGACAAAATTAATTCTAGAAGAATTCAAAGACAATCGATAAGGCCATAGACATAAAGTCTATTTTATCAACTATTTGATAGAATAAATTGCTGGCCATGATTGTTTGTCTCATTGAATATTTTGTAACGTGAAATCATTTAAAAATGTTTTTAAAAATGAAACATTTTTTACTTGTCAAAAATTGCATTTTTTAATGTCTGTGACTATTGACATTTCCAGTAGACCATAAATAATATACAGATATATTATTATTCAATGTTGCCCCAAAATAAGTACAAGGTTGAGCAATTTCAGTAACTAATGCAGAGAATTCAGGCATTTACAATTTTTTTATAAAATTTAAAATATGAGATAAATGATAAAATACAGGAGGATAAATCACAGAAAGCAGTTTATATGTTTCCTTAATTCAGAGGTGTGTGTCTTGGAATGAGGCGGCCGAATCTAAAACTCGATCTAAGCCCGAAAATCTCTATCATTTGAGTGGTTAAGATGATTTTTTTCACATTTTTTTTATGTTAAAATTTTACAAATAAGCCTAGCTCTAAAAGAAAAAAAATAAATGTATAAAAGTTTATTGGCAGTTCATCAAAAAACATAGTTCTCCTTGTTTTAATAGAAGTGAAATTCATACCGTATTTTTGATTTCACTGTATGGGAGATTATTCCCATGGAGATAAGTTTTTCAACCAAACAAAGCCAGCTGCAGATAAGAACATATTGAGTAGGTACCAAATTAAACAAAGTAAACATTATGAAGTGCGATGTAACATTCAATAAAATGTTATGAAGTATAAGTTAACATCACATTATTAGGGTTATTAATAACATCAAACAAAAAATGCAATTCATACAAAAAATATAGTAGGTACTACAGGTATAAATTATTTATGAAATGTTTTGACTGCCCTAGTTGCCCAACTTGGATTCCTCCTAGTTGGGCAACGGAACATTTAATGTTTCATTAAATATGTTTTACTCCGCTTAATGTGGAATATATCTTATTTAAATAGTTAGATTAAGCTTCATTATTACGAAAAGTGAGCATTTATGCATTTTGTGTAAGATTATTTCACATGTTTTTTTATATGTTTTTTATATATGTCTTCATAACACAACTCAATTTCAAAGAAAAAATAATTTTCTTTTGTTTTTTTTGCAATTATGTACTTAAGGAATAATATGAACTAAACCTGTCAATTTGTCTGTCCTGGAACGGGAAACTTTCCTAGTTGGACAGGCAAAGCTTCCTAATGTGTAACTTGTACTTTCTTTTGTACCTATCTATAAATAAATAAATAAATAAATTATTTCTTCAAACATCGCAAAATCACTTTGTGGGGTCATTTTTAATTAAATTAAAACAAATAACTTTGTTTAAACCACTAATATAATCACAATTACCTAAGTAAGTAGGTAATTGTGTTTATGTTAGTGGTTTAAACAAAGTTATTTGTTTTAATTTAAATAAATAAATGTTTGACGCCGTGTTTGCCCAAGTGAAGCGGCCTTTTACACTTCATTTCAACAATTACTACAAGAAACAACCATTTAAAATAGGTTATTAGTTTGGATAAACTAAGTAATTCATGCGTATTTAGATCGAAACAAAACTTCGTAAATATCAAATCCATACAAAAGTAAGTGGAGTACTACAACTTTACCAATGTTTCTTGTAGTAAGTAAGTTGAAACGTAGTGTAATTTCCAAAATCTGTGCCTAATAAAAAAAAGTTGTGCGGTTAATGAAATATTTACCAATAAATGAAACGATCGATTTAAAATCGAATTTTCTGTGTAACACAAATAATAATGAATTGTTCATACCATTATTTGTAGTGCATTTCCCACAGTTCCAAGAACTGATTGATTGTCGTATCGTTTCGCAATCCTTTCTGTGACTATGTTTTAGGGACACCAACTGCTGCCTGAAACCACAAAGATCAACAGTTATTTTGATATTTTTCTCCGAGAAAATCCATAGTAATTATTTTACGAATATCCTGATTATGGATGTACTCACCTTAAATTGTTTATTTCATTTCGAGCCAACGAAAGTGAATTCATTAATGTGGCTATTTCACTATTTCGAGAATTAGTTTCCATTTTGCTTTTCAATAGATTTAAAAAATAATGCTTTTCTAACCGACCGGCTGACTTTGCTGGCTGTCAGCGTTGCGGGCATAAAAATACAACAGTAGAGAGCGTAGCTGTCAGTCTGTCAAACAGCGGCCATAGAAAATTTGACAGATGATAATCAAAATTAAAGGTTGCTAGGCTAGAAAATAGTATCGGGTTTTTCATGTAGCTATTGCTCCGTAAAGCCGGGTCTCGACTATTTATTTACTGGTGACCGGTCTACTCAGCGAAAACTTTTTAAGTGTATGAATATTGAGTACAAACTTTTCATTGGATGTTAATTCCTCACATGATAATTCATCATGTCTCGAAGCGTCGAAAACTGGTAATTGGGGTTTTTAACCTTACGTTTTTTTTTTTTTCATTGTTTTTATTTCTTGCTAGAGCAATCCCGATGAGTTACAAAACTCATTTTAGGACAGGAGGAACCTACAGTTCATAGGTAGGAGGTAGTAGTTACAATTTTACCAAGGTATTTTGATATCATAATATAAGTTTTACATTCAGTACAGCATCAAAATAAAAATAAAGACAGGTTAAGTAGAACAAACAACAAGAGAAAACAAGTAAAGAGAGGGAAAAACTGATACGAGTATATAAGATAGAACAAAAAATGACAAGACAATTACATATTTTCATTTTTAAATGTAGTTAAAAAATATTCTTTTAAAGCATTGCTTTGCAATATTTTATTATGCTGGATGTTTTTGTACATATCTGGAAGCGAATTATATAGTGTATAGGCAATATAGTTCAGAGATTTTATCCCATATTTTGTAGTGTGTGTTTGAGAAACGCGGATTTTATTGATATTTCGAGTATTGTGGTTGTGGATGTCTTGATTGTAAAGTGGCTTGGTGTTAGTATGAGTTGATTGTTGGGTAATTTTTAGGATGGTGCTTGTGATTTCATGTTTAGAAAGGATTGTGATTGGAAGGATACCGGAAACTGAATAGATGTCCCTGACATGAGTGTCCCATGGAAGTCCATAAACATTTCTAAGAGCTCGGTTTTGAACTACCTGCAGGTCGGCAATCAATTTCTTTGAGGCAAAGCCCCAGATACAGCAGAGATAGGAAATATGAGAATGTACCATTGCATTGTAGACTGAAGTTAATAAAGGGATGGGTAGTAATCCTTGAAGCCTATATAGTACACCAGTTATGGGAGTAATTTTCTCCTTTACATGATTTTCGTGGAGATCCCATGAGAGTTGGGAATCTATGATCAGACCCAAATATTTTGTGCTCATTCTCTTTTCGAGGGAGTTGTCTCCAATTTTGAAATCGAGGCTGAAATTTTTCTTGTTACCGAAAAGTATATAATGGGTTTTTTTTTACGTTAAGGGTTAGTTTGTTTATTCTCAACCAGCTTGTGATATGGGAAATATCAGCATTCATTTCCGTTTCAAGCTCCGCTAGGTTCGGTTTAGTATAAAAAATTACCGTATCATCCGCATAAAGTTGTATAGTTCCTTTAATACCCCGCTTTGTTATGTCATTTACGTAGATTAGAAAGAGCAACGGTCCAAGAATTGATCCCTGTGGTACTCCACATGCTATTTTACCTAATTCACTCGTTTCTCCCCCTAGTTCTACTGCCGAAAAGCGATTTGAAAGGTAAGATCGGAGGGTTAGGTTAGGTTAGGTGAGGGGGGGGAATGGAAGGTCAGGTTAATGTGAGTTATGTTATGATGAATTATCATGTGAGGAAGAATCGTGTCTGAATAAATTTACTATGGGAATTCGGACGCTGAGATCTCATAGTCCGATTACACATAGAACCTTATTTACTAATTTTATGTGCTCCTATTTCAAATGTAGGTACTAATAAAAGTAACCTCGGTTTTGACAGAATTTGAGGTAAAACATCTGAGAATTATAATGGATGTGATTAGTTACTACAATATCTTAGTTTTATTTAAGGAAGATAGTAATAATGTCATCACAACATTTCATTCATATGAAAAATATGATTAAATCCTCCGACTGGGTTTAAAAATATGCTTAATTTCTACGTTTTTGAAACTTTGATCGCTTAGAAACATGTTAGATGCTTTACGAGTGGAACACATCTTGGCATAAATAAACCAATTACGGCCGGCGTAGTCCAGCGGTAGAGCGTTAGACTCCCATTCCGAAGGCCCCGTGTTCAAACCCGGCGTGCGCAAATAAATTTTATTTAATTGATTTGTGTTATTTCACAATTATTTAAAATAATATATATAGTATATTTGCGGCACGTTCCAGAGTGGAAGATACTCCTAGTATCGCCCTGGTGAAAGACCACCATTCAGAATTGAAACGTTGCTTGAAATGGCTTTAACCGTGTTTAGTGACTAGATCTGAATAGCCAGGTACTTCCCCACCTTCCTCTTCCTCGTCTCCTTCCCTTCCCCACTTACCTTCAGCCTCATAACACACCACCATTGGGGATGCCATAGTCTCACTGTCTCCAGACGGGAGCAGTTGGGACTCTTGTGAGGTATTCACTATAAAAAAAAAAAAAAAATCACATCTTGGCATGTGAAATAATCGAATATTCTTTTGAAACGTCTAGGGAAATTAAGCGTTTTAGAAAATTATTGTAAAACATTTAAATATTTGTGCATGATCCTAGATAAATAAAAGGAAACACGCTTTTTTCTTGCGTAAATAAAACCAGGAGAATTGTATTAAGCGCGAATTTAACGCCATCTACACGAGTGTTATGGTTAGCGGGCCTACGAGCGGCGCAAAGTATACTTCAACAATCAAGCAAAAAACCCATTTCCACACCACCTTGAAGTAGAGTAAGCTGCGCCTTTTTTATCGTGGTGTCTGTCCCCTAGAGGCCTAATTCACATGTTTTGGACAGTTTCAAAATTTCGCGCAATCTTCTTCGCTTTGCTATTCCTGATGGACCAGGCGTTGTGAGTGCGTCTTCGGTATCAATCGAGACACGTCACAGACCGAAATTATGACTTAAATTAATTTTTAGAATTAACAATATTACCTTCGACTATTTTTTTCCATATTATAGGCAGCTACCTTTTACATTGGAAACAAGTTTTTTTTAAAAACTTTTTTTTGCTTGAAATTTTGCATTTACTTTAACGTGTTTTATACAATCCCTCTCTAATTGAGAAAATCTCTTGTTTAGAGAGTATTTGATGACCATCAAATGTGAGAGTTTGTAACTGGGGTTGATAGTATATTTGATAGCCATCAAATTAATGTGATAGTGTTTGCAACTGGCGCTGATAGTCAATTAAATAAGATAGAGTTTGTAACTGACGCTGATGGTAGTAAAGAACGAATCAGACGGTTCACTAATCGTTCATTTCCGTGTTTCATTCGGCTTAGTTTACTCGGAATGACACGTCTGAACATGAAATGAAACGAAAGTGCCGAATACTGCCGAATGAAATCTTCAAGTGAACCGATCCAACAATGTTGGATATTTTCATTCCGCATCCAACGCTATCACATCGCACGCAAAACGTCAATATAGTATTCGTTCGGCTGATTTGTTTGCTTTTGGGAACACGTCTCATAGAAATTGTTGGGTCTCCCTTATTATCCATGTGTTATATATATATTTTTTTTAATATATGTAAGATTATTAATTTGTATGTAAATGTTCGTAATAAAAAAAGTAAAATCAAATTGTGTTATGTCATAAAAAATAAAAAGGTTTGTAAAACGAAACAATACTGTTTTTTTTAAATTTTTATTTATTTCATATTTTTATTAGAAAAACTCTCTTTTTAACTTTTGAAGGTTATTCCCATTTTTATTTTTATTTATTTAATTGGGTCAACAAAATTGCGTAAAAATCGATGCATCTGACATGTTTTTCCTTAAAATTCGAGGCCGGACCGCGATGGAAATCAAACGAATTCCAGCGCGCCTGACCTCGCTCGGCGACGCTGTGATGGGAATGGACGAGTGAACGCTTATTTCTATAGCGCCGTCTGAACATGGAATGAAAGGAAGATGGAACATTATGCCGAAATATCGTGGCGTAAACCTTCACTCGAGTGAACTGTCTGATTCCACCATAAGTAGTATTGTATTGTTCTAACAAATAAAACAAATTTTCCAAAACAAGTCCACAAAATATGCATGTATTAAAACAATATAAAAATGAACAATTTCTTCAATATAAATAATATTTATAGAAAATGCTGACAATATTATTGACTTGTGCATCATTTGATAAGTGATTACAAATTGTCAAACGTGTTGCCGAGGAAAATAGGTTGCAATATTTTAGAATTAGATTTTTTTTAGTTCAGAAAAGCGAATATCATCATTTTTGCACCGCGGCCCTCGGGAAAGCTGACGTGGGTTGTTGTTCAACTACACAGCAGCAACAATCTGTAAAAAAATCATTATTTTAAAGATAGTTACATAAAAATTGATTATGAGACGTCTTAAGATAATACAATACATTATATCTATTATCTTGGTTAGGATTTTAGTTCTAAACATAAAATAATGAATTCTACAACTATTTATTTGATTTTTTATTTTTTAGTCCCGGTTTTGAAAATATTTTCCCTTATTTTTCACACAAACAAGCGAGCGGATGACGTCACACACTCTCCCGCCTCTTACCAGGCGTCAGTAGAATTAATTTAATTATGAAAACGAACTTAAAAAAAATTCTAGTATTTAAGTTTGCATGTGAAAATTGATAAAAAAAATATATATATAAAAAGGACTCAACTTCCTTATTGTAAAAAACTGCCTTCAATCACCGAAAACTTAAATAAAAGTTGTCATCTGACATCTGGCGCCAAAATCGTTCAAAATTTCAATAAGTATCAAAACCGCGATCAGCGCCAAAAACTTTGAATTAGTTATAAAACGCCACCTATCGATAAACTCGTCAAAAATATGTTAATCAGGCAAATACGATACTAAATAAAAGCAGGTAGTTAAAAACTGTAGTATGAAAACTTCAATAGTTCTATTTGAATATTATATAGCGTCACTTTCGCTTACAAACAGGCGCTAACGTAATATAGATTATCCCAGCCTAGACTTATGTTTTTCTAACGTAGAGTCTCTACGCTATTTAAATCGCATATTCAAATGAATATTAATTTTTTTTTTCTTTTCTTTATTCTATGAAAAGTTTAAATGTAATTCGTTTTTTTATGTCTGTCTCACTAGGATATTACCTGTGTCGGGACAGACGTAGAGGTACATAAATGTACCTATAAGAACATAATCATAATTACATAAATATTAAGGAATAAAAAATGTTACAGAGATTTGTTACATACATTATAATTTCTATATAATCAAAAAGAACAGTGATTGGATTGGATTTTATAAATTTAGGAAAAGATGACATACAGTATTCAGCTAATATTAAAATAATAATAATCTTAACCCAAATAAAATAAAATATTATTTTATTTTATTTCATTTGGGTTAATTATGTCCTATGTAGAATTTTTGTTCTTGTGAAATTGTTGTTCTTGTAAAATGTTTGTATCAAGGAAAAAAACAACAGGTAAAAATAACAATCAAAATGTGTGTAAATAAGTTTTTATCACATATTTATTCATACAAAAACATAATATTCATGACTCTGAATATAATTTTTTAAAGTTTTTTTTACACGAATATATGATTATAAACGACGGAGGAGAGGAAACGACCCGCGGGGATCGATGCTAGAACCAGAATAATTGCCCCGGCACGATGGGCGGCTGTAGGTTATTGTCCAGTGATACCAGTATCATAACAGATATATATACAAATATTGCGTGAATGGAAAAAAATATTCGTAATGCGAAATTAAAGTAGTCTTTCTACACCGCCATATAATTTCTTCAAAATGGCGAGTGGTTCTAGGCTTGTGGCAGGGGCCCTTTACGTCCCTGAATGCTTAAGATTATCATACCAAATTGCATTTTTAGTTGTAAATATATATATACAGGGTGTTAAGTTACGTACTTGAGTTACTTTAACCAGTGATTCCTGACATTATTTGGAGTAAAAAATGTAAATGAAATTTTTGTCTCCGGTGACATTTTTGATGTTTTTTTTATTTTTTTCCTACAAAAACATAAATAATAGTAGGTGTTGGGTGGTTGGGGGCGGGGCAAGTGGTGGGGCGGTAACTCGGCTGAGTGACCAATAAGGTCATGTGAAAGAAAATTTTTTTTGTTTGATGTTGAAGAAAAAATATTTTGAAAAAAAAAAAAATTGACATAAAAAAAGTCACCGGAGACCAAAATTTCATTTACATTTTTTACTCCAAATAATGTCAGGAATCACTGGTTAAAGTAACTCAAGTACGTAACTTAACACCCTGTATATATATATTTACAACTAAAAATGTAATTTGGTATGATAATCTTAAGCATTCAGGGACGTAAAGGGCCCCTGCCACAAGCCTAGAACCACTCGCCATTTTGAAGAAATTATATGGCGGTGTAGAAAGACTACTTTAATTTCGCATTACGAATATTTTTTTCCATTCACGCAATATTTGTATATATATCTGTTATGATACTGGTATCACTGGACAATAACCTACAGCCGCCCATCGTGCCGGGGCAATTATTCTGGTTCTAGCGTCGATCCCCGCGGGTCGTTTCCTCTCCTCCGTCGTTTATAATCGTTGTAAGATTATCATCGTGTAAATAAATTTGACTTTAGTAAATCGAGAGTTTCTATTCGCAACATCCCACAGTAATAACGGAACCCCGCCCCGGTTTAGAGGCTTGAAAGTGCTGTAAACCGCGAGAATACATCCTAACCAGAGGCCCTAGCACGCTCGCTCTATAACGATCGATAGGATAACTATCGGTAACTTCTCATCGTTCCCTAGGACCACTGCAGATCGCAAACGAATAGGTGACAGTTCACAATGACTAAGTGTCCTTAACATATTCGACATCAACTGTTGTTTGTACGTTAGCGATGTGCAGTGGGAACGATGAGAAGTTACCGATAGTTATCCTATCGATCGTTATAGAGCGAGCGTGCTAGGGCCTGATGAACAACTCATCTTCCTACAGCGGCTTGCTGCTTACAAAATTTCAAACACTAATATCAGGGAAATAACTGATAAAAAAATTATTGCCAATACTACTAAATTAATAATAATTCTTCCTAAGCAAGAGCTTTGGGCCTTTAAAATTTTATGCAATGGTCTCAAAGTCATGATCGATACGTCATATGGCGGTTATGAAACTATTGGAGGTTTTTTTGACGATTTTATCGCTAGATGTCAGTTTATAACTGTTTGGCATTTTGTTGCTAAAATGCAGTTTTTCACCTTTTTGACAATGTTCCACAAATTGAGCGCACGATGGCATTTTTATTGTCACTTTTCGGTGCTGCATAAAGTTATTTGTTTCACCTTTTGACGTTTTTTGACGATTTTAGCGCTAGATGGGGCAGTTTATATTAAATTTGACGTTTGATGTGCTTTTTTTAAAACTTTTAAATTAATTCTAATTAAATTTCCAAAAAAAGCTTTTTTTAGAGTGACCTAGTTGTAATAATTACCCCACGACACATTAATACCTATATATCTCAAAACGTGCAAAAAGTCTAAAAGCACTACGGCCAAATTCAGAAAATACCAAAAACTCGTCCAAGAACGACTTAGCTATTAAATGAAATATATGAAATGGGAATGAATGCACTAATTATCTAAAGATAAAACTACCATAAAGAAAGCTGGAGGTAACTTATTTCCTTCGCGTAGATACGACATAGAACAAAGATTAAAAGGGGAAACAGGGACACGACCAGCATGCATTATCCCAGGAAATTATGGTCCCCGTTTCGGGTTCAGGAAACTTAATTACGGGTTGGATATCTTACTTGTTTCCTCTAAATAGGGGAGAGTTCTTTTTGAAAAGAGATGGACTGGGGTAAGTTTTTAAAATTAAAATTATATTTTCATTTCGATTCCATCATATTCTCTCATGATAATATGATGGAAACGAAAACCAAATGGATTTTGATGAGTCTGATATCTGATATCATTATTGCAGATGATGCGGATGAAATTTCGGTCGGTGACGTCTCGATCGATACCGAAGAAGAACCCGCAACGCCTGGTCCATCAGGAACAGCATAGCTGAGAAGATTGCGGTAAATTAATCTGAATTAAGCCTACAGGGGACGGACAGCACGATGAAAAAAACGCGCTGCTTATTCTACCTCAAGGTGGTGTCGAAATACGTTTTTTTTAGCCAAATCGCATATTGAAGTATATTTTGCGGATCTCGTACGCAAAACTATTGTTTTTTCAAAAAACCTGTTGATAAATTAAGTTTAGGAATTTTTCTTAAGTTAGTTTTAAGCCTACATATTTTTATCGTAAAATGAGTCGGAAAGGAGATATTGTCAAAAAACTGCTATTAGGCGCCATTTTTACAATATGGCGGCGCGAGCGGCAAAGATACGAGGTGGAAAAGTTAAAATTCGGAAAGAGCACATCGAAATCTATAAAATCACCAATTTTCAAAATCCGCGGAAAACTTTCCAGGTAAAAAAAAAACTACCAAATGATTGTACTAAAAATATTGATTTTTTGTATTATAAAATGGGGGCCTTAGCATGGGGAAGCCATCCAGTGAGGCCATCATTAACAAAATAAATTGTAAAATCTAAATTATTGTACCGAAATAAATGAAATAAATAAATTTGATGGCCTACGTGGTCGAGAGGTATGATTCTATACTCCTAATCCTACCAATCCGGAGGTCACGAGTTCAAATCCCATGTAAAGTTTGCGTTATTTCACAATTAATTCATTTAAAAATAATGTCCCGAGTGGTCTTTCTCTTTCAAAGCCGCTCTGGTGAAAGACGATAATTCAAAATTGAAATGTTTTGGGGTGATTTTTCACAAAAACGGTGCTATAATATAATCAGCGTGTTTGGTGACCGGACCTAAGTAGCCAGGTATTACTTCTACGCCTTCTTCTTCCTCCTCATCTCGACATTACCTCACAAGAGTCCCAACTGCTCCCGTCTGGAGCCAGTGAGACTACGGCATCCCCAATTGGGGTATACTATGAGGAAGGGGGAAGGGAAGGAGATGAGGAAGAGGAAATTGGGGAAACACGGCTAAAGCCATTTCAAGCAATGTTTCAATTCTGAATGGTGGTCTTACACCAGGGCGATACTAAGAGTATCTTCCACTCTGGAACGTGCCGCAAATATACTGTATACATTATTTTAAATAATTAATTGAGTAAAAACACATATCAATTAAATAAAATTTATTTGCGCACGCCGGGTTCGAACCCGCGGCCTTCGGAATGGGAGTCTAACGCCCTACCGCTACGCCGGCCGTCATATGTGACGTAGATTCACCAGTTTTACGTGTGTAATTCCGTGTATTATTCACGGTGCTAGAAAATAGCATAAATGTACCTATATTAGGTAAAGTTTTTTTTTTGTAAGAGTTTGAGTCTGTACCTGTACTTTTACCCCTATCTTATTCTTCTAGTAAAGCAAATACTATTTTAACAGAAAAAATAAAGAAAATCTCCGATGAAAGATTTCCGCGATGTCTTATTGTTTTAACGCGTTGCCTAGTGTTTTGATAAAATGCTAATTCACCATCAAAAATCAAGATAACGAAAAGTTTGGCGAGCCTAAACAAGTACATTTGTAAATTTCACACGAAAGGAAAGCTTTATATTCAAGGGAAGAAAATAAATTAAGTTTATCAATTCAAGGGGGCGGGAATGGATACCGCCGCCCCGGGAACCATTTATTGGATTACTAACTTCTCTATCATAGGTCACCCAAAGAGGTTTGCTACGTTTGGTGACTTAGTAGGGGTGTCTGGGTTCGTAGGGTGAGGTTTGTCTAAGTCTTGGCGGCGGATACTTTTGTTCACCTACTGGATAACAGACTGGTTAAAAAAGACCTTTTCACCTCTCCAGCAGGACTCTCTCAACCCAACGCTTTGCACGGTAGTGGGAAGGATGGATTCATACTTTCGTCACTCTCGAGCACAATGACCCTCAGATTCCTACCCACCTCTCAAATCCTTTTCCTTCCCAGAACTTCCTCTCCATCTTTTCTCTAGAAAAAGACCCTCTACACAGCATCCCCAAAGATGACGTAGGTAAACATAGGGAAATATATTCTGGAAGGCCTCTTATGTGGAGCTAATTTTTAAAAAAATATCAAAAAATTCTATGTACATTCTGGAATCTGAATTTCCATTTGAATTACAAAAATACTAGTACCATATCAATGTATTTGATGCATATGGAACGACCTGCATGCTCTTGCATTTTCTCCCACTGCATTAGGATGTAAAGGACCATATACTTTTTAGTGTTCTGAGCAAGGGTCAACAATAAGTAAATATCTTACCTTCGTAACAAATGTCTCCCAATCCTCCTCGCTATACCATTCCTCGCCCTGTTAATGGTATTGCCATGGTGGTACAAATGATCACAAAACTTAGCAAGATTCGACTTCAAGCGAATATCTTACCTTCGTAACAAATGTCTCCCAATCCTCCTCGCTATACCATTCCTCGCCCTGTTAATGGTGTTGCCATGGTGGTACAAATGACCACAAAAATTAGCAAGATTCGACGTCAAGCGAATATCTTACCTTCGCAACAAATGTCTCCCAATCCCCCGCCATACCATTCCTCGCCCTGTTAACGGTGTTGCCATGGTGGTACAAATGACCACAAAACTTAGCAAGATTCGACTTCAAGCGAATATTTGGCCTTCGCAACAAATGTCTCAATCCCCAGCCATACATTTCCTCAAATCAATGGTACAAATGCCCGTGAACTTATGTAGTAAGATTCGACTTCAAGTGAGTATCTTACCTTCGCAACAAATGTCTTCCAATCCCCTGCCATAACATTCCTCTCCATTATCAATGGTATTGCCATGGTGGTACGAATACTACAAATGCCAGTGAACTCATGTAGTTAGATTCGAATTCAAGTAAGTATCTTACCTTCGCAATAAATGTCTCCCAATCCCTTGCCATAACATTCTTCGCAATACGCACCATGGCAACACCATTGTTAATGGTATTGCCATGGTGATACGAATACTACAAATGTGGGGCTTAAAAGCAAAAACGCCACTCTCCATAAATGACGAAATTGAGTTATAAATGTCAATCTATGCGCAATGTCCGTAGCTACAAGATGGTTTTTGAGATCCTTAGAAAAATCGACCACAAATTATGGAAAAATCGAAATGAAAATAGGGTTTGGATGAAAATCACCACTCTCCACAGCGATTAACAATCAAAAGAACCACTCTCCACAAAAGCCATTCAAAAGCCTGAATTCAAAATAAATTCAACATGACCAATGAACACATTGTTACAACATTTTTTATTATAATATTTCACTTTGAATTATACTTTTTAAGATTTTACTAAAAAATCACATGAAAAATGGGAAGCATTCTTTGATCGCTCTTTTGTCATTTACAGAAAACAGTACTTTTGGAGAGTGGCGTTTTTGCATCTAAGGCCCTCAAATGTGGAATACTACAGTGGACCGCAGTGGACTCATGTAGTAAGATTCGACTTCAAGTAAGTATCTTACCTTCGCAACAATGGTATCCCAAAACCCCATCATACCTTTCCTTGCCCTGTTAATAGTATTTCCATGGTCGTACAAAGACCGTGAACTTTGCAAGATTCGACTTCAATCTTACCTTCGCAGCAGGCATTGGGGTCCGATCCGCCATCATCGCACTCCTCTCCTGGCGCCAGATAGCTCGCCCTGTATATGGTGTTGCCCTCCATAGCAGCACAGGGGGCGCTGTACTGCCTGATCGCCCAGGGCGGTATCCAGCGGGGGCGGACCTCGGTGGGGCGGTAGCTGAGCTTGTGGATGGTGGAGCACTCCATCTTGGCGCAAGGGCGGGCGTACAAGTTGACTGGAGCGTAGGAGGTGGGTCGTCTCTGGGCGCCAGGTGCGGGGAAGGAGAGCCTGTTCACGGTTTTATCTGAAACATAGAACAAGAGTGAAAAACCGTAGAACAAAAAAAAAACAAATTAAAACAAACATATAAACAAGAGCAGAGAATACAGAACTTAGTTGAAATATATTGGAATAATAGTGTGAATCGGACCATCGGATCGGATGGTGGAGATTGCCGTATTTTTTTCAACACGCCTCGAGTAAGGCTTACATAAGTTATTTTTTGTGTCCCTCAATGATTCACCAAACCGATACCTCAAAATACAATCTCTTTTAAAACAAAATACATTTAAAGTCGTCAAATTTTGTCTAACCTTCAAGTGGCAGTTTCGAGTTGCATATGCTGACGATGGGCATGATGGGAGGCCTCCTGCTGGCCGGCTTGGGTACATAGTCGTGCTTCTGCGTGGTGAGGTCCTGCATGGGTCCGCGGCCCGTCAAGTCGTGGTTGCACGGCAGAATCAGCCGGGTCCTTTTTGTGTCGTTGGGCAGGTAGGACAACTGGAACGAAAAAAGACTTTTGGTGATCTAGTCCCGTTGAATAACATTTTAAATGGTTTACAAGAACACGATATTGATATTAGACAAGGGATACAAGTTGATTGCCTCCTCTTGACCCTAATGCAAATAATAGTTTAAATTGGTTGTGATATGATTTTAGATTTTCACGGCCAAAAGTATTTTTGTTATTTATTTTTGGGGTGTCATGCCGTGTTACGCTATCTTATTCTTTAGCCAACGTTTCGGACAACGTTACAGTGTCCATCATCAGGGCAGATGTGTGTAAATTGGTTGTGTTCAAAACAGCCGAGTCATTATAAATCAAGCTGGCAGATCCATGCAGCAATTAGGCTTCTCCAGCTTTAAAGAGCTGTGGACACCCTTTAGTGATATTTGATTATCTACCACTATCTCTAGCCATCTCCATTATTATGTCTTAAATAATAATCTCCTTCAATTTTCAGCTGGTCTTTAGTTAACTAGTTTTTGTAGCATTAATAAGTAAATGGACTTACTTACCTGACTGTCTAAAACTATCCTTTTCTTTTTCTTTCTTTACACACATTTTTCCCCCTTTAACCTAGTTTTTCTTGGTGTTTCTGTGTGTTTTTGATCAAATACTAAATATTTCCCAATCCAGAGTATTTCGCGTTTCTCGATCTTCGGTTCAACGCACAGTTTTTGGTATGGTCTGGCTTACCTTCTGTATGGTGTCCCCGGACATACGGCCGCAGGACCTGACGAAGTTGCCCACAGGGAGCACGGCAGCGGGCCGGCGTCCCTCTACCTGTCTGTAGGAGAGGTTGTACACCGTACCGCCCTCCATGGCCTTGCATGGCTTCTGATACACGTTCCGGGGCGCAAAGTTGTCGGGCCTAGGTGGCTGGCAGTATTTCTATACAAAACAGACAAACATTATAATCAGTTACAGGTAGTGTCAAGAAGTTAACATTTGTTTGGTGGATTATGGATTGATTTCCTCATAGTTACACAAAATAGAACACTGCACAACTCTATTTTAACACTCAAAAGCCTCATTAACGCACATTCACACTTAAAAAATCTAACTGTTAAAATTGTAACTGTTAGCAGTCGTAATACTGTAATCAGATTTTCTGCCGAATAGTTAATATTTGATTTTTAACATCTTTGATTTAGTGTCAGTAGGTAGGTACCCAAGAGATGATCATCCAATAACTAATGTGATTACGTGACAATTACCATCCCATACTATATATCTAATTATCTCGGAGCCTATCTTTGAACAATTAACGGCGTAAGTAGGACATTGCAAGCTACATAATTATTTCCTATGATCAAATATCAAACATTTCCAAATTAATGAACCAATGATAGGAATCAGATTAATAAAATTTGTAATTTGAAACACAGAAGAATAAAGTACGTTTACTAAATCGTAGTCAACACATTTTTGTATTCATAAATAATACCTGATACCCAAAAGTTATTATTATTATGGTTGTTTTTAAAGACTTTTATATAAGTACAAAAAAAAAATTATACAGTAGGTATATTGAATATGACTGAACTGCCTCAGTAACAACATTTTGTATTTGTTTGGCGAAAAAATGGAAGATGCCCACTGACTTTTATTACGTAGTGGAAACGGAAAGCATATCAATGCAAGCAATTCTGGATTATTATTATTAGCTACATCATTGTACATTTTATTTAGAAATACCAAATCAGTGAAAATCCTTCTGTCGGACAATTTAAGTCAATTTATATCATTTAAAAATGTTATAAGTTCATGATAATTGCTGGGATACCCATATAAAAATAATTTATAAAACGTAATAAAATAATTTTCATTCTTTCAAAAGCTGGTTCATGATTGTTTTAACCCCTAAAAAAAATGGCGTATTTTGTCAGAGTAAAATCCAAATAAATGGAACATTTGTTAATGTATTCGAAAACTAAAAACTGTTTTCGAAAGGTGATGAAATAGGCTTTCAAATTTATATATTAACAATTACTATGTATTTTTTTAAATAATTTTTTTTTTTGCATAAACTTTAAAAAGTGTTCAAAATGGCTCACCTTACTTTTTTTTCTAACTAAAATTACTGATAATGAAAAAAAAATAAAACACATACTTATTTCATTAGATAAATGAATTATAAACCTTACTTTCACCTCACTTTTTTCATTTCATGTAAAAATAATTCTTAAAAAATTCACAAAGTTCCATAATTTTTTTTCAAATTACTATCGGAAACTTTGGTTTCAGAAGGGGGTAAATTTTTTTTTTGTGGTTTTCTTTTAGATTTGAATATATATTTTGTTGTATTCTCTTTCCAATACCGTTTAGATCACATTTCTGACTATGATAGTAAGGGAGAAACAACGATTTCTGTGAGACCTATGTGAGCTGGGACAAATATGGTCTCCTGTGATTAAACGGGTTAATGTCGTCGATTAAATGGAAAAAATGACATTAATCAATTTTTTTGGTAAATAAGGTTAATAGTTTAAACAAGTCTGATATCAACATTATTTTATATGGATAAAATACACTTATTAAATTACACGTCAAGATCACCAACTGTCGCAAGTGTCATTTCTGTACACTATTTCCTACTCTCTAATCCGCCATTTTGATTGTAGAAAAACGTCGCTCTGCCTTTTGCAACCCAGCCACGAAACTGACTACATGTGCTTTTTTTATAGAAAAGGGACATCCCTCAAAATAGTGTTTGGGTACAATTGTAAAAGTTAAGAATATTTAGAGAAAAATGTAATTTTTACGAGAAATGTGTCGCATATTTTTTATATATGTAAAAAAATGACATTTCTTGTTAAAAATGCCCCCTATTTTAATAAATTATTTTAAATAATCATACCATCTTAATCCTTATGCAAATAAGTTTAAAATGATATATGACACTTGTATTTTAATATGCAACTTTAAAAAAATAAAAATTAAATAATAAAACTAAAAACTTTAAACGCATGTATTGTAAAATTGTTTATTTTTTTAATGGCACTTTTCTATTTAACCGACGCGTCGGTGTGGTTTCCAGACGGAAGAATTGTACTCAAGTTGACTTCTAACGAAGACAAAATAATAAAGTGTTACACTTAATCATCTCCTTATTTGGATAGGGTTCTAACTTCACTTTACAATGGAAAGGACTTTGACACCTAAGAACATGTTCTTAGGTGTCAAAGTCCTTTCCATCGTAAGACGTAGTTAAAACCCTATCCAACCAAGGTGATGTAATATTGTTGAAATTTCCAGTTAGCCTAGATATAAATCCGAATATATTTTTATGCCCTTATTAGACATTTCCATTAAGTGGTTAATAAATTTTACAATTTGGAAGGCGGGAATGGGTACCGCTGCCCCGGGAACCATTTATTGCCATAGATTGTTATAACAAGTGGTTTGCTACGTTTGGTGACTTAACAGGAGTGCCCGGGTTCGCGGGGTGTGGTTAGTCTAAGACTTGGCGGCAGATAATCTGGATACACTGAACCCCAAATTCCTACCCAAACTTCATACCTTTTTCCTTCCCAGAACTTCCTCTCTTTCCTTTCCATAAAAATACCCTCCACACAGGATCCCCAAATTTGACGTAGGCCCTGATGGAAAATATTTTCCTCAGGGCCTCCTGTGTGGAGTTAATATAAAAAAAATAATAATAATGAAAGAGTCGATTGAAAAGGTTATAATTTGTGTTAATGTCTCAAGAGCGTTGTTTTGACAATGTAAGTTAAGTACAACCAAAGGGATATTTAAAAACCACTTTAAAGGTTCAGTATCATACCAGCTTCTTCTTTTTGGGGCAACAGCAGCATTTCGGTGTCTTTGTGTCGAAGGTTCTGGCTGGCTTCACAGTCACTGGCTTGCCAGTGTAGTCGCAACAGAAGTGGTTTTTAGCCCTGTGGAAAAATATTTATCAGAATACTAAATGTTACAATTCTTAGGAATCATTGACTAAAGACCACCATGGAGCAGGAGGTGATCTCAGACAAGGCAGCGATGGGACTAACAATGTCCCGTCCAAGCATGTACTTGACTGCCAACCAATAATCTTGCACACGAATTCCAAGATTTACAAGGAACGGAGATGGTCTGAACTCGTTTAATATTTTGATAGCAGACAAAATGGAAAACATTTTCTGGTTTCGCGCCATTCCATGAAAAAGATCGGTAGAGGTGTCAGAAAAAACGTAAGTATTCGTTACTATCGTGCCAATTAGATCGATGCTCTTTCATTTGGTGAATAATCACCGGTTTTAAAAGTTAATTACGTGGTGTTATGATTATCATAACTTTACCATTTATGAACAACGATAGCTTTAGGAAGCAAAGTGATTAGAGGTTAGAGGTCCGCGATAGTCTCCGCTTTTGGCAAGAAGTGAAACATGCAAGTACCATACGGAAATTTTGTTGAAATTTTCAGAATGCTTATAGTCTGCATCGGTTTCATACTAATAGCAACATTCTTTCGATTTTCACGAAAGTTGTTTTTTTTACATTAACACCGCACACGAGGCCTCGAGGAAAATTATTTTCCACAGGGCCTACGTCATCTATGGGGATGCTGTATCGGGGTCTTTAAGTGGAAGAGGAGGAGTGAGCCAAGGTCTTGAAGAAACCCATGTTGTAGAAGGGAGGAAACACAGAGGCCGGCAAATCAAAGCTCAAGAACGAGTCGTAGAAGCGACCGGTTCTCATGTGACAAATGTCAACCGTGTAGGTATAAATGATTGTCGCGTTTTTCGACTGTGCACCGGTGCCGAATCAATGACGCAAGTTCCTCGGAGCATTTCTTCAATTGGAATACAGATAGAACAAGGATAACATTCCCACCTGATGCCTGTGCTTTAAAGATTGCAATACGTTTGTTAAGAACTGTCTATCAAACGGATCGCCCATTCCTACACGGTATCGAGGATTTTTTTCAAATAACTGAATGTATGTTGTGGTTCCAGACCAGAGGTGGCAGAGTATTAAAAAACATACCATATTTAGCAAAAACCGGTTAAAACAATGATAAAAAGAAAAACAAGCATCAAGATATTCACAATAATGATTTTAATAATTTAGAAATCAAAAATACATACCCCGGCATTTTGAAATATGTGTAGAGCTATTGCATAGATTTTTTAAATTATTTAACAGAAATTTTGAAACGCCTGAAAATAATATATACCTAAACGGAAAACAACGTATGTATATCAAATCTTTTCACGGTTAATGTGCATTTTGCTAAAACTTTTATAAACGTAAAGAATTTGACAAAAAAGACAAACTGAATTGGAAAATATCTCAGAGTTTTCACTGGGAACGCGATTGAAACAAAATATTCAAAATCATAAAATTGGAACGTGAATAAAAATGATCACCAAATTAGTAATTATTTTTAAATAATTGGGTTACCTACAGCAGAACAAATGGAAGTAAATTAGGTACTGTAATTTACTTATTTATTTAACGTCCAAAGAGCTTTTACATATTGGTACAGAGTACACTTGTTACATTTTGATGGTAGTAAATTTTTTTTTAATACATTTTGTTGGTAGAAAAAAATACAAAAACACAAGTTATAAAAATAAATAAAAACACATGAAAAATTCAGCGATTAGATAGGTTTACAAAAATACAAG
The DNA here is from genome assembly GCA_951813805.1 of Limnephilus auricula. NCBI lineage: Eukaryota > Metazoa > Arthropoda > Insecta > Trichoptera > Limnephilidae > Limnephilus > Limnephilus auricula. The sequence goes on along the minus strand of OX638406.1, from coordinate 23,916,688 downwards.
ATCAGTTTAGGAATAGTGTTGGATTAAATTTTTTACATGATCCAAAAAACTCGCCAAGTTGATATTAAATAATATGTCAACATCATCTAAGGCGATCCGCTCACTGAGGCAACTGAAAGCAGTCAACTAGCAACTGTCTTTGTATGACAATGTGATGGCCCGCACACTACACAATCACTAAAAAACACGTTGCCAATGGTAACGCAAGCGGTGACTCGCGACTCGCACTGCTGATTGCCGTGGCCGGCTGTTGCTAGTTGCCAGCTGTCAGCTGATTGTTCTTCGTCTATGGTTAAACAAGCATTTTGACCAATCAAAACATACAAACCAGCCGGTTTTAGTTTGGTTTCAGTTGCCTCGTCAGCGGAGCGCCTAAGTATTGATTTTCCGTAGTGTAAAATCGTTGTAACGGAGAGTGAGCAATGTAGGTAATGTAAGTAAGTATGTACAAATAAAATAATAATAATTGTAGTAATGCATCAATTTTATAAATAAGATTCTTGGAGAATTCATATGTTTCTTTGAATGTGTTTCAGTTTTCGTAGATTATTTTTTAGAACCTTGTAAATTGTCACAAAATATATATTGTTAACATTAATACTGTACAAACTAATCTCAGTTTTAAATTTTCCAAAAAATATTGTCTTTGGTCCCATAAAAATATATGCGCTTGTCCATATGTCCACAGCGTGAAAGGCCTTGAACCCCTGAAAATTAAACAAAAAAATATATCACATAAGGTCCAAAATATAGTTGCCATTTGATAAAATATTCTTCTACACGAATGACAAGGGGATAAGAAGACGAGAAAGATGTATCTCATTTTTATTTACATCAAAATACATACGCACATACACATAGTTGGAAAAAGATATTGGTATTAAATAAAAAAAAATAATAATCTTCGGATAGCAATCAAAGTAGGATCGGCTATTTTTCCATCTCAAGTGTGTTCATTAAAAAACTGTAGCGTATTTGTATCCATGTGTTTCCACCTTCTTTCAATATATAAGTCGAAAGCTTTGTTTGTAATTATAAATAACTTTAAGAAAATAACTTCTGCCATATACGTTTTTGATTTTCACAGCCAAAAGCATTTACGTTGTTTGTTTTTGGGGTGTTATGCCGTGTTGTGCTACCTCCTTCTTTAGCCGACGTTTCGGACAGCGTTGCAGTGTCCATCATCAGGGCAGATCCGGCAGATCCGCCGATGTCCATCGACGGATCTGCCGGATCTGCACCCTACACCCCAAAAACAAACAACGAAAAAAAACATCTGCCATATTACAACATATGGCAGCCGAGTCAATCATCAGAAGAGTACCGTCTATCGCCGTTCGAGTCTTAGGTACGAACGGTTATGATTAGTAGGCGGCTAGGCGGTGGCAAAACGAAGAATTCCAAGTTGAAAATTCGCAAAAACATCATTCGGACATATTGAGGTTTGAAGTTTAGAATTGATTCGTTATTACAAAAACATATCATTTCAAAAATTCAAATTTTAATATCTCCGAATGATGTTTTTGCGGATTCGTGACTTAGAATTCTTCGTTTTGCCACCGCTTAGCCGCCTCCTACTTATGATGATCAGTTAGGCGCTCCGCTGACGAGGCAACTGAAATCAAAATAGAACCGGCTGGTTTCTATGTTTTGATTGGTCAAAAAGCTTGTTTAACCATGGCATAGACGAAGAATAATCAACTAACAGCTGGCAACTAGCAACGGCCGGCCACGGCAATCAGCAGTGCGAGTCGCGAGTCACCGCTTGCGTTACCATTGACAACGGATTTTTGAGTGCTTGTGTAGTGTGCGGGCTATCAAATTGTCATACATTACTATTTTTGCAACTTGCTGGAAAGGTCTGGAAATACAATCACAGCAATCGCAAAGGTTCTCATGTTAAGCGTCAGCCATTCTACTCGCGAAATTGATCGAAGCTAATGACGAAGTGAGCCGAGTAGTGTAGTCGGACGCTTCGTGTACGAACTATTGAAAATTTTGATTCGTTTGAATCTGCGCAAAAGCCGACAACAATCGAAAGTCGGACGAAGCGAGGCGAAGTTGCACGAAGTTCGTGAACACGAAGTGAAGTTCGTGTCCATACTATCTACTTCGATCAACTTGGCGAGTAGTGTGGCTGAAGCTTTAGCGTGTTTTGCTTACCTTTCAGAAGATACTGAAGTAGTGGCTATATTAATCGCGTCTGCAGTCTTGCCAGTCAGTCAGCAAGTAAATAATCGAAAAATTTACCATCAGTTGTATTTTTACGCTGCTGTTTACGTTGAAGTTTTATTTAAATAAACTAATCATCAAGCGTGTATTATATTCTATTGTTAGGTATTGTAATCTCAATATCATTAACAAGTTATGTGTTTGGTACACGATGCGATTTTCAGAGGTATGGTGAATGATGTTGGCAACACTGTTGTTGATGAGCTCAGTTTCGAACTAATTGCTGGTTCATGGCCATTGTCATATGTAATATAACAATAATAGATTAGCCCTCTCATATATAATTTTAATCTTCAAATCTAAGCATTCAAATAGAATCCATTTAGATTTTAAAGGATAATGGTTAATTACCTCGACTAATCGACATTGATTGTCCACCGTAACAAACTAGTCCAAGATGTAAATTTTCAAATCCTGGTTAAGACGATAGACTTCGCTTTTCGGCCCATACAAAAAGGACGCCCGGGAAAAAATATTTTTCTACATCGAAAATTGCACAAAATAAATATATTGTTTTAATATTGCCTTCTGAAAGGTGAAAGCTATGTCGTTATGTTTTTAAATGTTCGATGCGTTTCGTATTAACGTAAAAATTCACTGTCATTATTATCACTAACTAAAAAAGAATTGCAAAATTATAAAAACATACCGACATTTTTTTCTTCTAGCTTCTTCTTTTGAAAATATATTTTTGATTTTAAATTACAATTTTGTGAAAGTTTGGGCGTAGAAAAATGTTTTCTCCCGAAACCCTTTTTCAAGCAATTTCTGTAGGTAAATATGAGAGTTTACAGCAGTTGTTACATTCGCGCGTTTTGCATTCGCACGCTGCTCAAAATAAGGATAAATCGAACAACATCACCTAGTTTTACATCTTCGTGAATCAACGGTCGTGCTTCTGCGAATCAGTGTAGGATGGCCGAAAAACTAGTCTGCGGTATATATCGACGCAACGAATCATTATAAATCATTTAAGCATTTCATGGTTTTGAAACAGACAATGATTATACAAATAGTTCATTTAAAAAAATATATTAAAATTAAATTTAATAATGCTAGGTTTATATGAATGTACAAGGTTATTTAAAAATTAATGTACAAGGCCATTTTCAAACTGTGGTCGTACGATTTTGAGACGTCTTATATCATAATCATCATAATCATAATCAAAATTTACATTTTAAATTATATAAGTAAGTCGTCTCAAAGTGCCACAATCACAGTTTTAAAATGGCCTCGAAAGCCGAAACAGCTGTCACGGCATCCATTGTTCGGCAGGAAATTATACTGACCATTTATTACACCACCAACTAATAGCATATATTCTGTACAGGACGTAAGCGAAGAAGGCGAGTACACAAATAGGCGATTGCGACCGAGGTGTACTGGACGGACCTCCTGTCGAATTTTCCCTAACAAATACTCTAAAATAATGTGGGAATATTAAGAGGATACCCGGCGGTGATTTTTCCATACAAACGTATTCCCTATTTTTCTCTCTGGATTTTAACCCTGGAGAAAATATTGTTTTTGCATAAAATAGATATCAACTACTAGCGTGTCGGTACTTCTTGTTTTTTTTTTTGATAAGTTACTTTTTATAGAAGTTATGACCTTCCAAAAATCAATAAAATTGACTGGTTTAAACGCCGTCAAAAGATGTTCAGTATACAAACCAGACAATGTTTTAAAAAAAAAAAAAATTAAACGAAAATCAAATAATTCAGAATAAAGTTATAAAAAAACTTTTTAACTATCGACCATATACCCCCACCAAAAGAGTATACAAAGAAACTAACTTAATGAAAATCAGAAAACTGTACGAATACAAAATATGCTTATTAATCTACAAAATTCAAAATGGCTTTATACACACACATACTACATTTATGAAAACATCACAAATACATGAACACCACACAAGACAACGTAATAAATTATACATAAATTCAACAAAGACAGAGTGTGGCAAAAGAAACATAGGCTATGAGGGTATAAACATATATAATCTCCTCCCTGATAGCCTAACAACCGAAAATAAAATAAGTATATTTAAAAAAAACTGTTTGCTCTCAAAATTAATGAGCAAAACCAAAATGTTCTCACTTAAAAATGTGTTACATGGTGTTAGGTAGTAAACCATCATTATTAATATTATTTGTATCAATGTATTAAGTTAACAAAGCGAAATATGTATATTTCTTTTAACTTAAAAAAAAAAAAAAGTTAAACGTACAGACATAGAATAGTTTTTTCTTATGTAGTTGGTAAAAAAAAAATTGAAAATCAGTCCACTTTTGGAGGAGAAAAGTGGGGAATACAAAACCTCCATTTTAGTTAGGTGTCAGTGCATTGTCCCTTTCGCTCAATATCCGGTGGAATAAGAGCAACAGTGACAGCAATATTTTAGTAAAATCTATTTCTGCACCACCGGGTATCATCGACGCAAAGTGAAGAAGGCGTGTACACAAATATGCGATTGCGAGCCTGGTGTAGGTACTGGACGAACCCATTGTCGAATTTTTCCTAACAAATACTCTAAAATAATGTGGGAATATTAACGACGCAAAGTGAAGAAGGCTCGTACACAAATATGCGATTGCGACCCTGGTGTACTGGACGAACCCATTGTCGTATTTTTCCTAACAAATACTCTAAAATAATGTGGGAATCTTAACGACGCAAAGTGAAGAAGGCATGTACACAAATATGCGATTGCGAGCCTGGTGTACTGGACGCACCTTCTGTCGAATTCTCCCTAACAAATACTCTAAAATAATGTGGGAATATTAACGACGCAAAGTGAAGAAGGCATGTACACAAATATGCGATTGCGACCCTGGTGTACTGGACGAACCCATAGTCGTATTTTTCCTAACAAATACTCTAAAATAATGTGGGAATCTTAACGACGCAAAGTGAAGAAGGCATGTACACAAATATGCGATTGCGACCCTGGTGTACTGGACGAACCCATTGTCGTATTTTTCCTAACAAATACTCTAAAATAATGTGGGAATCTTAACGACGCAAAGTGAAGAAGGCATGTACACAAATATGCGATTGCGACCCTGGTGTACTGGACGAACCCATAGTCGTATTTTTCCTAACAAATACTCTAAAATAATGTGGGAATCTTAACGACGCAAAGTGAAGAAGGCATGTACACAAATATGCGATTGCGAGCCTGGTGTACTGGACGCACCTTCTGTCGAATTCTCCCTAACAAATACTCTAAAATAATGTGGGAATATTAACGACGCAAAGTGAAGAAGGCATGTACACAAATATGCGATTGCGACCCTGGTGTACTGGACGAACCCATAGTCGTATTTTTCCTAACAAATACTCTAAAATAATGTGGGAATCTTAACGACGCAAAGTGAAGAAGGCATGTACACAAATATGCGATTGCGAGCCTGGTGTACTGGACGCACCTTCTGTCGAATTCTCCCTAACAAATACTCTAAAATAATGTGGGAATATTAACGACGCAAAGTGAAGAAGGCATGTACACAAATATGCGATTGCGACCCTGGTGTACTGGACGAACCCATAGTCGTATTTTTCCTAACAAATACTCTAAAATAATGTGGGAATCTTAACGACGCAAAGTGAAGAAGGCATGTACACAAATATGCGATTGCGACCCTGGTGTACTGGACGCACCTTCTGTCGAATTTTCCCTAACAAATACTCTAAAATAATGTGGGAATCTTAACGACGCAAAGTGAAGAAGGCATGTACACAAATATGCGATTGCGACCCTGGTGTACTGGACGAACCCATTGTCGTATTTTTCCTAACAAATACTCTAAAATAATGTGGGAATCTTAACGACGCAAAGTGAAGAAGGCATGTACACAAATATGCGATTGCGACCCTGGTGTACTGGACGAACCCATAGTCGTATTTTTCCTAACAAATACTCTAAAATAATGTGGGAATCTTAACGACGCAAAGTGAAGAAGGCATGTACACAAATATGCGATTGCGAGCCTGGTGTACTGGACGCACCTTCTGTCGAATTCTCCCTAACAAATACTCTAAAATAATGTGGGAATATTAACGACGCAAAGTGAAGAAGGCATGTACACAAATATGCGATTGCGACCCCGGTGTACTGGACGCACCTTCTGTCGAATTTTCCCTAACAAATACTCTAAAATAATGTGGGAATCTTAACGACGCAAGTGAAGAAGGCGTGTACACTTTCTTATTTTTTATTATTTATTACCATAGTTTTTATTATCTGTTTCTATAAAAAATATTTTTAGTTCATATATTTATTATGTATCACTACCACAGCACGGGCATTAGCCTAGTATGGTAGTTAAAAAAATGTAAAAAACTGTAACTTTTAGAATTTAATAAATAAAAAAAAAATCATATTTTAAGAACAAATCTAAAACACTTTTTAGTCTTACTAATTAAAATTTCAAGTCTAGAGGTTAAAAATGAAAAACTTTGTTTAATAATAAAATATAAAAATTGGTGAATTATATTTAATAAATAGTAATAAAAAATATTGCAGCCTCTCAGCCTCCAACCTGTTTCTTAGTGGATCACATATTAACCCAGCTCGAGGAGGTGATAAATATCTGCGTGCAAAATTTTTGGTATGATGTCCCAGGGCTGTAAATGACAAAATACCATTTTTCCTAGATACCACAGAAGAAACGGGAAAAATATTTCTGTTAAATTTATTTCTGGCCAATATGAGGAAAGACAAGGAAATGGCCACGGGTTGTACAGCCGCCACGCTACTCAGTGGATTGCGAATTAAAGTTTCAAAAGAATCTTCGTCAGAGAGAGTCACCGATCTTCAATTTCATTAAAAATAGTGATCGGGTAAAGATGCTGCACCAATGTAAGCTGCTAGTTTGGGAAGAAGGCATAAAGACACACAAAAAAGCAATAAGCGACCTAAACCAAACTCTTCAGCAGCACGGATAGGAGGGATAGATGTGCTATTGGTTTGTGATTTCCAGCATACTCTACCAGAGGTTCCCAGAGGAACACCTAGATATGAAATTAAAGCAGGTCCCATGGGCAAATGTGAGGAAATTCAGCTTGCCAACAAATTTGGGAGTGCACGTTTACCATAACGAAGATTCTGATCATTTTGCAGATGTTCAGTTGAAAATAAGAGATGGACGCTAGGAAAGATACCGAGGGCAATGATACAGTTGTTCTATTTTAAGGGTTTTTAAACAATGAAATAACCCAATAAATTCACAATTTCAAACAATATTAATGACCGAAAATCAACAAAATTAACCGAAAATTGTCGGTACTCGTTAACGTAATGATAGACTTTTAAGTAGGCACCAGACAAATTAAGAGGCCTTCGTGTATTCAAACGCAACCATAAAACCTAAAACTAGGTTTGTAATATCAACCAAAGGTAAACAAATTATTTTTTCCACTATAACAACAATCAATTAAGAAATACAACTGAAAAAATCAATTTATCAACATAGAATGGATAATAATAAGGGCACAGGAAGCAACGTTGAATGAAATGAATGAATTAAGGTGAATTATTTCAATCAGTTATCTAACTACATTTTAGAATATTACGGAACTGCTATAATTAATTTAATGAACAAGTTACGTTAAAAAGGAGAGTTACATATACACTATGATTTGTTTTATTCGATAGTTACAACAGTAATCATCTTCCGGAGTGCAAGGTTTTAATAAAAGGTTTAAAAACTTTACTCAAAATAGTATATCCTGATTATACAAAAATCAACAACCTTACCCAAAACGCTGTTTTAGTTAGCGATTTAGTTCGGATTGGTTCTTGGCTCTCAAAAAATATGTAGACTTCTATATACAGAAGGATTAGTGAATCAGAAAATGCGTAGTAGATAAAATGACTGTACAAATAGGGAGTTTGGTGTCACAATTTTATTGGTAATGCACTAATACCACCCAGTTTTCTGTCATTGTGATCTAGGAGGTTTAGAATGCACCGCGTTATTGGGCTCAAATCATTTTTCTCTAAATATCATTCTACTTAATATTTTCGTTGTTTGTTTTTGTGGTGTTATGCCGTGTTGTGCTACCTCCTTCTTTAGCCGACGTTTCGGACAGCGTTGCAGCGTCCATCATCAACTGGATCTGCCCTGATGATGTACACTGCAACGCTGTCCGAAACGTCGGCTAAAGAAGGAGGTAGCACAACACGGCATAATACCCCAAAAACAATAAACGAAAATGCTTTTGGCCGTGAAAATCTAAAAACGTATCCTACTTAATATTGTTCGAATATTAATGAATCATTTAATTTTTAATACAAATAAATTTTCACTTACTTGAATTAATTCTTTTAAATACCTTCATTTGAAATAAAATTAACACTGAAAAATACAACGATAGAGCTTGCTCAATAACTACACAAAATAAATTTGCTCAGGTTTGCTTTGTTTTTTTTCTAGAAAAAACAATTTGATTGATGCAAAAAAAAAAAATAATGTAAACAATGTACATCCACCTATTTGAGGTTTAGGCTTGTGGTGCTCGTAAGCTTAGCTTTTAGTATACGAGTGTATTGTAGGAATTAAAAAAAAGTGATATAAGAATTAATTTGGATAAAAAATAATTTTTCGAAGAAAACTTCTTCGGAAAGGTTTTTACTTTGTGATGTCATTATTTATTTTATTAAAAGACAAAATAACTTAATAAGAAGTGAGGTAAACAAAGAATTAATTTGGATAAAAAATAATTTTTCGAAGAAAACTTCTTCGGAAAGGTTTTCACTTTGTGATGTCATTATTTATTTTAATTAAAAGACAAAATAACTTAATAAGAAGTGAGGTAAACAAAGTTATTTTGTCTTTTAATTAAAATAATTTATTTGGTATTTGCGTTAGGTTAATTCCATGTTTTCACGAAAACTTAAATGACTTAAAATCTTTATTTATTGTTTTTGTATTTAATTCGTAGAACTCCATTTAATTTTTTTTGAAATTTAATTTAAATTAAATTTCATAATGTTCATTATTAAGTTCTGCAAGTGTAATAGTTTTTATTATTGTGACAGCTGTTTCGGCTTACAAGGCCAAACTGAGCTCAGTTTGAAAATGGCCTTGTAAGCCGAAACAGCTGTCACAATAATAAAAACTATAACACTTGCAGAACTTAATGATAAACATTATGAAAATTTAATTTAATTAAATAAAAAAAAAAAAAAAACTTAAATTCTTGGCTACTTCTAAGAATCTAAATGGAAACTGAATGTTTTGTCCCACGATACAGGCACGCGACAAGTAAGCAGAAATGCAGAAATATTCGTTCTATCATTGCATTCTTCTCCTACCACTCTTGGAGAGCGTTATGTCGGCTGATAATGCATATAATTGGGTGAGTAATGATAATTACTATAACAATTTTGGTATATGGAACCAATTCAATGTTACTTCATGTAGGTGCTACGTTTCGCACAGACGCGACACCACGAAATTTTATGTGTTGATTTTTTAATGTCAAAAACACAATAAGATATAATAGTCTTATTATAATTCCTTTTTCAATTAGCCAAATTTTTCGATCAATAACTCAGATAAATTTTTCCTCGTTTTTTGTTTTATTTAAATAAATAATGTCCCAATATTTAAAAATCAATTATTATGTGTTTATAATTTATAATTTTAATACATTTCTTTAAATCAAAATTATTAATTTCACGAAATTACAAAAAAACAACGCCATAAAACCAATGAAATCAATGAAACTTTAAAAAACATTATGACAAAAATATGAAATAACCCATGAGACAAAGCAAGGCAATTAAAAAATGTAAACACATTTAACATCTTGATTAAACATTCAATGGATCATCAAAAAGGTCGTGCAATAATTAGCCAACTCTCCCAAATCTAAAATAAAAGTTCCCCAACCCTGATTTAATTGGGTTAAATAATTTTAACATATCATAAATATGTACCTATTGATATTTAATTAATTCATTTAATTAGATTATCGTAAATGTACTTTTTGTTAAATTAAAATATTTGTAAATTAACTTAATTGAAGACAAGATATCATTAATACGCAGTTAAAACATATGTGTAAACCTGTTTATGTAGGTACCTAATAAATAAATTAATAAAATGCATGTCCTTACTATAAAAAACCATTAATTGTAGTTAACAGTATATTGTTTGATTACGTTTGTACTTTATGTTTTTCTGATTTCGATGAACCGTTAAAAGGTATCAACAATGTATTAATATTTCATTGTTTCTTTCTGTAAGATTTTGAATCAAAATGATATATTATGTTTAATCTTATCATTAATAAAAAATGTTCACCTGCGTAGCTAAGCCCCCAAAATATAAGTATATATATTTTTCTTAATTTTAGTTGGACTCACTCTAGTTTTTATGCTATTTGAAAAAAATAATGTTTTTTGTTTTGTTTTAGGGAGCCTACGGGATCTACTTCCATGCTGTAAATCTTTGCAAGGGGTATAGGAGTAAAAACCTAACAGAAAATTCCATCGAAGTACATTACGATCCAGTCGCTGACACGACTTATTTGAATGGCTATTCTATCAGTAGAAAAGACGGAGGACTTATAATGGTGATAATTGCTGCATTATTATGTTTTTATATAAAATTAACGGTATATTTTATTAAAAAAAATTACGTTTATATAAATTATATCATAGTTAGCCAGTAAGTCAAATCAATACAAAACAGGTCCGGTTATGACGAGTTATGAAACCTACTAAGAAAGGACCCACAGGGATCAATTCTTGGACCGTTGCTATTTATAATCTAGGTAAGTGATATAAAACATTGAGGTATTAAAGGAACTCTTAAGTTTATGCGGACGTACGATATTTTTTTCATAATAAACTGAACATAGCAGAGCTTGAAACGGAAATGAATGTTGATGTTCCCCATCTCATAAGCTGGTTGAGAATATACAAACTAAACATTAACGTAAAAAAAACCATTATATTCTTTTCGATAAGATGAAAATTTCAGCAACAGCATCAAAATTGGTAGCAACTGCTTCGAAAAGAAAATGAGCATAAAATATTAGGGTCTGATCGTAGATTCTAAACTCTCGTGAGATCTTCACATAAATCATGCAAAGGATAAACCAGCCCCCTTAACTGGTGCACTATATAGGCTTCAAGGATTACTACCCACTATTTTACTAACTTTAGTATACTATGCCATGGTACATTCAAACCTTTCCTATCTCTGATGTATCTGGGGCTTCGCCTCAAAGAAATTGATAGCCGACCTGCGGGTGGTTCAAAACTGAGCTCTCGGAAAAGTTTTTGGACTTCTATCGGACATTGATGTCAGGGACATGTATTCAGTTTCCGGTATCCTTCCTAAACATTAAATATCAAGCACCATCCTACAAATTACCCAACAATCAACTCATACTAACATCAAACCACTTTACAATCAAGACATCCACAACCACAATAAAATCCGCGTTCCTCAAACATACACTTCAAAATATGGGATAAAATCTATAAGCTATATTGCCTATACACTATTTAATTCGCTTCCAAAGAATTGCAAAGCATTGCTTTAAAATAATATTTTCTCAATTATTAATTTATCCTTGCTTTTTTTTCTTTACTTGTTTTCTCTCGTTGTTTGTTCTACTTAACCTGTATTTATTTTTATTTTTTTTGCTGTTCTGAATGTGAAACATATATTTTTAATATCAAAATACCTTTGTAAAATTGTACCTACCACATCCTTCCTATGGATTTTGCAATGTTTCATCCTTTAAACTTTAATCTTTTGTATACTTAAGTAACCTAATTGGTCACTGGCATTGATATCACTTCTAAACTAGTCTTCATGGAAGGCTCTGTTGCAGGAATGGGGTGGGAATTCTATCTAGCCTATATGAATCCTTGTAGAAAACTGCCTTCCCCTCATCGTACCCTGTTTGTACTTGGTGCTTTCATGTAAACTCCCTGGTAATTGCATACTCCTTTTGGAGGATGTGTACCTCCACCAAGGTCTACATTTTCTACTTACTCTGAGCGTAGGCTTTTCACTTAGATTGTTAAACGTAAAAGCTTCTCCCCGAACGTTGTGTATTTCTTTTATTCTTGGCATTGAAATGGTAAATCATTATTGTTATGATAAAATCTGCCTTTCATCCCTTTAATGAAATCTTCTACTTTTAAACCTGGTACTTGAAATCAACCCTCCATTTAGATAGTATATCAGCATGTATATAACCTGTAATAAATTACACAACACGAACATACAATAAAACAGTTATATTTAATGTTAGTTAATATGATCCTGGCTATCGCTTATATCTCCTCCTAATATGGATTATAAATACTTACATAAATTTTATTTTGTTAATACTTTATCTCATTGATTCGTAAACGAATTCGGAATAAGCTTAAATATATTGCATTACTCCTTTCCCTTCTGTAGAATACTCAGGTGATCAACGTTAAACCAAACTTTCCCACTCTTATAAGACGCGATTTACCGACCGGTTTAACCTCTTCTTACGGTTTACCTTGTTTCGATAGTTCTTCCAATGCCTGTCTACCTGTGGGTCGGAAAAGGCCCTCTATCAAGCCTCCAAGCCCCTACTCCTCCCGTTTACTGAAGTGGTTTCGTTTTCGAATCAAAAATACACTCATGGTTTTTTGTGACAGTTGGTTTCCTAGGCCAAAATCACCTCAAAACACGCATTGTGACTAAATTGATTGCTGTAATCAAATTAACATTACCCATCCGAACAACATATTAACAATAAGAAGAATAACTTATTATGTAATAATAATATAAAGGCAAACGAAAAATACAGTGGAATAACTTTTAAGTAATTACAATACAAAGACATAAAATATACAGAAACCCAGTTTTAACACAGGCAAATTACTCTTATTTATATTTATACACAAGAAAAGATTACTAGCATTTTACTAAATCTTGTGCCATATGGATGATATCTTTTTCTTTGTATATTGAATCATGCGTTAGGATTTGGCATACAATTTTAAACCATAATATCTCTCGAACAGGTAATATATTAACTGACTCATATACTAATTTTGTATATCTTCTTTATGCATAAATACTTTTGCTCGCCAAAAGCTTAGTCATGGAGTTATGGATTGATTATATTTGTCTTGCACGAGTTTTCCCAAGACGTTACTCCGTATCTGATTGTAGATTCCACTAGTGATAAGTAGATTATTTTTAACGTACTTATAAGCATAAAATATTTAATTTTGTAAATTCGCCCCGAATATCCCATATATGTGCGTCTACAGATATCCCTAGATATATGTACGTTTGTACCATTCCAATGGTTCCACATTTGCAGGACTGTAAAGAATTGTGTATGCATTCTAATGTTTGCGACCTTATTTTAGGCGTGATACTGGTAAATTTGGCATGTGGTGATCGTGTATGCATTAATTTAGTTTTTTTGGAATTAATTATAAGGCATGCATCATTTGACCATTTCTGTAAGGAAAAGAAATCGTGCTGCATGAGTTTATTGCAATGAATAATTCTTCACGCGAAATAACTAGCGCCGTATCATCAGCATAAATATACAACATAAGCGTAATGTTTAAAAAAGGTGAACATTTTATTCATGAGTGAAAGAAATATTATGTATAATGTTAGACCGAGAATTGAGCCCTGCGGGACTCCTGTTGACGTATATTTAGCTTTGCTATTTTCGGAAAACCTAGTTTTGGAAAAGTACGTTTGGGTAATAGAATGATATTGAGAGTTTTGTTTGATTTGTTTCCAAAGAAAAAGGTAGCTGCCGATATTATGGAAAAATAAAATCATTTTCATATTTTAATTTAGATTATTACCGTTATCTTCTGAAAAATAAATATAGACAGTCTGCTAATATCCTCCAACTCAACAATAATATTAATAAAAATGTATAAAATTGGTATTAACAATGGTTTACAAATATGGTTTAAATGTTGGTTACCAAGATAATGTAATCGTTGTATTGGGGAATGCAATTTATAGTAGGAATGAGATGTGTGTAAATAAAATGTTAATGTTTGTCTAGTAGTTCGTGTAAAAATTTAAGCAATTAATTTATATAGAAAATAATACGCTTCAAAACAAAATGTCTGGAAATTACTACACATCTAATTCTTAAGAAATACAAAAAAATATATTTGATATCTACGTTGTTTTTGATCCATATGAAGAACCTAAAGAAGGGTTCAAAATATCCACATCCCTCAAATAATGGATTATTTTATAACCCCTGAGAGATATTTTTCACTTTGTTAATAAAATATTATTTTCCCAGGCTCGCATTCGATTTTGGAAGTGGTCCGAAAAATCAAGACGATTCGAGTTCCTGGTGACTTTCGATGCCGACAACTTGTGTGACTTTCCCACGGTCAAGAAAAATGTCTTCGATAAAGCTTACTTGGTGGATGATAAATGTAACATTAAAAAGGTAATAATGTAGAATTTTCTTAAATATGTTCCAACATAAAAAATATTTCTTATAAAAATATAACATTTTATACTAAGCAGGTATTTGCGGTTTAATTTTTAGTCAAAATTGAGACGACATTAAAATCTTCCACGAAGGTTGTGGAAGATTTTCTATGTAGATTCATAGTAATTTTTTGTTTCAGGGTACAAAGATCATTAAACAATTGGACTTAGAAGTAGTGGGGCACTCCTTCATGGGAGAGAAGTTTTTCCATGGAAAATATAAAATTCTGATGGACTATTTCACTGCGAAGGAAAACATCACATGCTATAGTGTTGTCGTCGAATTAATGGACTTGGAAAAACTAAGGGAATATCGAAAAAAAATTGCCGAAAAAGATGAAAAAGTGACCGAAAAACCTGCATAATCTATATTTTTTTTATTCCAGTAAAAGGAAAATAACATTTTCACTTACTTAACTAGAATTTTTAATTATACACTTTTTACTTTACATTACATCCTTTTTAAATTTCATTACCATAAATTACATAACATACTTTTTACATTTCATTACCTCAAATTACATTACATTATATGTATATTGGGAATGGGGGATAAGTGAAGACATGGGGAATATACTTAAAATTGAACTGAAGGTTAAATTTAGTTGATTATTAATGATTTCTTCTTTTGAATTCACAGATTTTTTTTTATTTCTAAAGCTTCCAAATTGTTAAGCCTTAAACCTATTATTATTATTTTTGCGTATATTCATTTTAGCATGAAACAAATCCAACTTGAGCAAAATCTAATATTGTATTATCTACGAAAGTGTTAACATTATTTCAATGAAGATATTTAAAAGAATTCATTCAAGAATTCAGGAAAGTCAAATTTCAATCAATATTATTAATAATTTTTCAAATGATATAATAATATTCAAACAATATGTAGTAGATTAAGAGAAAAAATGATTTGAGCATAACCAGACTCGAATTAGGAATCTCGTTTGCCTGGCGGGTGCTTTCTAAACCACCTAGATCAGAATTCAGGGATACTGGATGGCTTTGGCGCATTACTAATTGTGCCACCCTCCCTCTATCTATATTATCGATTTATCTATCACACATTTGCTCAAAATCACTATCATTGTTTTAAAACCTTCAGCAAGAGGAATCTTTATCATTCTATTTTTTTGTAAAAAAACACAATGATTTTTATTTATCACTTCACTTGACCAGACCCGGCTACGTCATACGGAAAGAGCCATTAGACCACTTGGACCAGGTCTACAAGCGGTCAAACAGACTACGTTCTCCCTTCACATTTGGTGAAAGGAGCGACATTTGGCGCCTCCATGGATTGGGACCTCCAGCCTTATCTTCCAGTACTTATGTGCGTTCACACTGTCACCCTGTCTGGCACACGAATATTAAAACGAAAGAATTAAGAAATAAAACATTGCCAGTACTTACTATTTTAAAATAAACCAACAAATAATGAGGAAAAATTAGGTACATAATATTTACCAAAGGTGAAACAATTATTTCCACTGTAACACCAGTCATTTAAGGAATACAAAAGAATAAACCAATTTATCAACATCGGATTGTTAATAATAATAGCACAGATAGATAGATAGCATCGTTGAATAGAATAAAATGACCATTTAATTTTATTTTGAATGAATTGTGGCAAATTATTTTAATCAGGAATCTAACTACATTATAGAATATTATGGAACTGGTATAATTAATTTAATGAACGAGTTATGCTACAAAGGCAGAGCTATATATATATATATTACGATTGGTTTTATTCGATAGTTTCAACAATAACCATCTTCTGGAGTGCAAGGTTTAAATAAGAGCTTAACTTTACTAAAAATAGTATTTCCAGATTATACAAAAATCAATTACCTTACCAATATGAGGTCTTAGTTAGCGTTTTAGTTTGAATTGATTGGCTGTCAAAAAATACAATGATTGAGATTCATTTTTTTTTCGAAGAAAACTTCTTCGGAAAAGTTTTCACTTTGTGATGGCATTATTTATTTTAATGAAAAGACAAATAATAACTTTGTTTACATCACTTATATCATATAAAAGTGAGATAAACATATTTATTTGTCTTTTCATTAAGATAAAGATTCCTCTTACGGAAGGTTGTGAACTTCATATTGTTTGAATATTATTACATTATTTGAAAGATTATTAATGATATTGACTGTAATTTGACTGTCTTGAAAGAATTCTTTTAAATAACTTCATTGAAATAATGTTAACACATAATACAATATTAGATTTTGCCCAGGTTTGCTTTGTTTTATGCTAAAAGGCATATCCGCAAAAACATTCTACGTAAGCAATGTACATCCACCTGTTTGCGGCTTTAGCTTGTAATGCTCGTAAGTTTAACTTTAGGTGAAACTGAAAAACAGTTTTCAACTCAACTCGCTATCCTGTGTATGTTAATTTGATGGCCCGCACACTACACAATTTCTCAAACACCCGTCGTCAATGGCGACGCAAGCAGTGATTAGCAACTCGCCGTGCGTGTTGGCATGGACGGCGACGCGCCAGTTCCTGGTTGCCAAGGATGTGATAGTTTTTTTTTCAGGGTGACAACACGGGGGGTGGGTATTTTGTTTTCGAGGTGACAGTTGGAGTGTTTGTCGTCCATGGTGAAATAAGCTGAGACAAAATGCGCCGTGAGAGAAGTTTGGTTGGCAACCACAGCAACGCGCAGTTGCAACTGGTTTATCAGTTTTACTTTGGTTCTAGTTTCTCCCGTGAACGGACTGCCTTGTGTATGTTGTAGGAGTTAAAAAGAGAAATAGAATATTTACTTGGTATTTGCATTAGATTAATCCCATGTTTTTTACGAAAACTTTAATTTCGTAAATTCTTGGCTACTTCTAAGAATCTAATTGGATGTTCTGTCCCACGATGTAGGCAGACGACAAGTAAGCAGAAATGTGGAAATATTCGTTCTATCATTGTATTCTTCTCCTACCACTCTTGGAGTGCGTTATGTCGGCTGATAATGCATATAATTGGGTGAGTAATAATAATTATTATCACAAATTTGGTATCTGGAACCAATTTAATGTTATTCATTTTACCCCAGATACCACGTTTTAGGTGTTGATTTTTAAATGCCACAATCCTGATAAAGTAAAGATATAGTTATCTATAATCTAGTCAAATGTTCGTATATTTTTCCTCTGACTATTTAATCTGGTCTAATGTTGGTATATCTTTTCTCTGTATATTTCTTTGAAATATTTGTAAATTAACTTAATTGGACACAAGATATCACTAATGAGCTAGGCACAGTTAAAATATAATGTGTAAACCTTTAAATGTAGGTACCTAAAAAATAAATTAATAAAATAAATGTCCTTACTGTTTTCTCAAAAAGTCTTCATTGTAGTTAACAGTATCTTGTATCTTGTTTGATTATGTTTATGTTTTTTTATATTTCTGATTCCGAAGTATTATTTCTAGTGACATTTTTGTAATATTTAAAAGTATCAAGAATTTATTAATCAGTGTTCCTTTCTCTAAGATTTTAAACCAAAATGATTAAGATACGTTTTTAGATTTTCACGGCCAAAAGTATTTTCGTTGTTTGTTTTTGGGGTGTTATGCCGTGTTGCGCTACCTCCTTCTTTAGCCGACGTTTCGGACAGCGTTGCAGTGTCCATCATCAGCCGGATCTGCCCTGATGATGGACACTGTAACGCTGTCCGAAACGTCGGCTAAAGAAGGAGGTAGCGCAACACGGCATAACACCCCAAAAACAAACAAACAAAATGATTCATTTTTAATTCTTGTCTCATTATTCAAACTCCTCTTCTGCGTGGTTGGTCACTTAAAAATTAAATATTTACATTATTTCTCACGTTTCACTGTATTTTTTAATCTATTTGAAAAATTATGTTAATTTTGTTTTGTTTTAGGGAGTCTACGGGACCTACTTCCATAATGTAGATCTTTGCAAGGGGTATAAGACTAAAAATATAACCATTAACTCCTTTGAAACACACTACGACCCAGTCGCTGATACGACTTATTTCAATGGCAATACTACCAATTTAAGAGACGGAGGGGTGTTAATGGTGATAATGATTGCATTATTAGTTTTTTTTAAATTAAACGCTTTAATTTTGGAAATTAACGTTAATATAAATTTGATCATAGTTCACCAATAAAAGTTAGTAGATCATAGTTAGTCAAATCCATATAAAACACATCCGGTTGTGACGGGTTATGAAACTCTCTAAGAAAGCGCAAAAACTGTTCAGAATTTAAAATGCTTTTAATGTAGAACTTTATATTATAAAGACCATTTTTACTGTACACTAGCAAGTTCCTCAGTGACTCTCCTATAAAGTATATTATTTAAATTAAATAAACTGAATTAACTGCATTTGAAAAAAAAAACTCATATTAGAGTTTAAAATAAGTAACTAAGGGTAAAATAATTATTAAAATTTTTAAAACCTCCAAAATGATTGTTGTCTAAGGACAAAAATGGTTTCAGTGCGGCAAATGAAAGAACAATTTAGGGTTCCTTAGGGATTAGTTTTGAGTCCTACATTGTTTTCGATCCATATGAAGAACCTAAATGAGAGTTCAAAATATCAACATCCCTAAAATAATGGGTTATTTCATAACCTCCGTGAGATATTTCTCCCTTAGTTTTAAAAAAATATTATTTTTGCAGGCTCGCGTTCGATTTTGGAAGTGGTCGGAAAAAGCAAGAAGATATGAGTTCCTGGTGACTTTTGATACCGACAACTCGTGTGAATTTCGCGCAATCAAGATAAATGTCCTAGATAAGGCTTATTTGTTGGATGACAAATGTAACATTAAAAAGGTAATACTGACGATTTTTCTTAAAATGGTTCCATCGTAAAAATACTGAATACAAAAATATATAACATTTTATACTATGCAGATTTTTGCGAAGTAATATTTATTCATAATTGAGACGACACTAAAATCTTTTGTGGAAGATTTTCTATGTAGATTTAATGAATTTTTTTTCAGGGTACAAAGATCATAAAACAATTGGATATAGAGGTAGTGGGGCACGACTTTATGGGAGAGAGGTTTTTCCATGGAAAATATAAAATTCTGATGGACTTTTTTACTGCAAAGGAAAACATTACCTGCTATAGTATTGTTCTCGAATTAATGGACTTTGACAAACTAAGGGAATATAGAAAAAAAGTTGCTAAAAAAGAAGAAAATGTGACAAAAAACCCTGTATAATCAATATAAATATCTAAATATAAGGGTTTGCTTATTATTTCCTATCAACCAAAAAACTCTACAACCAGCATAATAAAACTAAAAGTTTTGAACAGTATAATTGTACCGACTCCGGACACTGAATATAGTACATAACTATTTTAAGAAACTACGATATACATATATGCGTAGTTAGGACCTGGATATTTTGGGATTTACATGACATACATACCGACACCATACAAAAAGAGGTCATTTACATCATGTAGCATGGGCAAATAAAATAAGTTTTGCTTTGTTCACCTTATATTTGTACATACAAGAAACCGAACAGAATACACTACTGGTGTTGTGGTAGAAGTGACTGAAACTCTTATGTTAGAGATCTTCTATGTGTGCCACCTTTACGATAAGATAAATAAAATGCCGTGACGATAACCCTGCAATTAAATGATTACGTTCGTACACTCTTTGTAGCTATAAAAAAACTTGTCTGTACCTGTTGATTTCAAAAAAGTTCTAGGCTTTGCGTAGATGTTATTAGGGCGTGGCTTATTCTGATAGTCTTTTTACAATTTCAGATCCATGGTCGTTCAATCTCTTCTTTGTGACGATTCATGTAAACAGATTCAAGGTTTCAGGAACTAAATCATCACCCCCGAGATTGATATCCAGTACATCAGGATAGCTTTAACAATCACGTTGTAGCGTGTAGCATTCACTTACAAAAGTTCCTACCGGGGACGTGAGATCTAGCTAAGCGGGTGTCTTAAAATTACCTAGCCGCTGGAGAGTGAGTTGCAAGAATTCACCAAATACGTCAGTTGGTCGTGGGAACAATTAATATTGAAAACAAATAACGTTTTTGACAAATACCTAGATCTATTATTCACTGTAAAAAAACCTAAATGATATCGTACATTATATGATAATAAACATTCGAGCTAAAATAAATAAACACTTTCAAGTTCCCCATATCAAATCAAATTTCGCAAAAAAACACGAATCTTACTTGGCACCGCACATTTTCAATATCTTCCCTACACAAACAAAAACTTACGTCACCCCAAACAATTTAAATTGGCTGTTCAAAAGATTTGTAATATGGTTGAATGAAAAGGAAAGAACAGACATTCGAAATATTCTAAACAATTAACAAATATATAGGGTACTGCAGGTTTGCAACTTAAATATCATGTTCCTGCTTTATTTATATTCTCTTAACTGCAAAATTAATTTAATTTATTTTTATTTTTTATTTTTATAACGTATGTAAGCTTTTGATGGTAGTGTAACAAATAATAAAATCAAAATAAGAAGGTGTGTAAATATTTATTATATATATTTACTTTTTGCTTTTTTGCATACATATCTTTTTAAAACATATCTCTTTTAATGCATATCTATATTAATAGATATCTTTTTAATGCATGTCTCTTCTGTTACATATCCTTTTTAATAAATATATATATATATATTTTTTTTTACTTATTATGTTATTTATCATTTTTGTATAAATTACAAAAGAAAATTCTCCAAAAGCGCCGCTTGTATTTTCTGACCCCAATCCCCTAAAAGGCTACCTAATATACTGTTAAGTATCCAATGACACCGTATGGACTGTAACACTAATTATATGAAGCGAGTTGCGAATGTCCAAGATTGTGTTTTTATATCGACAAGGGGAAGGAAAAGACAGGAATGGCCCTTACCTTGATGATGAGGTGACAGCTCCCAGCTCTTCATTCACGGTCGCTTTCCGATGTTAAATGATGACCCGATGGTCTTCACGGCAATCATAATATACTTTTGATTGTTATTTGCGAGATTTGCGAAATGCTTGTTAAAGCCCGACAGAGTTTTCAAATATAACAATCGAACGTTTTTATTAAAAAAAACGAGGTGCAAATGTGTTCTTTTTTCAAGCGTTTTTTATTCATCTTCTTGGGTAAGGGCCTTGATGTGAAAGGAGGGGAATCAGAATGAAAGAATATTTGGTAAGGAAGATGGGTAAAATGGATTAATGTCCTAAAGTTATTTCAACACTAAACATTTACACTTGTTCGGAGAAAACATCCCTTGGAAAAAAATCATCATATATCTCGGAATAATCCTCGGCAGTAAATTAACTTGACAAAAGCATATAACCGAACCACTAAACTCAGCCAATAATACTCTTGGAGACCTTTACCCCATGTTATGTAAAATAAATAAAAAATCTCTATTAAAAATAAACTCCTATACAAATCAACTATAAGACAAAAAATAACTTACGAAAAACCAATCTGGGCCCATGCCGCGGAGTCCCACTTGAAAAACTGCAAAAATTTCAAAATAAAGCCATCAGAATAGCCCCCAAATGGATAAAGGTTTCACAACTCCACCGAGACTCTGAAGTCCATCTCCTTAAAGATCACGTAAAAATATTTTATGCAAGATTACCACCCATGTAAACACGTTCATCAACTGCCTCACCCGGTATGATAAAAACGATACACAAAAAAACAAAAATAATTCCTCCGTAAAGTCTTAATCTCCTCATATTGCATCCATCTTACCTTGCAAAAAAATCTAACTAAATTTAAATAACCTACTTCTATTTTTTCCATCAACCATTTTTTTAAACCCATGATGAAAGACTTTGGCACGAAGTTCTGTACGCCATTATATCAAAAAGTCAATAAGTTCACCAGCAACGCTTGCTTCGACTACACATCTATATGCTTGACTGCCTTACCTCGCTCTGACCCTGCATCTACTCGCCTCGTTCCTCTATTGATCATGGCCTCATCCTGGCCTACGGATTACCTCGCCACTCTGGACCAGACCCGGCTACGTCATGTCATACGGAAAGAGTCATTAGAGCATCTCCGACCACGTCTACAACCTCCAAGCAGACTATGTTCTTCCTTCACATTTAGTGAAAGAAGTGACATTTGGCGACTCCGTGGATGGACCCGCTCCAGCATTCTCTTCCAGTACCTGTGTGTCTCACCCTATCTGACAAACAAATCAACTAAATTAAAATGAAAAAAAATAAGTACATGTATATAACATTGTCGGTACTTACTATTTTAAAATTAGCCAACAAGTAATAATGAGTAATAATAACTTTTAAGCAGGCACCATGATAAATTAATAGATTTCCATTTATATTTATTTTATTATATATATTTTTATTTATATATATATTTATTTTATTAGTTCGTAATAAGCATTAACTTTGTGGCTCGACATAATTTTCAATAAAATATATAAATTTGTTTTAGACCACTTTAATTTTAATTACACTCTACCGTTTTCGGAAGAACCCTTCCTTCGTCAGGAGAATATTAAAACTAACCTATGATACAAAATACTGATAGATATATACCAAACATTTAGGTGCTGGAGTGGGAGGTCAAAGGGGGAGGGGGGGGGGGTAAATGCGGGAATTCCAGCAATAACAGAGCGGTTTATTGTAAACATATCTAGAATGGGACTAAACGATAAATTAATTTGGTTATTCAATATATTAGCGTTATTATTCAGGGATTTTTTAATTTCAAGTGCTTCCATGTTATCTAATTTTTTGCTTTTATTATTATAGTGAAGAATTTTAACCCCTGTATCCTTATTAAAAGTATGATTGGTGGAAATAAGATGATTGGCAAACTCCGAAAAATTATTGTTATTTAAACATCTTAAATGTTCCGTGATTCTAATATTTACATTTCTGGTTGTCTTACCTATGTAGAATGATGGACAATCAGTGCAACATAGTTGGTAAATGCCTGAGTCGCTTAATTTATGATCTCTATCTGTAGTGTTTTTTTATTAATTTACCTAAGTTGTTGTCAGTATAGAATGCGTGTTTAATACAGGGAGGCAATTTTTTTGTACTAAGTGAAGAAAAAATGGATATATATATAAGATCCTACGCCATTGAAAGGGATTTGTGATTTTATTATTAGTTTCAGGTGTACAAAATAAAAATTTATTAGTTGAAATGAGCTTAAGTTTAACAAATTTATATATTTTATTGTAATAGATTTCCGTTTCTTCAAACGAAAGTATGGAGTTCCAACAACAACACGAAATGATCGTAAAACTAGGTTCATAATATCTACCAAAGGTGAACAAATTATTTCCTCTGTAACAATGTTCTATTAACAAATACAACTAAAAAGGTATATCTATGTACATCGGATAGTTAATAATAAAGGCAGAGATAGCATCGTTGAATGAAATGAAATCAACATTTAATTTTATTTTAAATGGGTTCTGGTGAATTATTTTAATCAGGAACCTATCTAAACTACATTTTCGAAGATTGGAATAGAACGAAACACAAAGCGTTTACTTTATTAAATGACTATGATTTGTTTTATTCCATAGTGATAGTTCCAACATCCAACTTGCATCTTCCGGAGTGTAAGGTTTTAATAAAAGTTTAAATTTATTCAAAATACCAATTCCAGATTACAAAAAATTAACTATCTTACCCAAAATCCTGTCTTAGTTAGCGATTTGGTTTGGATTAAATCTTGGCTAACAAAAAAACATAAATAAGTATATAGCTTTTTCTCACGGAAGGTTGTGAAACAATCGTAGTGATTTTTAGCAAATGTGTGATAGATAAATCGATAGTATAGATAGAGGGAGGGTGGCACAATTAGTAACGCGCCAAAGCCATCCAGTGTCCCTGAATTCTGGATCTAGGAGGTTTAGAATGCACCCGCCAGGCAAACGAGATTCCTAATTCGAGTCTAGTTATGCTCAAATCATTTTATCTCTTAATCTACTTTATATTGTTTGAATATTATTACATCTTTTGGAAAATTATTAATGAATTTGTTGGAAATTTGACTTTCTTGAATGAATTCTTTTTAATATCTTCATTCAAATAATGGTAACACTTTCGTAGATAATCGTACATCTGTTTTTTATTTAAGAATAACACAATATAAGACTTTATTTAAGTTTGCTTTGTTTCATGCTAAAATGAATTCACGAAAAAAACATTCTTCACAAACAAATTCAATACCACCATATCATTTCCATAAAATTTAAGGAAATGAGATGGTGATATTGAATTTGTTGTGTAATAAAAGAGACAGAAGGCAACTTGAAACAGAATATTACGGGTTCGCATGAGGAAAAAAGAGACAGGAGACAACCTCCAACCTTCGCTTTTTAGCCAGCTGCTAACAGCCCGATATGTCGGGCTTTTAGCAGCTTGGTGTGTAGACCGCTTTAAGAATCTAAATGGAAATTCAATGTTTTGTCTCACGATACAGACAGGCGACAAGTAAGCAGAAATGCAGAAATATTCGTTCCATCATTGTATTCTTCTCCTACCACTCTTGGAGTGCGTTATGTCGGCTGATAATGCATATGATTGGGTGAGTTTTATTTTATTTTTTAAAACAAATAATAATACATATATATCAAATAAAACATAATACAAAAAACAGAGAAAAAGTCCCAATAAACTACTTTTAAGTAGTTTGTCAATGGGTTATTTACTATCACTATTTTGGTATCTGGAACCAATTTCATGTTATTATTTATACTTCATGTATACTTAGATACTACATTTCGCTCGGACGTGAAACCACGAAATTTTAGTTGTTGATTTTTAAATACCTAAAACATTGATAAAGTAAAGACATAGTTGTGTAATTATAATTCCCTTTTCAATTAGCCATATTTTTGTATCAATCATTGAAATAAATGTTTCCTCTGTCTATTTAATCTGGTATAATGTTGGTATATTTAAAAAAAAATCAAAATATCATTTTCGATACATTTTAATACATTTTTAAAAATCAAAACGATTAATTTAATGAAATTACACAAAAATAAAGCCATAAAACCATAGACATATGAATATTCATAGACCAGAGAATCAGGGAAAGGGGTAAAAACCAACTGTAGCGGGCGCAGAGGGATCAGTTGACTGTAACGATATGTGATTCTTTATTATTAGTACTTCAATATGACAGTATATAGGCGTCTCGCATTATAATATCACCATTTAGTTCTTAAAAGTAAAATCTGCTTTTGAATGAATAGACCTTTTTACATGGGAGCGCGAATTGTTCTAAATCTATAATAATCTTATCGAAAAATGTACTATTGTAAAATTGAAATATTTGTAAATTATTTCTTCAAACTTTGCAAACCACTTTGTGGCATCATTTTATTTAAATGACACAAATTAAATTTGTGTAAACCACTGCAATCAATGTCTACATGTTTCAAAACCGATGGTTTCTTGGTCAGGATAATTGATGTTATTAACCTTAGAGTAACAATATATTGTTACTCTAAGTTATTAACCTGACGAAGAAACCATCGGTTTTGAAACATGTACATATTGATTACAATGGTTAATGCAAATGTGATTTGTTTTAATTGAGCTAGGCATAGTTAAAGCATATGTGTAAACCTAATATATTTTTTTTAATTACTTACATTTAAACTCGCTAAACTACTTACGAAGTTGTCAGCACGGATATGAAAACAATATTTTATGGAATAACAAGATAAATTTTAAAAGGTATATGATGAATGATGATGCATTAATAATTTCATTAATTGGTTAAATTACATATTAGTATAAATATAAATAGCGGCATTGTTTAATAAGCAAGTACAAATGTATTTATGAACAAATTAGTATAATCAACAAGTACATTTCCTTAGCATGTGAATTCCATTTTGAAGTACAAAGGCTTCAGTGGGGCATCAATATAAATCATTATTATCCAATAGCCATTTCCTTAGATTATATTTAACTGTATCCGTATACGTATTATTATTTTTAATTGTCATTTGTAGTTGATTAACTATTTTAAGTACAATATAGTTTAGGGTTTTTTCACCATATTTGTTCGTACATTTCGGAACCACCAATACTTAATTTGAGTGAATCTTGTATTATGTTTGTGGCAAACCCTTTCCCTAGACAATGAACCAGACAATATAACAAGCTGACTTACAATATCATAAAACAATAATCCTCTGACCGGTAAAACATTCAGAGACATGTATATTAATTTAATGTTACTTCTGTGTTGATTGGCATGTTTATGGATTAAAAATTTTATAAGGGAGTTTTGTAATGTTTGTATATAGCTTATTTTAGTTTTACGAGAATGTCCCCAAGAAGTAATTTTTATAACGTAAAGTGGATTCAGCCAGAGATAAATAGATTAACTTTAAAGTACTTAAAGGCACAAAATATTTTATTTTATAAATTCTACCCACAATAGCCCGAAGACGTTTACAAACATTAGTAATGTGTACGTACATCCCATTTCATGAAGCAGTCAATAGTAATAACCAAATTACATATTTTTTGACAAAATCAATGGTTTCACATTTACAGGGCTGTGCAACATTTTTTTATATGCAGTCAAATGGGTGTGAATATAACAAAGGAATTACATTACGTCTAGCGTGTGGAGATCTGATGTGCATAATTTTCGTTTTTTGGCATTTATTAAAAGGCCTTCGTCCAACGACCATCTCAGTAGGGCAATATAATCATGTTGCATAAGGTGCATTGCAGTAATCAGGTCTTCGTGTGATATTACGAGTGCCGTATGTCTGCATACACAAAATGTTTAACGAATGAAAACAATTTTCTCATATTTGATACGTAAATAATTTAAAGGGTTGGCCCTAGAATTGACCCCTCTGCAACTCTTTTTGAGATATATATTCTTTTGATTAATTTTTTAAGAATTTTTATCTTATTTGTCGATCAGTTAGTAATTTTTTTAAATAAAACCAGTAGCCTTCCTCTAATTCCTTTTGCCTTCAATATTTCTAATAGTATATTTGTATCAATCGTATCAAATGCCTTAGAGTTATATATGAATAGCACCAACGCTTCTTTTTTTAGATATAACTCATAATTTTTGTGATTTGAATATTTCTGAAGCAAAATTTCCGTACTTTTTATCTTTTGAAATCCATACTGGTTGGGATCTAACAAAGATAAAGCTTCTAAATATTTGTTAAGTTTTATGGAAATGTATTTTTTAAGTATTTTTTCTATGGTTGGCAATATGCTGATTGGCCTATAATTTCGTATATCTGTATGTTTGCCTCCTTTTTTACATCCGTATGTTTAAATGTAGGTACCTAATAAATACATTAATAAAATAAATGTCCTTACAGTTTTTAAAACTTATTTTATTGTAGTTGTTTGATTACGTATGTATTTTATATAATTCTGATTTCAAAGTACCATTTCAAGTGACATTTTTGGAATGTTTAAAAGTATCAACTTTTCGCATTATTATTTCTCGCGTTTCACTCAATTTTTTAGACTATCTGAAAAATTACGTTAATTTTGTTTTGTTTCAGGGAGTCTACGGGACCTACTTCCATTCTGTAGATCTTTGCAAGGGGTATAAGCGTAAAAATATAACCATTAACTCATTTGAAGTACACTACGACCCAGTCGCTGACACAACTTATTTGAATGGCAGTACTACCAATATAAAAGACGGAGGAGTATTAATGGTGATAATTATTGCAATATTAGTTTTTTTAAAAATTAAACGTTTTAATTTTGGAAAATGACGATTATATAAATTTGATCATATTTAGCCAATAAGTCAAATCCATATAAAACATGTCCGGTTGTGAAACTCTCTAAGAAAGCGCAAATACTGTTCAGAATTTAAAATGCTGATCATGTTACGAATTATTTTATGTTATTATATATGATGTATTTTATATCATGAAGACCATTTTAACTGTACACTAGCAAGTTCCTCAGCGACTCTCTTATAAAGTATATTATTTAAATAATTAAATAAACTGAATTAACACTACCGCATTTGAATAAAAAAAATCAAATAATAGTTTAAAATAAGTAACTAAGGGTAAAATAATTATTCAATTTTTTAAAAGTCTCCCTAATGAATGTTGCCTAAGGACAAAAATGGTTTGAGTGCCACAAAGGAGAGAAAAATTTAGCGTTCCTTAGGGATTAGTTTTGAGTCCTACATTGTTTTCAACCTAAATGAAAGTTCAAAATATCCAAATCCCTAAACTAATGGAATATTTCATTACCTCTGTGAGATATTTCTCACTTAGTCTCTAAAAAATATTATTTTCCCAGGCCCGCATTCGATTTTGGAAGTGGTCGGAAAAATCAAGAAGATACGAGTTCCTGGTGACTATTGATACCAACAACTCGTGCGACTTTCCCACAATCAAGAGAGAGGTCTTCGATAAGACTTATGTGTTGGATGACAACTGTAAGGTTAAAAAGGTAATAATGTCAACTTTTCTTAAAATTGTTACACCACAAAATATGGAATATAAAAAATATTACATTTTATACTGAATTTATGCAAAATTGAGACGACACTAATGTATTCCAAGAATTTTGTGGAAGATTTTCTATGAGATTTATTGTAATTTTTTGTTTCAGGGTACAAAGATCATTGAACAATTGGATATAGATGTAGTGGGGCACTACTTCATGGGAGAGAAGTTTTTCCATGGAAAATATAAAATTCTGATGGACTATTTCACTTCGAAGGAAAACATTACCTGCTATAGTATTGTTCTCGAATTAATGGACTTTGAAAAACTGAGGGAATATAGAAAAAAAATGGCCGAAAAAGAAGAAACAGTGACGGAAAACCCTGCGTAATCTATATAATTATCTAAATATAACCGTTGGCTTATTATTTCCCACCAACCAAAAAACATAATAGTTTAATAAAATAATAGTTTTTATCCAAAATAATAGTTTTTATCAATATACTTGCACCGAATCCGGATACTAAATATAGTACATAACTATGTTTAATCACAAGAGACCATATTTGTCCCAGCTCACCTATGTCTCATAGAAATCGTTGTATCTCCCTAACTATCATAGTTAGAAGTATGATCTAAAGGGTATTGTGAAGAAAATACAAATCTAAAAGTTAACCACAAAAAAATTTAAATGTACACCGTTATGAAATCTAATTTTCCGATCGCAATTTAAAAAAAATTTATTAAACTTTGTGAATTTTTTATGATTTTTTTTTACATGAATTGACAAAAAAGTGAGGTCACAGTAACGTTTATAATTCATTTGTCTAATGAAATATGTATGTGTTTTTATTTTTTTTCATTATCAGTAATTTTAGTTAGAAAAAAACGTAAAGTAAGCCATTTTTAAACTTTTTAAAGTTTTCATCGAAAATTTTTATATTTAAAAAATTACATGGTTATTTCTAATTAAAAAAAATTGAAAGCCTGTTTCATCACCTTCCGAAAACAGTTTTTAATTTTTGGATACGTTAACAAATATAATTTTTTTTTGATTTTATTGCAAAGCGGGAATATTTTTCGCCTCTAAAAAAATACGCTAAATTTTTGAAGGGTTGACAGCAATTCAGAACACATAGAGCAATTCAAATTCCCCTGACCTCCCTTTTCTTAGAAATATACCAGTTGTATAGTGCACTTAATTAAACTTGAGTGAGACATGGGCATGATAGTTTTTCTGTCAAAAATACACACAAATATTCGATCTTTAAAATACCTAGTCCATTAGTTCGTTTTCAGAAATTTATCTCAATACGGAAGATCAATGCCACAAATGTTCTTTACTATTTTTCGTAATTTCTGTAATCTTAATGTATCTGTAAAATGACATGTATCAGTATTTATTATGATATTAAAGGGTTTTAAAAAATATTACATAGCTGAATCGTTATTTGAAGGTCTTCCTACATGCTGAGTTTTTTTTTTTACATTAGCTCCACACAGGAGGTCCTGAAGAAAATAATTTCCCTCGGGGCCTGTGTCATCAAAGATGCTGTGAAAAGTATTTTTGAGGAGAGGATGAACATGGGTTTTGAAGAGACCCATGTTGTAGGAGGGAGGAAACGGCCGGCAAATCGTTCCACAGCCGAGCTGTTGAACTCAAAAACTACTCATGTGACAAATGTCAACCCTGTACATTTGTCACATGAGAACTAGTCGGATGGCGTTTGGCGTGTTTCCCGACTACGCAACGGTGCCGAGGGTATCAGTGATGCTAGTTTCTTGTAGTACCTTCCATTGAAATACTGGTAGAACGATGCCAGCATTTGCACCCGATGCCTGTGCTATAAAGATTGCAACCCGTTTGTTGAGACGGAAGAATCTATTAAACGGACTGCCCGTTTCTGCACAGAGTCGAGGGTTGTTCTCAAATATTGTGAGCCTCCACAC
The DNA here is from genome assembly GCA_951813805.1 of Limnephilus auricula. Taxonomy (NCBI): domain Eukaryota; kingdom Metazoa; phylum Arthropoda; class Insecta; order Trichoptera; family Limnephilidae; genus Limnephilus; species Limnephilus auricula. The sequence continues at coordinate 23,885,528 of OX638406.1, read as the reverse complement.
CAGAGAGTTAGAATTTGTATACTACTAAAGTATCTGCGGGCTTTGTACAGTACGCCCAGTTTTTAAGAGGCCAGCTTAACTCTGGCTTTGATGGAGCCCTCGCACCTGCGCTGGTCACTTAGAGTTACACCAAGCTTATTGAGACTAGATTTTCATTTCGACCCCCTTTTGTCGTAATCAGACGTTATTGGGTCTTTGAAATATTGAGTTCGACGAGGTTATTCTTACCCCGAGGGAAAACACTCTCGAGGTAACCGTCCATTCTTTGCTTCGAAGCCCTCCGAGCCGTTGGGATTTGTGCACCCTTTGGGGCTTGTCAAACAAAAAGCTATCATGGACTGTACTATCATCCGCGTAACACTGAATTGATGCACATGTCAAAAGGTCATTGATGGGCAACAAAAACAAAGTCGGAGACAGAACCGATCCCTGTGGGACGCCAGCGTTTATCGAATGCGAAGAAGAGGTGAAACCGCCAGCAACCCCTCTGAATCGACCTCTCCCTCAAAAAGTCGGCAATCCACCTGCACAGGGATGCGGGAAGTCCGTAAGAAGGCAGTTTGTTGATAAGTCCTCGGTGCCAAACCCCGTCAAAGACTTTGAAAATGTCCAGTGCAACCGTTTGGGTCTCACCGAAACGTTACAGGCACCGTCCCCAAACATGCGCCTCATACGCGAGAAGAATACCGCACGGGCGGTCCTGCCGGAATCCGTATTCACTAGGACTATAGCCTGTATTGAGATTAACTTTAATAAATTTGAGCGAAGAAGCATAAGTTAAGTACAAATTGCAAAAACTACCTAGGTATAAAACACTAAAATATTACATGGAGAAAGAAAGAAATTAAAATATTACGTTTGTGGCCAGATGGGTAGAACTCGAGAATTCCTTCGTAAAGTCGAAATCTCCTCGTATTGCAACCATGTTCTCTTGCAAACAATGTCTAGCTCAACTTAACTTGCTTCTATTTTATCCAATAAACATTTTTTTGAACCCATGATGAAAGAGAAGGGGATCTTTTTGGCCAAAAGCTCCGTATGCCATTAAATCAAAAATTCAAAAAGTTCAGCAGCAACACTTGCTTATACTAAAACTCTCTATGCTTATATCGCTCTGATCCTGCTTCTACTTGCCTCGTTTCTCTAATGATCTTCGTCTCACTCTGGTCTACGGATTACCTTGCAACTCTCCGGACCAGACCCATCTACGTAATACGGAAGGAGCCATTAGAGCATATTATACTAGTTCTACAGCCGGCCAAGCAGACTACGTTCTCCCTTCACGCGCGGTGAAAAGAGTGACATTTGGCGCCTCCGTGGATTGGGACCTTTAGCCTTATCTTACAGTACTTGTACGTTGTACCCTGTTTGGTTTTATTACTGAAAATCAAATAAATTAAAACGAATGATTTAATCAAATAAATCATAATGCTAATTACTATTTTAAAATCAGTCAACAAATAATAATGACGAACTTTTAAGTAGGCATCTTGGTAATTTAATTGATCCGTTTATTCAAACGGAACCATACAACAACAATACGAAATTATCGTAAAACTAGGTTCGTAATATCAACCAAAGGTGAAAAAATTATTTCCACTGTAACAACATTCAATTAAGAAATACAACTGAAAAAATCAATTTATTAACACCGGCTGGATAATAATAAAGGCGCAGATAGCATCGTTGAATGGAATGAAATCGTTATTTAATCTGAATAAAATGGAACGAATTATCTTTATCAGACATCTAACCACATAGAATATTTTCGGACTGCTGTAATTATTTTTATGAACGAGTCACGCTACAAAGGCAAGGCGGTTACTTTATTAAGTGACTATGATTATTATTAGTTTTATTCGATAGTTTCAACAGTAAGCATCTTCGTGAGAGGTTTCAACAATAAGTTTAATTTTACTAAAAATAGTATTTCCAGATCATACCAAAATCAAATATCTTACACAAAATGCTGTCTTAGAATTTAGTTCGGATTGAATTTTGACTGTCAAAAAAACACAAAGATGTAGATTCCTCTTACGGAGGGTTAAGTGAAACAATTGTAGTGATTTTCAGAACACGTGTGTTAAATGAAACGATAGAAACTATGATAGAGGGTTCGGTGGAATAATTAGTACTGCACCAAAACCAATGTCTCGGCATTGTGATCTAGGTGGTTTAGAATGCACCCGCGCGCCGGGCAAACGAGAATCGTAATTCCAGTACTTATCAATAACAATTGGCAGATTCATCTAACAAAATATTTTAATTTCGAAACCAAAAACACAACAATAGCTCAGGTTGGCTTTGTTTCAGGCTATAAAAAACTCTTTGAATACATGCCAAAAAACACTCTACATAACATTGTACCGCCACCTATTTGAAGCTTTAGCTTGTAGTAACTACTCGAAAGCCTAGCTTTTAGTGTATGTTGCAGGAATTAAAAACTGTAAGATATTAATTTGGTATTAGTTATTCCATGATTTTTACGAAAACTTAAATTTTTAGCTACGTCAAAGAATCTAAATAAAAATTCAATGTTTCCTCCCATGATACAGACGGACAACAAGCTAGAAGAAATGCGGAAATATGTGTATTGTATACTTCTCTTACCACTTTTGGAGTACGTTATGTCGGCTGATAATGCTTATGAATGGGTAAGTAGTAATGATTGTCGTCATAATTTTGATCATTTTGGTATCTGAAACCAATACTTCGTGTACTCTGTGTTATTAACATTTTCAAGGGTTTCCCAAACAAAATACCTCTTCTCTTTTTTTATTTTCATTAATGCAATAGCTGGAGTCATCCGATTTTCTCATTTCTTCCTGTTCGCTGATGTTCTTAAATTATTTCCAGTAATTATAAATTCACGACTTCAAGCTGACGCTGATAAGATTACAAAATGGAGTCAACGAAACACGCTTTACTTCAATGACTTGAAATGTGTAGTCCTGACTTTAACCAGAGTATTTAGTCTCACTAATCATTGGTACACTTTCAACTGTAAAGTGCCTTTTAATTATGTACCTTTAGATTGTGCATGAAATTAAGCTGACATTTCGTGTTCACATCAAAGGGATGTGCCAGTCAGCCTTTAAAAAAATTGGGTTTGTATTCCGAACCATAAGAGTTTTTCAGGATACCCGTATTCTGAGAATTTTATACTTCTCCTTGTCGGCAGTAAGCTACAGAGTGGTTCGGCTATATGGAATCCTCCCAAGGTAGGGTGCTCTAATATGTTGGAGAGGGTTCAAAAAAGTATTTGGGATATCTAAAATATCCCAAATAATTTTAGATAACTATTTTTTGTGTCTTGTTCATTTTCATATTTTCTTTTAGATTATTAGTGTTATCTTCTTCTTCAATGAAACATTACATTGATGGGAATAACCTTCAAAAGTTATAAAAATCGAGTTATTCTAAAAAAATGAATTTATTAATAGTTCAGTGTTTTTTTCTCTAATATTTAAAGTAAACAAGGATATACCTTTTAGTTACATTATTCAAATTTTTTCATCTGGGTGGCTTAGCCATTCAACAAATAAGCTTATACCCTTGTTTTTAACACTTTGCCTTTTATGATATTTGAAAAATAATGTTTTTTTTTTGTTTTAGGGGGTTTACGGGACCTACTTTCATTCTGTAAATCTTTGCAAGGGGAAAAAGAGTAAAAACCTAACGGACAACTCCATCGAAGTGCACTACGACCCAGTCGCTGAAACGACTTATTTAAATGGGTATACTACCAACAGAAAAGAAGGAGGAGTTGTAATGGTGATACTTTGATATGATAATATAATTAATCTTAATTTAATTTAAAATTGCTTTTCAAATCAACAGTAAATAATTATTTTCGTTGTTTGTTTTTGGGGTGTTATGCCGTGTTGTGGTACCTCCTTCTTTAGCCGACGTTTCAGACAGCGTAGCAGTGTCCATCATCAGGGCAGATCCGGCAGATCCGACGATGTGAAATTGTTGTGTTAAGTGTGTGCTTATTTACTTGTGTTTTTGGGGTGTAGGGTGCAGATCCGGCAGATCCGTCGATGGACATCGGCAGATCTGCCGGATCTGCCCTGATGATGGACACTGCAACGCTGTCCGAAACGTCGGCTAAAGAAGGAGGTAGCACAACACGGCATAACACCCCAAAAACAAACAACGAAAATGCTTTTGGCCGTGAAAATCTAAAAACATATCTCAGTAAATAAGTACTTAATTAAAGGAAAAAAATATATTTGCCCATTGTTAGTTAGCTATTTTTAAATAAGGAAGTTCTGCGAATGCTTTTATTTTCGAACTACGAAAATAAAATGCATAAATTTAACAGAAAAAGAAAAAGCTGACACTTGTTGTTCAGGTTTTTTTGGAGGCAGAATCCTCATCAATGGTCAAACGTGACTTTTTGATCTCTAAATTGTAGCATCATGATTTGAAGTAAATCGACGTTTTTGCAATTCACATTATGTTGAATTAATATGTAAATTAAAGAGGCCTTTGCTCGGAGTTCCAAAAGGCGTAAAACAAGGTTTCTAGTTCGGATTGGAAATCAGATTCCCTTGGGGACCGTAAGGAATTCATCCAAGTGGTTGATTGTTTTACAATCGACATAACTTTCTGGATGACGAAGCTAGCTAGCCTGCTTATATACCATACACAAGCAGGAGCGCTTGTGAACTTTGAAGAACAACCTCAGGATAACTGGGTCCCGTTTTACCATGGAGACTGGGAACTTAGAAGTTACAGCTATCCATGGGGAGATCTTACTTGCCAGGACGCCACATTGTCCGTTGGTTCGGGCGATCTCTTTATTGAGGGACTCTACCAATCACCAGAGGATCGGACGGATGGGCGTTTACCACACTAAATAACATCTCAATAGCTAGACTAGATTATTAAAATGGTCGATCCAGGGGTAAGCCTCCTATCTGTACACTTTAATTAACCACTGTAACTATAACTTAATACTTTGTTTAGTTTTAAAATATACTATAATCTATAGTTCTCCATTACTACCGTTTTTAAATTGATTTCCTTAATTTCCTTAAGTGTTAGTCCCCACGGCCGGCCGCGGCCTTGTAAAAGAGAATCTTTCTCTCCGCTATCGGCTCTGGTCACAGCGACCAGTTTCGCCCATTAAATTAAATAAAAATAAAGCCTACAGCCACCTCTAATTTTATTTCTGCATAACCCGTAATTTATACGCTAACAACTTTTCGCATTATTATGGTTTCTATAAATGTGACAATAATAGCCTAATAAGTCATTTCCAGATAACACAGGTGCAGTTATGACGGGTTATGTAACCTACTAAGCAAGCATGTAACCTGCAAAAAATTAATTGCTTGTTATGTTAACCTTTATACTATGAAGACCATTTATAACGGTACACTATCAAGTACCTCAGCAGTTCTCTTATAAAGTATATTGTGAAAATTAATAAATAAACTGAATTAACACTAATGCATTTGAATAAAAAAAATCATAATAAATTTTGTAAAAACAGGTAACCAACGGTAAATTAGTTATTTTTAAAGGCTCCAAAATGCACGTTGCTCCAGGCCAAAAATGTTCCAGGTGTGCTAGCACGGTCGCTCGATATGAAGTTACCGACCGATTGTCGGTAACTTCTCATCGTTCCCTAGGACAACTGCAGATCTCAAACGTACAAACGACAGTTGATATCGAATATATTAAGGACACTTAGTCATTGTGAACTGTCACCTATTCGTTTGCGATCTGCAGTTGTCGTAGGGAACGATGAGAAGTTACCGATAGTTATCCTATCGATCGTTATAGAGCAAGCGTGCTAGGGCTTCAGGGCTGCAAGGGAAAGAAAAATTTGGCGTTCCTCAGGGATTAGTTTTGAGTCCTACCTTGTTTTCTATCCGCACGGAGAATCTGAAGGAGGGTACAAAATATCCACATCCCTCAAATAAAGAATTATTTTGTATCCTCTGTGCGATATTTCTCACTTTGTTAATTAGATATTATTTTCTCAGGCTCGCATTCGATTTTGGAAGTGGTCCGAAAAATCAAAGAGATTTGAGTTCCTGGTGACTTTCAATGCCGACAACGTTTGTGATTATACCGCAATTAAGAAGAATTGTTTCGATAAGTGTTATTTGATGGATGATAAATGTAACGTTAAAAAGGTAATAACGTTTACTTTTCTTAAAGTCGAATTTTCACTGTTTGCGGTGTAATATATATTTAAATTTGAGATTGTTCTAAAATCATTCATGAAATTTGTGGAAGTTTTTCTGTTTAAATTCATTGTAATTTGTTTTGTATTTCAGGGTACAAAGGTCATAAAACAATTGGATTTAGAGGAAGTGGGGCACTACTTCATGGGAGAGAGTTTTTTCCATGGAAAATTCAAAGTTCTGATGGACTTTTTCACCGCAAAGGAAAACGTTACCTGCTATAATGTTGTTGTCGAATTAATGGACACTGAAAAACTAAAGGAATTTAGAAAAAAAATTGCCGAAAAAGAAGGGAAAGTGACTAAAGAGTCTACTTAATCCAAATAAATATAAAAATATCACCATATACTTATTATTTCTTATTCACCAAACAACTGTACTACCTACATAATAAAAGTAATAGTTTTTATCAATAAACAGGCACCAACTAAGGACACTGAATATGGTACGTAAGTATTTTAAGACGTCACGATACGCCATATGTCAGTTTTGCTTTGACATTTGTAAAGTAAACAGATACAAAATACAAGTCGTATATTGCTATACCACTCAAAAACGCGGAAAACTGTCTTTTTGATTGACACCGGCCAGTGCAAATCACCAACACTCTCGTTTGGTGAGTTGGCAAGATCACCCAATTTAACCGTTCTAGATGTCTATTTGTGAGGTTTCTTGAAGTCACGTGTTTATGTCAACAAGACTCATACTCTTGAAGCCAAAAAAGATAATATCCGTCAAGAATGCGAGAACCTATCGCCGGAAGAGTGATGGAAAATGTTATAAATCGGGCCCATATGGTCACAATTCTGGCGGCGGCACATTGGTCGTTATCATTTTTTTAACACAATGGGAAAAAAATAAGACATCAAACAAACACAATCTAAAAGCAGAACCAAATTATTTTATTCATAAACAAATTACAGCCAAAGAACATCAGGTGACAACTTTTGAGCCACCTTTTATAATGTTAAAAGTCTTTCCATGCGTCGGTCGTTAAGATGATACCCGGTGGTGCAGAAATAGATTTTACTAAAATATTGCTGTCACTGTTGCTCTTACTCCACCGAATATTGAGCGAAAGGGACAATGCACTGACACGTAACTAAAATGGAGGTTTTGTATTCCCCACTTTTCTCCTCCAAAAGTGGACCAATTTTCAATTTTTTTTTACCAACTACATAAGAAAAAACTATTCTATGTTTGTACGTTTTGCTTTTTTTTAAAAAAACATTGTCTGGTTTGTATACTGAACATCTTTTAACGGCGTTTAAAAACCAGTCAATTTTATTGATTTTTGGAAGGTCATAACTTCTATAAAAAGTAACTTATCAAAAAAAACAAAAAGTACCGACACGCTAGTAGTTGATATCTATTTTATGCAAAAACAATATTTTCTCTAGGGTTAAAATCCAGAGAGATAAATAGGGAATACGTTTGTATGGAAAAATCACCGCCGGGTATCCTCTTAAGGAGATTTCGGATATTACATACGACGTGAAGCTGGGCTTGGGAGAAGCACACCTACTTAGGTGCCTAGTAATAAACGTAAAATTTTAAATGTCAGCAATTACGTTATTTATATTAAACTAGCTGACCCGGCAAACTTCGTACCGCCTCAAAATCAATAAATGTTGTGTTTATGGGGTTTCTCACCATCCTCCAAATAGCTTAGCTACACTAATAACGAATTTTTTCAATTTACGGTTTATTTATTTATTAAGTTGGAGTTTATAATTCGGTACTCGAACCTATGAATAGTGGCTATATATTGGATAAGTTGGCCGAGTTTTCTAACCACTAATTTTTATTTTTAATAATATTCGTTGTAGTATGAATAAACCATTGAGGGGATGGTGAGAAACCCCCTTAATTTATTAGCTGTTCGAATTGATTCAAATTATATCGACCAATGCACATTATTTGAAAAGACGTTCCATACAAAATATATGAAAAAAATTATTTTCTTCATAATTATTTTTTCCGATGTTTTAATAGTTATTCTGTTAATCGGGACGGAGACAAATCCAACAAATCAAAGATCATAAAAATCGATTCAGCCGTTCTTGAGTTATAAATGGTGTAACTAACCCGACTTTGTTTATATATTAAGATGACGGCCGACGTAGTCCAGCGGTAGGGCGTTGGACTCCCATTCCAAAGGCCGCGGGTTCGAACCCGGCGTGCGCATATAAATTCTATTTAATTGATTTGTATTATTTCACAATAAATTATTTAAAATAATATATAATATATTTGCGGCACGTTCCACAGTGGAAGATACTCTTAGTATCGGCCTGGTGTAAGACCACTTTCAGAATTGAAACGTTGCTTGAAATGGCTTTAGCCGTGTTTTGTGACTAGATCTGAATAGTTAAATACTTCCCGCCTTCCTCTTCCTCGTCTCCTTTCCTTCCCCACTTACCTTTAGCCTCATAACATACTCCAATTGGGGATGCCATAGTCTCACTGGCTCCAGACGGGAGCAGTTGGGACTCTTGTGAGGTATTCACTATATTTCCATCTCTTATGTAAGACGTCTAAGTAAATTTTTTTTTTATTAGCTCCTCACATGAGGCTCTGAGGAAAATATTTTCTCTCGAGGCCTACGTCATATTTGGGGATGCTGTAGGGGTTTTTTTTATAAGAAGAGAAAGATCTGGGAAGGAAAAATATATGAAGGGTGGGTGGGAATCTGAGAGTTCCAGCCCGCCACACTGTGGGTGGGCAGATGCTTCCGTCGTCAAGTCCTCACCAATGAAGCTGAAAGTAGATGAATAAACAACGCACTACAAAAACTAATCATTGCGATTGGAATATTAATGTGGTTTCCTCTTCCAAATGAGACACAAGCTTGAATTAATACATTCATTTTAAAATCATTCATTCGATCGAGAGTAAGTGGTTGACGAACATACTGACGAAAATCAGTACATTTTCCGAATGGCATTATTTGTGCAATGAAATTCGACATTTTAAACTCACACGTTGACGCTAGCCTACACAGAAGATTCTAGTCGTTTGCAATAATTCGTATTATTTTATTCGTACTTCAGTTCTACGTATAAAATCACTATCATTGTAAAATTTTGGAGGAAGGAACTTGTAAAATAATAACGCATCTTCAGGAAACTTAAAAGGACTTGTGTTTTTATTTGCTCTATTCCCAATTACAAAAAGAGATCAAGGAGTTTATTTGTTTACTTGTCAAGAAGCTATTGTTGAGAGAGAAATAAAACATATAAAACAGGCTATTTATTAAATTACTCCTTGCTCTAAGGGGAATTTACCCTTACTGACATCTATGGATAATTCTTCCAACTAATTATTCTAATTCTCATAAAAAAACATACAAATCTATTTGGAGAGGTGTGAGTCCTCGCATCTATTTAATCTAAATAATGTATTTATATAAAATTATACAATTATGCTTTGAATGTAATATTATTCTATTTAATCACTGAAGACAAAATAAGTGATCCTCGATCGAAAATTTGAAAGAGAAAAAGCAAAAAGCGATACGGTCGTGGCTAGGAATTGAATTTTACTTATATTTAATTATAAGTACCAATACAATAAGGAATATATATGTTCTCAGGGAAATCCCGCCCAAGTTGGTAATGTAATTATTGTTGTTCGTAAATTTCTGCGGTTGAATAATTCCTGATAATTTCCTGCCGGTATATTAATTTTCAGTAATTTAATAATTACTTGGGGTGGCAATGATTTATTAATAATAAGGTAGGTAGAATGGAACGCAACTTAATTAATTATTTGGGGAGATGTATACATCGGATGCAGAGATGTACTTAATTTCAAATAAATCCATTTCAAATGGAAATTTATTTATTATTAATTTTCAACTCCCTGATGGGCTTTCACATAATAAGTATATAATACAGTGATATATATGTAATATATATATAATACAGTGATAATAATGTTTAAATAAGAAATATAAACTTATAGCAATTAACATTATAAAAATGGTAGGTATAAAAGTAAGTAAAAAATATTATATTATAATAAAAGAGAAAAAGTAAAAATAAATTAAACTGGAACCAGTTTTTAAATTGCAGATGGCATAAAAATCATAATATATTATTAGTTAATATTAGAAATTTACAGATGAGTAATACAAGAAAAAGTTTACAATACAGAAAAACAAAAGAGAGTAACACGTTTTTACATTATAGATAAATAGAAATAATACAAAAATATGTGCAACAGCTCCTACATTATAAGAATATGCAATGAAAAATGCAAAATGTGTTTTTTGCATTTAAAGGTGAATGTCAAATGAATTCATATTCTACGCTTTCGTAGATGGCGCTCGTATAGTATTTTTACTTATAAACGCTTTTTAGAAGTTGTGCTTTAAAATATTAAGAAAAAATTATGGTTCGCGAAAGTACACAAGCAATATGAATATTAACAAATAGTTTTGATAATTAAAAAACTTTAATCTTTTAAGAAAGGCTAACAAATACAATATTGGATTGAATCACCGATGAAATATTGTATTTGTTAGCCTTTCTTGAAAGATTAAAGTTTTTTAATTAACAAAACTATTTGTTAATATTCATATTGCTTGTCTACTTTCGCGCACCATAATTTATATAACGCGCAACATAATCGGGACGGAGACAAATCCAACAAATCAAAGATCATAAAAATCGATTCAGCCGTTCTTGAGTTATAAATGGTGTAACTAACCCGACTTTGTTTATATATTAAGATGACGGCCGACGTAGTCCAGCGGTAGGGCGTTGGACTCCCATTCCAAAGGCCGCGGGTTCGAACCCGGCGTGCGCATATAAATTCTATTTAATTGATTTGTATTATTTCACAATAAATTATTTAAAATAATATATAATATATTTGCGGCACGCTCATGAGTGGAAGATACTCTTAGTATCACCCTTGTGTAAGACCACTTTCAGAATTGAAACGTTGCTTGAAATGGATTTAGCCGTGTTTAGTGACTAGATCTGAATAGTTAGATACTTTCCCGCCTTCCTCTTCCCCGTCTCCTTCCCTTACCCACTTACCTTCAGCCTCATAACATACCACAATTGGGGATGCCATAGTCTCACTGGCTCCAGACGGGAGCAGTTGGGACTCTTGTGAGGTATTCACTATATTTCCATCTCTTATGTAAGGTAACGTCTAAGTATTTTTTTTTTTTAATTAGCTCCTCACAGCAGGCTCTGAGGAAAATATTTTCTCTCGAGGCCTACGTCATCTTAGGGGATACTGTGGAGTTTTTTTTTTATAAGAAGAGAAAGATCTGGGAAGGAAAAATATATGAAGGGTGGGTGGGAATCTGAGAGTTCCAGCCCGCCACACTATAGGTGGGCAGATGCTTCCGTCGTCAAGTCCTCACCAATGAAGCTGAAACTAGATGAATAAACAACGCACTACAAAAACGAATCATTGCGATTGGAATATTAATGTGGTTTCCTCTTCCAAATGAGACACAAGCTTGAATTAATACATTCATTTTAAAATCATTCATTCGATCGAAAGTAAGTGGTTGACGAACATACTGACAAAAATCAGTACACTTTCCGAATGCCATTATTTGTGTAATGAAATTCGACATTTTAAACTGACATGTTGACATTAGCCTACACAGAAGATTCTAGTCGTTTGCAATAACTCGTATTATTTTATTCGTACTTCAGTTCTACGCATAAAATCACTATCATTGTAAAATTTTGGAGGAAGGAACTTGTAAAATAATAACGCATCTTCAGGAAACTTAAAAGGACTTGTGTTTTTATTTGCTCTATTCCCAATTACAAAAAGAGATCAAGGAGTTTATTTGTTTACTTGTCAAGAAGCTATTGTTGAGAGAGAAATAAAACATATAAAACAGGCTATTTATTAAATTACTCCTTGCTCTAAGGGGAATTTACCCTTACTGACATCTATGGATAATTCTTCCAACTAATTATTCTAATTCTCATAAAAAAACATACAAATCTATTTGGAGAGGTGTGAGTCCTCGCATCTATTTAATCTAAATAATTTATTTATATAAAATTATACAATTATGTTTTGAATGTAATATTATTCTATTTAATTGCTGAAGACAAAATAAGTGATCCTCGATCGAAAATTTAAAAGAGAAAAAGCAAAAAGCGATACGGTCGTAGCTAGGAATTGAATTTTACTTATATTTAATTATAAGTACCAATACAATAAGGAATATATATGTTCTCAGGGAAATCCCGCCCAAGTTGGTAATGTAATTATTGTTGTTCGTAAATTTCTGCGGTTGAATAATTCCTGATAATTTCCTGCCGGTATATTAATTTTCAGTAATTTAATAATTACTTGGGGTGGCAATGATTTATTAATAATAAGGTAGGTAGAATGGAACGTAACTTAATTAATTATTTGGGGAGATGTATACACCGGATACAGAGATGTACTTAATTTCAAATAAATCCATTTCAAATGGAAATGAAAAATGCAAAATGTGTTTTTTGCATTTTAAATGCTTTTTCATAAGATTCATCCTATTATCTCAAAACACCTTTTTTCATATTTCAGTCTGTCAAGTTGCGCCCTGCAATAAAGTGATACCATTACAAAAATGGTCCATAGATGCTCTGATATTACATTTTCGATAGTAGTTTCTATTTCTTTAAGCTGGAAACATTAGTTCCACGCATGGAACTAAGATTCTAGGGAACCGGCATAGTGTTTTGTATCGTACGGGAACCGATGTAGCCAGGGCAGCTGGTAGGAGCGGGGTATTGCGGCCAGCGTGCGGGGGGAGGGCGGTGGTTTAGAGATAAGGGCCGGACTTTGAATGGGAATAATAATTTTTTTGTTTTTTTTTAAACGTTTGTTTTTTTATATCACACTTTGGACATAAATTATTATATCCCATTACGCAACCGATTTGGGCCGTCAGTCCGGACTGTGAATAATTATTTTATTTATTTTTTATTAAAAACACGTTGGTTTTTTATATCACATTTTGTACATAAATTATAATATCTCATTACGCAACGTATTATTAGCTGAACAATAAATAGCGGTAAAAAGTGAAAAAAAATGCTAAAGTTGTAGTACTCCGCTTACTTTTGATGCGCCGCATCCAAAAAATTCGGCAGGGGAAAAGACAGGAGGGGAAGGGAAATCCGGGAGGAGCAGAGGGCAATTAAGGAGGGGTTCGTGAGAGGGGGATGGAGAGGGGGGAAGGCGGAGAAGGTGGAAGGGGAATGCAAGAGGGGGGATTCGCGAGAAGGGGACGGGGACGAACGGGAAACAACAGGGTGAAAAATTCTTTATTTAAGTTGCATAGCAATGCATACCGGGTATCAGCTAGTACATAATAAAAAATACAGAAATTTATATGAAAATTATACACAACAAAAAATTGTTCGTGAAAGCAAGAAAAACATTCATTTTATGGAGCTTATTCTGGTAATATTGAAGATGATAAAGACAAAATATCATAGTAAAATGAAAATAAGATACAAAATTTAATAATAATTCAGAATAATATAAATAAAGCAAAAAGTATGTATGTTTATTATCAGATCTGTAGGTTGCGTTGGGGTTACTTAATAATTTTAATTAGTTCCTCATCTTCATGTTTAGTTAGCTATAATTTGATGTATTATTTAAACTTTTATAATGTTTTAATTGTTGATGCTTGAGTTTTAGGAAAGGAGTGCTCGTTATTAATATAACAAAAAAAAATATTTACAGTTTTACAGTGATAAAAAAATAAAAAATAAAAAAATTAATAATAATTTAAAAATTATGAAAGCATAATAAAATAATTGTGAATAGTGGTCTAATACCAAGCCGATACTGAGAGTATCTTCCATTCTGGGAATGTGCCGCAAATATACCTAATGTTAAATTCAATTGTGAAAACGCAAATCAATCGAATCATTTTTATCTGCGCGCGCCGGGATTTGAGCCCGCGACCTCATCGCTAGTCGAGAGCCTTGCCCCTCGACCACGGAGGCACATCGATGTGACTTTCACATAACAATACAATGATTATTTACTTTGAACTAAAATTTTACACATAAGTAAAAGGGGGATTAAATTACTTGGAAAAGAAGTAAAAATAATGGTCCAAAAGACACGAAGTAAAAATATTTAAAAATGAAAGAGCTAAATGATGAATAATGCGTATCTACGATAGAGTAAATCACAAGTTAAAAATGAAAGTTTGTTGATAATTTATAATTATTATAAATTAAGATGACTGATTCGGCCCACTGACATTCGCAAGTCACGTGTCACTGGGATGGCGCGCGATGACGGTTGAAATGAACACATTGAGAAATTATAAAATGTCTATTTAAGCGATGTTTAAACACTTAAATATGAAAGGTAAGACCGTCTTTCTTTTTAATTGTCTCTGAAGAACTGCTTTTGCATAATTTAACGGCACAGTGAACCATTTTTCTATGTCTTATCAACGTTTTACCAGGAGCACAATGCGCGACCGAAGTGTGACAACCAATGTTAGCCGTATGGGTAAAATTCTCGAAAAGACACACTTTGTGCAGGCGGACACACTCAACATGCCGTCTCTATAATATCCATACTCTTTGGTTCCACGTAAAATTTGGCGGTTTTGTTCAAACTGTTTATGGTTTTTTTTTCTGCTCCTTATAATAGTAATTGATGCTTATTTAGATTGGAACAAAACTTCACACATATCAAATACAAACAACCAAAAAAATGCAGTAAAGGAATCGTTTTATACCAAAATCCTTATACTTGAAATTTTGAACTTTGATTGAACAAAAGTGGAATTTTAGGGCAATTTTTACCATCAATCCAAACACAATTACATAATTGTTTCTTGAAGTATTAAGTTGAAACGTGGTGTAATTTTCATAATTTGTTTCAAATAAAAGTGCAGCAGTTGTGGAATATCTACCAAAACCAATTTATGGTAGAAAAGAATGTTAGTTTATCCAGTATTTTATTGTTTGGTTGAGAAACCATTTTGCATTTTTAAAAGTATATTCAAAAATAGGTATTTTGAATTTGCATTTGAAATACTTTTCTAAAAACTATTTTGCATTTTGCATTATTTGTAATCGTTTCTAAAAACCATTTTGAGTTTGAAATTCTTTTCTAAAAACCATTTTGCATTTGAAAGTCATTATTGTTTAATAGTACTTATGTACCAGTTTACATTATTATATTGTAATGTATTAATATCAATCTATGATCAGTTTATTAATATTGTTTGACTTGTATATGTTATGTTCGGGTCACATATTGCTGGTTAAGACTTGTGCCGAATATAGCCGAATTGGATATCTTAACCGCTTGGGCACATAAGCTTGTTTTCACGACAAATTAACGTAGGTAGACATAGGAATAACGTATACCCCGTACCCGAGTTAACAATCATAATAATGATATTTGAATGACTTGAGTCATTATTTTGCGAAAACTCTTCAGTACAAAAGCTAGCTTCCACGTTGCTGTACCGTTTAGTGTAGTGCAAAATAACTGGGCAGTACTAAAAAAATATAATTTATCTTTTTGATAGTTTAAATCCTTGCACGTTGAAATTTTATTTCTCTATAAAGAGAAATCTTGAAAAATTGTGTCATTTATACTTGAAAACCCTCAAAAAATTCTTCCAGGAAAATTGTGAAAATAATTTTTAGTAAATGTGTGGAGACATAAAGTTTTTGAAATTCCAAGTTCTTATTTTTCTTTTTAACATTTCTCATCGGGCGCGCTGCGATGCTGTTTAATACTTCAAGTGTGCTTTTAAAAACAACAGAGGGCGTCACTTCCTTTAACAACAATCCAAACTCTATAGACATAAGGCTAATAATACTATGGCTAGATGTCGTTCAGACCAATTGATTTCCAGTAGTAAATACTATACTCGTATTTATATATTGTATTTATAAATTTAAAAAAAAACACACATACACAACAGTAAAATATTTAATCATTGTAAAAAAAGGATGCTTCTTTGCTCGTAATTTAAATATTGATTTTAAGACATTTGATTTTTTAAATTCTTATTATAGGTTGCCATGAATGCTTCCAGTTTTAATTTATCAACATAGTTAATAATAGCGACGTAACAAAGTATATTTGCTTTAGGCGTGAAAGCAGAAATCAATAGTTTGTATTTTCCAAAGAAGAAACTGGTTCCCCAGAAATTATTGGCTAGTTCAGTAACATCAAATTTAACGTCCTGGTAGCCCTGAAACAAACAAAAAACCTTATCTATAATTTTTTTTCAAAGTTTTTTATTGAATATTTATTTTGAATTATTTATTTATTTATTTTGTATTTCACGCCCTGCTGGGCTTTAACATGTTGTTTTTTTTATTATCAAATTACATCTAAATCAGCATTTATGCAAACATTTTGATAGGTGAGTGACAGAGTAAAATAAATTCTAAAAGAAAAGAAGAAATAAAATAAGATTACATATTAGGTAGGTACATAATTAAATAAAAATGAAATAAATAGGCATAAAACTAAATAAAATAAAAATTAAACTAAATTCAAAAAAATTAAAAATAATATAGTATTTTTGTTGTTTGTTTTTGGGGTGTTATGCTGTGTTGCGCTACCTCCTTCTTTAGCCGACATTTCGGACAGCGTTGCAGTGTTCATCATCAGGGCAGATCCGGCAGATCCGATGATGTGTGATAATATAGTATGTCGATCAGGGAGGTCGCCTCATCATCTGATAATATGGTATATCCATCAGGGAGGTCGCCTCATCATCTGCATCCATCGCTCATTACTAATGGCATCATTTAGTGGGGAATTAAACAACTCGGATGCTGAAACGACAACGATGTTGATTGTTGATTGTTGTTGTTGATGGTTGATTTCCACGTCCTGCTCCAGATTTACGGTGGCGAAGTAAGGCTGGGAATGAGTGCACCTTCCTTTCAGTGAACATCGTGAAGGCACTGCAGAAATCGTTGCAACAATGATAGAACCGCCTTGAGAACATTCCAGCCCGTATGTTAATTGCTCTTCTTTGTCGTTCCATATCTTCTATATACTTCATGTATTCGGTTAGGACATGTCCCAGATCCTGTGAAGCCACAATCAGTTCATTTCCTTCTAAATATATTGGAGGAATGTTTTATAGCTCCTTGTTGTATTTGAAAACGACGATGACTGACTTTTTAGAATTTTCAACAAGTTATGATAGTTTTCTTACTCTTCGCATACGCATATGGCATCGAAGGTGCCAGCAGTACCATGTCATCCGTGTCATTAACGTTATTACTGCCTTGTCCGTAGATACGGCAACCTATTCGTGTATCGTTCAACTCTTGCAAGAGGTCGTTAATGTACACATTAAATAAAGTGGGAGACATATTACCCCCTTGCCTGACCTCGCTTTTAAGGAATAAAGGTCTTGAAGAAGCTCCGCCAAATAACCAGCATTTTGACAACTGACGCTGAGACATATCGCTTTGTGAGTTTGTCCCATAATAATTGATGGGAAACACGAAACGCCTTTTTTAGGTCAAGAAAACACCAATAAACGATGGTTTTTCTTTTTTTGTAGCAGGCTATTGTTTGTTTGACTCCATAAATGGCCATATTGGTTGATGCGGCGCCCTTGAAGCAGAATTGGTTATCCAGGAAAAATATTTATCTTTAAATTTTTGATTTTTTCAAATAGTCTTAAAAGCATTGTCGCCAAGGAAATCGGTCGGTAATTTCCTAATATCAATGCATCCAGCTGATTGGATTTCGGGATTGGTACGATGACAGTTTGGCTCAGGTCCATCGGCATATGTGTGTGACTTAGGAGGCTTGAGTACAGGGCAGCTAGTATAGTATGAAGTTTATCTCCTGCGTATCTTATTTGCTCATTACTAATGGCATCGTATCTTGGACTTTTACCGTGGGCGATTTGCTTAACCGTTTGCTTAATAAATAACGGGAGATAGACCCAAAATGTAAAGTTTCAATAGGTAGTATGAACTCCAAAAGTGTCTACTATACAACGTCCATGGAAACTTACTAAGAGAATTGACGGCCAATTAACTGGAAACTGCCACCTCAAACCACTGAGAAAAAAGCACGGATAGCTAAATGAAATGTGAAGAGGTTGAACAAAATCTTTGTTGCCATTTTTCGTTATGCAAAATAACTGGCTTATTAATGAGTGGAAGTGAAATAATAAAGCTCTTAGAATTGAAAGAAATCATACACGCGATTCAGACTTAATTAATTTATCTAACACGCGATCAATTTAATCCGCTCGATTTAGAGAAACGAAAGTGATTCAAATATGACTGAAGACCTCATCAACTAATTATCTTCCGTTTAGTCTCAAAAAGCACATACCATGTGGCAATGTATCGTCGCCTGCGTGGTTAATTATCCAAACGACCATTTGCAAGTTTTTCAGGAGGAGGAGGTTTTCTTTCATTATTTCAATGAAACATTACGAAGGTTTTTAAGATGAAGCAATTCCAGTAAAGGTAAATGTATGTTTAAATAATTCTTAGTTAAGTGATTAATTATTGTTTTTGATACTACATTTTTAATTTTAAAATGTTGGTTGAACAAAAACTAAAATGAAGATTGGACAATTAAGCACTCAGGTGACGGTGTAATAAATTTAGTATTTAAAATCGAAATTGTTGATTGTTTAGTATTTTGAGTTTTTCATTTAGGTTTGACGTTGAGGAAAGTAATTACAAAACACATATCCGCCGTTTTGCAAGCGTATATAAATTTATTATTTATTCCGTGTCAATATCGGTATTCGGGATAATCGTCAAAAGTTACGCCTGTGCATCCGATATTGTAAAATTTTCGATTTCACTGCGCTAGACCCCTGGGGTAAGTCTACACAACCTACCAGAAAACTTAAACATATGCGTTATTTTTTATATTAATTACCGGCTTCAAGTAGCAGCGTGTGTCCATGAGATGTGTTTTTTCCAGCACGAATTTCTTCATAAGGGGGGAAGTAGAGCAGTTACCATTAACTGTTAAGATCGATTGAAACTTCTTATCCACCCATTTAAAGGCGCGTACCCGCATCTGAAATAATAAATTTTAAATATACAAAATAAAGACAGCACGGACCATATCCAAAAGGATATCAGAACCCTTTTGAGCATGTAAATCCTGACAAATCGGCATTTGCCGATCATTTAATTGATACCGGCTGTAAAATTTTAGGATCCACCCAAAGATTAGAAAGGAGACTCTTTTAATAATACACTTTACACTGTTTTTTATCGAACAAGTATAATATTTTATTGAAACCAAAATATTACAACCCAAGAAATTAATTTCCCCCCAACGGAACTGATATATGTTTCTTTCTAGGTGGTTTGATGCAGAAGAGACCAATAACTAGCTTTACAAACAATACATTAATTTCAGTTCTGTTGGGAGGGATGAAAGGAGCCTGCCATCTATCTTAATAATCTCAAACTATTTTTCAAAATCTTCTATTAAGTTCTAACCTAGATTCAAACCTTAATTTTGAACACCGTCCATTACTTTAGATATGTTCCTGGAGTACCTGTAATATATGAAACGCATAGAGCACGCCTTATTACGGAGGCAAATTGAAATTCACAAACATCCAATAAATATTAATAAAGACGACGGGGATAAGTTCAACAGACCTTGGTACATAGAAATTGACAATTACATTAAAACTAACCGCAGAAAACCATTTTAAATTATACTGTAATACCGACTCTTAGAGGTTTGGAGCTGGCAACATTTATTTATTTATTTTATTTATTTATTTATTTGTTTATAAGATTTACACAGTACATTAAATATAAGTTGTAAGGTATTTTAAATAAATTACATGGTTTTGTACCTATTACGTAAATCTGTAAAATATCAATAGGTAATTTCGCCTGGGTTTTAAAACTATATTATGATGAAACTAATGAAAAGAATCAAACATTGGTTGACTAATAAAACATAAATGAAAGAGTATGGGTGGAGAAAATTTTACATTTTAAAATCAAAAATTATTTGCTCACTAAAGTTTAATAAAATGATAAGAAATTTAATAATTTTGTTTTGTATGTTCGCAATGAATCGTGAAAAATGTCTAATTGTAATAATTTTTCATAATGGGTATAGGTTGTGATTGCGCGAGTGATTGGTGAGTTATTTGCTGCATTGGTGTTGTGGGCTTCTATATGAAGAAGAGAAGTGTGCCTGGTACGCCTCATTGGAGCATTTAAACCAATGACGGATAGTAATTCGGGACTATCAATATTATTATTAAGCAGGTTATACAGAAACAATAGATCCGACAATGTGCGTCTTTTTTGTAGTGTTAACATATTATTTGTAGTTTTGTTGTATTTTAAAAGTAAATGTTTCGAAAATTTATTTTGTATATTTTCTAATAAATCTATGTATACCTTATATTGAGGATTCCATATTGTGGACGCGTACTCCAGTGGACTTCTGACTAATGAACAAAACAACATTTCTAGTGTCTTAGCACTTTTGAAAGCTTTACATATTCTTAATAAAAAACCTAGCATCTTGTAGGATTTTGTGATAATTTTTTCGATATGCTTATCAAAAATTAATTTGCTGTCTAAGTAAACACCTAGATCTTTACATATAGACATAGATTGTAAAGGTTTATCATTCAAGTTGTAATGATAGTTGATTTTATTTTTATTTCTAGTAAACGTAATAGAATGACATTTAGAAATGTTTAAGGACAATAAGTTTGATTCACAGTATATGCACAAATTATCAAGATCGCTTTGTAATTCCATACAATCGGATAAAGACTGTACAGGTTTAAAAATTTTCATGTCATCCGCGTATAACACAAAATGACTATTTTTAAAGCATACATAAATATCATTTATGTAAATATTAAATAGGAGTGGTCCGAGATGCGACCCCTGGGGCACACCTGAGACGATTTCCATTAAGCAGGATGTGAAGCCATTGACAACCGTAATTTGGTGCCGATTACTAATATATGATGCGATCCATCTATAGAGATCACCGTGAATTCCTAGACCTAATAACTTCTGTAAAAGAATATAATGGTTAACACGGTCGAATGCTTTGGAATAGTCCGTATAGATGGCATCTACTTGGCATCGCATATCCATTTGAGCATGAAGAAAATTTATAAAAAATGCAAGATTTGAGGTTGTGGAGCGATTTTTCATGAAGCCGTGTTGATTACTTAAGAGTGAAGGTGAGATAGTAGAATATAATTGATCATAAACAATTTTTTCCAGTACTTTACTTAGAATCGGTAGTTTGGATATAGGTCGATAATTGGATACATCATTTTTACTGCCATTTTTAAAGATTGGGGTAATTAAGGCTGTTTTCCACTTTTCGGGAAATGTTCCTTCAGATAGCGATAGTTTGAAAATAGCAAAAATGGGAGGAGTCAATTGTTTACTACAATAATTTATAAATATCCCTGGAAGTTGATCATTCCCTGGTCCCTTTTTGATATCAATGGACTTAAGATATTTGAAGGTGATGTCTTCATTGATCTCAATTGAGTTAATTACGCTATTTGAATTTGAACAATCACTGGTATTGCTTGTATGAGTAGGTTGAACATTCGAAAATACAGATCCAAAATATTCAGAAAATAAATCAGCTACTCCTTTACTGTCCTTAGCAGTTTTTTCACCGTAAATCATATGATCGGGGATGGTAGGAGATTTTCTTTGAGAATTGACATAGGACCATATTTTTTTAACATTATGCTGTATACCGGATTCTATCGTAGAAATATAGGTTTTGTAAGCCGCTGAAGCAACCGTTTTTTGCCTTTTTCGGAGCAAAGAAAATGAGAGATAATCGAGAGAGTTCCGATGACGCTTCCATGCTCTAAAGAACTTCAATTTTTCGTTTGTTATTTTTATTAAGGCTGCTGTGTACCATAGAGGATATTTACCAGATTTTACGACTTTCTTGGGAATAAACGCATTGATAATTTGTTCAATTATAACATAAAACGAACTTAGTGCTGTGTTTACATCCGTTGCATTTATAACAGTAGACCAGTCAGTCTCTTTCAGTCTCTCGTTGATTTCGGCATAATCTGCTTTATGGAATAATTTTATTGTTCGAGGAGTTGAGAGGGTTGCATTAGTGGATGGGAAGTCTAGTTCTACAATCAATGATTTATGATGAGCATCCTCTTTAACTAAAGGGTGATCGGCAAGCGACACTTTAGCTAGAGTATTACAGATAACGAGGTCCAAGATTCGTCCATATTTGTTAGGTAAATGGTTAAATTGAGTTAAGTTTGCAAAACATAAGCAGTTAAGTAACGCAAGTGAACATTGGTCTCTGTTAGTTGACGTATGTTGACTATTCCATTCAATATTCGGCATGTTATAGTCGCCGATGATTAAAAACTTGTCATTGGGAAAACGGATTGTTAAGTCAGAAATAATATTGGTATGACTAGTAAATAATGCTAATCTTTCTAAAGATGTTAATTTTGGACCGACGCTAGGCAAGTACACGCAGCACATGTGGATGTTAAAACATTGATGATTAGATCTTGATGTATTGACAGTTATCCAAATATCTTCAGCGTCTGATTTCCAAGAGCGGGGGGTAACAAAAAATTCCTTTTTAATACCTATGATTACGCCTCCGCCAGTTGATTTACCAGTGCGATGGCTATCCCTATCATTTCTGTAAACAGAATAGCGATTATCAAATAATTCCTCATCTAGGATGCTATCAACCAACCAGCTTTCGGTAATAAAGATCAGGTCATAATTATTGAGCAGCATATTTTGATGAAACTCTATCGTTTTTGAGCGCAAACCTCTAGCATTTTGATAAAAAATTAATAAAGAATCAAGCATTGTGAAATTTTGTTAATTACATTGATAAATTCGGTTTCTATAAAATATACTTTACGAATATTATATTCAAGAGTTATGTTGATAGTCATAAGTCCACTGGGAATAGCAAAGCAAAGCATACAATTGTCAATTAAAGTGTGTGAGTGTGATATATAAATCATTAGTGAGCAATAATTATCAGCAGGTGGGGTTAGTGTAAAAAGGGTGATATTGAAAAAAATATTTAAAAATGTAGGAGAAAAATAGTAGTTACAAGATAGGTGATATAACATGGGAATGGTGATCATATAAGGTTTTTTAGCTGCGATTCGCAAGATACGTGTATGGGAGGTGATGTTTCGTTCTTCCGTAGGTAGATTTTTGAGCTTCTTATCCATAAAAACTGATACTTGTGTTCGTTTTTAAATCCTTTGGCGAACCTCAGTATGGATTTATTCTTCCTCGTAAGATGGTCTAACATCAATGTTAGATAGAGTTACATAAATAAGGAGACACTACACCGCAATCTTCGGTTACAAATAATATGCCCTGTTGATGGACACTGTAATAATAACCCGAAGATAAAACTCGATAATACAAAATAAAGTTCTTATTATGAATGCGATACGATGAATTTTTGAGAATCCAGTCTAAATTTTAGAAATTTATAGTTACCGCCAGTGGCCCCCCTGGTTTCACCGTGCAGTTGCCGTACAAATAACCTCTTCCAGTTTTCGGATTGATCTCCAGCCTGAGGTGCATGGCAGTGAGGTTGATAGGTTTTGGGCCGCTGCAAGAGACCACCGACTCTGGAACTACTTCGTATGGGCCCTAAGTGTAAATATTTTAAATGGATGAATTGAAATATAAAATATTTAATACAAGTATTTGTCAAAAAGGTCCGGATATTAAATTATCGGCTAGCACAATCCTCTGCTAGCTAAATCCTCCACCAATATCAAGTATTGGTAGTATATCGAATTGAAATATTTGTAACCAGGGAATGTTTGACTTTCCTCATCAGGTTGATTTGTTCGCTTTTTGTGTACTTGTATCACCCTTACAGTAAGGGTGGGTTTTTTCATTTACCTTTACTTTTAGCAGTGCAGTTTGCAGTTACTTTAGCAGTACAGTTGACATTTACGGCAAAATGAGTTTTTTCATTACCCCAACTGCTAAAGTAAAGGTAAACAGGGATGACAGCATGATAACTAATCTAATTCCCACATTTTCGTATTGGGAACTGTTCATATATTTTTTTCATGTGGCAACTCACACATTAAATGTCAAACATTCTATTATTTCTATGCGCATTGCGTTGTCTATTGTTGCATCGTCTATATGATGGTCTTGTGTATGACGTTTGAAAATTTAACCATTTTGTGAAATTTCACATTATTTTCCAACATTTTAGCGTCACTTCTAGCCATTGATATGAACATTTTGTTGAGTGGCCTTTGACACATTCAAACATATTTTGATCACTGTAATTTTGTGTGTATTTGCAATACCTCCAAATAATCTTGGCATGTTTGACAGCATTATTCCTATCAGAGGACAAATCTAGCTTCATTTTATTTATGTCATGTCATTTGAATAAATATTTGTAATTATACTTCATCAACCATTACTTATAAGTCTACATATCTGCAATTGATGTAGTCAAAAGTCGAGCAGTTTATTTATTAACGCAAAATCGGCATATGAAAGTCGCGACACGTCGTGACGTATAATTAATTACAGGTTCATAGTCAGAAGTTGACGAACTGTCACTTGTCGCAAACGTAATGATGATAATGATAATATAATAGCAAATACCGTAAAACAGATAGCAAGAAAATAACCTCTCATCTCTGAACTGTCAATAAAGTGTCATTGACAACGGCGGCCATTTTGGTTACCTTTACTTTAGCATTTTACAGCACCATTGCTGGCCTGTAACATTCTAGGTAAAAGTAAACGGTAAATGTCAAATGAAAAAACTCATTTCTATGACTTTTACCATGAACTTTTACAATTAGCATTGCAATTAGCATTCTCGGTAAATGAAAAAACCCACCCTAAGTGTGAGAAATATATTTTAAGCGGTGTTAGAAAGAACAAATACCACGCTTAATTTTTAAATCTTAAAATTTGCCAAAAAAATGCACACCACTTGGAAAACAAACTTTCCGAACGCAATATGAAAAAGAATTATGAAAAATTGAAAACTTTTTATGAATTATTTTTATCATTGGACAAGAAAGGGAGGTGATATTAACCCTTGTGACGCAGTTTTTGTATAATAAAATGTGTTTTTTTTTGTTATCAATATTTTTAGTTAGAAAAAATCTAAGGTGAGCCATTTTTAAAACTTTTTGTGTTTGAACTCAAAATTTTTATATTTTAAGAATTATAAGTTTATTTTTAATATTAAAATTTTGAAGCGTACTTTAACGCCATTCCAAAACAGTTTTTATTTTTTGGATTCTTTCAGAAATCTAATTATTTGGATTTTATTGCAAAGCGAAAATACTCTGACCATCTGAGAGAATATTCAAAAGGCCTGAAGGGTTAAAACAAAATTATGTGGACAATTTTTCGTAGATTCAATCAAAAATATTAAGATTTCGGCAATGGGAAAGTTATATTTTTTTCTTTTAAATTTTTGCAAGGTTCAAATTCAAAAATTTAAAATTGTTCAATAGTCCCTATTAACAACTGTGTAAGTAAAAAATGTACCTACCCATCCCGATAAACCTTCGCAATTAACATGGATCGCCAAGAGATGAAGTAGATAAAATGACGAAACGGGAATTTTAGAAAAATTGGTCATAATAATGGCTGTAAATTAATCGCGTAATTGTGTGCAAGAAGCTAAATTTTAGTGAGCATTGTTATTAATAAAACATGCATGCCATTTAACAGGTGACCGGGGAGGTCAAAGTAAAGATAAATCAGAAAAGAAAAGGTTTCGTAAAGAAATTGAAAAACTATAGACTAAAAACTGGGATTAACGATAAAACAAATTTAAAATTTGGAAGTTTTTATACAGACTCATGAACAACGACAAAACTCTACGATATTTTGATGCAACAAAACAAAGAAAACAAATGCGCATTGGAATGAATTATGATTATAACTAATGTTAATGCTAACTGTCGATAAAAGTCGTTAAATTTTAATGGATTACACATTTGCCGATCGTCAGTTAAACCTTTTGTAAAACAACTGGATCGATCATTCCAGATAAAGAATAAATTGCAGGAAACGCAGTGCCATCAATAGATAAATATTACAGGAGGGAAGTTGTATAACCAAAGCGATTTTTGATTCATGTAAATTGTTTGCTAATGACCAGGACCAATCAAAAGATAGTAAAAAATGTAAAAAAATGAAACTACAATATTTTTTTATATAGTTCATCTTCTTCAATATAGTTAGACGCCGTAGTTAATAGTTGCATAGTCCATGGCAAGGGCAGCCTTGTAGGCCGGGCAGGAGTCCTTGTCTCCAGTCGAATGGGCAGCGGGCTTCCCGAACCTGGTATGGTGGCGCAGACTGGTTTACCTGGGCATGACGTTCGCCTGGACAGTGTCCACATCCTTGCTGGTCCTTGCAAAACTTGAAGAAATGTCCGATCATTTGGCACTTGGAGCACACCGTAAGTCCAACGAAATTACGAAAACGGCACACATTCTAGTCCACAAAGACTTTCCCTTGCACGTGACGTATGCGGGTATGAATCTCGAAGACCCGATGGAAAGTGGTTCCAGTTTGAGCGCAAGCAAGATAACTTAGCTTGCAACTTTTTTAGTTAGAGTGTCGTTAAGAGTGTCCGAGTTTGCTAGACATGGGATTTTCAGAATTTTTTCCTGATCTTCTTGTGTTGCAGTATGTTATTACAACGCCTTTGTTATATTTAAATCTAAAAATTATATACAAAAACTTCAGCGGATTCGGCCCCAAAAGTCCGAGGGAACGGCTTTCAAAGTAGAGTTCATCAAGAAAAGACCATCATTTAAAATAAGGATTCAAAATTTGAACACAAATGGCAGCAGCACAGAGCTCGAGATAACAGCTTTTCAAAATGTCCGAGAAATTGATACTTTTTTGGGATTTTGTGATTGTTTACTCTCTAAACCATCATTTTTACTAAGAAAAACATAATCACAGTTCATCACAGAACGTTCATTAATTACACAATTAATTAACAAAATTAGTGTCCAATTGGACAAATGAATGTCCAAATGGACTGATTCAATAGAATGTCCAATTGAATAGATGAATGTCCAAATGGACAAATGCATGTCCAAATGGACTAATTCATATGACAGTCGAACTGTATAGATGAATGTCCAAATGGACAAATACTTGTCCAATTGGTCAAAACGGACATCCAATTGGGAAAAAAACTTGGAGAAAACGGCAGTTAATAAAGGCCGGCCTTGCCTTATGCCCATGAAAACGCCAATTTTTCCACGATTGTCGCTTTTTGGAGATTTAGTGTTTGGTTGCTCTCCAGATCATCATCTAAAATATGTATCCAAATTTTCAGTTGATTCGGCCCCACAAAGCCCGAGATAACAGCTTTTAAAGACCGAGCCCAAGCATCGTATAATGCGCATGAAATTGATGATTTTTTCACGAATATTATTTTTTTTACAATTTGTGATGGGTTTCTTTTTAGACCATCACTTTTATTTAGAATCCAATATTTCAGTTTGTTTGGCCGCGGAAAACCCGAGATAATTAGATATAATTAGATTATAATTAGACAGAGCATCGCATTTTTTAACGATTGTCAGTTTTTGTAGATTTTGCGATTTGCCTTCAGACCATAATTTTTATGAAGAATCCAAAATGTCAGTTTGTTTGGCCTCAAAGAACCCAACAGAATTTATTTTTAAAAGGTCCGAACCAGGACTCGAATTATTCCCATAGAAGTGTTGTATTTTTTACGAATAAACGTTACTTTTCTGAGATATTGCGATTGATTGGCCGTCAATCCATAATTTTTTTAAACATCCAAAATTCCAGTTTGTATTAGCTCATAGAGCCGGGGATAACGGCATTAAAATATGCCGAACCCAAACCTCGCCCAATGCCCACGGAGATGCAAAAGTTTCAACAATAATTGTTCCTTTTTGGAGATTTTGGGTTTGTTTGCTCTTCAGGCCATCATCTAAAATATGTATCCAAACTATGGCTGATAACCGCTATTAAAGAATAACAACAAGCATCGCCCATGGATTTGATGATTTTTTTCTGAAATGATACTTTCTATAAGGTTTGGTGATGAGTTTCATTTCAAAATAATTTTTTATTATTAATAATAATCCAATATGCAGATAGTTTGGTCTGATAAACCAAAGATGACCGCTTTAAAATAATTCCGAACCCAAAACTCGCATTATTCTCATGGAAGTGTTGTATTTTTCACAGATTTAGATTATACTTTTTTAGATTACACGATATTCTAGCCTTCGGACCATCATACTTCCTAAGAATCAAAATTTTCAGTTTGTTCGCGCATAGATCCGAAATTACGGCATTTTAAAAAGGCCAAACCCAAACCTCACCTTAGGCTAATTAAATAGCAAAATTTTTGACGATCGTTTATTTTTGGAGATTTTAGTGTTTTGGAAGCTCTTTAGACCATCATCTAAAAAAAGTATCAAAAATTTGAAACCGAATGGCAGCATAGAGCCCGAGATAAAAGCTTTTCAAAATGTCCAAGAAATTGATACTTTTTTGAGATTTTGTGATTTTTTACTCTCTAAACCCATCAATTTAAACAAGAAAGTCATAATTACAGTTCATCATCACACAACGTTAAAAAATTACACAACTATTAAATAAAATTGGTGTCCAATTGGACAAATGAATGTCCAAATGGACTCATTCAATAAAATGTCCAATTGTAGAGATGCATGTCCAAATGGACAAATGCATGTCCAAATGGACTAATTCATATAAATGTCGAATAGTACAGATTAATGTCCAAATGGATAAATGATTCGATTGAAGATGTCCGATTGGACAAAATGGACATCCAATTTAAAAAAACTTGGAGAAAACGGCAGTTAAAAACGCCGAATCCAAGCCTTACTTACGCCCGAAAACGCCATTTTTTTGATATTATGTAACTTATGTTTATGTTACCAAATTATGAGCACTTGCTGACATGCCAATTCTCATTGGCTTAACAGGACTTGTTGTTGATGTATTTATAAAAACTTTGCTTTCAATACTTACAAAAAAAAAAAAAAATCACTAACATTATCTTCTATACAATTTGTGATGGATTTCTCTTATGCCCATCACTTTTATTAAGAATCCAATATTTCAGTTGGTTTGGCCCAGAAAGCTCGTGATAAATAGACCAAGATAGAGATAATCAGATTGTAATTAGAACGAGCATCGCATACTGCCCATAGAATTGATGATTTTTTAACCAAAATTTCAGTTGGTTTGGTCCTATAGAGCCAGAAATTACGGCTTCTAAAAATTACGAACCCAAAACTCGGTATTATTCCCATAGAAGTGTTGTATTTTTCACGAATGTTAGTTTTCTGAGATTTTGCCATTGATCAAACAATATTTTTTATAATAATCCAAATTTTCAGTTTGTTAAAGCTCATAGAGCCGAAGATAACGGCATTTAAATAAGCCGAACCCAAGCCTCGCCTTATGCCAATGGAAATGCCGAAGTTTCCACAATTTTCAATTTTTGGAGATATTCGGGTTTGGGTGCTCTTCAGGCCATCATTTTAAATATATGTCCAAAGTTTTCAGTTGATTCGGCCCCATATAGTCCGAGATAACTGATTTTAAAGAATAACAACATGCATCGCGTAATGCCCATGGATTTGATGATTTTTCTCGATGGTTACGTTCTATAGGTTTGGTGATGAGTTTCAATTCAGAGCATTTTTTTAATCCAAAATTTCAGTTGGTTTGGCCCCAAAGAGCCCGAAGGAACTTCTTTTAAAAAAGTCCGAACCAGGACTCGCATTATTTCCATAGAATCGTTATATGTTTCACGAATGTTACTTTTTGGAGGATTTGCGATTAATTAGCTTCAGACATATTTTTATTAAGAATCAAAAATTTCAGTTTGTTCGCGAAAATAGAGTCGGGGATAACAGTATTTAAAAAAGGCTGAACCCAAGATCGTTTCTTTTCGAAGATTTTAATGATTTGGTTGCTCTTTAGACCATCATCTAAAAATATTATCCAAAATTTGAACACCAATGGCAGCATAGAGCCCGAGATAACGGCTTTTCAAAATGTCCGAAAAATTGATACTTTTCTGAAATTTAGTAATTGTTTACTCACCAAACTCATCATTTTTAATAAGAAAATCATGATAACACGTTCATCACACAACGTTAATTTATTACACAACTTTTGAACAAAATTAGTATCCAATTGGACAAATGAATGTCCAAATGGACTCAATTAAAAGAAGGTCCAACTGCATAGATGCATGTCCAAATGGACAAATGAATGTCCAAATGGACTATAATTCATATGAATGTCGAATTAATGTCAGATTAATGTCCAAATGGACAAAGGAAAGTCCAAATGGACTAATTCATATGGATGTAACTGTGCGATGAATGTCCAAATGGACAAATGCATGTCCAATTGGACAAAATAGACATCCAATTGGATAAAATGGACATCCAATTGGAAAAAAAACATGGAGAAAACGGCAGTTAAAAAAGGCCGAACCCATGCCTTGCCTTATGCCCATGAAAACGCCAATTTTTCCACGATTGTCGCTTTTTGGAGATTTAGTGTTTGGTTGCTCTCCAGATCATCATCAAATATGTATCCAAAATTTCAGTTGATTCGGCCCCGCAAATCCCGAGATAACAGCTTTTAAAGACCGAGCCCAAGCATCGTATAATGCGCATGAAATTGATGATTTTTTCACAAATATTTTTTCATTTTACAATTAGTGATGGGTTTTCTCTTTAGACCATCACTTTTATTTAGAATCCAATATTTCAGTTGGTTTGGCGCCGGAAAGCCCGAGATAATTAGATATAATTAGACCAAGATAGAGATAATTAGATATTTATTAGACAGGGCATCGCATAATGCCCATTGAATTTATGATTTTTTAACGATTATCAGTTTTTGGAGATTTTGCGATTACTTAGCCTTCAGACCATAATTTTTATGAAGAATCCAAAATTTCAGTTTGTTTGGCCC
The DNA here is from genome assembly GCA_951813805.1 of Limnephilus auricula. Classification (NCBI taxonomy): domain Eukaryota; kingdom Metazoa; phylum Arthropoda; class Insecta; order Trichoptera; family Limnephilidae; genus Limnephilus; species Limnephilus auricula. The sequence goes on along the minus strand of OX638406.1, from coordinate 23,854,279 downwards.
CAAAGAACCCAAATGTATTTCTTTTAAAAAGGTCAGAACCAAGACTCGAATTATTCCCATAGAAGTGTTGTATTTTTCACGAATAAACGTTACTTTTCTGAGATATTGCGATTGATTGGCCGTCAATCCATAATTTTTTAAAAAATCCAAATTTTCAGTTTCTTTCAGCTCATAGAGCCTGGGATAATAGCATAAAAATGGGCCGAACTTAAGTCTCGCCTTATGCCCATGAATGTGCCAAAGTTTCCACAATTATTAATTTTTGGCGATTTTGGGTTTGGGCTTCTTCAGGCCATTATCTAAAGTATATGTCCAAAGTTTTCAGTTGATTCTGTTCCATATAGTCCGAGATAACTGTTTTTAAAGAACAACAACAAGCATCGCGTTATGCCCGTGGATTTGATGATTTTTCTTGAATGTTACTTTGGTGATAAGTTTCAATTCAGAGAATTTTTTTTAAATCCAAAATTTCAGTTGGTTTGGCCCCAAAGAGCCCAAAAGAATTTCTTAAAAAAAACTCCGAACCAGGACTCGCATTATTTTTACAGAATTGTTGTATGTTTCACGTATGTTACTTTTTAAAGGATTTGCGATTAATCACTTCAGACATCATTTTTATTAACAATCAAAAATTTCAGTTTGTTCGCGCCAATAAAGTCGGGGATAACAGCATTTAAAAAAGGCTGAACGCAAGCCTCGCCTTAGGCCCATTAAAAAGCAGAGTTTGCGACAATCGTTTCGTTTCGGAGATTTTGGTGTTTTGGTTGCTCTTTAGACCACCATATAAAAATAGTATCCAAAAAAACGAATGGCAGCATAGAGCCCGAGATAACGGCTTTTCAAAATGTCCGAAAAATTGATACTTTTTTAAATTTGGTGATTGTTTACTCTCTTACCACTCGAGCGGTTTTTGCCACATTATGGCACTATTTCCAAAACCTCGAATTGCTTTGTTTGTCAAAATGTGGCAAATTTTCAAAAAAATAATTTTTTATTTAAATTTACTATATAATATATTTTACATTCAAAATATATATTCTCTAGATTCTTTAAAATGTTTTAAGGTTAAAGATTTAATTATATTTTTTTTATAAATCCTAAAAATATGTGTTAATAGACAAAAGATAGGGGAATTCTTTGGCTACTGTACAATAATACTGTAGTAACTGTAATCAGTTTGTTTGTCTCCATATTCAAATTCGGTTGTATGATTTCTTTAATGTGGGCGAAAAATTTTCCTTTAGCAATCCGAGAAAAAATATTTTAATTGCTCGGTCGCTCCAGTGGAAAATCATAATTACAGTTCATCACACAACGTTCTTTTATTACACAATTTTTTAAACAAATTAGTGTCCAATTGGACAATTGAATGTCCAAAGGGACTAATTTAATAGAGTGTCCGATTGTATAGATGCATGTCCAAATGGACCAATGATTGTCCAAATGGACTAATTCATATGAGTATCGAATTGTACAGATGAATGTCCAAATAGACAAATACATGTCCAAATGGACTAATTAATATGAATGTCGAACTGTATAGATGAATATCCAAATGGACAAATGCTTGTTCAATTGGAAAAAAACGGACATCCAATTGGAATAAACTTGGAGAAAACGACAGTTAAATAAGTCCATGAAAAAGCCATTTTTTCCAAGATTGTCACTTTTTGGTGTTTGGTGTTTAGTGTTTGGTGTTTAGTGTTTGGTTGCTCTCCAAGCCATCATCTTAATTACGTATCCAAATTTTCAGTTGATTCGGGCCCACAATGTTCGAGAACACAGCTTTTAAAGACCGAGCCCAAGCGTCGTATAATGCCCATGAAATTGATAATTTTTTCACGTGTGTTAATATAATGTATGGGTTCATCTGACCAAACTATCTGAATATTGGATTATTATTAAAAAAAATATTTTGAAGTGATACTCATCACCAAACCTATAGAAAGTTTGATTTCAGAAAAAAATCATCAAAACCCATGGGCATTACGCGATGCTTGTTGTTATTCTTTAATAGCGGTTATCAGCCATAGTTTGGATATATATTTTAGATGATGGCCTGAAGAGCAACCAAACCCAAAATCTCCAAAAAGGCACAATTATTGTAAAAACTCTGGCATTTTGGTGAGGTTTGGGTTCGGCATATTTTATTGCCGTTATCACCGGCTCTCTTAGCTAAAACAAACTGAAAATTTGGAGTTTTATAAAAAATGATAGACTGACGGCCAATCAATCGCAAAATCTCAGAAAAGTAACATACGTGAAAAATACAACACTTCTATGGGAATAATGTGAGTTTTGGGTTCGTAATTTTTAGAAGCGGATATTTTGGGCTCTATAGGACGAAACCAACTGAAATTTTTGATTCTTCATAAAAATTATGGTCTGAAGGCTAAGTAATCGCTTAATCTCCAAAAACTAAATTCCATGGGCATTATGCGATGTTCGGTCTAATTATAATCTAATTATCTCTATCTTGGTCTAATTATATCTTGGGCTTTCCGGGGGTCCTCCAACTGATATATTGTATTCTTAATAAAAGTGATGGTCTAAAGAGAAACCAAAAAAAAAAAATAAAAAAAACAAAACATCACAAATTGTATGAAAAATAACATTCGTGAAAAAATCATCAATTTCATGGGCATTATACGACGCTTGGGCGTCTTTAAAAGCTGCTTTCTTGAACATTATGGGCCCGAATAAACTGAAAATTTGGACACGTATTTGATGGTGTGGAGAGCAACCAAACACTAAACACCAAACACCAAAAAGTGACATTCTTGGAAAATTTGGCGTTTTCATGGGCATAAGGCAAGGCATGGGTTCGGCCTTTTTTAACTGCCGTTTTCTCCAAGTTTTTTTGTCCGTTTTGTCCAATTGGATGTCCGTTTTGTCCAATTGGACAAGCATTTGTCCATTTGGACATTAAGACAGTTCGACATTCATATGAATTAGTCCATTTGGACATGCATTTGTCCATTTGGACATTAATCTGTACAATTCAACATTCATATGAATTAGTCCATTTGGACATCATTTTGTCCAATTGGACAAAAATTTTGTTCAAAAGTTGTGTAATAAATTAACGTTGTGTGATGAACTGTAATTGTGATTTTCTTATTAAAAATGATGACTTTAGAGAGTAAACAATCATCAAACTGAAAACTTTGGCATTTTCATGGGCATAAGGCGAGGATAAAGTTCGGCCCATTTTAATGCCATTATCCCAGGCTCTATGAGCTAAAACAAACCGAAAATTTTGAATATAAAAAAAAATTATGGTCTGACTGGCCGTCAATCAATCAATCGCAAAATCTCAGAAAAGTAACAGTGAGTGAAGAATACAATACTTCTATGGGAATAATTCGAGTCATGGTTATGACTTTTTTAAAAGAAGTTTTTTTGGGCTCTTTGGGGCCAAACCAACTGATTTTTTGGATTATTATTTAAAAAAATGTTTTGAAGTGAAACTCATCACCAAACCTACAGAAAGTAACATTTGAGAAAATCATTAAATCCATGGGCATTACGCGATGCTTGTTGTTATTATTTAAAAGCAGTCATTTCGGACTATATGGGGCCGAATCGAGTGAAATCTTTGGACATAAATTTTAGATGATGGCCTGAAGAGCATATCTAAAATCGCCAAAAAGTAACAATTGTGGTAACTTTGGCATTTCCATGGGCATAAGGCGAGGTTTGGGTTCGGACTTTTTTAATGACGTTATCCCCGGCTCTACGAGCTATAGAGCCGGGGATCATATAGAGCAGTGTTTTTCAACCTGTGGGTCGCGATCCCCTGGGGGGCCGCCAAGACTATAGGGGGGGTCGCCGGGGGTCCAAAGTAAAATATAAAAAAACGATAAAGCTAAAAATATTTTCTTAATAATTTTGAGCTTTATTGTTTTTTTTTTTATATTTTACAAAATATAAATAAACAATAAAGCTAAAAATTATTATATAAAAAAAAAACAATAAAGCTAATAAAATATTTTAATTAAGAAAATATTATTTAAGGGACATTTTGAAGTTAACATGAAATTTATATTATAAAATTTATGTGAGTCAAACATCCACATTAATGTTGCGCCTACTTTTCGTCGACCAATTTCTGCCATCGTGGGTCTGTTTTTGCTACATTTAGAATTAAGTCATTTTCATTAAACCGATTCCTTTCTTTGTTTTTTATTTGGGCCATTGACGAAAATGTCAACTCGCACAAGAGGTGGCAAATGGAATCAAACATTTCAAAGCTTCTGTGGTCAATTCTGCATATTCTAATTTTTCTTTTTATCCAAAAGTTATCCAATTTAACAAACTCGAATTCCAAGTGCAACGTCCCATCGGCAGATTTTTTTTTAGGTTGGTTTCCAAATTTTCCTCATATATAGCTGCATTCAAAAACTGTTTTATGATCCACCTTTGCCCAGTCTTGTGTGATAGTTCTTTCACCGAGAAATAATGACACATTTCTTCTTTCAAATTCTGCAAGACAATTTAATAATAATAATAATTAAATAATTTGTATAGCGCCGTTTTTGTGAGAAATCAGAAATTACCAGGATATTTGCTTTGATGTTTCTCCAATGAAAGACTGGGTCGACGAAAATGAATCTAATTTTTTTTATTTATGGATGATGACTACGAGTTTATTTTTTTTGTAAAGCCATGGATTTTGTCTTTAGCGGTATTGACATTTTCATCCCGTTTAGCCACACGAAAAGCAACACGATAACTAGCCAACAACGCTTTATCATTTACGTTGGACATTTGTACCAGAGCAGTTTTTTCAAGAATCTTTAATTTTCTTTCAAAAAACGGTTTTTTTTTTCATTTGGATGTTTTGTGTTGAGGTGGCGCACAAGTTTTGATGGCTTCATGCTTTCTCGTGATAATCCGAATTTTAAATAGATGTAGTCATACAAGCGTTTTTTCTTTGATTTCGTTTCACTACTCTCACTAAAACTAGAAGTTGACAGTTGTGTCGATCTTTTTATAAATTTATCCATTTTTAAGTATTCATCATTAAAAGTTACTTCAATAAATTCAAATACGTGAGTTCAACACAAAACAAACGTGTGCCAAAATTGATCGCCGATTGACAGGGTCACATAGTTCCCGCCGTCCGTCATCGACCGCGCCACTCTGTACCCCTCGACGCCCCCGCAACGCTTATTGTGTCTCGCTCATTCACCTGACTAGCATTCGTCGGCGCGGCGCGGCCTCGCTCGCCTCACTCTGGAGCCGGCATCAGCCTGGCTTGTTCGATAGCTCTACCTACTATTCCATGGAGGCTTTTGGCGAAATAGTAAGATACCGGTCAGAGGTAAAATACAGGCGAAGGGTAGGGGGTCGCGAAATATTTTTGCAAAAAATATTTTTAAGGGGGTCGCGCCATGAAAAGGGTTGAAAAACACTGATATAGAGGATTGTACCATTAATGAGGACTGTACTTGTGGTAAAAATTTAGCCCGATTGCGATGATCATGTTCTACTAAAATTGAAAGAGCAGTTCCTTAGGTCTGATTGTAACGTTTAATCACATTTTGGGGCGTATACAACGTATTGTAAAAGGGTAACGGAACATTATATTCTTTCAACAGATCGGTGGACAGTTTGGAGACAAAATTTCCCGTTGTCCACGATACGCAGAGGAACAACATGTATCAAGAAAATGTGTCCTTCAATATATTTTACAATACTTTTTGCTGTACCGTTTCTAAGTGGAAACAACTAACACTACTTGGTGAATACATCTACACAACTTAAGATAAAATTATGCCCTGAATAACTACGAGAAAGCGGACCGACCTAATAATAATGCTGTAGATGATTAATACGTAAACACTTTTTAAATCTAGCTATTACCCGGCATGTTTGCCCTTCCACCAAAGAAAAAGTGTTTGTCTTTTAATTCTGTTTATTAAAGTATTTTTGAATACGCTTTTTGTTTATCGGTCTAGTAGAAGGTTTTCCAATGCGTGAGTAGGCCACAGGTGGCTCTCCTTGCGAGAATCAAATGATTTTCCATATTTACCCCTGCTACCCTCTACTGCTACTTTGTCTTCTTTGCAATCCCTCCATCTACCCCTCCCTCAAACCCACCCCTCCATCAGTACCCTGCGTGTTTTCAAAAGCACACATTTTTCAAACAACTCGCGCGCTACCTACTGTATTTTTTTATACAAATTTCATAACGCCAGAGATCACCATCATATATAGGAATATTTCCGGGAATGCTCATTACACTCAAAGAAATAAAGTGTTTTTTTTTAATTCTGTTTATTGAATTGTTTTCGACATCAGAAGTTTTTCATAAACAGGCCATGTGCAGCTGTCGGTGCGAGAATCATCAATTTTCCAAATTTACCCCCTGCTATCCCCTAACGCTACTATGTCATCTTTGCAATCTCTCCTTCTGCCCCTCCCTCGACCTTACCTCTCCGTCAGCCCCCCTGCATGTTCCCAAAATCGCACACTTTATTCCTACAATTCGCACGTCAAATATTGAACATTTTTTTGTAAAAATTTGATCACGATACGAGAACATCTTTACGGGCGTGCGAATAACAAGTCAACAAATTTTAAACGCAAAAAGATGAATGTTATAGGAAATAATAAGGAACACACAAATAAACAATCATTTTTAGTATACAGATAATATAAAATTATTGACCAAAAACAACACTTTATTTTCCTGGTAAAATTAGTTTGTCGCTAAAAGAAAATACGAAGAACATAAAGCCAAGCTTAGCCTCCGTAGAATAAATTCACCCCATCCAACCTAAATTTCAGAAGAAAAATTATCATGCGAAGAGCTAATAAAAAAATATATATTAACATTAAAAATATGTGTATATACTTGTTGGTAAAACATAAATGATAACTAAAACTATTTTCACATAAAAAGTATTAATCCATGTATATATAGGCATCCGTATCATTATTATGATTAAACATTTTATTATACGTTTCCATAAATGCTTTGCGTTTAAGACTATCGATGATATTCATGACAACATGAAAACATCTAACATTTGCTTTGGGGGTGTACGTGGAAATTCCCAGTTTATATCTCCCGTAGAAGAAGTTGTCTCCAAACAAATTTCGTGTCAAAACCGTAGCATCTATCCACATTATTGAGAATCCCTGGAAGAAAGTAAAATATTCGGTTAGATAATAATACTTTTTAACACAACACACAAATTTAGCCCAAAGCCAGAAGATATGGTAACAAAAATAAGAAAACTAGAAAGAGAATTATAAATAACGAGAAACGCCACACTATTAAGTATTTTTGTGTCTTTTAGTAGCCAAACAGAAAATCGATATCAGAAGGTAGTTGTCTTTTTGAGCCATGTGCGGCACAAACTGAAAAGATATATAAAAGTCGTTCTTTCTCATTTTGTATTACGGTAAAATACGTGATTTAAGCAGTGTTAGAAAGGGTTTTTTAATTTGACCCTTTGGAGCATAAAGTCACTGGAAATAAATTGTTTAGAAGAGCAAATTAAGGAAGTTGCAGCAGCTTTAGTGGGTGGTGGACATAGTGCTGATGTTTTTTTATTACTGTAGAATTGATATAAAAATAAGGATTTCTGACAAGCATGCGATTGACGGAAAAAGAATCGATCATGTGTTCCAAAGTTTGTATTTAAAAGTTTACAATAGACACAGAAATCAATCAATTTTCATATTTTTAACTGCATTTGTAATATATTTTTTTCATATTCACTTCTATGTGATTTCAAAAACGATTTTCGTTTTCGGAAACGTTTCATTACGATCCGTGCTGGGAGTGCGTTCTGAAATAAACTAAAAATGTCCCCATCACGGATATAAAAATTCTACATTTTAAGATGTTTCATAACGAGTTATTACACGATAAAGTCATTGAATTTTCATCGTAGCCTTGTGAGAAAGTCAATGCATGTGGCTTATTAACAATAAAAATGGATATTAGAGAAATTATCATCTAGACAGCAGCCAAAAAATATGCATTATGAAGAACGTTGGTAGTTTTTAGTCCAAGAATGATACAGATACAATAAAAAAAAACCAAAGGGGGCCGGCTATGGATTAGCCGGCAAGAACGAGGTCCTGAGTTAAATTCCCAGATGCGGCTTTATATTTTTCTGATTTTTCTGTTACAGTACTCGCCAAACATTAAGACCGACCTAAAAGTTATACAGAAATTGTCGCAATAGACTTTCTTAAGGTTAAAAAAGTTGTCGCCCACGCTTTTCTCCATCGCACTTATATTTTAACGCATCTTCCTCTATCGCTCACGTTCATTGTAAAGGCAGTAACTGCTAAAGTACTACTTTTTTCTTTCTTTGAATATTATTTTATTATAATTTTTTTTTTTTGCATTCGTTTTTTTTTAATTTTTAGTTTTGACTCTCTTCCATCTTAACTCTTATTTATAAAATATCTATGTTATCAATATATTTATGTACAATGAGATTCATGGGATTTCAATCACCTCCCCACATCCTGGAATAAAGATTTTTTTATATAATTATAATTGTCAATACTACATACCGCCTTTAGGTAGCATCTTGAGTCAATAATATCTGTAGATTCCGAAAAAAAACTTCTTAACGAGGGTAACTTATCACAGTTTCCACTGATAGTTAACAAGGCCTGGAATTTGTTATTTACCCATTTTTGGATTTTAACGGTGAGCTGAAAAAAAAAAACATCTTATTTAATTTCACTTTACTGAGAACTTGAATGCTGGCCTAAAAATAGTAAAAAAATACGTGTTAAATATCGCCACTACGAGTTAATACAGCGATGCATGACAAAATCTGTTCCGTGTTCTAACATTGCAAAAATTAAGAAAAGTTTTCCGGGCCGCTGCTATACCAACTGCTCCAATGTGTAGAATGTGTGTTGGTGATGGTGTACAAGGAATCTCAACTATTCATTCTTTGCAAATTATTTATACTACAAAGCACAAAATATATTTTTAAAAACCAAAACAAATTCTAAAAAAGTGAACACAGAATCAATTTTAAAAAAAACCAAACAAATGCAAACTCACAGTAGTTTTATTGCACCTCGCACTTTTAATTTATTACCAAAAAATATTCAAGTACCAACTAAACCAGCTCAATACCTAAAAGAGTTGAAATTGTGGCTGAGTAATGTAGATATTCAAGCATTATTAATTTAATCTTCACTTCATTCTAATTTTCATTTTTATTTTGTGTATTGATTTTGTTTCTGTATTAATTTTGTTTCTGTATATTTTACTTTCTTTTCTTTTACTGCATTTTTAGTAGCTTACAATTTTTATTTTTTACTTCAATGTATTTTAAGTATTTACGTTTTGTACAATCTTTAGAAAACTTTTAAATATAATCTTACTTTATTTTTTAAATTTTAGTTTATTCTTTAGATGCACTCTGTTATTTTTAGGTACAAAAATAAAATGTAAACATTTATTTTACCCACGCACAGGCTGCGCCTTAGTGGGTTTCCCTTTTTTATTATTATTGAACAGTAATGTCAACATGTAAAAAAATGGGAAAAAATAAAGGAAGTAAATAAATAAATCATGAAAAATTACCATAACTGGCCCTGCAGAACTGACGTTTGTATTGTTACCAAAATAATAACTTCTTCCAGTTTTTGGATGAACCTTTAACAGTAGGGATCCAGAAGCCAGGTTGACATTCTTCGGACCTCTGCATTGAACTATAGACTCGTGAACTGTTTCAAATGGGCCCTGAAATAAAAAAAAACTACGTAAGTTTCTCATTATAGATGATTGATTCTCTGTGTGAAGATGCTCGAGTGCAGATCACTAACAAACAAACAACAGTTCACTTCAAATAAATTAATAATGTCTTCACCCATCCTCGGGAACGATGTCAAGTTACCGACATTATCGATAAAATCTATATCGATCGACCGTGCTAGATACCCAGGCATACTAAGTTTCTTCATGTAGAAGCCAACAACACTAATGCAGCAAATAAATCACCTAATATTGTTTATCGCTCGATCACAACTACAAACACTTTTTTTTTAGCGTGATATAAATTATTATACAAAACTACTTAAACGTAAATCTTTTATTTATAGTCAATTACAATTTGTGAGCATGAATTTGTCTTTATCTCTCCACACGCTTTATTCCTATTTATTATTTGTTGTTTTTATTAAACATTTCAACATTCATTAGTTAATATTAAAAACTATTCTTATTCCAGACGAAATTACATTGACATTGTAAGGACAGTTTTGAAATACGTATAAATAACCTAGCTGTCCCGGCAACGCGTTGCTGTGTCTCAGTAGTTGGATCACGTTGGATTAATGTTATACTACTTCCTAATGAAGTCAAATTTATATTAATTTACTAATAAAAATAAAAACGTTTTAATCGATTATAAACATTAAAAAGTAATTGGTAAAGAGTTTCGGAGAAATTATGAAAAACCTAAAATATTTTTTTTTTTTAATTTAGATTTTATAAAAAATGTATTAATTGAACTTATAAATCAGGATACGACGCTCTGCCAACCTGAATCTTTGAGCGTCGTTACTTGTCCCGGTTTGTTCTGCCAATTGATTAGCTCTCTCAACGCGTTTGTGTTGTGCCGTTGTTGAGGTTAGTTTATATCGCGGCATTTTACTGAAATATATAATTGCAACGATAAAAATAAAGTTATTTTAATTATAAAAATGAGAAGCAAGGAGAAATACTTACACGCTTTTGTATTTATCGTAGCGTTTTCTTTTGTTATATTCAAAGTGGTATGAAAATCAACAGAAAAAAAATTACGTTAAAACTTTGTGTGTCATTATTTTGTCATTGAATATAATAACGAACAAACGATGCACAACAATATAGATTAATAGTTTCGCACTTCGCCTACTGGTTAATATGGATTTTTTTTTTTTTTTAAATAAAAAAAAAAACAATTAGTATTTAACCACGTATATTTATTATTTGATATATCGATTGGTTTCGCTCCGACCGAGCTTCATCAGGATATAATAATAACTAAATACTAAGACAGAGTTGTTGGTTATATATATAGGTGAGTGGGCGAGGGAGAAATAATATTTTTTATTCAGTCAGTTAGATTTTGCTTTATTATTACGAAAGTTCAGTATTTATGTCGGGGGAGACGAAAAAACATGCGTTTTATAAGATTATTTCACTTACGCGAAGTGTTTGACAGCCTCGTTTAGCCAAGTGAAACGGGACTTATACAACTTCAATTACTACAATATACAACTATTTACGTGCACAAAATAGGTTATTAGGTTCGTAGGCTGGGTAAACTAAGTAATTCATTCGTATTTAGATTGAAAAAATCGCAAATATCAAATCCAAAGAAATGGCGGCAATGGAAATGTTCCGCTCCCTATGCCGTATTATCCGGTAAGCGGAGTAGTAAACATTTACCCAGTATTAAAATACAATACACAACACAATTATACAAATGATAATACTCGAAAAATTCAAGAAACTCGGTTATGTCGTAAACATTAACACAAATAATAGACTGACGCATAAATGGACTGAGGTGAAATCGAAAGACAACGCCTACACAACACTGGTTGGTTACCTAGGTAACAAAAATGCAAATTAACTCATATCACCATCTCTCACAAACATTTGGAACTTACAAATAATTGTCCCATAAAAAATATTTACTTCACAAGAATAAATATTGAGGTCAATAATCGAGATAAAACTATCCTATCTTTAAATTGGATTAAAGTAAACACAGTGAGCCAAATTACATCACAATCGGTTAAGTAGTTTCGGAGTTTACCTCGGACGAACATTGTGACACGAGATTTTTATGTATAAAGAAGAAAAAAGATATACCAAGTCAATATTAGATTTATACACTGCAGTGTAAATCGAACTTGCAACCCAAGTTAAAGCAAATACATGGACAATAACGCCGTTATTTTCCTGAACTAAGTTTTAAATATAACATAAAAAATATAAATATTTATCATTCAATTATCCCTTCTCTTTGGATATCTAATATAGTTGATAAAAAATTATCCCAACACACGTTTATTTATTTATGACATACCCAATCCAAAACTTTTTCTTTTGCACTAACATACTCCGTTCTGAAAAATATTGTTAGCAGGAACACAGAAGAAAAAAATGAAATATTAAAAAAAAAAATCATTTTTCACTTTATAATAATCCTATCATTTCAAAATCAGATTTCAACTATTCACCTTCACAGATCACGTGCGAATGTGAAAAAAACATACACATCACGAAATACAATTTTGGGTTTATGCATCATTCATATTTATTTATTACCTGCCCTTATTATGTAAATTATGCCAATTAAGCATTTATAAAGCATTTAGCTCATAAACATTTTACAACATCTAATTTTGTGTTCATTCCTAATTATTTATTAACAACCAATATTACGACCTTTTGTCGATTGAGCGTTTATAATGTATTCAGCGTATAGTTTCCTTGATGATTTTGGATGGATTTCAAATATTATAATAATATGTTGTTTTTCGCAAAGTGTTGACATTTTTACCGGTAAGAGGCCTAATGACAGTACAATAAAATATAATGTGACGAGCAATCAGGATTCCAGAACAATAACTCTAGCGAAGCGGCAATAAATAGTGATTAATACATGGAAGAAGGAAACGGACAAACAAAATCCCCATTGCAGCATTCTTAGATTTCAAAAACGCATTTGAAACGGTAGAAACGAAAAAAAAAGCTTTTGGAAAAATTAGAAGACATAGGTCTTTCTGAGGTAGCCCTAAATCTATTCAAAAAATATCTCCATGAAAGAAAAAAGGTAACAAAAGTTGAAAGTTCAGAATCAGAACCGATGGAAAAAATACCTTAGTGTTCCGCAAGGGTCAGTATTAGGTCCAATTCTATTCATAATTTACATAAATGATATTATAATCAAAACCATAAAACATTGCAAAATTAATCTCACAAGCAGAAGATTATTTCCTTACAAATTAAGGAAACGCTGCGCAACAATTTAAACATATGTTGTGATTACCTTCCCAAGAGTCCAACATAGAGTGAAAAAATGGAAATTTTTCTCTGCGAAATTTCAGGGTTATCTTTACAAATTACCTTCTGAAAAATTTCTTATTTTAGGTGATTTCAACCTCACCGACATTCTGTGGAACAAAAGTCCAAATAACACGTCATACACATCTGTCAATCGTTTATCCCCACTCAGCTCTGCATTTGTCGATTGCCTGAATTTTTCAGGTCTATGTCAATATAATGGGGTTTCACATTCCTACGGCTATTTTTTAGACCTTGTTCTCTGTAACGATTGTGTTAAGGTTTGGTTTTTTTTTTTTTTAAAGAAAGACAAACATTCCCGGGTTACGAATAACCCAAAAACATTTGAAAATCTCCTACTACCACCACACTAAACGGAAGATGGTGCTTGTGTTGTGATGGAGGACTTAGCCAGCCGAGGAATCGAACACAGAACGCCCGGGTGGGACCCAAACGCTATGCCCACTCAACCACTGACCGGTCTAGTATTAGCCTGTAACAGCTCACTAATTGTCGAAGACACTCACCATGCCTCCACAACGATGGATGTAGCATTTTCAGAACCCACTGTATTAAGGGAGGAAATATGAAAAGTCCATGTCTTCAATCTTGGCAATTATGAACTTATAAACTTTTTCTCATTAAAATAAACTGGCAAATACACCAACTTATAGATGCTCACATTCCGCGAAAACCATCTTAGGACTCAAAATATCCACCATGGTACGAGTATATATAACTCAACTCTTATAAAATTAACGAAGAAAAAAATTAAGTATTTCAAAAAGTTCAAAATTTACTAATATTCAAACTCCAAATCACAAAGCGTTTCAAACACTGTATTCCTTAGAGGTGAAAAAGCTGAAAACGGGTCTAAGATTGTCAACTTATTTTCCAAATATTTCAATTCTGTTTTCACCAACAGTGCTCAAATTTCTTAATAATTCGTAAACCAGCTAACCATTATACTCACAATTCTTCCACTATCCACAGTATTGAAGTTGACAAACGTCTGGTATAAACATATTTGGAAAACTTAAATCTAAAAAAAGGCGCAGGCCCAGACCAAATCCCCCCCTTCTTCATCATGAAGCGCGCAGGCAGTCTCTCTAGGCCGTTATCCATTATCTTCAATCGCTCTTTAAAAGAGGGTGTGGTACCCAATACTTGGAAAAATGCATTCACAACACCCATTTCCAAAACTGTGCAAATATCTGATGTTGAAAACTATTGTCCAATTCCAAGTGTGTCTTCAGCAACGTGTTTGAAAAAATAGTATACGGTCAGATGTTTCTTCAGGTGTGCCACGGGAATCTTTGTTGGGACCATTATTATTTTACATTTACATTTATGATATAGGCTAATACTTCAAATACTCCAAAATATTACTTGAACCATACATATGATATGAAGAATTTTTATTCCTGTAAGATGTATAGCTGACTGTCCAAAAATGGAGGAGGATCTAAATCGCAATAATGTTTATTGCTTACAGCATTACCTTCAACTTTATGTAAAAAAGTGTTTCATCGCGAATTTCACACGAAATAAAAATATCGTTATAAATGAGTATGCTTTGAACGGCTCTATAGTAATTAACAAAAAAGAAGTAAAAAAAACTATTTTACTACGGATCCAAAACATCAATAAAAAATTATATTGGAAACAAAACTTTTAACAGTAAGAAAACTATACGAATACAATAAATGTGTCCTTATATTCAAAATAAATAATAAACTTATACATACAAACGCAGAATTCATTAAAACGTCCCAAGTACACAAAAATCAATTAATTTTATTATTTATTCTTAATAAACATAATAATGAAACAGAATAATATTGTATTACCTATATAGTAAAGTAAAATGTATTTAGTTTAAAATCGAAAATGTTATTTTCTTCTTTCTGGAATTGTACCAGACGGGGTGAGGTACACAAGAACTATAATAGACTGGAGGTCCCAATCCACGGAGTCGCAAGATGTCGCTCCCTTCACCGCGTGTGGAGGGAGAACGTCGTCTGCTTATCGCTGTAGAAGTAGGTCGAGCTGTTCCAACAGGTTTCCTTTTGACGTAACTGGCTCTGGTCCGAGGCCACACGAGAACGGGTTGTTTTTACGACTTGTTCAAAAACAAGTCGTAAAAACCTCAGAAACGAAGGCAAAAAGACCTCAGAAAGAGGGAAATTTTTTTCCTCAGGGCCTCCTGTATGGAGTTATAAAATATAAAAATTAAAAAAAATATTTAAAAAGCGTTGGTACTGAGAGGTACAGGAGAATCTACTAATAATCTGAATCTAATTTAACTACATCTTTTATATGGAAATCGCAAACTACTTTGCCGTTTAAATCTGCCAATTTGTAAACTAACTCAGAGATTCGCTTTACCACTACGTTACAAACGAATCTCGGAGCAAATTTGTGCGAGAAATAATTGATCGCACTAGACTGCACAAAATTACGTCTCCAAACCCTATACCCTTCTGAATAAACAACAGATTTCCGACGCAGATTGTAATGTCGAGCACCTTTTTATAAGCTTTTGTTAAGGCCTGATTAAGTTGCTCATAAATTGGAACGAATTCCTCTAATTTTTGAGCCAACTTTTGACGAGCTGCTAAAGTCCCATCCCCGGCACTCTGCCGAGTTTCCATGTGCCAATGCATGTTTCCATCAATAATATGCTCTCTTCCGTGCATCAGAAAAAATTGTGTAAACCCCGTTGCAAAATTTACGCAGTTATTTAATGAGGACTGTAGATACTTGTGGTAAAAATTTTGCCCAATTACGATGATCCTGATGTACTAAAAGTGAAAGAGCAGCGTTCTGATTGTAACGTTCGACCACACTATTTAGCGGCGTATACAACGTATTGTAAAAGGGTAACGGAACGTTATATTCTTTCAACAGATCGGTGGACAGGTTCGAGACAAGTTGTTTCCCGTTGTCCACGATAACTGTCACACCATGAATCAAGAAAATGTGTTCTTCAATATTTTTTACAATACTTTTTACTGTACCGATCCTAAGTGGAAACAACCAACAGTACTTGGTGAATACATCTTCTCAACGTAAGATAATATTATGCCCTGAATAACTACGAGGAAGAGGACCGACCAAATAGTAATGCTGTAGATGATTAATACGTAAACACTTTTAAAGTCTAGCTAACCCGGCATGTTTGCACTTCCACCAAAGAAAAAAGTTTTTGTCTTTTAATTCTGTTTATTAAAGTGTTTTTGAATACCCTTTTTGTTTTTCGATCTAGTAGAAGGTTTTCCAATTCGTGAGCAGGCCACATGTGGCTCTTTGTGCGAGAATCAAATGATTTTCCAAATTTACCCCTGCTACCCTCTACCGCTACTTTGTCCTCTTTGCTATCCCTTCCTCTACCCATCCCTCAAACCCACCCCTCCGTCAGCACCCTGCGTGTTCCCAAAATCACACATTTTTCAAACAACTCGCGCGCCACCTACTGTAATTTTTTTTAACAAATTTAATAACTCCAGAGGTCACCATTGTACACAGAAATTTTTCCGGGTATGTTCATAACACTCAAATAAATAAAGTGTTTGTGTTTTAATTCTGTTTATTGAAGTGTTTTGAAATACACCTTTTATTTTTTTTTCTGGTGCGCACACGAAAAATTCAGAAGTTTTTCATGAGCAGGCCGTGTGCAGCTGTTGGTGCGAGAATCATGAATTTTCCAAATTTACTCCCTGCCCTCTACTAGTAGGAACCGCTACTAAGTCTTCTTTGCAATCTCTCCCTCTGGCCCTCCCTCGACCTTACCTCTCCGTCAGCCCCCCTGGGTGTTCCCAAAATCGCACACTTTATTCATACAATTCGCACGTCAACTATTGTACATTTTTTTGTAAAAAATTGATCACGATATGTAGACATCTTTACGGGCGTGCGAATAACAAGTCACCAAATTTTTAACGCAAAAAGATAAATGTTATAGGAAATAATAAGGAACACACAAAGAAATAATCATTTTTAGTATACAATAATACAAAATTATTGACCAATAACAACACTTTATTTTCCTGGTAAAATTAGTTTGTCGCTAAAAGAAAACACGAAGAACATAAAGCCAAGCTAGAATAAATTAACCCCATCCAACCTAAATTTCAGAAGAAAAATTATCATGCGAAAAGCTAATAGAAATATATATATTAACATTAAAAATATGGTAAAACATAAATGATAACTATTTTCACATAAAAAGGTATTAATCCATGTATATGTAGGCATCCGTATCATTATTATGATTAAACATTTTATTATACGTTTCCATAAATCTTTTAAGTTTATGACTATCGATGATATTTAAGACAACATGAAAACATCTAACATTTGCTTTGGGGGTGTATGTGGAAATTGCCAGTTTATATCTCCCGTAGAAGAAGTTGTCTCCAAACAAATTTCGTGTCAAAACCGTTGCATCTATCCACATTATTGAGAATCCCTGGAAGAAAGTAAAATATTCGGTTAGATAATAATACTTTTTAACACAACACACAAATTTAGCCCAAAGCTCTGGCTTTGGGCTAAATATGATATGGTAACAAAAATAAGAAAACTAGAAAGAGAATTATAAATAAGGAGAAACGCCACATTATTAAGTATTTTTGTGTCTTTTAGTAGCAAAACAGAACATCGATATCAGAAGGTAGTTGTCTTTTTGAGACATGTGCGGCACAAACTGAAAAAATTCATAAAAGACGTTCCATCTCATTTTGTATTACGGTAAAATACGTGATTTAAGCAGTGTTAGAAAGGGTTTTTTAATTTGACCCTTTGGAGCATAAAATCACTGAAAATAAATTGTTTAGAAGAGCAAATTACGGAAGTTGCAGCAGCTATAGTGGGTGGTGGACATAGTGCTGATGTTTTTTATTACTGTAGAATTGATATAAAAATAAGGATTTCTGACAAGCATGCTTTAAAGGTTGACGGAAAAAGAATCGATTTCTTTTTCATTTTGCATTTTGGTGGACTTACAATCCATGTGTTCCAAAGTTTGTTTTTAAAAGTTTACAATAGACACAGAAATCAACATTTTCATATTTTTAACTGCATTTGTAATATATATTTTTCATATTCTCTTCTATGCGATTTCAGAAACGATTTTCGTTTTCGGAAACGTTTCACTACGATCCGTGCTGGAAATCCGTTCTGAAATAAGCTAAAAATGTTCCCAACACGGATTTAAAAATACTATATTTTGAGGTGTTTCACAACGAGTTATTTATTCCACGATAAAATCATTGAATTCTCATCGTAGCCTTGTGAGAAAGTCAATACATGTCGCTTATTAAAAATAAAAATGGATATTCGAGAAATTATCCAAGATACCTTCTAGATTTCGACTAAATTCGGATAGATTCTAGACAGCAGCCAAAAAATATGCATTATGAAGAACGTTGGTAGTTTTTAGTCCAAGAATGATACAGATACAGTAAAAAAAAAAACCAAAGGGGGCAGGGTTTGGATTAGCCGGCAAGACCGAGGTCCTGGGTTAAATTCCCTTATATTTTTCTGATTTTTCTGTTACAGTACTCGCCAAACATTAAGACCGACCTAAAAGTTATACAGAAATTGTCGCAATAGACGTTCTTAAGGTTAAAAAAGTTGTCGCCCACGCTTTTCTCTATCGCACGTATATTTTAACGCATCTTCCTCTATCGCTCACGTTCATTGTAAAGGCAGTAACTGCGCGAGAATGGATGGTTTAATGTTTCGGCTGGTCTTAAAGTTTAGGCGTGTAAGATACACATCTTTTGTTTGAGAGTTGTTAATAACATTATCTTCGATGATTAAATTTATAATATTATTCTTTTATCATAGAATTCCGTCTGACTTTAGGTTCGAGCATTGAAGAATATGGGAGAAATTCACAGACTCCCAGAATCTCAGATCCGATTAGTAAATAAGAGCTCAAGAAATGATTTTACCGTATTTCTATGAATATTTATTACGTTAAGGTACTACTTTTTTTTCTTTCTTTGAATATCATTTTTTTTCTGTTTTTTTTTGCATTCGTTTTTATTTTATTTTTAGTTTTGACTTTCTTCCATCTCAACTCTTCTATAAAATATCTATGTTATCAATATATTTATGTACAATGAGATTCATGGGATTTCAATCACCTCCCCACATCCTGGAATAAAGATTTTTTTTATATAATTATAATTGTCAATACTTCATACCGTCTTTAGGTAGCATCTTGAGTCAATAATATCCGAAGATTCCACAAAAAAACTTCTTAACGAGGGTAACTTATCACAGTTTCCACTGATAGTTAACAAGGCCTGGAATTTGTTATTTACCCATTTTTGGATTTTAACGGTGAGCTGAAAAAAAACAACAAATCTAATTTCACTTTACTGAAAACCTTTTCACAACTATTCAGTCTTCGCAAATTATTTATACTACAAAGCATGAAATATATTTTTTAAAACCAAAACAAATTCCAAAAATGTGAACCCAGAATCAATTTTAGAAAAACAAACATTTATTTTATAGCCCTCAAACAAAAAACCAAACTAATGCAAACTCAGAGTAGTTTTATTGCACCTCGCACTTTTAATAAATTACCAAAAAAAATCATGTAACAGATAAACTAGCTCAATACCTAAATGAGTTGAAATTGTCTCTGAGTAATGTAGATATTCAAGCATTATTAATTTAATCTTTACTTCATTCTAATTTTCATTTTTATTTTGTGTATTGATTTTGTTTCTGTATTAATTTTGTTTCTGTATATTTTACTTTCTTTTCTTTTACTGCATTTTTAGTAGCTTACAATTTTAATTTTTTACTTCAATGTATCTATGTAAAATCTTTAGAAAACTTTTAATTATAATCTTACCTCGTTTATTTTTTAGATTTTAATCTTGGTTTATTCTTTAAATGCACTATGTTATTTTTAGGTACAAAAATAAAATGAAAACACTTATTTTACCCACGCACAGGCTGCGCCTTAGTGGGTTTCTCTTTCTTATTATTATTGAACTGTAATGACAACATGTAAAAAAATGGGAAAAAATAAAGGAAGTAAATAAATAAATCATGAAAAATTACCATAACCGGCCCTGCAGAACTGACGTTTGTATTGTTACCAAAATAATAACTTCTTCCAGTTTTTGGATGAACCTTTAACAGTAGGGATCCAGAAGCCGCGTTGACATTCTTCGGACCTCTGCATTGAACTATAGACTCGTGAACTGTTTCAAATGGGCCCTGAAATAAAAAATAAAAAAAACTACGCAAGTTTCTCATTATAGATAATTGATTCTCTGTGTGAAGACGCTCGAGTGCTGATCACTAACAAACAAACAACAGTTCACTTTAAAAAATGAAAAATGTCTTCACCCATCCTCGGGGACGATTTCAAGTTACCGACATTATTGATAAAATCTATATCGATCGACCGTGCTAGATACCCAGGCATACTAAGCTTCTTCATGTAGAAGCCAACAATACTAATGCAGCAAATAATTCACCAATTTTTTTTATCGCTCTATCACAACTACAAAAACTTTTTTTTAGCGTGATATAAATTATTATACAAAACTACTTAAACATAAATCTTTTATTTATAGTCAATTACAATATGTGAGCATGAATTTCTCTTTATGTCTCCACATGCTTTATTCCTATTTATTATTTGTTGTTTTTATTAAACATTTCAACATTCATTAGTTAATATTAAAAACTATTCTTATCCTAGACGAAATTACATTGACATTGTAAGGACAGTTTTGAAATACGTATAAATAACCTAGCTGTCCCGGCAACGCGTTGCTGTGTCTCAGTAGTTGGATCACGTTGGATCAATGTTATACTACTTCCTAATGAAGTCAAATTTATAATAATTTACTAATAAAGATAAAAACGTTTTAATCGATTTTAAACAATAAAAAGTAATCGGTAAAGAGTTTCGGAGATATTATGAACAACCTAACATAATTTTTTTTTTAAATTTAGATTTTATAAAAAATTTATTAATTGAACTTATAAATCAGGATACGACGCTCTGCCAACCTGAATCTTTGAGCGTCGTTACTTGCCCCGGTTTGTTCTGCCAATTGATTAGCTCTCTCAACGCGTTTGTGTTGTGCCGTTGTTGAGGTTAGTTTTTTATCGCGGCATTTTACTGAAATATATAATTGCAACAATAAAAATAAAGTTAATTTAATCATAAAAATGAGAAGCAAGGTGGAAATACTTACACGTTTTTGTATTTATCGTAAAGTTTTCTTTTGTTATATTCAAAGTGGTATGAAAATCAACAGAAAAAAAATTACGTTAAAACTTTGTGTGTCATTATTTTGTCGTTGAATATAATAACGAACAAACGATGCACAACAATATAGATTAATAGTTTCGCACTTCGCCTACTGGTTAATATGGAATATTTTTTATTCAGTCAGTTAGATTTTGCTTTATTATTACGAAAGTTCAGTATTTATGTCGGGGGAGACGAAAAAACATGCATTTTATAAGATTATTTCACTCACGCGAAGTGTTTGACAGCCTCGTTTGGCCAAGTGAAACGGGACTTTTACAACTTCAATTACTACAATATACAACTATTAACGTGCACAAAATAGGTTATTATGTTCGTAGGCTGGGTAAACTAAGTAATTCATCCGTATTTAGTTTGAAAAAAAATCGCAAATATCAAATCCAAAGAAATGGCGGCAATGGAAATGTTCCGCTCCGTATGCCGTATTATCCGGTAAGCGGAGTAGTAAACATTTACCCAGTATTAAAATGAAATACACAACACAATTATACAAATGATAATACTCGAAAAATTCAAGAAACTCGGTTATGTCGTAAACATTAACACACATAATAGACTGACGCATAAATGGACTGACGTGAAATCGAAAGACAACGCCTGCACAACACTGGTTGGTTACCTAGGTAACAAAAATGCAAATTAACTCATATCGCCATCTCTCACAAACATTTGGAACTTACAAATAATTTTCCTATAAAAAACATTTAATTCACAAGAATAAATATTGAGGTCAATAATCGAGATAAAAACTATCCTATCTTTAAATTGGATTAAAGTAAACACAGTAAGCCAAATTACATCACAATCGGTTAAGTAGTTTCGGAGTTTACCTCGGACGAACATTGTGACACGAGATTTTTATGTATAAAGAAGAAAAAAGATATACCAAGTCAATATTAGATTTATACACTGCAGTGTAAATCGAACTTGCAACCCAAATAAGCAAATACATAGACAATAACGCCGTTATTTTCCTTAACTAAGTTTCAAATATAACATAAAAAATATAAATATTTATCATTAAATTATCCCTTCTCTTTGGATATCTAATATAGTTGATAAAAAACTATCCAAACACACGTTAGTTTTTTTTATGACATACCCAATCCAAAACTTTTTCTTTTGCACTAACATACTCCGTTCTGAAAAATATTGTTAGCAGGAACACAGAAGAAAAAAATGAAATACTAAAAAAATATATCATGTTTTTCACTTTATAATAATACTAGCAATTCCAAATCAGATTTCAACAATTCACCTTCACAGATCACGTGAGAATGTAAACAAAATATACAAATTACGAAACACAATTTTGTGTTTATGCATCATTCATATTTATTTATTACCTGCCCTTATTATGGAAATTATGTCAATTAAGCATTTATAAAGCATTTAGCTCATAAACATTTTACAACATCTAATTTTGTGTTCATTCCTAATTATTTATTAACAACCATAATTACGACTTTTTGTCGATTGAGCGTTTATAATGTATTCAGCGTATAGTTTCCTTGATGATTGTGGATGGATTTCAAATATTATAATAATATGTTGTTTTCCGCAAAGCGTTTGACATTTTTACCGGTAAGAGGCCTGATGACAGTACAATAAAATATAATGTGACGAGCAATCAGGATTCCGCAACAATAACTCCTGCGAAGCGGCAATAAATAGTGATTAATTCACGGAAGAAGGAAACGGACAAAAAAAATCCCCATTGCAGCATTCTTAGATTTCAAAAACGCATTTGAAACGATAGAAAGGAAAAAAAAAACTTTTGGAAAAATTAGAAGACATAGGTCTTTCTGAGGTAGCCCAGAAATCTATTCAAAAAATATCTCCATGAAAGAAAAAAGGTAACAAAAGTTGAAAGTTCAGAATCAGAACCGATGGAAAAAAATACCTTAGTGTTCCGCAAGGGTCAGTATTAGGTCCAATTCTATTCATAATTTACATAAATGATAATATTATAATCAAAATCATAAAACATTGCAAAATTAGACCATACGTTAATCTCACAAGCAGAAAATTATCAAATTAAGGAAACGCTGGGCAACAATTTAAACACATGTTCAACATTGAGTGAAAAAATGGAAATTTTTCTCTGCGAAATTTCAGGGTTATCTTTACAAATTACCTTTTGAAAAATGTCTTATTTTAGGTGATTTCAACCTCACCGACATTCTGTGGAACAAAAGTCCAAATTACACGTCATTCACACCAATCGTTTTCATTCAATCAATCGTTTATCCCCACTCAGCTCTGCATTTGTCGATTGCCTGAATTTTTCAAGTCTATGTCAATATAATGGGGTTTCACATTCCTACGGCTATTTTCTAGACCTTGTTCTCTGTAACGATTGTGTTAAGGTATTAGCCTGTAACGGCTCACTAATTGTCTAAGACACTCACCATGCCTCCACAACGATGGCTGTAGCATTTTCAGAACCCACTGTATTAAGGGAGGAAATACGAAAAGTCCATGTCTTCAATCTTGGCAATTATGAACTTATAAACTTTTTTCTCAATAAAATAAACTGGCTCGAGCATCTCTCTATCGGTGATATAAACTCAGCTTTACAAAATTTTTACTCACAAATACACCGACTTATAGATGCCCACATTCCGCGAAAACCATCGTAGAACTCAAAATATCTACCGTGGTACAAGTATATATAACACAACTCTTATAAAATTAATGAAGAAAAAATTTAAGTATTTCAAAAAGTTCAAAATTTACTAATAATCAAACTCCAAATCACAAAGCGTATCAAACACTGTATTCCTTAGAGGTGAAAAAGCTGAAAACGGGTCTAAGATTGTCAACTTATTCTCCAAATATTTCAATTCTGTTTTCACCAACAGTGCTCAAATTTCTTCCCGTAAACCAGCCAACCATTATACTCACAATTCTTCTCATATCCACAGTATTGAAGTTGACGAACGTCTGGTATAAACATATTTGGAAAACTTAAATCTAAAAAAAGGCACAGGCCCAAATAGTATACGGTTAGATGCTTCATCAGGTGTGCCACGGGAAACTTTGTTGGGACCATTATTATTTTACATTTACATTCATGATATAGGCCAATTCATGATATACATTTACATTCATGATATAGGCCAATTCTTCAAATACTCCAAAATATTACCTGAACCATACAGATGATATGAAGATTTTTTATTCCTGTAAGATGTATAGCTGACTGTCCAAAAATGGAGGAGGACCTAAATCGCATTAATGTTTATTGCTTAGAGCATTACCCTCAAACTCAAGTCGTAAAAACCTCAGAAACGAAGGCAAAAAGATCTCAGAAAGAGGGAAATTTTTTTCCTCAAAGCCTCCTGTATGGAGTTATAAAATATAAAAATTTAAAAAAAAAAAACTAAAAAGCGTTGGAACTGAGAGGTACCGGAGAATCTACTAATAATCTGAATCTAATTTAACTACATCTTTTATATGGAAATCGCCAACAACTTTGCCGTTTAAATCTGCAAATTTGTAAACTAATTCAGAGATTCGCTTTACACTACGTTACAAACGAATCTTGGAGCAAATTTGTGCGAGAAATAATTGATCGCACTAGACTGCACAAAATTACGTCTCCAAAACCTATACCCTTCCGTGTAAACAACAGATTTCCGACGCAGATTGTAATGTCGAGCACCTTTTTATAAGCTTTTATTAAGGCCTGATTAAGCTGCTCATAAATTGGAACCAATTCCTCTAATTTTTGAGCCAACTTTTGACGAGCTGCTAAAGTCCCATCCCCGGCACTCTGCTGAGTTTCCATGTGCCGATGCATGTTTCCATCAATAATATGCTCTCTTCCGTGCATCAGAAAAAAATTGTGTAAACCCCGTTGCAAAATTTACGCAGTTATTTAATGAGGACTTTAGATACTTGTGGTAAAAATTTTGCCCAATTACGATGATCCTGATGTACTAAAATTGAAAGAGCAGCGGTCTGATTGTAAAGTTCGACCACATTATTTAGCGGCGTATACAACGTATTGTAAAAGGGTAACGGAACGTTATATTCTTTCAACAGATCGGTGGACAGGTTCGAGACAAATTGTTTCCCGTTGTCCACGATAACTGTCACACCATGAATCAAGAAAATGTGTTCTTTAATATTTTTTAGAATACTTTTTACTGTACCGATCCTAAGTGGAAACAACCAACAGTACTTGGTGAATACATCTACTCAACGTAAGATAATATTATGCCCTGAATAACTACGAGGAAGAGGACCGACCAAATAGTAATGCTGTAGATGATTAATACGTAAACACTTTTAAAGTCTAGCTAACCCGGCATGTTTGCACTTCCACCAAAGAAAAAAGTGTTTGTCTTTTAATTCTGTTTATTAAAGTGTTTTTGAATACCCTTTTTGTTTTTCGATCTAGTAGAAGGTTTTCCAATTCGTGAGCAGGCCACATGTGGCTCTTTGTGCGAGAATCAAATGATTTTCCAAATTTACCCCTGCTACCCTCTACCGCTACTTTGTCCTCTTTGCTATCCCTTCCTCTACCCCTCCCTCAAACCCACCCCTCCGTCAGCACCCTGCGTGTTCCCAAAAGCACACATTTTTCAAACAACTCGCGCGCCACCTACTGTAATTTTTTTTAACAAATTTAATAACTCCAGAGGTCACCATTGTACACAGATATTTTTCCGGGTATGTTCATAACACTCAAATAAATAAAGTGTTTGTGTATTAATTCTGTTTATTGAAGTGTTTTGAAATACCCCTTTTATTTTTTTTTCTGGTGCGCACACGAAAAATTCAGAAGTTTTTCATGAGCAGGCCATGTGCAGCTGTCGGTGCAAGAATCATGAATTTTCCAAATTTACTCCCTGCCCTCTACTAGTAGGAACCGCTACTAAGTCTTCTTTGCAATCTCTCCCTCTGGCCCTCCCTCGACCTTACCTCTCCGTCAGCCCCCCTGCGTGTTCCCAAAATCGCACACTTTATTCGTACAATTTGCACGTCCACTATTGTACATTTTTTTGTAAAAAATTGATCACGATATGTAGACATCTTTACGGGCGTGCGAATAACAAGTCACCAAATTTTTAACGCAAAAAGATAAATGTTATAGGATATAATAAGGAACACACAAAGAAACAATCATTTTTAGTATACAATAATACAAAAGTATTGACCAATAACAACACTTTATTTTCCTGGTAAAATTAGTTTATCGCTAAAAGAAAACACGAAGAACATAAAGCCAAGCTAGAATAAATTAACCCCATCCAACCTAAATTTCAGAAGAAAAATTATCATGCGAAAAGCTAATAAAAATATATATATTAACATTAAAAATATGGTAAAACATAAATGATAACTATTTTCACATAAAAAGGTATTAATCCATGTATATGTAGGCATCCGTATCATTATTATGATTAAACATTTTATTATACGTTTCCATAAATCTTTTAAGTTTATGACTATCGATGATATTTAAGACAACATGAAAACATCTAACATTTGCTTTGGGGGTGTATGTGGAAATTGCCAGTTTATATCTCCCGTAGAAGAAGTTGTCTCCAAACAAATTTCGTGTCAAAACCGTTGCATCTATCCACATTATTGAGAATCCCTGGAAGAAAGTAAAATATTCGGTTAGATAATAATACTTTTTAACACAACACACAAATTTAGCCCAAAGCTCTGGCTTTGGGCTAAATATGATATGGTAACAAAAATAAGAAAACTAGAAAGAGAATTATAAATAAGGAGAAACGCCACATTATTAAGTATTTTTGTGTCTTTTAGTAGCAAAACAGAACATCGATATCAGAAGGTAGTTGTCTTTTTGAGACATGTGCGGCACAAACTGAAAAAATTCATAAAAGACGTTCCATCTCATTTTGTATTACGGTAAAATACGTGATTTAAGCAGTGTTAGAAAGGGTTTTTTAATTTGACCCTTTGGAGCATAAAATCACTGAAAATAAATTGTTTAGAAGAGCAAATTACGGAAGTTGCAGCAGCTATAGTGGGTGGTGGACATAGTGCTGATGTTTTTTATTACTGTAGAATTGATATAAAAATAAGGATTTCTGACAAGCATGCTTTAAAGGTTGACGGAAAAAGAATCGATTTCTTTTTCATTTTGCATTTTGGTGGACTTACAATCCATGTGTTCCAAAGTTTGTTTTTAAAAGTTTACAATAGACACAGAAATCAACATTTTCATATTTTTAACTGCATTTGTAATATATATTTTTCATATTCTCTTCTATGCGATTTCAGAAACGATTTTCGTTTTCGGAAACGTTTCACTACGATCCGTGCTGGAAATCCGTTCTGAAATAAGCTAAAAATGTTCCCAACACGGATTTAAAAATACTATATTTTGAGGTGTTTCACAACGAGTTATTTATTCCACGATAAAATCATTGAATTCTCATCGTAGCCTTGTGAGAAAGTCAATACATGTCGCTTATTAAAAATAAAAATGGATATTCGAGAAATTATCCAAGATACCTTCTAGATTTCGACTAAATTCGGATAGATTCTAGACAGCAGCCAAAAAATATGCATTATGAAGAACGTTGGTAGTTTTTAGTCCAAGAATGATACAGATACAGTAAAAAAAAAAACCAAAGGGGGCAGGGTTTGGATTAGCCGGCAAGACCGAGGTCCTGGGTTAAATTCCCTTATATTTTTCTGATTTTTCTGTTACAGTACTCGCCAAACATTAAGACCGACCTAAAAGTTATACAGAAATTGTCGCAATAGACGTTCTTAAGGTTAAAAAAGTTGTCGCCCACGCTTTTCTCTATCGCACGTATATTTTAACGCATCTTCCTCTATCGCTCACGTTCATTGTAAAGGCAGTAACTGCGCGAGAATGGATGGTTTAATGTTTCGGCTGGTCTTAAAGTTTAGGCGTGTAAGATACACATCTTTTGTTTGAGAGTTGTTAATAACATTATCTTCGATGATTAAATTTATAATATTATTCTTTTATCATAGAATTCCGTCTGACTTTAGGTTCGAGCATTGAAGAATATGGGAGAAATTCACAGACTCCCAGAATCTCAGATCCGATTAGTAAATAAGAGCTCAAGAAATGATTTTACCGTATTTCTATGAATATTTATTACGTTAAGGTACTACTTTTTTTTCTTTCTTTGAATATCATTTTTTTTCTGTTTTTTTTTGCATTCGTTTTTATTTTATTTTTAGTTTTGACTTTCTTCCATCTCAACTCTTCTATAAAATATCTATGTTATCAATATATTTATGTACAATGAGATTCATGGGATTTCAATCACCTCCCCACATCCTGGAATAAAGATTTTTTTTATATAATTATAATTGTCAATACTTCATACCGTCTTTAGGTAGCATCTTGAGTCAATAATATCCGAAGATTCCACAAAAAAACTTCTTAACGAGGGTAACTTATCACAGTTTCCACTGATAGTTAACAAGGCCTGGAATTTGTTATTTACCCATTTTTGGATTTTAACGGTGAGCTGAAAAAAAACAACAAATCTAATTTCACTTTACTGAAAACCTTTTCACAACTATTCAGTCTTCGCAAATTATTTATACTACAAAGCATGAAATATATTTTTTAAAACCAAAACAAATTCCAAAAATGTGAACCCAGAATCAATTTTAGAAAAACAAACATTTATTTTATAGCCCTCAAACAAAAAACCAAACTAATGCAAACTCAGAGTAGTTTTATTGCACCTCGCACTTTTAATAAATTACCAAAAAAAATCATGTAACAGATAAACTAGCTCAATACCTAAATGAGTTGAAATTGTCTCTGAGTAATGTAGATATTCAAGCATTATTAATTTAATCTTTACTTCATTCTAATTTTCATTTTTATTTTGTGTATTGATTTTGTTTCTGTATTAATTTTGTTTCTGTATATTTTACTTTCTTTTCTTTTACTGCATTTTTAGTAGCTTACAATTTTAATTTTTTACTTCAATGTATCTATGTAAAATCTTTAGAAAACTTTTAATTATAATCTTACCTCGTTTATTTTTTAGATTTTAATCTTGGTTTATTCTTTAAATGCACTATGTTATTTTTAGGTACAAAAATAAAATGAAAACACTTATTTTACCCACGCACAGGCTGCGCCTTAGTGGGTTTCTCTTTCTTATTATTATTGAACTGTAATGACAACATGTAAAAAAAATGGGAAAAAATAAAGGAAGTAAATAAATAAATCATGAAAAATTACCATAACCGGCCCTGCAGAACTGACGTTTGTATTGTTACCAAAATAATAACTTCTTCCAGTTTTTGGATGAACCTTTAACAGTAGGGATCCAGAAGCCGCGTTGACATTCTTCGGACCTCTGCATTGAACTATAGACTCGTGAACTGTTTCAAATGGGCCCTAAAATAAAAAATAAAAAAAACTACGCAAGTTTCTCATTATAGATGATTGATTCTCTGTGTGAAGACGCTCGAGTGCTGATCACTAACAAACAAACAACAGTTCACTTCAAGTAAATTAAAAATGTCTTCACCCATCCTCGGGAACGATGTCAAGTTACCGACATTATCGATAAAATCTATATCGATCGACCGTGCTAGATACCCAGGCATACTAAGCTTCTTCACGTAGAAGCCAACAATACTAATGCAGCAAATAAATCACCTATTATTGTTTATCGCTCGATCACAACTACAAACACTTTTTTTTTTAGCGTGATATAAATTATTATACAAAACTACTTAAACATAAATCTTTTATTTACAGTCAATTATAAATTGTGAAAATGAATTTGTCTTTATCTCTCCACATACTTTATTCCTATTTATTATTTGTTGTTATTATTAAACATTTCAAAATTCATTAGTTAATATTAAAAACTATTCTTATCCCAGACGAAATTACATTGACATTGTAAGGACAGTTTTGAAATACGTATAAATAACCCAGCTGTCCCAGCCACGCGTTGCTGTGTCTCAGTAGTTGGATCACGTTGGACCAATGTTATACTACTTCCTAATGAAGTCAAATTTATATAAATTTACTAATAAAGATAAAAACGTTTTAATCGATTATAAACATTAAAAAGTAATTGGTAAAGAGTTTCGGAGAAATTATCTACAACCTAACATATTTTTTTTTTTAAATTTAGATTAGATTAAAAATTTATTAATTGAACTTATAAATCAGGATACGACGCTCTGCCAACCTGAATCTTTGAGCGTCGTTACTTGCCCCGGTTTGTTCTGCCAATTGATTAGCTCTCTCAACGCGTTTGTGTTGTGCCGTTGTTGAGGTTAGTTTTTTATCGCGGCATTAAACTGAAATATATAATTGCAACAATAAAAATAAAGTTAATTTAATCATAAAAATGAGAAGCAAGGTGGAAATACTTACACGTTTTTGTATTTATCGTAAAGTTTTCTTTTGTTATATTCAAAGTGGTATGAAAATCAACAGAAAAAATATTACGTTAAAACTTTGTGTGTCATTATTTTGTCGTTGAATATAATAACGAACAAACGATTCACAACAATATAGATTAATAGTTTCGCACTTCGCCTACTGGTTAATATGGAATATTTTTTATTCAGTCAGTTAGATTTTGCTTTATTATTACGAAAGTTCAGTATTTATGTCGGGGGAGACGAAAAAACATGCATTTTATAAGATTATTTCACTAACGCGAAGTGTTTGACAGCCTCGTTTGGCCAAGTGAAACGGGACTTATACAACTTTTATTCAATTACTACAATATACAACTATTTACGTGCACAAAATAGGTTATTAGGTTCGTAGGCTGGGTAAACTAAGTAATTCATTCGTATTTACATTGAAAAAATCGCAAATATCAAATCCAAAGAAATGGCGGCAATGGAAATGTTCCGCTCCGTATGCCGTATTATCCGGTAAGCGTAGTAGTAATCTAAACATTTACCCAGTCTTAAAATACAATACACAACACAATTATACAAATGATAATACTCGAAAAATTCAAGAAACTCGGTTATGTCGTAAACATTAACACACATAATAGACTGACGCATAAATGGACTGACGTGAAATCGAAAGACAACGCCTACACAACACTGGTTGGTTACCTAGGTAATAAAAATGCAAATTAACTCATATCGCCATCTCTCACAAACAATTGGAACTTACAAATAATTGTCCCATAAAAAATATTTACTTCACAAGAATAAATATTGATGTCAATAATCGAGATAAAAACTATCCTTTAAATTTGATTAAAGTAAACACAGTAAGCCAAATTACATCACAATCGGTTAAGTAGTTTCGGAGTTTACCTCGGACGAACATTGTGACACGAGATTTTTATGTATAAAGAAGAAAAAAGATATACCAAGTCAATATTAGATTTATACACTGCAGTGTAAATCGAACTTGCAACCCAAATAAGCAAATACATAGACAATAACGCCGTTATTTTCCTTAACTAAGTTTCAAATATAACATAAAAAATATAAATATTTATCATTAAATTATCCCTTCTCTTTGGATATCTAATATAGTTGATAAAAAATTATCCAAACACACGTTAATTTTTTTTATGACATACCCAATCCAAAACTTTTTCTTTTGCACTAACATACTCCGTTCTGAAAAATATTGTTAGCAGGAACACAGAAGAAAAAAATGAAATATTAAAAAAATATATCATGTTTTTCACTTTATAATAATACTAGCAATTCAAAATCAGATTTCAACAATTCACCTTCACAGATCACGTGCGAATGTGAACAAAATATACAAATTACGAAACACAATTTTGTGTTTATGCATCATTCATATTTATTTATTACCTGCCCTTATTATGGAAATTATGTCAATTAAGCATTTATAAAGCATTTAGCTCATAAACATTTTACAACATCTAATTTTGTGTTCATTCCTAATTATTTATTAACAACCAATATTACGACTTTTTGTCGATTGAGCGTTTATAATGTATTCAGCGTATAGTTTCCTTGATGATTTTGGATGGATTTTGTTAATCTTTAGAAATTATAGTTATTTGTAATGATGGTACACGGTGATTTATAATGTTGGTTTATTGTAACTACGAGTATTTACAGTATATTGAGTCTAAACTGCTAGCTGGGAACAGAGGGCGTTAATGATCAGTTCAAGGCTTATATAGACACTCTGTCTCTCTTCATCTTCCGTCTCTGTCAACTACTACGGTAGTCAAGGTGAATCCTATCTCACATCCTCCCCTACTTAACTTAATACCTCCCCTAGCTATATATTTCATTATACAAAATTAATTATAAATAAGAACACAATTTTTACGGGGTTTCTCTGGTCGCCAATTGTCAGCTCCAATAGCCGACAACTGTGCCAGGTCCAGCTAGCCCAAAACAAGCCCCAAAGCCAGCTCAAACGGGAGCAAAGGGCACCCTCTATCTCAGGCGTGGGTTGCAATTGAATGCTTCCAGAACTCCTTCCTCCTCGGTCACCTGGGGAATCAATACTCTACGAGATTCTCCTGCCGGAGCAGATTGACAACAAGGTATGTTTAAATAGATTCATGTATTGACAATTCAGAACACAGTATACAAATAAAACTATGTACCACTATCACACTTTAAGGAAGCTAAGTTCCCGAAATGGTTCAGCGGCGAGCTAATTAACCTAGTTATCTGTAAAAAAATTGCACACAAAAACTTTAAAGAATCGAACTCCCTTAACGACTACAAGATATTTCATAACTACAGAACTCAATGTAAAAAACTGTCAAAAAAATCGTACTTTAATTATATAAATGGAATCGAAAATTCTATACCTACTAACATACAAAACTTTTTCACTCATATTAACTCTCTTAGAAAAAACAAACAAGGTTTACCCATCTCAATGCACTTCAAAGAAAATAGTAGTACTGATATGAAAGTGAAAGTTAACTATTTTGCTGATTATTTCAAAAGTGTCTATGACGAAGATATCCCAGATAATTATATACCACCTTTGTCCCTAAACGAGAGCATACATATCCCTGCTGTACATATCAAAATAGACGACGTGAAATCTAAAATCAAATCTCTAGACAAAGACAAAAAGGCCGGTCCTGATAATGTACATCCTAATATCCTGATAAATTGCGTTGCTTCACTGGCTGAGCCGATTTGTTTATTGTTTAATCAATCCCTTGACACAGGTTGCTTCCCTGACATTTGGAAACGTTGTTATCTAACACCTGTATTCAAAAAGGGCAATAAAAGTGATATTACTAACTATAGACCAATATGTAAGCTATCTGTAATTCCGAAACTTTTTGAAAAACTATTACTTGATAAAATTTCACCATGTATTAACCATATCATTGTTCCGAATCAACACGGATTTTTGTCAGGCAGATCAACTCTGACAAATCTCTCGTTATATGAAAACTATATATCGGACGCATTAGCTAACAGAACTCAAGTCGATTCCATATATACGGACTTTATCAAGGCCTTTGACAAAGTATGCCATAAAATTCTCCTGGTTAAACTACGCAAGCTCGGTATAGATGGAAAACTTTTAGAATGGTTTGCTAGCTATCTATCTGATAGAGTTCTATTTGTAAAAATCAATTTGTTCATTTCCAATCAATTTATAGCTACCAGTGGTGTACCACAAGGGTCTCATTTAGGTCCAATATTATTTTTACTGTTTATAAACGATATTGTTAATATATTTGATAAAGACATAAATGTACTACTTTTTGCTGACGACTTAAAAATATTTAAAATAATAAAAAGCGCTGAAGATTGTATCTGCCTACAAAATAACCTAAACAGATTAATTAATTGGTGTTCTCTTAACAAACTTTATCTGAACATAAATAAGTGTCATTCAATCAGATTTTACAGAATTAGTCAACCAATTATTCATCCATATGAACTTAACAACTCAACCCTTACCTCTGTCGAAGAAATTAATGATCTGGGCATAACTTTCGACTCTAAATTAAACTTTATATCCCATATAAACACAATCAATAATAAAGGAATGAAAATGCTTGGCTTCATTCTTCGAAATTCTAGAGGTTTTAGGAATATTTCAACATTAAAATTTTTATATACATCCCTAATTCGTAGTCAAGTCGAATATAACTCCTCGATCTGGTCCCCCCATTATAAATTACATTCAGATTCAATCGAAAGAATTCAACATAAATTCCTAAGACACATTAATTTTAAACTCGGTATTCCCATTGAAAACATTAACTATAATTATTTGATGAAAGGACTAAATTTATTAAAACTCTCAGATCGAAGAATTATATCCGACTTAATATTTATGTTCAAAATTGTAAATGGTAGTATAGACAGTTCCGATTTAACTAACCTCATTGAATTTCATATACCTACGAGAGCAACTCGTTCCAAAGTTCTGTTTAAATGCAACAACACCAGGACTGAGTATTCCAAAAACTCACTTGTACCTAGGTTGCATGCAGTTAGTAATAGATACGCAGATGTGGCGGATATATTTAACTGCACGGAAAGTAGGTACAAGAGGGCTATGCTATCATATATTTTCAACCAATATTAATTTAATCTAAGTTTACCTTATTTGTACTATAAAATTTGTTTGTACTTGTATCTCTTGCTCATATCTCGTATGTCATTTCATAATCAAATGCCACAATCAATTGTCATTCTCTTTTTTGTTTTTAATTATTCCTAATATATGCTTTTGGTTTTTAATGTGAAATGTAAATATTGTTTATGGTATGTTTATACCGTTGAAATTAAATAAATAAATAAATACAGGTTAATTCAGTACAGGGCTATACAAGAATGCATGTTACACAAACCTAGCTAAAGTGTTTATACCTCGTGATCTCTGCATCGAAACTCTCTGAGTCATGGTTTTACGCGGGACCCTATCGTATTTTTACGGACACATTGAAAAAAGGGGAATCTGGTGATCAGCTTACATGTGTGGGGGTGAAGGTCTCCGCTTCCAGCACGTTCGGCCCTCTTCCGAGGTCCGCGAACCATTATAACACCGATATTTGGCAAAACCGATTCTACATTCCAATGCGGACTAGTAGTAACATTGCGGCTTACAAATCAATTCGGCTCATTTTGCGGGAGCCCGAAACAAAGCGTGGTTTTCGACCGTGTGTACGTGCGTCCGAGGTAGGGATCAACTTTCGACTGAGTGTGCGTGCGTCCGAGGCAGAGAGCAACTTTCGACTGCCCGGCGGCCGGAATGCCGTGGGGAGTAGAAGAGGGGAAGTAGGGGATGCAGGAAACGGTGGGGGACGGGACCGCTGTGGCAAGTTCCAACCGGACGCGGCGACTGTTGCTAGGTATGATTCCACCAGCTATAGGGCGTTCCATAACACTTCCCCCCGCGCTTGGAAAAAAAGCAACGTGGCAATGGAGCTGTAGGGAAAAAAAATCCTCTTATGCTTCCATCGGGGATTTGAGAGGTTCGTTGCTTGAGAGTTGCCTAGCTAGAACATACAGTTTAGGTCACAATGTTTGTAGGGAAAGGGTAGGGGTACATACAATGTTTGGAAAAGACAACTTTGGGAAAAGTACATGGTGTAGAATAACATACAAGGATATGCAATTGAAAAACAACAATACATGGTTATGCAATTGAAGAACAACAATACATTTGTACAAGAGCAGAGAAAAAAATGTGACTCTAAGGTTTCATTGGTCTGGGAGCTAAGTTTGCGAAGCGTGGATTTGTTTGGTTTCGGAGAATTTCGAAGAAAAGGACGTGATTTCACAGATTCTAAGGATTACATTATCACTGCAATCAGACCCATTTGAGATGACACTCAGGAGTACACTTAGGCCTTAGAAAACACTTGATTTTGTCGAAGACGTTGAAGTTCACGAAATGGAGACTGTGGTTGCTGTGTCGCGACTATGGTTACAGAGGTCATTGGAGAGAAGAGTCCAGTATCTGCAGGCATGCCAGTACGAATCCTAAGTGTTATTATGGTACACACGGATCGTATATAATAGTTATTGAAGCATAATGTAGCTCAAGATAACTTGTATTGGTACGCATTCAGCGAATACTGGAGGGTCAAGGTAATAATGGTTTACACAAGACGATATTTGCGTCACTGCATGACAGACAAGAGACGACAAAGTTGGCATTGATAGCAAGAGTAAGAACAAACCTAGGAGCTAGCGTGCCCAAAAGGTAGTTCAGAGTGTCATAATGTATAGTGGGGCAACTCAGCTTGCTGTGGCATGACAAAACAACATACATATGGGCGGTATGGTTTGTGCTTTCAGAAACAAATGCGTAGAAAATGGCAGCAGGAGGGACCTTGTAACCACAGCGCGTGCTGTCAGGAAGTGAAGCTCAGCTTGGCTGTTGGTGATGACATCCGCCTGGGCTTCTTTTTAAATCCGGGTGAAATTATTATTAGAGCAAAATTCTTGAAGTTTACCTGCCTAGGGACCAATGAAGAAAAGGTTTGGAGAGAAACAAAATGTGTCCAAATAAAGAAATAAACGAGGTTTTAACCAACCGACCCAGAGAGTAACGAAGAGAGAGATTCCTAACTAAATTGTGATTACATGAACATTATCCTTTACCAGGATGGCTTGGCGTTTGCCGAGTGACAATATGTCTTGGTTAAAAAACAACCGGCCCTCTATGGCCTATGTTAACATGAGATGGTAACATTTTCGTAGGATTTCAAAGAACAAGACAAGGAATCGTGAACTAGTCACGGCAAAGGGAAACCAATTCATGAATAAGGGTTGTCAAAAGGAGACAGACGGTACGCCAAGTGCATATCGTACATATCCAACATTCATGAATGTGTTTCGTAGAATTGAGAAGAGAGAAAAACAAAAAAATGGTGAGACGTATGCAGAGATTGAGGGGGAAAACCTGTAGATAACCGGACAATTACCTATTCGAACTCCAAGTGAGGGCGAAATATGGTCAACGACAGATTTTTCACTTCATAACATAAGTCTGAGAACATGGGGGATGGGAGGGAGGAGTGGAGAAAGGAGACGAGTTACGAAATTTGCTAGAGACTGGACTAATTTCCAATTCAAACTCTATGTGAGGATGAAACATAATCACCCAGCAGATTTCCTGACTCTTTACATTTTAAAAAAGATGAGGAGAAATTTGAATACACCTTATATCAAAGAGGCTAATCTTTCGCGTGTATTGGGCAAAATATTAGGAGTCATTTTAAAAACTTCTACATGATTGTGAGAAAAGACAGACCCTCGCTCCAATTTCACAAACCTGGGGGTTTTCTTATTCGTTCCCCAGACAACGAGTTAGGTGGTTTTGTGCTCAATCGATTAACTCCCACAGCACTATGCCCCATAGTTAGCAGTGAAGCTACTAACTAGTCCTTTTGGGATAGTAGATATTCCTGGGCTTCTTTCCTTTTTGCAAAGAAGTAAAAAACAGGAAGTCCACGGGCATTGGCGTTGAATAACAACAAAGGGTTGTGGACTACATCTCGTAGATCGCACACAAAGGGTTTGATATTATTTCGTTCGCACGACTCATGGTAAGTATTTTGACGTCTCCACGTATAGTGTACAAAATATGCAAATACATGCAAGATATAACTCAATTATAGACAGAAGTCAAAGAGTTTATACAATGCCTCTTAAAGAAGATGGCAAAGCCGATATTATGTCGTTCGCACGAATCGCGGTAAGTATTTTAACGTCTCCACGTCTCGTGTGCAAGGGTTGTACACAATTATACATAAAAGCGGTACTCATGACAAATAAATGACACACGACCAAAACAGGGTGGTACTCATGACAAATGAATGACACACGACCAAAACAGATTATACAAAACGGTACTCATGACAAATATGTCACACGACCAACACAGATTATACGAAACGGTACTCATGACAAATATGTCACACGACCAACTCAATAACATTTAGCTATGAGCAAAAGTGATTATGACGAACTTCTCGTATCGCGGCAGGTATTTTAAGGATCCCTCCTATAATGGTGGATGTTCTAAGGATCTCTCCTATAATGTAACAGGGTTACGTTTAAATACAACACAATAAACGTTAACAATGGTCGTTTTGACACAATTTATAAAGATTTGTTAGATTAACTAACTCCGTAGCCCAAGAGCGTACGATAGAATAACAAGGAGGTAAGCAATTTATGTTACTTCATATGTTATAAGGGCGGGGTGATGACGGGGTACATTCCTGTTTACACCATGTGACAATAACGAAAACGGACTTATAGTTTTACACACTCTTCGTTGTGGCAACCTACAGTGAGGAAGACCAAGGAAAGGGACCAAATATGGTTTTACATACCCTTTGTGCAGTTACAAACCTACCAGGTTATGGCGGAACTGGAGATGAATGCCAATGTTTGTAAAACGATGATCAAACAAAACATTGATGATTTACGTTAAAGTGCAGTTATTTATGTACGGAAATCAAGGTTGCCGTTATTAACCTTTTCCGAAGGGGTTGAAGCATGTAATACAAGACATACATGTTATAATAGTAGAGAAAAGACAAATCGAGGACTTCTTATAACAACAAAAGACCGAGTATTTGGTTTTACGTACTTTAGTTGAAATGAGCCCATGAGGATTTGCATAAGGGTGGAAAGACCAATTTAAAGGTTTTTCCTTTATTTATATACATATGATTTCAAAATGGACGTGTCAAAATCCAATTTGTTAGCAAAGAGCTCGGGTAGGACGCCATCAATTTTTTAAGAAAAATTGAAAACTACTATGTACAAGGAATGTGATTATGTGAGTAACCACTTATCTTTACCATGATAGGTAAAAATATGGAGCGTGTTAAAATGGTTAACTAGTCCTGGTTCGTGATTTAACACTTTGGAGTTTACCAAATCCGATTTTAGAACGACGCTCCAGTACTTGCAGAACATAATTTTCATGGAAAAGGAAAAAAATTGAAGAGATTCCTTCCGATATGATGAAAAACAACAAACAAAAATGGTGAAAATTACAATATTGCATGACATAGCAAAGCGTGCCATGGCATGAACGTTGCGTAGTGTGAGGGGTTGAGAGGCAATGATTGGGTTCATGACTTCCCAAACATTGTGACTCGAAGGGTGTCTCTGCTCTAAAGTGATCAATTTTAGAACAGGTGAGAAAAGAGAAAAAAATAAAAGGACGTGTGAAACAAAAATTACGGTGGTTGCCAATTCAAGAACATGAACGGGAGCAAACTACACCGTGGAGTGTACATAAATTTACAAAAGTGATTTTTTAAACAATATTCGTTTTATCAACGAAAGGGTGGACATGTAATTGACACTTTACACGCCAGCCATTGCAAGACTTGATGTGCTTACAAAAGGTTGTGGTGATACACACTGGATCATTTTAAGTTTGCTGAGATGGTGGGGGCAGTTTTACTTGACTCCTCACTTCCAGACTTTACAATATCCTTAATATGGTAATTACCAATGTGTTTACCAGACGAGTCAGACAGGGAGTACACTAGATCTGATATTTTTCTTAGAACTTTGGCCTTCACGAAACGTGGTGCCAGCTTGGCAGAGAAATACATGGCTCCTTGGGAAAGTGTGTTGTTCTTTCTCCAAACTATGTCTCCTGTATTGAAGGTGACATGTTTCCTACGTAGGTTATATCTGTCCGCACTCTTTTGATGAGCCAGGAGCAGAGCATCAGTGACTTCACTGTAAATGGCCGACAGTTCTTCCAGACGGTGGGCATAGTCCGCGGTGGGGTTGCTTGTGGTGGCAATTGACGTCGTAAAGTTAGTGTCCCTATGTAGAGAGCCATGGACAACTTGTTCCATGCCGTGTTTTAAGAAGAAAGGTGTGTAACCAGTGGCCAGATTGACAGTGTTGTTCATAGCAGCCTGAATTTTATCTAGGTTTTTACACCAAGTACGTTGATCTTTATCAACTAGAATAGCCAGAGCTGTGTTGATTGTCTGGTTATAACGTTCGACAGTGTTATTTTGGGGAGTGTACAAGGTATTATAATAAATGTCCTTGATTCCGTATTTGGCAAGAAATTCTTTGAATTCCTGGGCAATAAACTGTTTTCCGTTATCAACAATTACGGTCCTGGGTGTTCCGTAAGGTATAAAGATGTGTTTTTCCAGAAGTTTGATGATGGCGGACGCGTTGGCTCTTTTTAAAGGGAAGATCCAACAGAATTTAGTGAAAACATCCACTACACTAAGTATGTGCATGTGTCCGGCATAACTTCGAGGAAAAGGTCCGACGAGGTCCATTGACAATGACTGTAAGGGTCTGTCGGCACGTTTGGGATTACCCATTAGGCCGGCAGGTGCTGCCGTGCTATGTTTATAAGCTTTGCAAATTTCACATTTAGAGATGTAATTGCGAACTTGCTTAAAGAGACCAGGCCAGTAATACTTCAAGGAAATCTTTTTATACGTCTTGAAATTTCCTGGGTGTATGGAGTCGGGAGCACTATGATTGTCAATAATTATTTGTTCTCTACCTTCGAGGGGAACGACAAGCTTCCACGAGTAATCTTCGAGGATGGATGGTGGTACCTTGCAATTACGGTATAGCTGTCCTTCTTTTATGATAAAATTAGGAAACTTTTGTTGATTATTTTTACAACCTTCAAAGATTTTCAAGTACCATTCATCTTTTGTAGATGGGGGGGGGGGGCAATTGTGTCAACATTTAATGAGGCCAGTTCAATTCTTGAAAGAGCGTCAGGGACAATATTGTCCGCGCCTTTACGGTGAACAACATCAAAATTGTACTGAGACAAACGGGAGGCCCAACGAGCGAGTCTACCGGAGGGATTGCTTAAAGAGATCAACCATTTCAAACTACTATGGTCTGTGACTACAGTAAATTTGCTACCGTCTATGTAACCGCGGAAATGGTGAACAGAATCCAATACAGCCAATAACTCTTTTTCGGTAATGCCGTAGTTTTTCTCGTGTTTATTTAATGTACGGGAAAAATACGCTACAGGGTGTTCGCCGTCAGGGAACTCTTGAGTAAGGACTCCACCGATTCCTACATTGGAGGCATCCGTGTGGAGGGTAAAAGAGAGTGCAAAATCCGGGCAATTCAGAACGGGAGCTTTTTGAAGAGCATTTTTTAAAGTTGTAAACGCTTCTTCCACTTCAACAGACCAACGGAAATTGCTGACACCTTTACGGATGCTGGTAATTTTATTTAAGGGGGCTGCAATAGTGGAAAAGTCTTTGATGAATCTCCTGTAATAACCTGCAAGTCCAAGGAAACCTTTGACTTCCTTCGCGTTTTTGGGTCGGGGAAAGTTTGCCATGGCTTCCACCTTAGCCGGGTCTGTTCTTAGACCTTTTTCGTCGACAATGAATCCCAAATAACGTAGACGAGACTTACAGAATTCTGACTTCTTCAAGTTGATGGTTAAACCAGCGAACTTGAGTTGTTGAAAAACCTTCTCCAGCATTAATAGGTGTTTTTAAAAGGTATCGCTGACGATGATAAGGTCGTCAAGGTAACAAAACAGGCTGTTATCGACTTCAGGACCGAAAAGTTTGTCCATCAGTCTTTGCAACTCGGCGGGGCTGTTCTTTAGACCAAAGGGTAATCTTTTAAAATGGAACATTCCCCTACCGGGTACAACGAAAGCAGTTTTTTCGCACGATTCTGCGTCCAAGGGTATTTGCCAGAAAGCTTTGCTTAGATCAACAGAGGAGATGAACTTGGCATTACGCAGCTTGTCTAAGGTTGCGTGGACGTAAGGTAAGGGGTACGCATCGGCTT
The DNA here is from genome assembly GCA_951813805.1 of Limnephilus auricula. Taxonomy (NCBI): domain Eukaryota; kingdom Metazoa; phylum Arthropoda; class Insecta; order Trichoptera; family Limnephilidae; genus Limnephilus; species Limnephilus auricula. The sequence continues at coordinate 23,812,151 of OX638406.1, read as the reverse complement.
CCGTGCAAGAGTTTAAACGTCTACTGTCGAGACAGAAACGTGCAGAGCCGTCTTTTTTAGAAACCAAAAGGGTTGGGTTGGTCCATGCACTTCTGCTGGGAACCACCACACCCATTTTTAACATTTCATCAAGTTCATTTTCTAAAAGTTTAAGTTTTTGGGGGGCTAAGTTGTAATAACGTTGCTTTATGGGTGGGCCATTGGTTTTAATATGGTGTTCAACCAAATTTGTCAAACCTAATCCACATTTTTCGAAAGATATTGATTCGAATTTGTTGACCATTTCCTTTAGTTGGAGAGCTTGGTCCGTGCTTAAATTTTCGTGAGGTATTATTGTGCGGATTTCACTAATTTGAGCAGCAGTGGAGGTTTCGCCAGAGGTATTACATACTTGGGGAGCAACATTAAAAGCCTTCCAGAAGTCAACGCCAAGGATGAAATTCTGGGATATAGAGGGCACTATTAGAAAATTGATTGTAACTATTTTATTGTTACAATTAATTGGTAGGGCAAGGGCACCGATGACTGGCTGGGAAACATTATCCGCAGTCGTCAGGTGTGTCGATTGGGGCGAAATTCTAAAATCACTGTTAACAAACGGCAGGTGAGCATTGTTGCCAAGGCAGCTGACAGATGCACCACTATCAAGTAAACCGGAAAAGGGTACATTGTTAACAGAGAAAAAAGCATAGGGTCTCCCATCTTTAGCTTGTTTGCAACAAACCGAAGAAACATTTAAGGTCTGGTTAAAATATTTAATCTGTGATAACCAATCAGTCCATTCTTTAGACCTTGGTTCAGAATGGGTGCCTGAGAGGTTATTATTTAGTTTTTTGGCCTCTTCATGTAGAAATTTGGTGGGGGCTTGGAGAAGTCCACCTGAGGTCTAACATCGCTTGGGTTTTGTAACCTTTCAGTGTTGTGCCTTGATTTTTTGAAAATGTTGCGCAGTTCGTCGCGCGGAGGAGAGCGGTCCCTAGAGTGATGCCTCTTGAAAGTTCGGGGTTCCTTGGATTCCAACAGCCTCGCCTGCTTGAAACAAGTAGTGGCCAGATGGCCCACTTTTTTGCAAAAAGAGCACACTTTTTTGTTGTCAAATTCTGGCTTCAAACCAGACGAGCGGCTTGGCACCACTATATTATTAGGCATATTCTTTATGTTTTTTCTGTCCTGGTATGATTCCAGAAGGAGACAGACTTCGTTTAACTGGGCCAGGGATGCAATTTTTTGTGAGGTAATGATGTCCTCGTATTTGCTTAAAAGGCCATCAGTTATGACTGGTAATAGTTCAGCTTCCGAAACAGGATGTGAAAGTTTGATATTAATGGATTCAGCCCTTTCTATGAATGATGCCACGGGTTCATTTACTAGCTGTTTGATAGATAGTAAAGATAATTTGATCCGGTGCTGGGCCTCCGTCTTTCCGAAGCTGGAGATTAGGGCAGATCTGAGTTTATTCCAGTCCTTGCATTTAGTTTTTTGAATGCGGTGCCAGGGTATTAATTCTGGGGAGATGAGTTCTATAAAGTTTTTTCGTAGAATCTCGAATGGGATATTTTTAATTGTAGCCGTTTCTTCAATACGGTCTATGAAATCCAGCACATCGGAGACGCCATTATATTTGACTTTCCAGGATGATAAATCGTAAGTTTTATCTTGTGTCAAGGTGGGTTTGACGTCCTGTTTTATCAATACTTGCGGCATAGGTTCTTTGTTAGGGGCAAGATTATCCAACATTTGCGTAGCTGAACGCGAATTATTTTCGCTTGAGGGAGCGAGGTTTACTCTCCTAATGTACTTTTTGTTGAATAAAAGTGCATATGCTTTTAATGTAGATTTGGATTTGCTTGATGGCGAGAGTCCTCTATCCTTTAAAGCAGTTTGTAGGAGTGCCTTGGATAAGCTGTGCACGTTGGGAATTATGCCCAGGTTGGATGACGCAATAGCTTGGTTATTATCCATTGTGAGTTTCCCGGGTGGTGAAAAAAAATTTGGCCAGGGGTTTTCTTTAAAAAACGCAAAATTAATTTTTGTGAGGCACTTTTCACTTGGTAATCACTAATTGGCACTTCCAAAATAGTTATAGAAAACTGTGTTTCACACTACAATTTAGTATACATGACACCAAAATCCTTGTCCAAGGAAAGAGGAAGTGAAAAAAAAATTTCCGTGGAAAGACCTTAGTAGTAAAGGTTTTTTTTGTTTCACTGACCACTTTTGGGAAAATTGTGGAATTCACAAGTATTTATTTATTTTTTTTGAAAATTTGGCCAGGACTGACCCTTAGAAAATGGGTTTTTTATTTTCCACAAATCACTTTGAACTGAGAAAGGCACTAAAATTCACAACAGGCACTAAGATTCATAAAAGGCACTTTTCTGGCAAATAGGGGATAAACTTCCGGAAGAAAATAACTGAATATGGAATTTGATACGTTAACCATATTAAAATTATTTTATTTATTCATGGGACCAATCATGGGTTTTATTATTATTTCACTTTTCACTTATGTAAGGAAAAAAAAAACACAATTCACTTTTCACTTATGCTGAAAAAAAAATTTACGGTACCTACAACGTAGAATGGGAAAGAAAATCATTATTTTGTCCATTTGGTGGGATATAAACTGTACCAGTTTGACAGACAAGTGGGCCTATTGGTGTATTGTGCAGAAAAAACGTAGGTGTGAGATTTCTAATCAAAGGATTCACAAAATGATTGTAGTTCCAGAATCAAGTTTATAAAAATCATTTTCATTGCTAAATTCGATTTGGTTATAAGAAGCGTTTTGGTTATAAAAAACGCATAGCAACAAGTAATTGTTTTGTTCGACGGGTTTTTTCCGTTGGGTTTTGGCGCGAAGTTGACCGTAGCTCGGTAAACAAAGGGGTTACGCATGCGCAGTCAATTTCGCGGTCAAAACGGTTGATGCTTTTTTGGGCGTTCAAGATGGCCGTTATTCCAACTGCGATGTATGGATCCGACTTACACATAGATTTCTGTGGTTTTTTCACAGAATTCACTGTTCACTGGGTGCAGAGTAACAAAAGCATAATTAATGTTTACAAAACAATTCCTATGCGGGGAGGATTTCGACAAGTTTTCATTCCGCATAGCGACCGGGATAGAAAAAAAAATTCGGAGCCCCACGTTGTGGTGCCAATTGTTACGGGGTTTCTCTGGTCGCCAATTGTCAGCTCCAATAGCCGACAACTGTGCCAGGTCCAGCTAGCCCAAAACAAGCTCCAAAGCCAGCTCAAACGGGAGCAAAGGGCACCCTCTATCTCAGGCAATTGAATGCTTCCAGAACTCCTTCCTCCTCGGTCACCTGGGGAATCAATACTCTACGAGATTCTCCTGCCGGAGCAGATTGACAACAAGGTATGTTTAAATAGATTCATGTATTGACAATTCAGAACACAGTATACAGGTTAATTCAGTACAGGGCTATACAAGAATGCATGTTACACAAACCTAGCTAAAGTGTTTATACCTCGTGATCTCTGCATCGAAACTCTCTGAGTCATGGTTTTACGTGGGACCCTATCGTATTTTTACGGACACATTGAAAAAAGGGGAATCTGGTGATCAGCTTACATGTGTGGGGGTGAAGGTCTCCGCTTCCGGCACGTTCGGCCCTCTTCCGAGGTCCGCGAACCATTATAACACCGATATTTGGCAAAACCGATTCTACATTCCAATGCGGACTAGTAGTAACATTGCGGCTTACAAATCAATTCGGCTCATTTTGCGGGAGCCCGAAACAAAGCGTGGTTCTCGACCGTGTGTACGTGCGTCCGAGGTAGGGATCAACTTTCGACTGAGTGTGCGTGCGTCCGAGGCAGAGAGCAACTTTCGACTGCCCGGCGGCCGGAATGCCGTGGGGAGTAGAAGAGGGGAAGTAGGGGATGCAGGAAACGGTGGGGGACGGGACCGCTGTGGCAAGTTCCAACCGGACGCGGCGACTGTTGCTAGGTATGATTCCACCAGCTATAGGGCGTTCCATAACACAATATAAGAGCACAATATAAAAACACAATATGAACAATCACTCTTTTTCTTTTTCTTATGTCCTTTCTTTTTCCTTCTTCTCTTCTCCCCTCCTCTCTCCCCTTCCGGATCTGTGGAGGACCGATCACCTTGGACGCAAACGTCCTTGCCATGGGTTGGACCTGAAACATGGAGAAAGAGAATTAGAGACACTTCTATTACGTAACATCCCTGAGAGGTTTAGCTCGTCCGCTGATAGTGCACCTGTGTCAGACGCGCAGAAGCTCGGGCTTTCTTCCTCTTGCCAAGCGATGTGCAATTTCTTTAACTGGTCTAAGTGTCTTTTCCAAACCATATCAGAATTATTAATCGTAACGAAATATATCTTGTTGCCCTTTTTATCAACAATTTTGCCAGGGACCCATAACCTTTTCCCTTGAGACCTAAAGTCTCTGGTCATTACTTTCTGACCTATTACAAAACTCAATTTATTTCTACCTTTATAATTTTTTTTCTGATTGACTTGACTCTGTTTAACATTTTGTAGAATTTTCTTCTGTTGAGCAGAACCGGAATTATTATTTCCTTCCCCCAATTTCTTTGGAATTAAAGAGTCAAATACCGTTCTAATTTTTCTTCCCAATAATAATATAGATGGTTCGAAACCCATTGTTGCCTGAACCGTGTTCCTGTAATCTGTTAAAAAATTATCCAATTTTACTTTGTAATCTACTGGAAATTTATTTTGCCCACAAATTTTTTAAGAAAATTTTTACATTCTCGATCTAAAAATTGAATGAACCCAACATCCCTGCATAAAGTTGCAATCTTGATGCTGCAATTATAGGAACCTTCTTGTCCCTACCAAAAATTCTCACTAACGGTTGGTTAATTAATAAATTATATTATTAGTCATTTGATAAAATAAGTTGATAAATTATTATTATTATTATGAATTATATTATAACAAAATTACAAAAAATAATTGCACTACAAGTCGTCCCGTGCTGCCTGCGACAATTTTCAGTTCTAAAAACAAATACACCACTCTGTACTTCTTTGTGTTTTAATCGTTCTGAGATTTACACCTTCCTGCAAATCCCCAGATCTGAAATCCTATACCCCTTCCGATATTGAATGCCTCGAATTCGCCTTCCCGAAAACTCACATTCGATTTCAATCTAGTTTACCCTGAACCTCTTTAACTGAATTAACTGAAAATTTCACATTCACAACCCTAGGTTTATTAATAAAAAGGATTTACACTGATACTTTACACTACCTTATTTTTCAACTTGTTTTAATTTTAATTCAACTTACTTGCCAAACGTATCCGTAAATATTTCTGGAAATTTCACTATAATCGATCCTTTAATGTATTCTCACTAACACAATTCACGATTCCTGAAATTCCTAAATCAAAAATATCCATAAAATCACGTCCTAGCACTGATAAATATGTATTTTCGACTACAGCAATCTTTAAATCCCGACGCTTATTGTTAAATTCAACAGTAGAAGTGAAAGTACCTACCACTTTTATGAGAGTATTGTTGAAACCCCGTAAGCTGATTTTTTCCCGCGTCAGTTTTATGTTTCTAAATTTACTTAAGTACGATTCCTGGCATAATACTGAACATGATGCCCCAGTATCCAACATGAACCTACATTTCATTTCATTTAATAAAATATTTACATAAAATGGTTCCACACTATTAATATCGTCTGAATATACGCCCGTTTTTGACAATAAAGTATAAACGATATTACGACCTGAACCTCGTTTACATTGTTTTGCTAGATGACCTTTCGAGTTGGATGTATTACAAACATAATTCTTAAACTAACAATCTACCGATGTATGCTTATTGCTACCACAAGTGAAGCATTTTCGCTCTGGCGAAACTCTCTTCGGTGACTTGCTATTATTTCTAGGAGGATTGCTATTATTTGATCTATAGCTGTCTCTATCCCGCCTATACGTTTTACTCGACACTCGTGTGGCGTTACTATTTACTCTGCCATACGCGGCTACTATATTATCACTAAGACCTTGAACTTGATTTGAAACTACAAGTTCAATGCACTCTGCTACTTGAACGCATTTTTCGAAAGTGTGTAATTCACCTTCCAAAAATAATTTTTCTCTTATTTTACCCGGTCTACATCCGAGAACGAAGAAATCTCGCAATTTCTCTGATAAATTATTTCCAAATTTACAATTAATTGATAATGCTTTTAAACGAACTACAAAATCCTTGATTGATTCGTTGACCGATTGTTTTGCTGAATAAAATTTCGACCTCTCTTCAAAAAAACATTTAGACATACCACAATAATCGCTCAATTTAGAAATTAACTCCTCTAATTTTACCTCAGTTACTTTCTTGGGTATACATAAATTTACTAACAGTGAGAAACTATCGTCCTCTTAAGCATTCAGAAAAATAGCCATTTTCTTTATATCTGTCGTAAATTTGTCATCATGCACTAGGAGGTACTGTTCGAGACGGACTTTGAAATTCTCCCAGTTACCGTCACGCAAACTGAAGGATCCCAAACCCCTGGACTCCATGTTTCCCTCTCACTGTGATCAAATTAAAAGAAAAGAGAAGAAAAGATAAGAAAAAAAATAGGACTTCCCTGAGTTAATCTTCTGGTCCAGACTCCTCTCCTTTGACCCTTGAAGTTCTCCTTGAAGAACCGCTCCTGTGCCTAGGACTCCGGTCCTCGGCTAGTGGTGATGCTGATGACTCCCCTTTTAGATCACGCCTGTGACCTGGACACCGATCCTCGACCTTGACCCGTGGTGTTGCTGCTGGTTGCCCCTCAGACCACGCCTGTGATCTGGCACACCGATCCTAGATCCTATGACCCGTGATGTCTCTGCTGCTGATCCCCCAGACCACGCCTGTGATCTGGAACACCGATCCTTGATCCGTGGTGCTGCTGCCTCCGTGACTCCGGTTCGTAGAGCCCTCACGCCTTCCCGTGGAGATACTACTTCTATCGGCCCGTGACCGACCCGACAAAATACTACTTGCAACAATAGTATTGGACACTGTAATTCGTGACTCGCGTTTTTACTTTTTTGTACCGTGAATCCGCGTGATTCTTTTTATAATTTGATAATTATAACCTGTACCGGCTGCGCCACTGTTAATCTTTGAATGATTATAGTTATTTGTAATGATGGTACACGGTGATTTATAATGTTGGTTTATTGTAACTACGAAAAAGAAAATAGATCTTAAATATGTCATGAATAAACAGTTGGAACATAATGCTCAATCACCATTAATATATCCATTATAATTCACTTAGAATAATTTTACTTCAGAGAGCAGTGGTGTAATTTAAGTATGTAATTAAAAAAATGTAAAAACCCAAATGTATGGAGAACCCTAATAACAATAATTACCATAGTGCTATCAATATTTGTTAATTAAGCCCTAAGCAACAAGGAGGGAATATCCCAACATTACCAAAATAAAATATCAGCGATCACAAACCTTTTCAATTATATAAATTCATATAGATTCATGTCAATTACAAATAACCTTTTACTATGTATCATCATTCATAATTTTAATAATAAACTTTATAATTATCTATATGTATCTTAACTTAACAAAATAACTGATAATACCTTAAATTAACAAAATAGAAACATTCATCATATAGAGACAATGTTGTGCGCCCCTGCCTAAGTTTGTATAAATTCCATAGCATAAGAAATTCAACTACCAGTCTGAAAATGTCCGTAGTAGGACGAAACCGGTCCTGGTGTAAATAAACAAGTGGAACAAAGTGAAAAAAATTGTTTAATTTCATATCTAATACAATGGAATTCCACCATGAATTAACAGTTAAAAAACTAGACTTTTTTATTTGTTTTAACTAAATAATTAAAATAATTTAGTGAAAACCAATTATTATTGGTTGAGTAATTTGCACATATTTTGTCATACATTGTAAAATATTGTAACTGTTGGTTTTTCAAAAACAAAAAAAAAACAAAAAAAAATAATAAAATAAAATGATAATATCTATATTCCGTGAGAAGATCAAAAGTACATGGCTATTATAAAAAAAATTGAAACTGAACGCAAACAAAACCAAATACATGAAAATAGGCAATAAAACTAATAACACAGGGTTAAATTTGACAATTAATGATGAAAAAATTTAGAAAGTAAATGAAATCAAAAAACCTGGGTGTAATACTCGATTAAAAACTAACGTTTATAGCGAATTTTGAATATGTGCGAAAGATGATATAAAAAGGCTAATTTTCTTTGAGGACTCATTTATAAAACTATAGTTGCTCACATTTAAATTACTACTCTCCGATGCTATATTTTGCCAATAAAGGTAATTTGAACAAGTTATTTGAACAAGTAATTTGAACAAGTAATTTGAACAAGTAATTTGAACAAGTAATTTGAACAAGTAATTTGAACAAGCTATAAATTATACAGAACAGAGATATGAGATGTATACTGGAAAAAGGCAAATATGCAAGGGTTAATCAAATAAGAGAGGAACTATATTGGATTCCAATAAAAAAGAGACTCTTATTTAATTTTAATTTTTGTGCACAAAGTCATGAAAACCAAATATAAAAAACATTTTTAAGAATGAAATTGTTTTTAATAGAGATGTAATAATGTTCATTCGAGAATGCGATATTACCCATTACAATATTAAATCATTAGATTTCACGTTTAAAAATCTGCGCAAATTATCTTACGTGTCGGAACCTTTAACGAGATTAAAATAATACCTATCCATGTATAATGGCTTATTATCATATGTAAATATTACCTTTTATGAATTGTAAAAAAATTGAAAAATAATGTTGGAGTAAAATGTTTATTAGTTTTAAAATGTTTGCGTGTTTGTTAGTATTAAAGTAATTATACATTTATTATAACTTGCATTTAAGTGCATTGCCGGCGGTTGTGACCTTCCGGAACCTTTCAAACCATAAAATTTTCACGGACTGCAGTGCTAATAGTGACCCATTTATCCAGCGATAAAATTTGAAAATCTCTTTCTTTGTTTGTGTCGTGCATGTATGTTCTAAAATCTAAGGGTAGTTTAAGATTAAATGAAATTAGTGTTAAATGCCGACTGTATAAAGTAGTTATTTTATTTTTTGTGTGTTCGTTTTAATTCTGTGAGAACTGGTCAAGATGCTTGGTCACACCGTCGATCTTTTGTTTTTTTTTTTATGTGAATATTTCCTTTAAATATATAAACGTGTAATAATGTAGGTAAATTAGTTATGTGATAGTCTCCTTCAACGGTAGCATTCTTCCGAACAGGTCCTCCATTGATATGATCGGTGTAACTCTAAGTGGCCAGCTCAGATATGGGGCTCCATCGAGGCCAGAGTTAGGTTAGCCTCTCAGAAACTAAGCGTACTGTACAGGGCCCGCAGATACTTTAATAGTACACAACTGCTAACCTTGTACAAATCGCAAGTGCGCCCCACGGTTGAATTTAGCAGCCACCTCTGGTATGGAGCCTCAAAGTACCTGAAAAACACCCTCGACTCTGTGCAGAAGCGGGCGGTCCGTTTGATAGATTCTCGCGTATTAATAAACGGATTGCAATCTTTAGAGCACAGGTGTCGGGTGGGTAAGCTATCCTTGTTCTACCGATATTTCAATGGAAGATGCTCCGAAGAACTACCGTCATTGACACCCTGCATCTATATGCCTATATCTATATCCTGACTATGCTCCGGTGCATAGTCGGGAAACACGCTAAACATTTTGTTGACATTTGTCAAACGAGAACGGGTCGTTTTTACGACTTGTTCAAAAACAACTAAAAAAGAAACCAAGGCAAAAAGACCTCAGAAAGAGGGAAATTATTTTCCTCAGGGCCTCCTGCATGAAGTTATAAAATACAAAATTTTTAAAAAGCGTTGAAACTGTGAGGTACAGGAGTATCTACTGCAGTAGTAGAGTAGTTTTTTTTTGCGAGTTGGAACTGAGAGGTACATCAGAATTCGCAAATCATTTGATCGATAAAGATCATACATTCTGTCAGAGTACCGGTGCTAACATCTTACATAAAAACGGGCATGGTAACAGACTAAACAATTTAGAGGCACTAGAAATTAAAAAAGCTGTAAAAACCAAAAGTCATATACTTAATAATCAATTAGACATATCAAGTAGTCCAATATTAGGTCTGTTTCCAATAAACCCATAATAATAAAATAAAATTCCCAGTGCTCCTTACCACCATGCCAGTTGATGCTTTGTTTCTCCAGATTTGTTATTATAACCCATTAGTCACATAATTATCTTTCGGTTTTTTCCCATTAATTGTGTACTTATGTTAATGTGTTTTATGGCCGTCTGTGTATTTCTTATATTTGTATCAGGTTGTCTCCCTCTATAATTTGTTAGATATATATAAACACATCTTATGTACTTGTTGTTTAGTATTAATTTGTTCCCTGAAGATGCTTGAGTAAAGCGAAACCGGTCGGTTCATTACATAATAAATCTCGTGGTTTTAAACAAAAAAGTATTTTATTTTATTAAATATGTCAAACCACAAAGTGATTGCTTTCTACAATAATATTCCTGAATGTTTAAAGAATGAGGGAAGAATGAATGTATTTAAAGAAATATTATGCTTACTGTTAAAATATTTAAAATTTATATGATGAAATAATACTTTGTATGTATTAGTTTATATTCTAATATATAAATCATTAAATAAAAAATCAATTGAGCATGAGCAATGTACATTAGATGGTAATCACACAGGAAACGCTACACAAATTGCGGAAAATAAAGTCGAATTTTTAATGATGGATAATAGAGATATTACAAAAACTGAAAAAATTATCTGATTTTGTTAACTCTCACAAACCCGTGAACAACCACAGGACTTATTTATCGTTACAGTGTTAACAATTCATCACAGGGATGTTCGTAGATATTAACACTCCAATCAAAAGTAAACACTAAAAATCAAGTTTTTTTAATAATAAAAACTCTTCTTTTAACTTATCATCGAAACTCTAATGGTTCATTGATTGATATTTTTGTGAAAAAGAGACTACGTCGAAGCAAACTACCCAAACTAAGCAAAAACCCTTGTTTAAAGTTATATTAGAAATTATTGAAGCTCGGCATTACGCACGAAAGAATCCACCTGTTCAACAAAAGGCTTAAAGCGTTGGTAGCTAAAAATGTTGCTAGGCCGGAGGGGCGCGTTGGGTTTATGAATCTTTGGAAGACCATACATTTTTGAAAAACGTGATGACTTTTCTCTAGGAATAAACATCTTCTTGATATCGTCATCGAGTTTAGAGGGAGTACTTTCGTTACTTAAATTCTAATTTTTCTTTACACAGGCGACTTATATTTAAAAATTTCCCGCGTAGAACACGCAGAGGACGGGTAAGGGCAGTGCCGGATTAGCCCCTAAGCAAATTAAACAATTGCTTAGGGCATCACGTCTTGGGGGGTACCAGAAACAGCATCAAAAAATATTTGCTAGCACATGAAAGGTAAGGAAGGCTGTTTGATAATCCGCGAGTTTTAGATTGACTTTTAAACAAAAGCGTTGATGATCGGGATCATAACCCCGCTCCCACTTGCTCGCTCGCTCATGTATCGTCGGCAGCATTGGATTTAGGAAACGAAATTCAACTGCTTCATTTATATGTCATAAAAAAATTAGTTCCAGTGATTTTCCTCCCACAAGTTCACATCAAACTGACGCACAATTGTACAAAATAGTTAACTATGATAAAATTGAATCAGCGCTACCTAACGTGGACACAGCCCTGTGTATATTTTTATGCCTGATGATATCAAACTGCTCGGCGGAATGGTCTTTTTCGAAATTGAAAATAATAAGAAAATGAAAAAAGAACGACGATGCTGCAGGAAAGACTCAATGCTTTATCAATATTATTTAGATGTGCTAAAAACGTTGATTTTACAAACTATTTCAGCGAATTTAAAACCCAGCAAGCAAGTCACATTTCAATGAATAAATTAAAGATGCTTTGCTTTTTACTGTGTGTAGGTAAAACCTATTCCACGTATCGCTTTCGTCCTTAATACATATTTTAAGGTACGAAATGATCTATCTCGTTGTATTAAATAGGTACATTTTTTTAAGGATAGGGGTGCTTACAGGCGTGGGATGCTTAGGGCATCAAGTAGTCTTAATCCGGCACTGGGTAAGGGACGAGAAAGAGGTATTGCAAAGGAGACGTAGTAGCGATAGGAGACATCAGGGGGAATTATTGAAAAACATGTCCTTAATTAGTTAATTATTAATCCAGTAATTTAATATACCGGACTGTCGAACAAACACGTTTTAATTAAATGTAACAAATTGTTTTAACATCTATTATTTTGCAAAGATTTAAGAAACATTTTTTATTTCACCTGAATATTAAAGAAAAACGTTGTCCATTTAGTACACGTTTTTCTGGACCCATACTTTTTTATTTTTGTAACAATGCAAACATTATACCATTGTCGTTGTTTGTTTTTGGGGTGTTATGCCGTGTTGTGCTACCTCCTTCTTTAGCCGACGTTTCGGACAGCGTTGCAGTGTCCATCATCAGGGCAGATCCGGCAGATCCGTCGATGTGAATTTGTAGTGTTAAGTGTGTGCTTATTTATTTGGAAGCGATACCGTGCCGTTAGCTTAATTTCAGAAGAAAGTGAACTACTTTGAAAGGGAAATTTGGTGAAAGCGCAGTATTTACGTTAGCCTGGGGCCCGTCCACGGAGAAATGTAACGAAATTTCCAAACGAAAGTAGTGTCATCTTGTGGCGAATTCTAGAAATAGAAAAAACCAATCTGAAGCGAATGTAGCCAATATCAAGGTATAAACAAATGGTTTTATACTTTTGTATTGAATTATTATATGTTATTAAAGTATACTTAGACATGGTTTTTTGCGATTAGCTTTGGTGTAGCCGTCAATTACCGGATACCAAGAGCTGTTGAGCTTAGCTCCGTCGTCTCTATTAATATTAATTGGATTTTTGTAGATTTCAATTGCCTCCGTAATCAGGCGTGATCTATAAGTTTTAGGTCTTCCCAGGACCTCAGGAACAAATCCAAAATAATGGCACAAATAAGCACACACTTAACACTACAAATTCACATCGACGGATCTGCCGGATCTGCCCTGATGATGGACACTGCAACGCTGTCCGAAACGTCGGCTAAAGAAGGAGGTAGCACAACACGGCATAACACCCCAAAAACAAACAACGAAAATGCTTTTGGCCGTGAAAATCTAAAAACGTAACCATTATACCATTGTATTATGCCTACCTAACTGGATTCATTTTGTGAACTCTAATAACTAAAACCATTAACAATTTTATTATTTACAATAAGGAGTACCTTTACAATTTGATGGTCTTAAATTGCCGGATAGTTATATTACGTGATGGTACCTGAAACACACGCATTTGATTATTATATGATTATATTATACAGATTAATATTTTCCACAGTAAATTATATTGTGTTCAAATAGTAATTATGTATTTTAGGTAACAAGATGACCGACGAAACGAAAAAACTAGTAAAAAAATTAACATCGTTTTAGGATTAGTTTTGATTTATAGTTTTTCATTTATAAGTTTAATGCTAAGTATTCCAATATTGATTTTGCTATAAATTCTCTATCTGTAACACGAAGTTTTTTTTTTTAATTATTGCAATTACTGCGACTTGGTAATAGGTTGCATATGTACATGTAATATAGATTTATATATTCATGTACGTAGGTGCATATTATATAGGCGCAGTCGGTCCATAGGTGCTTTGGATGATCCGCATCCCTTGTGTTCTTGTCAAAAAGCTTTTTACTTTTTTTTCTAACCGTAATCAGCAATACTACAGTTTACTAACACAACAAACATCGGACACGACGCTCGAGCGAGTCGAAATTCATATACATCTCAATATGTATGTATGGTCTAAACTTTCAGGAAAATAAAATCTTACCAGACTTTCAACATGGTTTTAGAGCTGGTCATTCGACCCTCCATCAACTTCTCCGTGTGGTGGAACACATCACGGACGGATTCAATATAAACAAACATACAGTGATACTTTCGGTCGACGTAAGCAAAGCTTTCGACAGAGTATGGCATTATGGCCTACTGTATAAGATGTTCCTTCTAGGCTTCCCCATTTCATTTATAAAAATCGTTCATAGTTATCTCACTGACCGTACATTTAAAGTTAAAATTGATGATATTTTCTCCTCGGTACGTCTTCTATTAGCCGGAGTTCCTCAAGGAGGTCAGTTGTCTCCAACCCTTTATAATATCTATTCTAGCGATATTCCTAAACCAATGAATCATAATGTTAAAATCACACAATTCGCCGATGATAAAAATATCATGTCAAGCTCGACTGTCGCGCACATTGCTACAGGGCGCGTACAGCTCCAAGCCATTCTAGTTCAAGCATGGTGTAAAATGTGGAGAATCTCGATAAATCCCACAAAAAGTGCCGCGATTATTTTTTCACGTAGAAGGCCAAAACTACCCCCGAACATAATACTGTTTGGGGAAAAAGTTCCATGGGAGATATCAATAAAATACCTGGGAGTAACCGTAGACTCCAAACTAACGTGGAAAAAACACATTAATGAAAAAGTAAAATCAGCAAATAAGTCAATTGCCGCACTCTATCCGATGCTAGGTAGAAATAGTCGATTATCATCAGACAATAAATTACTACTCTACAAGACGACCATTAGGCCGGGCTTCACATACGCTGCACCTATTTGGGGCTATGCAGCTGACACACACATAAACAAACTACAAACCCTGCAAAACAAAGCCATTCGACTTGCGTTGAATGCGCCTAAGTGGATCAGGGTTTCCACTCTCCACAATGACACAAACATTCCTCTGATAAAGGACTTAATTGTTAAACAATCTGAAAAATTTTATGGCGGTCTAGCCCGACATGAAAATCCCACCATTAACTCTCTCGCTACGTATAGCGAGAACGAAAATTTTAAATACAAAAAACCTAAGATAATCCTCCGCAAGGAGTGAAATCCTGCCTAAAGTTGCAGTGTAGTTTATTAAGTTTCATTCCCCACCATTTAAAATAATTTAAAAAATTCCATGTAAAGTATCGTTAGATAATCCAATTTATAATTACGTTAGAGTCAGTAAACTCATGTTTAGGAACTCTGAACATAAATAATATCCAAATCCAAAAAATGGTCTAAACTTAAAACGCACAGCGCCTTACACACACATACTAGCATGGTTACCCAGACTCGCTGCTTCAACACATACAAAACGCGAGACGTAACGCACTGTCCGGCGATGTTGGATGCTTCAAGAAAGTCCGAATCCAAAAATCTCTGAAGTAAAGCTAATCCTGAGTACGCGCACTCAATTCTGTCTGACTCGTACTACGGATGGGATATACGAATATCCCGATAGCATCCACTAAAACAAAACATCTTTACCGCATGTGAGCATAATACACAGAATAGTTTATCACGCATCCAGTGGATTGATTTAAGTAGGTACATGGGTGATACATTTTTGACAATTTATTTTAATAACTGAAATGGAAGTATTGAATAACCATCGATTACATATTTAATTCATCATTTTAAATTTATCTAAATTCAGTAAACAACATGGAAACTTCGACAATACTATATTTGACGCTGTAAACTTTAAAAAATTAATTTTAATATAAAATAACATGATCGTATGCGTATATATTATTTTTATTATTGGACAACAGATTTATTATTTCCAATTACTGTACAAAGCTCATTTAGACAAATCTTAACAACAAGGTAAAAATAATGAGGAAAAACTTAAGGCTATTTAAAGAACAGTTGTATATATCCAGTGTTCTGCGATGTCATTCAATAGCACCATTCCTCTTGTCATACTATTTTTTGCCTGAATATCTGTTCTGCCGTATGGTATTTTAAAAGAATCGTGTCGACGACTTTGGCTGAAGTTTTCATGCACGTATAAGCCATAGCATTCTAAGAGGAACGGGCTATCAATACAGATATGAATTATCTATGTTAAAACTAAGCATTGCAAGATTTGCATAACGTCTAGTTTCTAGGCTAAATCTATTTGTTGCCTGAAGTAAGTCTATAATATGGTGCATGAACCTCGGATAAGTTCCATGCGTCTGCATGTAGACATACCTAAGAATTTTTTTCTGGATTTTTTCCAGCATATTTTTATATATTTAGTTTGGTGCGGAGTCCACACCGCACTAGCATACTCCAGCTAGCTTCTTATGACGCCATCAAATATGGCTATCATTGAATCTGGGTCATGGAATTGTTTACATGTTCTGATGAAAAACCCCAGGAGTTTGTAGCAAGCTGGAGTGAGTCGTGTCAAATAGAAGACATTTGCTATATCTTACACAGACCAAGATGTCGTCTATAAGTATAAGGAAGAACAGAGGACCAAGTCCCTTGGGGAATACCTGACAACGAGTGAAATTGTTTAGTTTCCTGTCCATTTATTGATACGTATTGAATTCTGGATTTTTAATATGACGCGAAGAAGATAAGTGTCAAATGATTGAAGCCAAGTTTAAACATTTTAATAGTAAAATATCATGAACAACTCGTTCAAAGGCCTTGGCAAAATCCGTATACACTACATCGGTTTGGTGTCTCGAGTCCAGTCCGACAGCCACCAATCGCGAAAATGTTAACAAATTTGATACCGTGGATTTTTTTGGCAGGAAACCGTGTTAGTTTTCTCCTAGAAAAGGCATAATTTGGTGATGTAATTTTTTATGAATAATCACTTTAAATGTTTTTGGTATAGTTGACAAAATAGCAACAGGTCTGTAATTCTTAAAACCAGCCTTGTCTCCAGCTTTGAAAATTGGGCGTAGAGTGAGAGTTTGAGTTTTGCTTGAGTTTCCGAGAATGGGGGAAACAACCAGCCTACTCGAGCCTTAAAGTCCGAGTACAGGCATCTACTTCCAGTCTAGCTTTAGTTAAGGGGCGGTCTGGCTATACACTGATTTAAAATATTCAGCAAATTTTTGGCTAACTATTTCGCGATCGGAAATAGTCTCCGTTCCGTCGCTTAAGTCAATTTGGGTATGTGGATTTGCTTTTTTGGATGTAATAAAATCCCAAAAAAATTTGACATCATTTTTGATAAAAAAAAAAACAAACTGAACTTTTTCTAAATATTGACGTTTTGCAATTCTAATATCTTTTTTAATATTTCTATTTTTGAAACTGATAATTCGTGGTGGAATTCTTTTTTAAGCTCGGATCGCATCGTAGAAAATATCAGGTATTCCGATCGTTTCTTATGCAGTTTGTATTTTGATCGATGCGATTCTTTGCTTTTTAATTTATCTATAACTACTAGCTGACCCGGCAAACTTCGTAGGTACCGCCTCAGAATCAATAAATGTTGTGTTTAATTTATTAGCTGTTCGAATTAATTCAAATTGTATCGACGTACGCCATTCTTCCACGTAGCTATTCACAAGCGACGCTACCGCTACCTGTCAAACAAATTTGCTAGTGTAGCTTCTAGCGGCGTTTTCAAACACTAATATAGTATGGAAAACACAGACGAGCGGCGATCGCGTCGCTTGAAGATAGCTCCATGGAAGAACGGCGTTAGGCGCTCCGCTGACGAGGCAACTGAAACCAACTAAAACCGGCTGGTTTCTATGTCTTGATTGGTCAAAAAGCTTGTTTAACCATAGACGAAGAACAATCAGCTGACAGCTGGCAACTACCAACGGCCGGTCACGGCAATCAGCAATGCGAGTCGAGAGTCACCGCTTGCGTTACCATTGACAACTGGTTTTTGAGTGATTGTGTAGTGAGCGGGCCATCACATTGTCATACAAAGACAGTTGCCAGTTGACAGTTTTCAGTTGTCTCAGTGAGCGGATCGCCTAACGCACATTAATTGAAAAGCCCTTCCATACAAAATACAGCCGTTCTTGAGTTATAAATGGTGTAACTAACCCGACTTTGTTTTATATATTAAGATTATTTAAGAGAATCACGCTGGGTAATTTACATTTTTACATACATATTTTGTAGTGGGACACATATTTTTAAAAAACACTGAATAGAACATTATTTATGTACGTGACTGCATCATTTGCGTCCCATACCGTATACAGGTAGGTCCAGTCGAATTCCGAGAGTATGTCATGTAGTAGCTGCATGTTTGCTCGCTGGTACTGGAACATCACATATTAATTTCCCAGCATACCTTCTATAAAAAGTCACCGACCGCCACCGATATACATGTGTGCTTGCATGCACACACATTAAAAAAAAGAAAAAAAGTTATGTACACTCTTATAATCTAATGTTAACTTACTTCTTTTCTGCTTTCTATTTTCTACTTTTTGTCATAATTTTTCCTATTTTTAGCATAATTTATACTAATTCCACATGTTTACACTAGACTTCATATTTCATACAAAGTAACTATACTCCATTGGTCACCATGAAATAAATATGGTGATCTAATATTTATGTCACAATTAGGTATATAATATTATAATAAATGAAAATAAATATGAAATATTTGACCCATTTTATTAACTAGCGTCATCACCATCTACGTGAAGAAAATGACACTAAAATAAAAGTTTTTTCGTTCGAACTTTCGAGGTTTGAAACTAGATGGCTCTCATCTCTAAAGAATAAACCACTCGGTTTTTAAAATGATACAAATATTATTAATCTGAAGTTAATAATTGAGATATTTGAGATTTTGTTCTTCTTAACTTGAATTATGTATTTTTAAAATTTAAACGTATGGCGAGATTCGTGTTTTGCCCCAGCAATGAGGAACCGACTTGAGAACAATATTTTGAAGATAATACGGTTAAAGTTAATAAAAAACTTTCAGTGTCATAATTATCATTAAACTACAGGAGGCCAGAGAAAACTGATTTCCCTCGGGGCCTTTCTCATCTTTGGGATGCTGTGTGGAGACTGCAACTTACTGAATAATTCCATAATATATAATGTAATCTTCCTTTATGCTATCATGCCAAAATTAAATACACAAATAAGATAAGAAAATGGATGTCGTGGCTCAGTTACACGAATTATATAAATAAAAATTATTTTTTATTTTTGAGAAAAGGATGTACTAACGTAAGTTATTATAATTTAAAATATTATTTATTTATGGATGAAAGTCATATGTGCGTTAACGTATATTCCATTTGAAGGTTCTTATGATGGTGTGTATTTGTGCATTTGATCTCAGTAGTATAGTGGTCTATGAACCCTGAGGTTGCGGGTTCAAATAAGAACTAAGGTCTGCAAGAATATTTTATTAAATCAGTTTGTGTTTTTAATTAATCAATTATTTTAAAAATGATATATTTGCGATATATTTGCGGCTCCTAGAAGACGCAAGATGGAGTATACTTTAAGTATCGCCCTGGTGAAAGACCATCATTCAGAGATGAAATCATTGCTAGAAATAGCTCTAGCCGTGTTTGGTGATCATTTATTAATAGCTACTTCTCCATCGTCTCCTGACCTATATCCTTTCCTTACCACTTCCTTAGCTTTACAAAATACCCCAATATTTGGTAATGTCATAGTTTCAGTGGCTCCAGAAAAGGTTAAATTTGTATTGATTTTTGCAATAGGGAAGTTGAGTGAAAAATATTTTGACTTATAAAAAATACGTTCATGTAGATGACATTCAAACTTAAATACCAGTATTTTTTTTTTTAAAGTTCGTTTTCATAATTAAATTAATTGCACAAGTTTGAATTTTATTAAAGCCCGCGAAAGCGGCGGCAAGAGCATAATACCGTGCGGCAGAGTTCGTGACGTAACCCGGTCCTTGATTGTGTGAAATATAAGGGAAAATATTTACAAAACCGCGACACCCCTTAATATGGACGAAAAAATAAATTAAAAAAATTGTAGTAGTTAGATATTTACTAGTACTAATCAATTCAGTTACCGGAACTTCGAAAAAAGTGCATTTTAATGGTTATTTTTTTAATTGATGAAATGAAACTTGCAACAGTCCTAACATGGCGGTCGGTGAAAAATGACATTTCGTGTTTTTAAATTTAAAAAATAACCATTAAAATGCACTTTTTTCGAAATTTCGGTAACTGAATTGATTAGTACTAGTAAATATCTAACTACTACAACTTTTAAATTTATTTTTTCGTCCATATTAAGCTTGTCCCGGTTTTGTAAATATTTTCCCCTATATTTCACACAAGCAAGGACCGGGTTACGTCACGAACTCTGCCGTACGGTATTATGCTCTTGCCGCCGTTTTCGCGGGCTTAATAAAATTCAAACTTGAGTAGCGGAAATAACACTGCGAGCTAACAATATTTGCATCGAAAAGCTCTGAAAAACTTTCAGTAAAGAACTTCCCGTTAGAGTGCTTTTACTGCTTCAGAAAATGGATTATACTAGAACATAATTATTTCGTCATAGAATGTAATGTTAGGTTTGGCTGTCATTATTTGTCGATAAGTTTTTTTTTATTTTTTTTTTATTGAAATTTTTTTTATTCAAAATACATAAAACAATAAAAGGTATATAACATACTAAAATATATAAGTTAGTTTAAACATTCGAATTTCAGTTGTCGGTTGCATGATATAAAATATTCGAAAAAAAAATTTCACGTTAAACTCTCAAAATTAGAGTCCTAACTGCTTCCGCCTGGAGAAAAGGAGATTATGGCATTCCCGATTGAGTTATATTGTGGGCCTAAAGGTAGTGAGGATGGGTATAAATGTAGGGGAAGCGGAAGGTGTGGAAGTACCTAGCTATTCAGTTTAATTGAATGTTTTATCCACTAAAAAAATCAAATAAAATTGATTGCGCCTGGCGGAAGGGGACACGGGAGGGGAAGGGGACGCTAGAGGGGAAGAGAAAGAGTAGTCGGAAGGGGAACGGGGACCAATGGGAAATGACACGAAGGGAGAAACAATTTATTTATTTAATCAGCATTACAATGTATGCCGGGCATCTGCTAGTCTAAAAATAAAAATAATACTTATTATTACACATTTCCTACAATTTTGGTTTGCGCATGTTTAATAACACAATATGTTAACCATTTACCGGACGGATTCATAATATTAATAAATTTTGTACATATGTAAATATTATTTTGATGTTTCATTGAACCGACAAAACGATAAACCAATTCCTTTATTTTCACCGTAACTTCGCACAGAATACAGAAAGCTAAAATATTACCAAATGTAGCACATAAACATTTAAACGCATCCATGCACAAATTTAATATGGCAACATTACTACTGCATTTGAATACGGAACACAAATAAATAATAAATATAATAATAATGTTTCCCGCCATAATGTCAGAGCTTTTAGAAAATAGACGCATACCGAGTCGTTACGGCCAATAGGAAGAGAGCTTTTTCTACGCAAGCGCAGTTGATACAAATTCGTACTAGCTTCGTTCCGTACCACCTTTGAAAATGACAGTCATATGAAACGGTACGCGCCGGCCGATAGTACCTAAACTCGCGCGCAAACGAAAAAAGCTTTCAACCAATCAAACAATTATTACGTAAAAAAACTTAACAAAATGTTGATTATTTAGTTATCTAATTATAGTATAACTTTTCCATGGTTCTGTAGTGATTTAAGTAAGGTTTAAATAATAATAGTGTCGGTTGAAATTTGTTTAATACGTTTTATTAAAAAGTGCGCGATAAAAAAAGTTAACTTGTGTCGTTCGCTTTGGATTAATGTTTATAAATTATTTGTTTCTGTTTATAAAGTGAACTGCGCTGTTTCACGGATGTTTAAGGTAAATATGATTTGTTTTTAATTTATTTCAAAGTAGTAATTTCCTTTTTTCTGATGTACATAATAATCAGTTATTTGAAGGGCTTTTTTAGCGAAACGACTGTCTTACTGCTTGCTTTTTGTTCTTGTTATATGTTATGAATGATTACAAATTAATGTTACTTTGATATCAGTATAGTTTTACCACAATATTTTTCGAATAATTAAGTAAACAAGATACAATTTTTCCCCATTTCTCAACATTGTTAACTATGTGTGTATAAACATAAGATCTAATAATCTTTTTCTTAAAAATAATATATATTAAATTTGTAATATAACTGTAATTCGTTTAATAATGCTTAATTCTACGTTGAAATCTTGTAAATATAAGGGAATATTCACCAATATTCTTAAAATGGTATTAAAATGTGATAATTTTATAGAAAATGGACGGCTCGAAGTTTTGTGCATAACAATACCTTTTTAAAAATTTAATAATAACAAAAGAATTACTTAAATCCAAAAAAAAAAATTCTACAATTTTTTCCAATTTCATCTTTTAAATTTTTTTAATATTATGATACATCGGTTTTTCCTCGATTATTTTATGTTAGTTTATAAAAGTTTTTAATGCACGCATAAATGCAATAACTAACTATTAAATTTTTTTTTTTTACATAATGGTTTTTTAAGGTAAGTACTCAAATAACTAATTAATCACCACTCTTTATAATCTCTTTTGTATATAGGTACTTCTTTGTCTACTTGTTTGTCTATTCACATATTTGTTAATAATTTCCATTATACGTTTATACTGACAATCATTGGTTTTGAAACATATCGCTAATTTTGATGAATTTTTGGTGTATACAAAGTTATTAATTTTCATTAATGAAAATGACACACAAGGTTTTAAAATTAATTAGAAACTAATATAAACTTGTGGTTTAAAACCGCCTTTGACCAATGTTGGTCAAAGCTTTCACAGAAGCTAAAAAAAGGTAGTTAGATTATGTCTGGAAATAGGTACGTAGGTAACTATCTAATAACGTCATATTTTTTTATTTTTTATAAACCGCATATCGGGTATTTTAAAGTTCAATATTATTAAAAAAATCGTTGCGTTCTGATATAGTTAAGTTGTCAGTTGGGCAATTTTCATTACGCGGAACTCAACGTTCAATGGTTTTCACTGTTTGCGAAAATAGATGCGGGGCTGCTGAAGCTATTTTATTTTATTTGACCTTATTATACCCGCTCAAAAAGAAGAAGGAGAGATACGATGAACGAATGTTAGAAAGAGCGTGCTAATATTAGAAACATTAATAATCAAACGAAAATTGGGAAAATGTTTAATAAAGCACGACTCATTCAAAATAGAGCAAAAATGTCGTAGGGGTTGTGTTAAGTAGCATTTAAAGAAACATTGTGATTTTATTCATAAATATAACTTGTAGATATAATAGCAGAAATAAACGTGTGAATAATAATTTTCGGAGCACACTTTGCCATTTTTTTTTATGTAACTTCAAATAATCTTAAAGAATAACATATATTTTTCTTAGAGCTTAAAATTTTTTAAATGTTTAAAGAAAATGTGTACGAAATCGGTAAAAATTCGGGATGCCGCGCCTTAAGGGTGACGGATATTAACAATCGATTTAGAGTGTGGAAAATGGGATATCGGTTTCATATTTTAATTTTGTAGACATAAGAGAATAAACGCGTAAATTATTTATTTATATACATTTATTGATTATATTTTTTGAATTCAATTTGGGAGGCGGGAATAGGTACAGCCGCCCCGGGAACCATTTATTGGATAACCAACACCTCTGCCATAAGTCACCCCAAGTGGTTCTCTACGTTTGGTGACTCAGTAGGGGTGCCCGAGTGAGATTTGTCTAAGTATTGGCGGTGGATGATTTGGACACACTGAACCCCAGATTCCTACCCGACCCTCATACCTTTTTCCTTCCCAGGACTTCCTCTCCTTCCTTTCCTTAAAAATACTCTCCACACAGCATCCTCAAAAGATGACGTAGGACCAGGGGTAAATTAATTTCCTCTGGGCTTCATGTGTGGAGCTAATGTAAAAAAAAAATATTATTGAGTAGCTCACCAGAGTCCCAACTGCTCCCTGCTAACCGGAGAATATGATAATATGATTTCCTTAATTGGGATATGTTGCTAGGCTAAAGACGGTTGGGAGGGGATGAAGGAGAGGAAAGTGTTATATAGAGGAAAGAAGATATTGAAATCTGGTCATCCCAACCCAAATACCTATTTCGCAGTCCTACTGTTGTGTATTATAGATTTATCATTTATATTATTATTATTTTTGTTTTTAATTTCTGCTTAATTCAGTTTTTTTTCTAGTTTTCACCTCAGTTTTATATTTCTAAATTATCTGTGAACATTAATAACTGGTCTTTTTTATCATCCTTTTGTATAGGTATGTTATACTACTAAGACTGATTATCTTCCTTGTATAAATAAATATATTTCTCCCTGTTAACATTTGGACTGGGGAGCGAGCCTCCGGGAGAAAGCTTTTAGATTTGTTTACGATGACCCAAAAATCCATAATTAGAGTGTAATTATGCGTAAACACTGTAGGTTCTATAGCGATAAGCTCTTCAAAGAATTTAATATCCTTGACGTTCGTTAAAAATGCCTTAAAAAGGGTTTGTATTCACGTCCCAAAAACCCAAAATATATTTAAAAAATTGATCATAAATATAAAGAAGTTACAGAAGAAATACATATATTGCAACCTGCAAAACGTCCTACAGTAAAATAAAAATAATTCACAATCCGCTCAGTCACATATCTTACTAATATTATGAACGCGAAAGTTTGTATGGATGTATGTGTGTTTGTTACTCTTTCACGAAAAATTTACTGATTGGATTTTAATGAAACTGTACAATAATATAGCTCATACATCAGAATAACATATAGGTTATACTTTATAAAGCTAGCTATTAATTTTCAACAATTTGAAAATAATAATAATTGTTTAATAGAAAATGTCAAAATTTGAGAATGACATTTTGCAAAACAATGATTGTTAAATCAAAATTCTATTTTAAAAATATTTAAATTAGTGAATTTATTTGAAGTACTCGCCTAATGCTTTGAATCGAATTAAGAATTATACATATTTTAAATAAATAGGTTAAGAATTTTGGTACAAACGTAGTTGGGATCTAGGAAAAGAAAATAGATTACTCGAAGTACTAATCTTACGCAGACGAAGTCGCGGGCAGAAGCTAGTTAAAATATTTTAGGGAAAAATGCTTTCAAACAATAATATGAATAAATAGTTTTGTGCCCACACAAATTCATTTCTTCCAAGATCTTCTTCTTCTTCGATGGCGCTACAGCCCATATCGAGCTTTGGCCTCCCGCAACATTCGCCTCCAACTCCTCCTGTCCTCAGCGGCTGACTTCCAGTTTGTTATCTGGAGAAGCTGTGCTGCATCCCCTCTTACTTCGTCTTCCCACCTCAGTCTGGGTCTTCCCACTTTTCTCTTTCCACCTGGGTGTCCAGCCATAATTCTTTTTGGGACCCGTGTGTCCAGCATTCTCTGTACATGTCCAGCCCATCTCAACCTGAGGAGTCTCATATGGGCTGAGATATTGGGGGCCTGATATATATCATACAGTTCTTTGTTGTGCCGGATACGCCACTGTTCCCCCTCTTTCACGGGTCCACATATTCTTCTTAACACTTTTCTTTCAAAAGTATCCAGCATTTCAGCCATCTTTGCCGTCAGTGTCAGCGTCTCACATCCATATGCCAATACAGTTCTGACAATGGTTTTATATATGGTTACTTTCGTTTTCCTGTGGACGCTACGTGACTTAAACACTGGCAGCAAAGAGAAGTATGTTTTGTTGGCTGCTGTGATTCTCCTTCTGATTTCTGCTGGATCCTCATTGTTCTCCGTCAGGCTGGAGCCCAGGTAGGTGAATTGATCGACCACTTCGTATGAGTAGTTGTCTTTAAATTGTGCACTACCTCTTCTTCTGCGTGAAGGGTTTCTGCTCTGTATCATCATTTTCGTTTTGTCAACATTAATCCGCAGTCCTACTTCCCGCGCCGCTATTTCTAAAGGGTCGAAGACCTCCTTGATAGCTGAAATTGATCTTCCGACAATGTTAATATCATCCGCATATCCGACAACTTGACTACTCTTGAAATAAATATTGGAACCAGTGTCTATTAGCGTTTTTCTTATTACATGTTCGAGCACAATGTTAAAGAGAGTGGGAGCCAGGCCGTCTCCCTGTTTTAATCCCTGCGATACTGTGAATTCTTCCGACAATTCTCCACCGATTTTGATCTGACATCTTGAGTCTGACATTGTGGCTTTGATGAGCCTAACTAGTTTAGGCGGAATCTGGAATTGTAGTAGTATGTCATATAGACACTCACGATCTATGCTATCATATGCTTGCTTGAAATCTATGAATAGTTGGTGTATATCTATATCAAACTCCCAGCACTTTGCCAAGATCTGTCTGACGGTGAACAGTTGGTCTGTTGTGGATCTACCAGTGCGGAAGCCTGCCTGATACTCTCCTAGTAGGTTTTCTGCGTACGTCTCAATTCTTTGTTTCAGTATTATGGTGTATATTTTATATGCTGTGCACAGAAGTGATATGCCTCTATGATTTTCGCATTTTAATTTGTCACCTTTTTTGTGAATTGGGCATATTATACTTATTTGCCATTCCTCTGGGATTTTTTCCAGTGTCCATATTTTGGTAATAAGATTAAGTAGCAGATTTCTCAGGTGATCATTTCCATATTTGAACAGCTCTGCAGGCAGGTTGTCTTTCCCAGGCGATTTGTTGTTTTTAAGTCTCTTTAGTGCAGCATTTATTTCTGGCATTGTTGGTGGATTCGCTTGTTCTTCATTATTTGATTCCGTGGGGATGTTGGTAGGGTGGCTTCTCAGGTCGCTATTAGGGTTGAGAAGTTTACAGAAGTAGTTTTTCCACACTGTTTTAATCCGTTCCTTATCGGAAATAATTGAGCCATCAATGTCTTTGCATAGTGTTGTATTCGGTTTGAATCCTTTCTTGAAGAAGTTTACTCCCCTATATGCTTCTCTAGTATTATTATCAGCAAAATCCTGTTCCATTTTTAGCAGTATATCGTTAAGGAATTTTCTTTTCTTTCCCTTTATCAGCTTATTAGTTTCCCTTCTCGCTTGTTCGTACTCCTGTCTTTTGTTTCTTGTTGACCTTTCCAAGTACTTCTTTCTGAGTGTATTCTTTTCAGCTATCTTTCTTTCACACTCTTCATCAAACCAAGGGTTTCTGGGCTGTCTGGGCATGTTTCCAACACTTGATTCCACTGCTCTTACAATTGCATCTTTTATATCATGCCAGTCTTTTTCAAGTGATTCATAGGAGTTCTGCTCAGTGATCTGACCTGGTAGGCTATTTACAAGGGCGTTGTGATACTGCTCTTTGCCTTCTGCGGTTTTTAGAGCTTCCGTATTGATTTTCGGAGTAGTTGGTGGTTTCCGTGTCCTGTTGTTGGCGATTCGGCTCCTATATGTGGCCACCACCATGTAGTGATCAGAATCACAGTTGGCTCCCCTGTACGTCCTTACGTTAGTGATGCTCGTTGCCCCCCTTCTTTCTATCAAGACATGATCAATTTGGTTATGGTGTCTACCATCTGGCGATGTCCAAGTCCGTTTGTGTATGTCTTTTCTGGGAAATTGAGTCGAGGCCACAGTTAGGTTTCTTGATTCTGCGAAATCAATCACACGGGTTCCATTATTATTAGCATACTTGTGTAGACTGTTCATTCCTGTAATGTGTTGGAGCAGAGGATCCTGTCCTATCTTGGCATTAAAGTCCCCAATTACCATCTTAATGTCGTTAGATGGTAATGTGTCGTAGACCTGTTCGAGTTTCTGATAGTATGTATCTTTCATTATGTCATCTTTATCTTCCGTTTCAGCATGTACATTGATAAGCGATACATTGAAAAATTTCGTTTTTATGCGTAAGGTGCACATTCTTTCATTAATAAAGGGTTTAAAGTCTAATATGCATTTTTCCATTTTCCGGTCCACAATGAAGGCCACTCCGAATTTATGATGTTTTTCATTTCCACTATGCAGTATCGTGTTTGTTCTTGTGTCAAATGGCTCAGATCCTATTCATCTTGTTTCTTGCACTGCCATTATGTCAATCTTATATTTCTTCATCTCCCTAGTGATCTCTCCT
The DNA here is from genome assembly GCA_951813805.1 of Limnephilus auricula. Classification (NCBI taxonomy): domain Eukaryota; kingdom Metazoa; phylum Arthropoda; class Insecta; order Trichoptera; family Limnephilidae; genus Limnephilus; species Limnephilus auricula. Next base: position 23,784,055 of record OX638406.1, on the reverse strand, counting down.
AGAGCTCCACTTCTATACAGTGTCCTTGCGTTCCAGGTAGCAATTTTGAAGTCCTTATTTCGTTTGCCGGGTCCTTTCCTAAGTTCAGTAGTTGTCCGAGGCTCTGTATTAGGTTTCGTAATAGCGTTGCTTTTACAGGGAGTGGTTATTAGCCTCTCGCCCAACCCCCTACCAGGAGGTTTCTTCCAAGATAGGCATAATAAAATAATTCTATATCGGTGATTCAATCCAACATTATATTTTTATGCATTTTCGAAAGAATTGAGATCGTACAAGGATTAAACTCTTTATTCTTTTATAACAAATAATTCATCTTAATATTTTAAAGCATAGTTTCCAAATATTTTTTTTAAAAATAAAATTTCGTTTAACAATAATATTTGGATGATTGTTTGGCTTGTATAGAGAGGAGTCCGAAAAAACTTATAACAACACACTTAGTTGGTAGATAGTTTGAAGAAAACCAATATTTACTACAGAATATTTTATATCCAACGCATAACTGAAGAATTTGATTCCTTAGAACAGGCAATTCACCCAGCTAGAATCTAAGATCAACCGGACAAGACTTTAATTACGTCACCAGACTTTATGTCCGGGTAAAATTTTTCCCACAGGAAAAACTAAACCCTTTCACACACTTTTTCACAAATGATCATCTAGTAAATCCACGCTGTGCAAGTATATTATATAGGTATAATTAATAAAAAACAATACAAGAATAACATGTTAACCTACCAGAGTACCAAATGGTAAAATAATTCACCGACTCCAGATATTTTCATATCAGAGGGTTCAGCTCGGTGGAACTCCTAATTGGACCGATAAATCCTATTGATCCCTCAATATAAATATTTAAAAAATCTTTCGTTATCCTACATGTATTTAAAATGACTGATTTTTGCATTTGTATACATAAATATTTTGACAAATCTAATACGCCAAAAATTTTTAATGAGAGAGCTAGGTATAATGCCAGTAGCCGAAATAATAAATGGTAATATTTTGGTAGTCAGAGAATGCCAAATTTTTTTAATCTCATTTCCTAAATCTGTATATATATATATTAACAATATACTTTATATCTTTTGTACGATTGTTTTTCTCACAACAAATCTAAAATCGAGGATGCTATTGCCCGACAGATTCCGTAAAAACGGAACTCTTCTTGTACGGAATTATTTAAATAATGTTTTTTGTGTGAAACTCTGGTCCGTCATCATTAAGGTAAGGTGCTTTTTTAGCCGCTGTGCCCACATGATGCATAGATGGGGCCTTAAAGAGCCGGCCACATGTGAATGCGATGCTGTGCAGACCACCGAACAAGTCAACGAATGCCCTCTCCCCGGCAGGATTGATGAGGTCCACGGGGCGACGCCTGAGGCCCTAGACTGGCTTGCTGAACTAGATGTCCCTCTCTAATCCCCCCACCATACGATCGAAGAAGATACCGCATAAGAGTCCCAGTTGCTACCAAACGTCTGGAGCAAGTAAAACTATGGTTTCCCTAATTGTGGAAGTGTATTATAAGCTTTTCGATGCAAACACAAAGCCTGGCGTTATATTTTTCTTTCATTGCTTAAATCATATATCTCACCGTGATATGAAAGGAAATAAAAAAAAAATGAGACCGACTCTTAATAAAAACTCTTTCGTCTCAGTTTAGTACCTAGTTGATTCTCTTTTCCTAAGCTACTTGTGATGTCACACGGCTCTTTATGATGTCACGGGCGTTTTCGCAGGCATTCAAAATTTTGAAAATTATTTTATTTATTAAAAGTATGTATAAAGAAAACTGATATTTAAGTTAGAAAATCATTATAATTTACAATAAAATATATAAATTTGAATTAAATTAAAACAAATAACTTTGTTTAAACCACTAATATATAATATAATATTTATATTAGTGGTTTAAACAAAGTTATTTGTTTTAATTTAATTCAAAATGATGCCACAAAGTGATTTTGCGAAGTTTGAAGAAGAAATAAATATATAAATTTGTTTTAGACCACTTAAATTTTTATTACACTTTACCGGTTTCAGAAGAACCCTTCCTTCCTCTTTTAAATTAACTCTTCCTGTAATTAACATAGATAAAAACTTAACATGAAACCAAAACTAAATTATTTGATTAAGTCCCCGTTTATCTTTTTAGATACACAATATTATTTTATGTTGTCATTGTTAAAAACAACATTGCTTGATTTATTGAAGTACATCAACAGTATATAATACTTATGGGAATTCAAAAAAAAAATTGCGACCAGCATTACCAGTAATATTTATTTCCCCTTTTCCTAAAATAATTTTTCTCCCCTAGATCTATGAAAATTTCTTTAGATATTCCAACTATGCACCGGTGCTCGCTGTCAATCGGATATAATCGGATAACTTTGTAACCATTCTTATTTTAGATCCAGAACAAATCAGACAGTTATCTCTCTCATGAAGTAATATTACTGACCTCTGTTAAGACACCTTAAGAGTAGTCTTATATGTAAAAATATAATTACCTACACAACCGACATCTGTTGCGAAACATTGAAACTACATGCTGATTGTGAACATGTATTATTTTTTGATCTTGTGAACTTTACGTTTTTTAATGATTTGTTAACGGAAATTTAAAGATACTCTCATGATCTATCTATGGTTATGTCAAAGGTATTATTTTGATAATCGTCATAATGAAATAATTAAAATTATGATCATTTAGCTGATATAGTTTTCATATGGGGATCGGTACGAAAAAACGCGTCGTATAAAACGCCTATTAGTATGCAGAGGGCGTGTCACCCTCACCCAGGAGGAGGAGGACCCAATCTCAGAGGGTAGTCTACAGGCTTCACTCTAATGCCAATTTCATTTCACGAAGGTTCAACCTAAATTATATTTTTTCATTTAAGTATTGCTTTGGAATATGAATATTAATCTTAAATTTTTAAGCGAGGAGTTTATTACGCATAATATTAATTTTAGAGAAAAATGTAGGTAAACTGTAATATCTGAAGATCGAATACCGTCGCGGTGTTGTTTCCGCGGGTCATCGCGGTAATGATAAATAGGGGAGCTTTTAGTATTCCCGCGGAAATGGGACGGTAACGGGAATGGCTCGCGCCATCTCATTTCTTTATTACGAGTGAGGGAGAGGCAAGAAAATGATTACTTTCTTGAATCTCTCTCACTCGCCATGCGTCGCCGTGCGGTTTCCGGGGAACTAAAAATGCAGCCTTTGGATATCAAATTATTATTTGTCAAAACGTAGAGATATGATTTGCTTTTTTTTAAATTTGATACAATAACTAAATGTTTTCTGATAATGTGAGCCTTATTGGGTGCTTTACCCGTGCTGAGGCCCCCATTATACAATATAATAAAATTCAATAAAATATGATATAATAAATTTTAATAATAGAAATTTTTGCACGTAATGATAAATAGGACAAATAATGAATCACTGGGAATTTTTTTTTAAACGATAAAAACGACAAAAAAGGGAATTGACTATACGTTTATTTAAATTCAATTTGTCTAATGAAATATGTGTGTGCGTGTGTGGGTAATTTTTTTTCTTCATTATTATTAATTTTAATTAGAAAAAACGTAAGGTAAGACATTTTCAAAACTTTTTTACATTTGCATTCAATTTTATTTTAATTTTAAAAGCTTTATCTATATTTTGAATTATAAAATTTTAAAGCGTATTTAATCACCTTTTAAAACAGTTTTTAGTTAGGTAGATATGTTCGATTCAGAAATATTCCATTTATTTGAATTTTACTGCCAAGCGGAAATACAATTCCAACAATTTGTTGAATCTTTGTCGCAGACTTCCGCCATTTTCATGATACAATTGGTGCTGTCATAGCCACAGGTTCCGGACAGTTCAATTATTGTGTGAAATTCACAATGTAAATAAAATATTGATTGAAACGAACGCCCAGATGATTTCAATATTGAACTTGCAAAAATGGCCGGTAGAAATATAATATTTAGGTCAATCTCTACCAGTGCTTGAATTTAAAACTTTTCCAACCGGAACGTTTGGCTCATAGATGGAAGGAATTCTTTTCGAATCACTCTAACTGCCTCCGCTCACGAGGCAACTGAAAAAAAAACATTTTTTTGTATTTCTTGGGCATTAACTATGTAACAATTTCTAGACATTTTGTTATGTAACAATTTCTAGACAAGTTTTAAGTTTGCTAGTGAATGACACGGATGTGTCGAAATCGGTAGCATAAAAATTAAAATTTAAGTAATGATAGTACATTGAAAATTAAAATTCTTCAAAACAAAATGAAAAAAAAACAGTTTAAAACTAAACTCGCTATCCTCTGTATGTAAATATGATGGTCCGCACAGAACACAACTTGTCAAAAACGTCCATAACAAAGTAGGCATTGACTCGCGACTCGACATGCTAGTTGCGTGACATGATAGCTGATTGTTCTTCGTCTATGGTTAAATAAGTTGAAATTATTATTGAAATCGTAAAATTTAGTTGCGCCATGACAGAAGTTTGGTTGGAAACCATAGCAATACGCCAGTTTTGGTTTGGTTTCAGGTTCTCCATGACCGGAAGGCCAATCGAACTGTGCTTATTTGCTTTCTTCTCTAGTTAAACACTAATAAGCATACTGAAAGCTTCTAATTAATATTATTATAAGGTACTTACTTACCTATCCAGATTGGTAATAGACAATCTCAGTTTGTGAATACAAACATTTATAATAAGATAAAATGTGCTGAAGTACACATTTTCGTAGCAAAAATATTCTGCGATTGCTAAAAGATATGTCTTGTATATGTTACACTTGTAGTATGAATCATTTGTGTCGATAATTGTGTCTCTCGTGTCTCTTGTGTCTTTTGTTTCTCTTTCTTAGATTTGAATTATTATTTTAATTTTTTTTTTTTTAAATTTATTTATAAGAAAAAGATTTTACATTTCAAGTGATTATATTATGCAAAGTTATACAATTATACATTATTATTCTACTAATCCGTAAGAGCTAAGAGCTAAGCTCTAAGAGCTCGTGTTTATGGGAGGAGTATTTATATGCAAAAAATAATGTTCTAATTAAATCGGTAAAAAAATAATGTTCTAATTAATGTTCTAATTAGACCGGTCAGTGGTTCAGTGGGCATCGCGTTTGGGTCTCACCCAGGCGTTCCGTGTTCGATTCCTCGGCTGGCTAAGTCCTCCACCACAACACAAGCAACATCTTCCGCTGGTAGTGGTAGTGGTGGTAGTAGGAGATTTTCAAATGTTGTTGGGTTATTCGTATTAACCCGGGAATGTTTGTCTTTCTTTTAAAAAAAAAAAAAATTTGTAAACAATAATCAAAGACTTATGAGAAACAATAATCAATGACTTATATTTGTCATTTGAACTTTTATACGTTTCAACTTTTATAACATATATAAGTTTCAATCGGGTCAGTAAATTTCATAATGCGGAATATTCAAGTTAATATGGCTTTCATGAACTGGAGCAGTAGGGTCAATGCATTTCATGGGCCGGAACATCGCTCCGGTTGGTTCCGGGTAGATTACGATAGAACTGATTTCAAATCACAATGCAAAATGATGTTGCGTGAATATTACAATGCAGGTAGAATTGTTTCCAAGTAAGGATACAATTATTGACTTAGCGTGGATGAATACATCGTGTTTAATACATTCGCTAGTTATTACTGAGCCATGAACAATTATGGAATTATAAGTCAAATGCAGAATAAAAATAAGTTAAAGATTATTGGATAACCAACACACCTGCCATAGGTTCACACGTTTGGCGATTTAGCAGAGGTGCCCGGGTTTATGCGGTGAGGTTTGTCTAGGTCTTGTAGGCGAATACGTTTGAACACCCACTGCGTGGCGGGCTGCTTCGGGAGAGACTGGTTAAAGGAGTCCTTGCCTAGTCCTTTCCAGCTGGACTATCTCGACCTATCGGCTTGCACTTCAGTGGGAGGGATGAATTCATACGTCCGTTACTCCTGGACACATACCTTCCCTCCCTTCATATATATATCCTTCCTCTAACTTCCTCTCATTACTTTACCTAAAAATACCCTTTACTCAGCATCCCCAAAGATGACGTAGGCCCTTAGGGATTTTTTTTTCTCAGGGTCTATTTTTTTTTTTTTTTTTACATTTAGTCCACACAGGAGGCCCTAAGGAAAATAATTTCCCTAAGGACCTATGTCATCTTTGGGGATGCTGTGTGAAGGGTATTTTTAAGGAAAGGAAGGCGAGGAAGTTCTGGGAAGGAAAAAGGTATGAGGGTTGGGTAGGAATCTGGGGTTCAGTGTGCCGAGATCATCCGCCGCCAAGACCTAGATAAACCTTACTCCACGAACCCGGGCACCCCTGCTAAGTCACCAAACGCAGCGAACCACCTAGGGTGACCTATGGCAGAGGTGTGGGTTATCCAATAAATGGTTCCCTGGGCGGCAGTACCCATTCCCGACTCCCAAATTTAAATATTTATTAATTAATTTGCGCACACCGGTATTTGAACCTGTGACCTTCGGATTGCTAGACGAGCGCCTTACCCCTCGACCACTGAACTCACATATTAACTAAGTAGAAAGGTAATATTTCTTTTAAACAAGCTTTCATTTTACTTGGGACTTCTGAATTCGTGGTCAAGAATCTTAACTGCTTGGTCACTGTGATAATAATTTGATATCTCTTCGATTCTCTTGTAGCCCTTTTCAGGTAAACCTCAACTTGTGTGTTTCGCTTCACCTGACCACAATACTAATTACCGCGCTCAATAACACATGCCACAAATCACGCGTTGTGGCCCACCCACCCTACAACAGGAGACTCAAATACTGTGGTTCAAATTCATCGGTACACCTATATAAAATGTACTGACTAAGGTAACGACACAGTTTTTAACCATTACATTTTGCAAAATTTGTACTCAACTGTTGAATATGGCACCCATCTCTGGTCTGGAACTCCTTGATACCTAAAGAAAATAATTTACTCGGTGTGAAAACGGATAGTCCTAATGAATTTCTTCCTTTATTTGTGAATGAATTTGGAAATCTGTTATCTGAATACGAATACGTATAAACTATTTAATATAGTTTAACCCCTAAAAAAATTGGCGTATTTTGTCAGAGGCTAAAAATATTCCTGCTTTGCAATAAAATCCAAATAAATGGAACATTTGTTAACGTATTCGAAAACTAAAAACTGTTTTCGAAAGGTGATGAAATAGGCTTTCAAATTTCTATATTAAAAATTACTATGTATTTTTTTAAATATAATTTTTTTTTGCGAAAACTTTAAAAAGTTTTAAAAATTTCTCACTTTACTTTTTTTTGTCACTAAAATTACTGATAATGAAAAAAAATAAAGCACATACTCATTTCATTAGATAAATGAATTATAAATCTTACTGTCACCTCACTTTTTTTCGTTTCATGTAAAAAAAAATCTTAAAAAATTCACAAAGTTCCATAATATATTTTTTATTTTTTTTTAAATTGTTTAGGTTTATATATGATGTGTGAAAGGCTTTGGTTAAAGCCTTTCACACATCATATGTTATCCTTAAATTATATCGGACATAAACTCGTGACGCTCAGATGAATGATCATTCCTGTATCTTGGCAGAATTAAAATGTGCCTAGTCATATATTTTTTTAGTAATTCTTCATTTTCTCCGCTAACGAATAACTCAGCTATGGACTTTGATATTCGAGTAATATAAATTCTCACCCAAAAACCTGGCGTCTGTTCTTATTCGTGTACGCTGTACAGATCGTAAAATGAGGCAATTTTTTGAGAAATCAATCATCAGCTGACGTGTTTAGGAATATACATAATGATCAATCACATTATTATAATAGGCTGTCTAATATATTATCTAATATTACTGTTCAACTAATTCATAAGTTACTTTTAAGTCTACGCTTGTGATGGCTTCAACACTACGTTCGAAAGAAAAAAAAAAGCATCTTCTTTATCGGAAGAGCTCATACAAAATTTTTCCCACCTAAACGAAATTTCAAATCGACTACACTAGCGACCGCTATTGAAAAGGACAGAAAAATCACAATCTGAGAAGGGCTGAGGTAAATAAAGGTGATGACATAATGGAGAGCTCGAAGTTTTCAAATCGATACCACGTTTAAAATTTATCAATATTGAATGTAAGCCGACACTTCAGACCGACCATAAATTTAAAATCCTAGAGCTTGTTGAAGAGAGTTTGTTTAGTAACAAAAAAAACTTACATGGTTTTGAGGAATAAATGGGGTAATTAAGCCCAAATTACCACTACAGAATACAGACGGAGTATTGATAAAACCAATTAAAATTAACGACGTATACAATCTATGAATTAGTGCTATAGATCGAGATTTTTCGAAAGGTAAACAAAACACTCAGATTAAAAGTAAATAAGATTTTACTTTTGAGTACACAAAAAAATGAAGTCAAACAGGTACGTACTAGACCATAGAGCTATTTGGAACGCATTAAGAAAATGAATTCTGAATTAATAAGGTGATATTAGTTATTACCAGACAAAGTTTTACGAATATTATATCTGATCATGAAAAGGGACGAAAGATAAAAAAAATAGTTGTAAACATCTACGGACGCGGAAAATGAATTATTTGCACGAAACTGCAAGGAATGTGGTGAATCAAGTAAATGACAGAAACAATTTCATGTCACCATGAGAATTAAGCCGAAATACTATTGAATTCAATTTTACCTGCCGCAAACGTTAAACAAAATAATAAATGGAAGAGTGGAAAGTGATAATTATTTCAGATGTAAAGTCACTATTAGCCGAGGAAATTTACCGATCATTAAGGAAAGACCGATTGCAGAATTCTAGAAAAAGTTTAAAGCAAAATTGCATCAAAAGGGTGAGTTACACTTATCGGCGGCCAGATAATGAAATAATTAAAACGGACATATTTAATTTTGGAGATAGAGAATCAGGAAAAAAATATCCAAATGAAAGTTGAAATTGTCCGAATTTGCAATTATAAAGCGCCCTACGGAAAACGAGGTGTGCGTCCTGAGTCCACACCTGGCACCTTTTTTTGGACAAGATATTCAAGACGGTACAGGCGATTAGGACGGTCGGGAGTAAGCAGTGGCAGTAAGAGTCGGGGTCGAGGATCGAAGGGACGGCCTAGGAAGAGTGATAACCGTGATAGTTTCTGAATATTTTTTGTGTATAAATAATTGGTATCGTTCGTATTTAATTAATCAATATTATAAAAACGAGTGCTGTGAGTAATAATCCAAGAAAGAATGAACAAAATAGTGCTAAGCAGTGCGGGTGTTTACTAATGTAGGAAGAGTGCGCCGCGAGTGGATTAACTAAGTAATAAAATTAATTTGAATTATCAAAACCAAAATAATAATCAAAGTGAATGAAATACTTAGCTTCCGTGAGTTAATAATGACGTAACTTTGTGTTTAAAAATAGAAGGGATGTGCATCGCGCGAATTTTGATTTGAAATATAAAATTAGTCTAGTCAATAATAACGTTCAAATATCATTTTCAAACTTGTACACACAAAAAAATAATATCTAAACAACATTAAAAATACACCTACGTACTTAAAATTTCTTCAATGTGCGCCGAACAAAAAAATAATAATAATACAAAATTTACCTACAAATACCTACGTAATAATGCCTTGCTCAATCTTTCACAAAAACCAAAAAACAAATAATAATATTAAGTATAATGTAATAATAATATAAAATACCTATATGGTTATAATTTATCCAATCTTCCGAAACCAAATAATATTATAAAGTAATACTCACAAGTTTATATTTTCTTTAACCTCCCGCAAGATAATAATAATATAAAATAAAACCTACATGTACCAACTTTCTTCAACTCCTCGCAAACATGATAGTAAAATAATATCAACGTATACCTAAGTACTTTCTTCAATCATTGCAAGTCAGTGATGTTCTGACAATAAATTATTCTTCGACATAATATATTTAACCAATTCATTATAAGACAAAAATGAGTAAATGAACCGCTGTCAAAGGTCCGATGACCAAATTGTTCAACGATAATAAACAATACCTACGCGCTTGTAGTTTCTTCAATATATCATATAATCAAGATAATACAAATATTCAAAATAATATCAACAAATACCTACGTAATAATGCTTTGCTCAATCTTTCGCAAAAACAAATAATAATATTAAGTATAATGTATATAATAATATAAAATACCTACATGGTTATAAATTTCTCCAATCTTCCGAAAACAAAATAATATTATAAAGTAATACTCACAAGTTTATATTTTCTTTAACCTCCCGCAAAAATAATAATAATAATAAACAATACCTACGCGCTTGTAGTTTCTTCAATATATCATATAATCAAGATAATACAAATATTCAAAATAATATCAACATATACCACATATACCTACGTATGAATGTCATCTTCAATAGTCGCAAAACAAAAGAAAAATAATGTTAACAAATAATAATTAATAACCTACGTATTTTCTTAGACTCAAATAAAAGTGTGACATAGAGTCATGGGTGTTACTACTTCTGGGGACTAAATTACCGAATCATAAATATAGGAAGGTTCTTTCTTTATTATTTTTCCTCCACAGGTATTTAGTGCACTTAATCAGGCTTCGTTCAGGTGAGTGAAAAAAACATTTTAATTAATTACAGGTCGTACATGGTCCCGATACCTGAGAGGATCTGCCCATCTACAAAACCAATGATAAAAGAAGTTATGTTCCAGGATATAATTGTGTTTTGAATATTATTCTCAATGTGTAATCACGAGATTTGTCCCAAATTAAATCTATTATCAATGTCGGGGTTCAACGAACTTATATTTTTTTGCGTGCTAGAAAGGACGAGACGGATGTGTACAAAAAAAAGGGTCCCGGCCATAAATCGTAGCCGTACAGTCATCCAAATTAGAAGGGTTTTTCTGAGGTATGCCGAGCCAAAGTGGAGTGACGGGAGCATCCATACCATACTGGATGTTGGTTCAAAAATGAAATTTGGAGAATTGAATTTAAACATTATAATTGTTTACTAACAACAATATTATCATGTCAAATTTCTTTCAGGCTTCCTTACAAAAAATGAAATCAACATTATTTCGGTAATGTTTCCTCAATCAAACCCTTCCAAAATCCCGCTTGACCTGCGAAATATAGACTTCACGACTGGGGAATGCAATAGCGTCACTGAAATTATATCCCCACAAGATATGAGACAAAGAGGGCTTTTTTTTCTTGCGCTATCATGCGATAGGGGATGTCAACGTAACTGAGCATTCACGCGGGGTACTGGAAGTTAATCCCTTTCGCGGGGTCATGCAGAGTGAAAAGGCATGAAAGACAGAATAAAAAGAAAATGCCACTTGGAATGGTAGGGTATGATTCGCTGACGGAGGCGTTTCGACCGAAGGTATCCCAAGTTTTGCGAAGTTATGTGGAGGGGACGTCGGCGTGGTATTCCGTGAGAATAAGTCTGTAGCACTATTGCATACTACCAGTAGTGTCGACCTGAAAGCAAACATAGTTTTTACAAGGTAGAAGTTATGTCAGCTCTTGGAGGCGAGGAACGCAAGCCAATGATTATCCTCGTAGGAGACGAAAGGATCATCTCAAACGGCTCCGTACGCACTCAACGCGAGTAGAGTCATGATAAGGGAAGAAATGGACATACCCCTTCTAGAATCAGTCGAGTTAAAATCAAATCTGGAGGATAGGAAGTCGGGATAATACTGGAAGTGACATGAGGACTCTGCGCGCTTTCATCTGGCGTGAAGGGACCCTTTCGTAGCAATGAAGTTCATGCAAGAGAACAAAATCAGGACTTAAGGACCATCCTAGCAAACGTAATGATTGAGTCTTTGTCCGGAATGTTGGTCACCAGTATCTATTTGGTTAGAGGAGGAGCCGACTTATTCAGGAAACAACATTCCCCAGATCCTCCTATCACCCCTCCTCACCTTCCTCTTCCCCAGTACATGTAGTGTATACTAATAACAATAATAACTTGACCATCTAGGTGCAGTACGACGACATTGAGAGCTTCGCAAGGATCCCGACATGTATTTCATAATACACACTGTTCACGTAATGTAAATATAACCCAATGTAAACCTATAGACAGAAAAAAATCGGGTAAGAAAACTACGACTTTGAATTTTATAAACCGGCTGACAATTCACTGTAGGATTAGCGTCAATGACACTCCGTTCAAGTTGAGAAAAGGCGGGTAATACGAGTATAGGTTTGAAAATAAAATAAAACAATCTAAAAAACGGGGTCAGTTTATCAAACGAGATTCTTTCACACTTTACTCCAAAAGAATCTGAGGTTACCACACACTACATTATTTCCTCTACATGTGTATGTGTATTAATTTACACATGCAAATGTAATTACCGAATCAAAAAATCACACAACGGGGTAAATAGGAATAATGTGCAATAAAATCTTAAATCTTATTTACTGTGAGAAAATCGCAGGGGTTTAAGGAAAAGTTAGGTGTAGCTAGATGCAAGGGTATATTGATCGAAGGCCAAAAGATAAGGGTAGCGTAGCCAGTAGATCCCGACAGCTAATGTTAAAGGGAAAGAATAGAAAAACCAAGGATAGACGACTACGGATCAGTACAACGGGTGCCGGGTAGCCCCACAGGTACATTACAGGAGGTCCCGAGACCCATAGAAGTTAGTAAGGCTAGGGGTAGGTTCACTACAACTGTTGCCGTGACCTCGGGAGAAAGTTTTACAAGTGGAAGATTTTCGAAACTAATAATAAATTGGAAATAATAAGCTTTTCGAAATTAAAAATAAATTGAAAAAACAAATAATATTTGAAACTAAAATTGAATAACCGAACCTTAAATGATATAATATAATATTTCGGTCGTGGAGATAAATAAACATCAAATACGGGTCGACTCAATGCACAAAAAATGAGCTAACGATAAGATTTATGACTCTTGCGTTTGTGTGCTCGGAAGCAAAAAATATGGGTCCTTGCCGTTAAAATTATTCGAACAGATGTTTAGAAAGAAAATAAATTATCAAATAGTCACTCAGAATAATAATAATGATAAAATTAATACATAAAAAAATAATAATAAAATAAAAACATAACTAATTAACCATCGCGCCGTTTCCTCGAAGGGGTGGGCAGAGACGACAGATCTTGGCACACACTCTTTGCCTCATTCACATTCATACATCTTCTAATACACACATATTATTCCGACAAAATAAAAATAGATAAACAAAAAAAAAATCAAAACCATAATAATAAATAAGCTAAACTGATTTGGGCGATTTGTATAGCGTCGGGTTATGCAAAAAAATCAATACGGTACGAATTAAAAAAAAAACATATCTGAAATCTGACTTTTAACTACAGTCTAGACACAACATTATAAACGAGTTAGTCAAATAAAAATAAATGAGTAGAGACATTGTGCTATCCAACTTCCGATAAGATTGAAGAATAAAAATAAAAATGAAGGAGAACTTTTAGAAATCATCGTACGCGATAAATTTTATAAATTTAAACATTGCTAAATGTTAAAAACGTAAATAATAAAAATATAAAACTAGGAAAAAATTAATTAGTAATTAAAGACAATTAAATCTAAAAGAAAAAAAAGAGGTCACAAAAAAAAAAGCAATAAATCTTTCGTAATGCATTGCCGATAACAAATGGAACTGTGTATTATTCTGAATTGATAAATTGTGAAATGAAGCACGAAATGAACAAGTTGAATCACATCGGTCGACAGACACAGAAAAAATAGAAAGCGAAAATATGGCACTTCAGTTTGTTAGGGAGACAGAGCGGCCGGCAATTGCCGAAAAGGTACCTAGTCAAGTAGATAAATGAACCCAACAAAAAACATAGGAGGGACAGGGGCGAATTGGAAATAAGAAAAAAACAAAAAAATAAATAAATAAAAAAAACCGATATACAAGAGAAGAGGGAGTAAAATCTTAGGGGGGGGAATATAATCTTAGGGGGGGGGGAATACAATCTTAGGGGGGGGTAGGACAGCAAGGGGGAGAGAAAGATTTGTACAAGTAGGAACGTACGAATAGTTCGTCGACGGAAAATGGAACTAGTTTCAATAAATAACACATGAAGTAAATGGGACGGAACCCTGCAAGATTTAATAGCAAGGATCAGGGGTACAGAACATTAGTAGAAAATTGAAGGAATTAAATGACCTATGGTGAGTTCTAATCCCATCGACTAACACTAGGAGGCGTGTTTACCGCTGGATTTAAAACTCTAGGGGGGCTGTGATGGCTTCAACACTACGTTCGAAAGAAAAAAAAAAGCATCTTCTTTATCGGAAGAGCTCATACAAAATTTTTCCCACCTAAACGAAATTTCAAATCGACTACACTAGCGACCGCTATTGAAAAGGACAGAAAAATCACAATCTGAGAAGGGCTGAGGTAAATAAAGGTGATGACATAATGGAGAGCTCGAAGTTTTCAAATCGATACCACGTTTAAAATTTATCAATATTGAATGTAAGCCGACACTTCAGACCGACCATAAATTTAAAATCCTAGAGCTTGTTGAAGAGAGTTTGTTTAGTAACAAAAAAAACTTACATGGTTTTGAGGAATAAATGGGGTAATTAAGCCCAAATTACCACTACAGAATACAGACGGAGTATTGATAAAACCAATTAAAATTAACGACGTATACAATCTATGAATTAGTGCTATAGATCGAGATTTTTCGAAAGGTAAACAAAACACTCAGATTAAAAGTAAATAAGATTTTACTTTTGAGTACACAAAAAAATGAAGTCAAACAGGTACGTACTAGACCATAGAGCTATTTGGAACGCATTAAGAAAATGAATTCTGAATTAATAAGGTGATATTAGTTATTACCAGACAAAGTTTTACGAATATTATATCTGATCATGAAAAGGGACGAAAGATAAAAAAAATAGTTGTAAACATCTACGGACGCGGAAAATGAATTATTTGCACGAAACTGCAAGGAATGTGGTGAATCAAGTAAATGACAGAAACAATTTCATGTCACCATGAGAATTAAGCCGAAATACTATTGAATTCAATTTTACCTGCCGCAAACGTTAAACAAAATAATAAATGGAAGAGTGGAAAGTGATAATTATTTCAGATGTAAAGTCACTATTAGCCGAGGAAATTTACCGATCATTAAGGAAAGACCGATTGCAGAATTCTAGAAAAAGTTTAAAGCAAAATTGCATCAAAAGGGTGAGTTACACTTATCGGCGGCCAGATAATGAAATAATTAAAACGGACATATTTAATTTTGGAGATAGAGAATCAGGAAAAAAATATCCAAATGAAAGTTGAAATTGTCCGAATTTGCAATTATAAAGCGCCCTACGGAAAACGAGGTGTGCGTCCTGAGTCCACACCTGGCACCTTTTTTTGGACAAGATATTCAAGACGGTACAGGCGATTAGGACGGTCGGGAGTAAGCAGTGGCAGTAAGAGTCGGGGTCGAGGATCGAAGGGACGGCCTAGGAAGAGTGATAACCGTGATAGTTTCTGAATATTTTTTGTGTATAAATAATTGGTATCGTTCGTATTTAATTAATCAATATTATAAAAACGAGTGCTGTGAGTAATAATCCAAGAAAGAATGAACAAAATAGTGCTAAGCAGTGCGGGTGTTTACTAATGTAGGAAGAGTGCGCCGCGAGTGGATTAACTAAGTAATAAAATTAATTTGAATTATCAAAACCAAAATAATAATCAAAGTGAATGAAATACTTAGCTTCCGTGAGTTAATAATGACGTAACTTTGTGTTTAAAAATAGAAGGGATGTGCATCGCGCGAATTTTGATTTGAAATATAAAATTAGTCTAGTCAATAATAACGTTCAAATATCATTTTCAAACTTGTACACACAAAAAAATAATATCTAAACAACATTAAAAATACACCTACGTACTTAAAATTTCTTCAATGTGCGCCGAACAAAAAAATAATAATAATACAAAATTTACCTACAAATACCTACGTAATAATGCCTTGCTCAATCTTTCACAAAAACCAAAAAACAAATAATAATATTAAGTATAATGTAATAATAATATAAAATACCTATATGGTTATAATTTATCCAATCTTCCGAAACCAAATAATATTATAAAGTAATACTCACAAGTTTATATTTTCTTTAACCTCCCGCAAGATAATAATAATATAAAATAAAACCTACATGTACCAACTTTCTTCAACTCCTCGCAAACATGATAGTAAAATAATATCAACGTATACCTAAGTACTTTCTTCAATCATTGCAAGTCAGTGATGTTCTGACAATAAATTATTCTTCGACATAATATATTTAACCAATTCATTATAAGACAAAAATGAGTAAATGAACCGCTGTCAAAGGTCCGATGACCAAATTGTTCAACGATAATAAACAATACCTACGCGCTTGTAGTTTCTTCAATATATCATATAATCAAGATAATACAAATATTCAAAATAATATCAACAAATACCTACGTAATAATGCTTTGCTCAATCTTTCGCAAAAACAAATAATAATATTAAGTATAATGTATATAATAATATAAAATACCTACATGGTTATAAATTTCTCCAATCTTCCGAAAACAAAATAATATTATAAAGTAATACTCACAAGTTTATATTTTCTTTAACCTCCCGCAAAAATAATAATAATAATAAACAATACCTACGCGCTTGTAGTTTCTTCAATATATCATATAATCAAGATAATACAAATATTCAAAATAATATCAACATATACCACATATACCTACGTATGAATGTCATCTTCAATAGTCGCAAAACAAAAGAAAAATAATGTTAACAAATAATAATTAATAACCTACGTATTTTCTTAGACTCAAATAAAAGTGTGACATAGAGTCATGGGTGTTACTACTTCTGGGGACTAAATTACCGAATCATAAATATAGGAAGGTTCTTTCTTTATTATTTTTCCTCCACAGGTATTTAGTGCACTTAATCAGGCTTCGTTCAGGTGAGTGAAAAAAACATTTTAATTAATTACAGGTCGTACATGGTCCCGATACCTGAGAGGATCTGCCCATCTACAAAACCAATGATAAAAGAAGTTATGTTCCAGGATATAATTGTGTTTTGAATATTATTCTCAATGTGTAATCACGAGATTTGTCCCAAATTAAATCTATTATCAATGTCGGGGTTCAACGAACTTATATTTTTTTGCGTGCTAGAAAGGACGAGACGGATGTGTACAAAAAAAAGGGTCCCGGCCATAAATCGTAGCCGTACAGTCATCCAAATTAGAAGGGTTTTTCTGAGGTATGCCGAGCCAAAGTGGAGTGACGGGAGCATCCATACCATACTGGATGTTGGTTCAAAAATGAAATTTGGAGAATTGAATTTAAACATTATAATTGTTTACTAACAACAATATTATCATGTCAAATTTCTTTCAGGCTTCCTTACAAAAAATGAAATCAACATTATTTCGGTAATGTTTCCTCAATCAAACCCTTCCAAAATCCCGCTTGACCTGCGAAATATAGACTTCACGACTGGGGAATGCAATAGCGTCACTGAAATTATATCCCCACAAGATATGAGACAAAGAGGGCTTTTTTTTCTTGCGCTATCATGCGATAGGGGATGTCAACGTAACTGAGCATTCACGCGGGGTACTGGAAGTTAATCCCTTTCGCGGGGTCATGCAGAGTGAAAAGGCATGAAAGACAGAATAAAAAGAAAATGCCACTTGGAATGGTAGGGTATGATTCGCTGACGGAGGCGTTTCGACCGAAGGTATCCCAAGTTTTGCGAAGTTATGTGGAGGGGACGTCGGCGTGGTATTCCGTGAGAATAAGTCTGTAGCACTATTGCATACTACCAGTAGTGTCGACCTGAAAGCAAACATAGTTTTTACAAGGTAGAAGTTATGTCAGCTCTTGGAGGCGAGGAACGCAAGCCAATGATTATCCTCGTAGGAGACGAAAGGATCATCTCAAACGGCTCCGTACGCACTCAACGCGAGTAGAGTCATGATAAGGGAAGAAATGGACATACCCCTTCTAGAATCAGTCGAGTTAAAATCAAATCTGGAGGATAGGAAGTCGGGATAATACTGGAAGTGACATGAGGACTCTGCGCGCTTTCATCTGGCGTGAAGGGACCCTTTCGTAGCAATGAAGTTCATGCAAGAGAACAAAATCAGGACTTAAGGACCATCCTAGCAAACGTAATGATTGAGTCTTTGTCCGGAATGTTGGTCACCAGTATCTATTTGGTTAGAGGAGGAGCCGACTTATTCAGGAAACAACATTCCCCAGATCCTCCTATCACCCCTCCTCACCTTCCTCTTCCCCAGTACATGTAGTGTATACTAATAACAATAATAACTTGACCATCTAGGTGCAGTACGACGACATTGAGAGCTTCGCAAGGATCCCGACATGTATTTCATAATACACACTGTTCACGTAATGTAAATATAACCCAATGTAAACCTATAGACAGAAAAAAATCGGGTAAGAAAACTACGACTTTGAATTTTATAAACCGGCTGACAATTCACTGTAGGATTAGCGTCAATGACACTCCGTTCAAGTTGAGAAAAGGCGGGTAATACGAGTATAGGTTTGAAAATAAAATAAAACAATCTAAAATACGGGGTCAGTCTATCAAACGAGATTCTTTCACACTTTACTCCAAAAGAATCTGAGGTTACCACACACTACATTATTTCCTCTACATGTGTATGTGTATTAATTTACACATGCAAATGTAATTACCGAATCAAAAAATCACACAACGGGGTAAATAGGAATAATGTGCAATAAAATCTTAAATCTTATTTACTGTGAGAAAATCGCAGGGGTTTAAGGAAAAGTTAGGTGTAGCTAGATGCAAGGGTATATTGATCGAAGGCCAAAAGATAAGGGTAGCGTAGCCAGTAGATCCCGACAGCTAATGTTAAAGGGAAAGAATAGAAAAACCAAGGATAGACGACTACGGATCAGTACAACGGGTG
This sequence comes from Limnephilus auricula, assembly GCA_951813805.1. NCBI lineage: Eukaryota > Metazoa > Arthropoda > Insecta > Trichoptera > Limnephilidae > Limnephilus > Limnephilus auricula. The sequence goes on along the minus strand of OX638406.1, from coordinate 23,764,963 downwards.
CCGGGTAGCCCCACAGGTACATTACAGGAGGTCCCGAGACCCATAGAAGTTAGTAAGGCTAGGGGTAGGTTCACTACACGCTTAAATCCACACAGTTTTTACTTACCGAAATTAACAAGAAATATTGTTTTCTGCAGAAATGGTTTTTTTTAAAGTTAAAATTCTATTGTTTTTTTTTACATTAAAATACTGCGTGGTGGTTACTGTGTGGATGGACTTTTTATGGACAGGGAGGAAAGAAAGTTCTGGGAAGCAAAAAGTTATGAAGCATGGGTAGGAATCTGAGTGACGGACGTATGAATTCATACCTCGCACTGAGGTGTAAGGCGAATGGTCAAAAGAGTCAGTACGTGGGCAGACGCATGACGCCAAGACCTAGACATACCTCATCCATGAACTCGTGCACCTCTGCCATGTCATCAAACTTAGCGAACCACTTGCGGTGACTTATGACAATGGTGTTGGTTATCCCATATATGGTTTTAGGAGCAGTAGTACTTATTCCCACCTCTCAAATTAAGAAAAACACCACCCTTTGAACCCGGGCACCCCTGCTAAGTCACTAAACGTAGTCTTATGGTGGCTCGCATGGATCGCCAAACAACTCGGTCTTGGCAAACATTCACATTCATTCAATTTCTTATTCATAAACCTTCTTTTTTTTTTACTCATGACGGTGCGAAACAAACATTTGGTTCACTTAATCTTGCCATGTCTTCAATTTTGCATTTTGCTCCGTCACACATGGCCAATCCACCTTAGCGACCCTTGCTTTAAACATAATATTTTATGTTATTCATATTTTAATATTGTTTTTACTTTGCTTTGTAATACGTTTTTTTAAAGATAGGGCTCTGATTTCGAAGCGTCTCAAGTGACAAAAATGATAAATTTGTTCTGAAATAGCCGCCGGCAGCCGTCGCGACGGCCGACGTTGGAGCGACCGCGACGCCTGAAAAATTCTAAAATATTTTTTTTTCGTTCTTTTATCATGGATGCTTTAGGAGTAAGAAATGATGGAAAAACAACCGTGCATCCATCTTAATCACATTTAACAAGTTTTCAAGGGGTAAATATAATTAAATGAAAAGCAAATCTTAAAATTATTTAAATTAAATAAATATCGTGGTTTTTTAACTAACGTTATTCGAAATTCCATTCCTTGAGTTCAGTATTTAATTTTTTTTTTTTTTTAAAGCTGTCATTTGTAAGAAGCAGCAAGAAATTGTAAATAGTCAAGTAGCCTCTAGAGCAGATTTTATTTGGCGCCTTTCAACATAATATAAAAGTTTGATATCTATTATAAAAATATATATTTTTTCTTGTAGATCGATAAGGTTTAGTGTGGAGTATAGGATTGTATCTTAATATATTTTTATCATCTTTAAACATATGCTGTTAGTGTGAACGATTATATGTTTTGAGGTTTCTCAACAGTTGTCAGTTATGTAGTACCTTAAAAAAGTGACGAAAGTCGATGATGCACGATGTCCTTGATTTACCGGTATTTCTATAGAAGATGCTCCAAGGAACTACCGTTACTGATCCCCTCGTCACCGGTGCATCTCTTCAAGACCCATGTTGTAGGAAGGATGCTTTTCCCACAGGCATTGAAGGAAATTATTTTCCTCAGAGCCTCCTGTGTGAAGTTAATGTTTATTTATTTATTTATTAAAGAATTTTATACATAGTGTACATATTGTGTTATTTCGCCCGCCATGGATGTCCCTGTGTTATGGCGGGTGAAGTATGCAGATTATATGGGTAATGAAGTACGTTTACTGATAATATAATAATTATGATAATGAGGTTTACAGTTAATGCAGCAATGAATTTATGATAATGAAATTTACATATAATATAGTAATTGATGATAATGATGTTTACAGGTAATAAATATATATATATATAAATATATATTGTTAAAAATAACAATAAGACAGCTGGGCTCCAACAGCGTCGGGTTTTCTAACTTCAGAATAACTTAGAGCTTTCAATAGGACGGACGTCTATTCCAGTTAAATACTCTTTGTAAACCTTACGATAACGTAAATAAATTAACGTGTAATCTCGACGAACCTCGATGTTTATTAAAGTTTTCCCAAACATAGTTCAAGTAATCTCAATCACTGGGATTGAAGAGTATCTCATATTACAATAATTTAATATTTGAATACAACCCATACTTCATTAAATTCGTGCAAACATACATAGGTTAAGTCACCCTTCTATAGTGCTAGGACTTCCGTGGGCGTCCTCGATTTCTTCTTCCGTTTACTCTTGCGTCATATGTTCACCTGGCACTCTTTTCTGAACGTTTAAAAATCGTCTCCTCAATTTTTTTCAATTTATTTGGCTTAGCTTACCATGGGTTCATACTTGACAAATACGACGCCTCACCAATACGCCGATGGAAGTGGCTTGCTCGAATAAGCTTGCTCCCTAAATATTAGTATTGTTGATAATTCGAATAAAAAAGCTATTTTAATGATTGATTTCGTAGCCTCGGTGGATATATGTCGTAAATAATATTAATTCGGTAAAACTGTCTAACTTCTTGAGAAAATAATTAACAAAATTTTAGTAGGAACTTATTGAACGATATTTCAGAAGAATATATCGTGTTCTTGGAACAACAAGGTTCCATTTGACATTATGGCCATAACTCTGGTCTGGTTTTTTTTGCGCCAAAATTCTTATGCCTTCTTTTCCAAAACTCTGTCTAAAATATTTCGAAAATATACGCGCTAATTATTACTTAATATTAATAAATATTTCGCAGATAATTATTACGCAACATGAGTTCTGTTCGAAAGACAACATTTATTTTTTAAAACAACTAGGTTTCATTTGCAATTATTTAAGAGCAATTTAGTCCTATTTGAAAAACTTAAATTTTAATTTTATAACAAAATGATTTTATTTGCAAAAATACGGACAACTTAGTTCTATCTACCATAGAAACATGTCAAATCTAAGGTAGATTATTATTATTTTAATATTAACTGTATATCATATTTTCCTAAATTTATAAAATCCAATCACCGTTCTTTTTGATTATATAGAAATAATAATGTATGTCACATATTTCTGTAACATTTTTTCCCCATATTTATGTAATTATGTTTGTACAGGTACATTTATGTATCTCAATGTCTGACTTGACACAGGTAATATCCCAATGAGACAGACATAAAAAAATCGCATTGATTTAAACTTTTTATAGATGAATAAAGAAAAAAAAAGATAAATACTATTTTTGGAGCAACATGTTTGCATTTGCGTTGTACTTCGAACTCATTTGCTCGGGACATTAAAATAGGTTTTAATACATTTCTAGTGTTAGTACTTTATTAATTATTAAAACTTTGAACCTCAATGATGCGGTGCTGAATTCTAACAGATCTACAGTTGCTCGTGTCTAGAATGAACGAAGTATGTATGAAGAATGAGTTAATGATGAATGTAAGTAAGTCTAAAGTCATGGTATTTGAAAATGAGAGTACGAAAACAGTGTGCAATATAATTTTGAACGATGAATACTTGGAGCAGGTGGATGAGTTTGTATATTTGGGTAGTATGTTTACGAGAGATGGGAAGGCTGATAAAGACATTGTAAGAAGGGTAAATGCAGGTAACTCCATTAATGGAGGACTGAATGCCGTTGGCGCTAACAAAAAGCTGTCCAAAGAAGCGAAGTTAGCAGTCCACAATAAAGTGCTTGTACCTACCCTGATGTATGGCAGTGAGGCATGGAACTGGCAGAGGAAGGATTAAAGTAGACTGAAAGCTGTTGAAATGAGATCCCTGAGGCGTATGTGTGGTAAAACAATGTATGATCGAGTGAGAAATATGGAGATTCGAAAAGAATGCAAGGCTGATGTAAGGGTAATGAGTAAAATTAAGAAAGGAACCCTCAGATAGTTTGGGCATGTAGAGCGAATGAACAAAGAAAGGAGCGTAAGGAGAATATATGATGCGAGTGTGAATGGTATAAGAAGTAGGGGACGTCCGAGGAAGACATGGCACGATCAAGTGAATCAGATTCTTGAGTCGGGCCATGTCAAGAGTCGGAAAAATAGAAGAGTATGTATGAGACGATGTATGAATGTGAATGAAGCAAAGAGTCCGTGCCAAGACCGAGGTGTTTGGCGGTCCGTCCTCTCTGCTTACCCATGCGGGGAAACGGCGTGATGGTTAGTTAGTTAGTTAGTTAGTTGAACCTCAATATTTGTATCTCAGTTTCATACAAATGGAAGAGAGAACATTGTTTTCATAGCGATCGATTTATGAAATAAGGTACATAGATTAAGTACTCGAATAGGCTTAACCCATGTCAATTACCTAGCAATATTTACCGTTGTCAGCCTGATACGATTAGAGCCTGACTCTGATGTCATTGGAGACTTCCCGAAGGATTATGTAAATCATTTTATAATAATGAAGGCCACAAGGATTTCAGGATTTTCAGGAAAATACGGGATATTTTCAGGGTGTTATTTAAAAAGTTTTTTGCATGGACGCTGAGCGCTGGGATTTCAATTAAGGTTAGACTTAAAATAATTCGTAAATTGCTCGTTTATAGACATTGAATTAAATATTCGGTGTAATATTAAATTTGTTAGCCTTTTTTTTATTTGAGTATGTTTATGGTCAGAACTATTTATTCGTATTCAATAAATTCGTTTTAATATTTTGAAGTATAAGTTATAAAAAGCGTAATTTTTTTACTTAAATAATTATACTCGCGCCATATATTAAAGCAGGGTTTCTCAAACATTTTATTTTTGAAAACCCGAAAACTTTAGCGGAAGACTTGGCTTATTTTTTAGGTTGGATAATTCCTAATAGAATAAACGAGATTATTTATTAAGTATGTATACAAAATATATAAACATTTAAAAAAATTGAATAAATAAAGCACCTAATGACTTTGATGATTTTGAGTCCGTGAATTGCATATTTTCTTTTTTTTACATTAGCTCCACACAGGAGGCCCTGTGAAAAATAATTTCAGAATTTTTAGTATTTTTATGGAAAGGAAGGAGAGGAAGTTCAGGGAAGGCAAAAGGTATGAGGGTTGGATAGGAATCTGGGGTTCAGGGTGACCTAGAAAAACCTAACCCCATGAATCCGGGCACCCCTGCTAAGTTTTACAAGGTAGAAATAGACTTCTTGGTTAAGACCAATGTACCAATTGAATAGCATACCGAAAAAAGCAGTGTAACTTCTATTATTCCTTCATGTTTTTTCTCTATGAACGGTTTCCACTCTTTTAACCATCCATTCTTTCGCATAATAGAATTTCCTTTCAGTCTCTTGTCATTTGACAGACCTTTATTTTGTAAGACCAAACGCCTATTGAATTCCCAAAATTTCACTTCAACAAATAAAACAGGAAAAACATTTCCTAACTTTGGAAGAAGTAAATCCACCTTTTAAGCCCGTCTCTTACCAGAATGAAATTGAAAAAAACCAATAAATGTATTGGTTTGTTAAATCCAACGCTGAAATAACTAAGAGGATGTGTTTCCTGGACTTTTACAACCATTAAAATCAATTTACAAGTCAAGCTTTATTCGATCCTAATCGAATTTTTGTCGAAAATTTCTTGGTCAACGCAAAAAATTTGATTTATATCATGAGCTACGGAGTTTTACAATTTACATTTGACTAAAGAAAATTAGCCAAACGCATGCTCAATATATCGTATATACGGTTGACCGTTGTCATATGTGAACAGGTCGCTTCTATGACTCCTGGGCTGTTGAATGATTTGCCAGCCTTTGTGTTTCCGTCCATCTACAACATTGTATGTCTCTCGACTCCCAATCCCAAGGTCGCGGGTTCGAACCCGGCGAGATTTCGCAATTCATTTATTAAAAATAATTTATAGTATATTTGCGGCACGTTTCAGAGTGGAAAATACTCTCTAAAATAGACCAGAATTCAGAATTGAAACGTTGCATGAAATCGGTTTTAACCATCGAGATAACGAATCAATTCGAGATTTAACAGAACTTATTCCAGCTAGCAACTTGATAATACCAAAAATACGGGGAGTTTTGAAGGGGTAAGAAGTCAAATATTTCTGGCTTTTATTTTCCTCTTAAGTAGATAAAGTTTAAATTCCCGCCTAGATAAGCCGCCTGTTTTGATTTATGCAAGAAAAAGAGATCTCTAAAAAAGATGTTTTATTTTATTTTGCGATGATCAGGCACAAATATTTAAATGTTGTACGATCATTTTATTACGAACTTCCTACATTACACAAATAAACCATAACCGAACATGTTTTTTTTTCTGGGCTCATCCGAATATTTATCGAAGAAATTTTCGATCATTTCAATGGCCAAGATGTGTTCTATTTATAATTTGGAAGAAAGTTATGGAAAACGCCGCCCCGGGAACCATTTATTTAATAACCAATACCCCTTCCATTGTCACCCCTTGTGGTTCGCTACGTTTGACTAGGTAGGGATGTACAGGCTGGATCCAGATTGTGGTTGAGGGAGGCTTTCTGACCTGTCCAGCCTTTCTCTCTTGACCTATCGCCTTGAACCGTTTGAGTATGATGGATTCTTACATCCGTCACTCCTGGACGTATTGACCCCCAAATTCATATTCACTCCTCATACCATTCATTTCCAGACCTTCCCCTATTTCATTTCCCTAAAAAGACCCCTACAGAGCATCTCCAAAGATGTCATAGGCCTTGAGGTAAAATATCTTCCTCAGTATGTGGAGCTAATGTAAAAAAATCTTTTTTTGCATTACTTTGTAGTTCTTTACCGTGGTTACCCTTTACAGTTATATGGTTTTGAATCCCATATAGAGCACTGGAGCATCCCTTTCAGAATGTCACCGTTAATGCCGACGTGAACTGGAATGTTTCTTTAAGTGGTCCTGTCATTTTACTTTTTTCTTTACGTACTTCGCGTCCCTACCTACTTACGAACCTCCTAGCTTTTTCTTAAGACTTTAGGAATTTGCTCGTAAAATGCTGAGAACTCTATTGAAGAGCATTTGAAAAAATAACCTGTAACATTTTGGAAACAATATTTTAACAGAAATAACACTTTTTGCAGCTTGCTGAAAAATATTTTACGCGATACCTCACAAGAATCTAGAGCTAGACTATGCTCGACTGTCACTATGCCTTTGGCATCCACAATAGTGGCATGTTGTCAGGCTGAATGCAGTGGGGAAGGGAATGAGATGGAACAGGGGAAGTTTTGGAAAAACCCTAGATATAACCACTAAACACGGCAAAAAAAATTTCAAGCTACATTTCGATTCTGAACTGTACATAGATGTTTTCCTTAACATCTCTAATTTGTTCGTCTATTGCCTTAGGACAAAAAAATAATAAACGAGGTTCAGGCAAAAACTAATTCCCATTTTTTATGTGTACGGCGAAAAATTTGTACGGTAATGCAGCAGTGGTGTCAGCACTGTTAGACGAGGTAACGAACCCGGAGGACAAACGGCGCTGGCTGACGAAAAACGGATCGGCAGGCAGTTGACAGTAGTGACTCCATGCAACATTCAGCAAATCGATGAAATCATTCATGATGACCGCCGGACAACTGCAGTTGAATTGTGACGCATTCTCTACCTCAGTAAAGGCAGTGAAGCTCATCTGGGCTAGACTGGGCTTTTTACCACACGGCCCTTGTTGAAAGATGGACTAAAATTGGGAAAATGGACGGAGATTATGTTGAAAGTGACAAATAAATCGTCAATAGTGTGGTTTTCAACCTGTGTTATTTCATTTTAGTTTCTTGGCAATAAAAAAGAGCAAAAAAGGAGGCATTACTTTTTGACTGACTCCCGTACTTACAGAAAGCCACACTTAGAAGAAAATATTCTGTTGCCGCTGTTTATCTAAAAAAAATATCGATTTATTTATTATAATCAGTTTAAATTTTGAAAATAACACTTATATTCAAGATCTAGATTTCATTGAAACAGATAACATAAGTGAAATTAAAAGACTTTCTTTCTTTGATTTGAATTGCTACGCATGTTGGGTACTCGCTAATTAAAAAATTAAATAGGCATTGATAGGAAAATACATTAGTGGAGATCTTAATATTCAATTTTTCATTGTGATTACCGCGTAAGAGTCCAATCTGCCGAAGCAAATGGAACAATGAAGACTGAAAGTAGTCGGGAGATAAAGAAGAAGTACCTGGCTATTCAGATCTAATCACTAAACACGGCTAAAGCCATTCCAAGCAACGTTTCTAGTCTGAATGGTGATCTTACACCATGGCGGTACTGAGACTAACTTCCACTCTGAGATGTGTTATTCAAATATAGTATTTTTTTTAAAAATTAATTAATTGTAAAATAACTCACATTAGTAAAATAAAATTTGATTAGTTTTAATTGATAAACTAATGTTTAAGGTGAAACGTAAGCGGCAATTCTCATACAATCTGTTCGAATGCCCCATTCGAAATCTACAGATAATATTTTATTTATTTTAGTAGCAAAAAATAATACTAAAAATGAGATACTAGCGAACGCAAATTTCACTGTTATATCACTTATAATAACCAAGTAATTACATTAACAAAAGTATTTATTTTTCATCCGATTTGCGTAGATCTTTGTCCACGGTGGGCATTTCCGTTTATTAAAAAGAGAGATACTTTATGTGTGAGCAGTGCCGATGTACGTTTATCGATCAAGTTTGAAGTACATTCCCATTATGCAAAGAGTTTATTAGTTTGTAGTAAAAAGGTTAAAACAATTGCACGGAATGATTTGTTATCCGAAGTGTTTGTTTTGCTTTTTAACGAATGTTCCAGTATTGTTCGACCATATTACGATAACGTAACTCTAATAATTTACAGCTTTCTTGCAGCTGTGACAAGAAAGGACACGTGTGCCTAGTTTGGTGAACGAAATAATAATATTCATAGATCGAGTTAGGTAGGTAGATACTCAGATATCAATTCTCTTGAACTTGAAATGAATGTGTTGCAAAATAAAACGACCGTCCGTGGTCGAGTGGTAAGACACTTGACTCCCAATCGGAAGGTTGCGGGTTCGAACCCGGCGTGCGCAAATAAATTTTATTTGATTAATTTGTGTTATTTCACAATTAATTAATAAAAATAATATATATTATATTTGCGGCACGTTCCAGAGTGGAAGATACTCTCAGTATCGCCCTGGTGTAAGACCACCATTCAGAATTGAAACGTTGCTTAATAATGGCTCTAGCCGTGTTTAGTGACTAGATCTGAATAGCCAAGTACTTTCCCACCTTCCTCTTCCCCATCTCCTTCCCTTCCCCACTTACCTTCAGCCTCACAACATACTCCAATTGGGGATGCCATAGTCTCACTGGCTCCAGAAGGGAGCAGTTGGGACTCTTGTAAGGTTTCTCTATAAAAAAAAATAAAAAAAATAATGATAACATTTGGATGACCTCACAATTCACCTCAAGGGTGGATGTACACAATACATCAATGAAATTGAATATGGGAGGCGGTTATAGGTACCGCCGCCCCGGGAACAATTTAGTGGATGACCAACATTTCTGCCGTAGGTCACCCCTAGTATTTTCTACGTTTGGTGACTTAGCAGGAGTGCCCGGTTTCACGGGGTGAGGTTTCTCGAGATCTTGGTGGCTGATGCGTCTGCCCACTTACTGCCGACCGGATCAGGAGGGCTGGTTGAAGGAGACCATTCGGCCTCTCCTGTAGAATTATATTGACCCATCCCCTTGTACCGCAGTGGGGGGGAAGGATTTATACGTCTGTCACTCCTGGACCCTTTGACCCTCTGATTCCTACCCACGCCACAAACCACTTTCCTTCCCATAACATCCTCTCCCTTATTTCCTATAAAAGCCCCTTCACACAGCATTCCCAAAGATGTCAGAGGTCCTGGAGGAAATAATTTTCCTCGGGGCCTCCTGTGAGGAGCCATATATTTTTTTACATTAGCTCCACACAGGAGGCCCTGAGGAAAATAATTTCCCTCAAGGCCTAAGTCAAATTCGGTTTTTTAAGGAAAGGAAGGAGAGGAAGTTCTGGGAAGGAAAAAGGTATGAGAGTTGGGTAGGAATCTGGGGCGGATTATATAAGTGTATCCAGAAAATCCGCCTCCAAGACCTAGACAAACCTCACTCCATGAACCCGGGCACTCCTGCTCAGTCACCAAATGTAGCGCACCACTCGGGGTGACCTATGGCAGAGGTGTTGGTTATCCAATAAATGATTCCCGGGGCGGCGGTACCCATTCCCGCCTCCCGAATTGATATTCATTTACTATCTAACCAACACGATGTGTTCCCTTACCCGGGCTACCCTGCTAAGTCACCAAACGTAATGAACCACTTGAGGTGACGTATGTCAGAGGTGTTGGTTATCCAATAAATGGTTCCCGGGCAGCGGTACCAAAACCCCACCCAAGTGTATTCCTCAGGCTCCGACTTATTTTACCTATATGCTATCGTGTCATATTCACATAATATTATTTGATAATAAAATTATTATTACCTATTTCAAAACTGATCTCAGTCATCTCATAATCCATACTGATTTTTTATTGTTATAATTAGCACGTGTGGTCTGGTTTGGGCATACGAGAAATCATTTTTAGTTTCGAGTAATTCTCACCACTATGTTTATTTGATAGATTTACTGCGTACAGCCATAGGAATAGATCTGATTTTTTGCCGAAAACATACACATTTTTACACATTTTTACACGTCGGAAAAAGCAAGATAGGAATCTCGATTGTCCGGAGATTACTTGGCATAGTACGTGGTATAAGCGGTTTTTTAAAAAAGGTCCAGTTAACTTCGCAAACCGCTACACACGCCCTTGTTACCAGACCGGCGCTTTTGATAAATCAATAAATCTCCCCGAGCGATGACTTCATTTATTTAATTCGTCAATCCTTTTATCATTCGTCTCTTTTGGACTAGTCTGGTTTACCGTTGAAACTTGGAACAGCACTATTTTTACAGATGCCTCTTGATTTTGTAGTAACATTTTTCAGCGGCAAATTTCTTTCGTACGTGTTGGTTTTACAAAAAAATTATTGTTTTTCAGCCGTTCTCCAAAATTATAAAAGTATAGGTACGAAAAATAATTTACACAGATAAACATATTTTATGTACATTCGCGAACCAATAATTTACCTCAGTATTTTTATTTATTTTTTTTTTTTAAAATTATATATAACATTCTTTTTTTACATATTTGAACATTAAGTCCCGTTAAACTGATTTATATCAGTTTGTCAACGGGTTCTTTTACAAATAATTTTTAGAGAATTTATAAAATATACATTATATATACATACATTCACATATTTTTACATATATAAAATAAAGAGCAGAGGAAAAACGAAAGAAAGAAGAAGAAAAAAGATTATAAAAATGGAAAAAAAAAAAACATTAAAAACGAAAATTAGAAATACGGACGTTAGTACAAAAAAATTCTTTCACATAACCAACTAACTGCAAACAATGGACTTGTTATTCACAGGTATCTGGGAATAACAAGTCCATTGTTTGCAGTTAGTCTTGTATTATGAACATGAACCACTATTTTATTATACTCAGATTGAGATGTATGCTGATTCGCAATTTTGAACCACAATATAGCACGAACAGATAATAAATTCACAGAGTTATATAGTAATGATTTTGATACATCATGTCTTTGTTCGTATTCAGCTTTGTTTAATAATAATTTTACTAAGGAATATTGTAAATTTTGCACTGAAAGAAGATTTGTTTTTGTTGAATGTCCCCATGTAGTTATTCCATATCTTATTAGGGATTCTGCCAATGATAGATATATTATTCTAAGGGTATTCAGTGGAATAAAAAACTTCAGTCTATAAAGTTTGCTCACTATAGCTCTAAGCCTTGTGCAAATTTTTTGTATATGTAAATCCCATTTAAAATTACAATCTATTGTTAAGCCTAGATATACATATTTTGAAACAAGTTCAATACTTTTACAAGAGCATGGTTGTATTACAGAATTATGGATGCAATCAAAATCATGAGAAACAATTTTAGGAGTTATGGTGATATTGGCATGAGGAGATCTTATGTGCATAAGCTTCGTTTTTTTAGCATTGATTATTAATCCTACATCATGTGACCATTTTTGAAGAGTGACAAAGTCAATTTGCAGTAAAATACTCGCCATTAATAAATCCTCGTGTGAAATAACTAAGGCAGTGTCGTCAGCATAAACATAATGTTTTACATGAGAGAAAATCAATTTCATTGCAGTAACATATATAATATACAAGGTAGGGCCTAGTATGGACCCTTGATATACGATATGATATGGACCTAGTATATACGCCGGCGAAAACTTTCTTTTTTTTGCTATAATGATCTAAAATTTTTACACAAATCTTTCTATTTTCAAAGTAATTAACAAATAATTTATGTAAGTTTCCTGTAATTCCAATTGCTTCAAGAGTTTCCAGTAATTTACTATGATCAATAGTATCAAACGCCTTTGAATTATCAATAAATAATACGAGTACATGTTTTCTTTTATTAAGATCATTATTAATTATGTTTGAAAAATCTTGAAGTAGTATATCTGTGCTCTTTTTTTTCTGGAAACCATATTGATGGGTATCAATAATAGAAAATTTTTCAAGGTACTTTATTAATTTTATAGATATATATTTTTCTAGGATCTTTTCAATTGCAGGTAAAATACTGATCGGTCTATAGTTTTCAATTTCACTGTGTTTACCACCTTTGTAGATGGGTCGGATGATGCTACATTTGAGGTCCTCTGGTATAATTGCCTCCGTTAAAATCATATTAATTAATTGAGTTAAAATAGGTCCTAAGATATCAAAATGTTTTTTAATATCAGACATTCTAATTTTATCTATCCCCGGCGACTGGCTATTTTTTAAACTTCTAACTACTTTTTCGATATCACAGAGTTTTGCTTGTGTTAAGAGCATGCTGTGTGGAAGTCTATGTGTTTGAATATTAAAAGCTTTTTTATCACATCTATGTAATAATTGCCTAACATTATCAAAAAAAAAAGCATAACGCGTTAAAAGTGCATTATTCGACAATATTGAAAATAACGCCATCTATCGGTGAAAAGTTTCTAAATAAATTTTAAGAATGCCCTTAAGACAAGATTTTTATGCATAGCACAAAGCATAAAAATTATTATAAGCAATCATTATCAAACAAGGGGAAAAAATGTAATAAGCGGTAGTTGTTGAATGAAACACTAGTATCTATACATTGCATCATTTGGCAGGTAAGAGGAAAGCCGCCGTAGCTGAGTAGATTAGCGCACCTGACCGGACAATATAAGGACACGGGTTCGAGTCCCATCGTTCGAGATGAGTGTTTCAAGCTGATATTATTGCTTATAATAATAAAATAAAATTTGTTTGTGCCCGCCGGGTTCGAACCGCGACCTTCGGAATCGGAGTCCAAAGCCTTGCCGGCCGTCATATATAGCTCATTATTGTTAGACAGGTGTAATGTTTCTCACCGTTTTCTGTTAGTAGCAGCATGGTGATATTTCATATTCGTGAAACTTATGAAATTATAATTGAAAATTAAACGACCGCGAAACTCTTTATTGCGTAAAATAAGTACCATTTTCAATTTCGTGGGAAAATAAATTCCGCGTAAGTAGTTATTTTGTTATTTTGGGGCAAAATTTTCATAAGAGCGCTGCGACTTTTGCAAACTAAAAAAATCCCATTAATCATATTGCCCTAAATTCAGAGCCCCGTGAAAATATTTTAATAAATGTCGTGAATAACTTCTGCTTAGCATATTAATATGGCTGATGTAAAAATCAAAGGGAAAGATTGCCGGCAGACGGGGCCGTGGAAGAAAGAGGACATCGTGGCTGAAAAACTTGGGACAGTGGTTTGGCCAGTCTACTGTAGAGCTGTTCCGTGCTGTAGTAAACAAAGTCCGCATAGCCAACATGATAGCCAATGTCCGTTGAACGGACAGGGCACGAGGAGATGAAGAAGAAAAATCGAAGTGGTTGAATCGAGGCATTTAGAAATAATTACATTATTCAAAAGGTTGTATAGACTCCGGGTAAATTGTATATTATGTAACAATTATTATAAGCAGTAATTATAAGCAATAATTATTAGCCTGAAACACTCATCTACATTGAAAAAATCTCCCCATAAAAGATACATGCCACCGACGGGACTCGAACCCGTGTACTTCTGATTTTCGGTCAAATGGGAGTGGTAGAGCATTTGACCGGAAATCAGAAGGATACGGGTTACGGATACGAGTTCCAGGACACGAGTCCCGTCGGCGGCATGTATCTTTTCTCGGTAATAAGCGGTAATTGTTGAATGAAACACTAGTATATATTGCATAATTTGGCGGGTAAGAGGAAAGCCGCCGTAGCTGAGTAGATTAGTATACCTGACCGGACATTAGAAGGACACGGGTTCGAGTCCCATCGGCGGCATGTATCTTTTCTCGGAAGATTTTTTCAATGTGGATGAGTGTTTCAGGCTAATAATTATTGCTTATAATAATTGTGCTATGCATAAAAAAATCTTGTCTAAAACATTGGTTTATCAATTAAAAATAATAATGTACATTTTGTTGTAAATATGAAGCAACGCTTTGTAATATATCCCGAGAGCGTTGGAATGAGGGCTATAACATTGACTCAGCTGGTTTCCAACAACGTCAATACCAATTATTATACGAGTACATACACCTACACCTATTCGAAGGAATTTATTTTAAGTCTCCAGTCGAATAGGAGTGATTAGTCGAATTGCAGTACAGCTTATAAAATTATGAACAGTTTGTTAGATAGTCCATACCTTCTGAAATGCTGTAAGTTGTTTGTACCAAACAACTATGGCACAGGGTGGCACCACTATCTGCTATGCTTACCACATAGTATGCCAGACGTATTGGCTCAACACAGCATGACTTGGGGTGTGGTGCTGCTACAAAAACATGTCACTCGATATCTTCAACATCTGGTGGTTTCAAGGGACATACAAATCATAATATCTCAAGTATGAAACAGTTCTAGCAAAGGTTAACGGAACAAATTAAATATGGGATTACCAGTTAAATATAATTATGAGCTTACCAGTATATATATAAACCTTTGCAGCCATGTTCACAAAAATCCGAAAAATAATAATCGCAATAGGATTAATAGTATAGGAAAGGGTTTCAAAACACTAGAGCTCACTATCCTATAACCATCGCGGGTTCTCATGGCAATCAGATGAACGGTATGGCAGCGCATAAAATATCAAAAACACAAACACACATAATTATTTACAGATAAGAAGATAAGGTATTTTTGGTCCAGAAATTTTATCGAAAGAATGATTAGTTTCTGTTAAATAGACCGTGAACTTCTTTCTGTCACCAGAAAGGTGCATCCTTTTCCAATTGTATCTCTTTCTCTCATTCTATTATTTTCTATATTCATATATATTTATATATAGTATATATCTTAAAATTATGATTAAGCCCTGACGAAGCCTGAGAAAAATGAAACCTGGCTGGCTGTCATTTATTAATTCAATAAAAGTGATGTATCAAAAGATGTGTTTTGTCATTTAATAAATTATTGTGTTTCAAATCATGCTTGTAGTAATTTTTCATCATCTGATCATCCAATTATTATTATATAAATTTGATAGGTAAAGTAAACAAATTCTTACGTAATCTTACTAAAATTATTAACGCGAAAGTTTGTATGGATGTATGTGTGTTTGTTACTCTTAATTTTCACGCAAAATTTACTGAATGGGTTTTAATGGAACTTTACAATAATATAGCTCATACATCAGAATAACGTATAGCCTATAATTTATAAAGCTAGCTATTTATTTTCATTATATTGAAAATAATAATTATTGTTTAGTAGAAAATGTCAAAATTTGAGAAAGACAGAAGCTAGTTGTAAATATAGCCTGTAACATCAATGAATATCCCAAAGTCAGATTGGTTTTAGGAATAAGACTAATCGCGTTATTCAATTAATAAAATCCCTTAGGAAGCAAGTAGAAACACCTTTCAAAGTTCTCTAAATTCATCGTTAGTTCAACCTTTACATTTCATACTGATTATCAGGTAATTTAAAATAATAATACCAGCTAATTACTCTGCTAAAATATTTCAAAGGTTGTTTAATTTCTCTTCAGACTGTACTAAGAGTACCAACTATAAAATCATATTACTTAGTTAACTTTCACACAGTAAAAGGTTTCTGTGAAACTACCCTAGAGCAAAGAATTTTATCACAACTTTCCTTGTTTCGGAACAAACATAGAGAAATCCATTTTAATTAAAAGTACGTAAATTAAATTCCTTCTTAGAAGATACGGCAGGTATCTACTGAAAATATTATTTAAGTATGTAGGTACCTATGTAATTGACACGTTACTAAAATATGTCTAAGGCTCTTTAGTAACTCAAATAAGCTACGAAAAATGATTCCCTCCATTTGGGAGGCAGGTATGGATAAAGTGACCAGACGTCCAGTTTTTACCGGGACAGTCCCGTTTTTAGGCAGCGTGTCCCGGTGTCCCCGAACATAGCTTCGGGACGCCAAAATGTCCCGTTTTCGAAAAGATACAAACTCGCAGTAGAATTTAATTTTTTTAAAGTAGTAAAATATTCAAAAATACATTTTAATATTTTTAATTAAAATATAATCAAATATGTAATAAAATAAAATAATTAAAGAAGAATTTTAATGAGCTTAAAGTTAAATTATAAATTACCTATTTACGTCGGAACACAAATTTGTTGTACCTACCTAAAATTAATATACTTTCCGGAATAATGAATTTTTAACTTTTTTATTTTGTATTATATTTTTCATTACTGTAGCACAATAGAAAATATAAAATACATTTTTTTATAATCATAATTAAGTCACAGAAATATTCCAAAGTTGACTCCAAAATTAAGCAAAATTAAGGTCTTAACATGTATTTTCGTTGTTTGTTTTTGGGGTGTTATGACGTGTTGCGCTACCTCCTTCTTATAATTAGGCTAAAGAAGGAGGTAGCGCAACACGGCATAACACTTTAAAAACAAACAACGAAAATGCTTTTGGCCGTGAAAATCTAAAAACGTATCTCTTTACATATACATTATCGTTTAAAACAAAAAATAATAAAATAGAACACATCGGTACCATATATTCAATTTGACCGGTAAATGGCTGAATTTGTCTTTCTTTAAAAACAATATATATATACATAAATAGATAACTTTTGGTTATAAAAAATGTTTTTGTAGAGAATTTTGGCCTTAAATCAAAATTAAGTTTTGTACGAAAAAGGCCGAGCAGGCATTCCTTTTTATGGCTTAAATTACCAGAAGTCAGTGTGTCAGTGGAACCCCATTTTTGGGATATGTTGTCAGTGAGGCAGAAAACAAATAATGGATTGATGTAGGCTGGTAAGTATCTGCTACAATATTCAAAACAACTAGACACTAAGGATAGGTTAAAAAAATTTAACAATTCATCAATTCAGTAAGTTCTATTTAAGTTCTGTCATGATATCATTATAGGCCAGTTGCTTCATAAAACTAAAATATTCACAGAAATTGAATAAAACTTTCACAGTATATAAAAGGTAATCTCAAATGAAACAACCTATCCTAAATTTAGCAAAAGTCATTTCAAGCTAAATTATTTCTAAATTTCACATCTCCTCTCTGCTTTATTGAGTGAAAAATCACATTTAAAACTGTGGCCAGAGTGATCAAATGATTTCCAATCTAAATTTCCATTTTCATAGTTTTTACTGGTTTTTAGTTATAAAACCTTATAGATATTATAAAACATAACCTAACGTAACAGTGGGTATTTCCCAGCAATATTTACCTCAAACTAATTTCTATTTACCTACCGTAATAAATAAATACGCAGTGAAATTCTTAGTTCAAGGATCATTTGAACCCTCGAAGACTTCCCGGAAGAGCTGGTGACCTTTGCTCCCTTTGTGATCCCTTAAGTACCCCGTAAATTCAACTTTTGACATAGTATAATGTGGTGGACCCTTTCGCTAAAAGTTTAGTGTGGGACAGATTTACAAAAACTTCAACTTTCGAGGTTATTTTCGTATACTCATAATTCGTCGGGTAGATTCCCCGATTATATTCATCTAGTTGAATAAAATTGCTGTCATTGAAGGACAGATAGCAATTGTAAAAAACTGTGTTAATTTTACTTCTATTTTAAAGAGTACTTTATGCTCTGAAGAAATAGTATCATTTACCGCCCTAGCTAATGAGGTGGGTAAAATAAAAATATGTCCATAAATGAAAACAAAATAAACACCCAGGTTGCTGGCACTAAAATTGGTGCACTCCAATCTTTAATTTCCAATAAAGGTTCTCTGGTGAACACAGGCAAAGATACAAGATGTTACAGTAAGATTGCGGTTTAAGTTTTCAATTAACTTAATGTATCTTGACGCGGTAAACAGTTAGAGGATAGAATGGTACATTATAATAGCCATGAACCCCGAGCGGGACATGACAAGGGATGGAAAGCCCATTACGTCAAAGCTCTGATGACCTGACGTTAGGTTAGGGTAACACCGCAGGACAAAAGTGGTATTACATGTTGGGAGACATTATATTAGACGTCCTACAGGATGAGACTGACGTAACCTGGCTTATAGGATCTTGTTATTCAATCTTCAGTGCATTATTAGGTACATGGTTAAAATATAGTTAAAAAATAATTATTCATCCTGGACATGGCAGAAAAGTCAATAGATGTCGCGTATGAAATAAAAATGCATGCATTTATCCAAGACACTACCTAGGTAGCATTTAGTTCGTTTTGCGTTAAAAAATATTATAATGTTGGTTGGCAATTCCGAAGGTCGCGGGTTCGAACCCGGCGTGCGCAAATAAATTTTATTTAATAGATTTGTGTTATTTCACAATCAATTATTAAAAATAATATATAGTATATTTGCGGCACGTTCCAGAGTGGAAGATTCTCTTAGTATCGCCCTGGTGTAAGACCACGATTCAGAATTGAAATGTTGCTTGAAATGGCTTTAGCCGTGTTTCGTGACTAGATCTGAATAGTCGGGTACTTCCCCACCTTCCTCTTCCTCGTCTCCTTCCCTTTCCCACTTACCTTCAGCCTTATAACATACCCCAATTGGGGATGCCATAGTCTCACAGACGGGAGCAGTTCGGACTCTTGTGAGGTATTCACTATCAAATATTTTGAATATTTTGAAACTCTAGGAATCGAATCCATGCCTTGCAAAGGCTCTGCTCTAACCACTGATCTAATTCGACATTATCCCCTTCGAACATATTTAACCGTATCATACTTCAATTAAGAACCACCGACATTATCTTCATTTTTATTGGCTGCTATCTTTATGTATGATTGCAATATTTTCACAGAACTAAATGCAAATAATACCAACAACATATAAAACATAACATTATTTATCTAAATGTTCGACATCTGTTGATTTTGCAACAAGTCTAAGATGAATATTTTAAAACCTTAAATTACAATATTTAAACATTCAAATTTGAATCCGTTATTCCAAAAATAATTTTTTTCGAATTGGTTTCAGCGTGTAAAAAAATCATTTGAGCTAAAAAATTCAGAACTCAAGTCCAATATTTTTTTTTTAAATTTAACTAATTAATTAATTTACCGTCTTACTTCAATAACTGCATATTTCTTTTTATTTATTTAGTTAAAATAATTATCAAAGTTTTTCCACAAGTACATGCTTAGATTTTCAGTTGACTTTAGATAAATTAACTTCATACCTACATTTCTATCCTTAGGTGTACGTGACAGGTCACTCCTGGTCCGCATGTACTAAGATAAAATGTTCCGGTCCAACTAGATATTCTGAAATTATTGCTAAAGCAAATTCCCTGTAATATTTGCTACAGATTCACTTAGAAAAGTTTAATTTTACCGTTTTACTTACTTAGGAATATATTCGTTATTTTTTTTTTGGGCCCACGCCGGCCGTCGGGAAAGCTGGCGAAAGGAAAGGTAGAAGTTCGGGTAGATGAATGGCATAAGCAATAAAACAGCACAACTTATTAAATTCAATTTGAGAGGCAGGTATGGGTACCGCCGTCCCGGAAACATTTATTGGATAACTAACACCCCTGCCATAAGTCCCCTTAGTAGAAAGCTACATTTCCTGTAACTGAGTAGGGGTATTCGGATTTTACTTGAGATTCCAAGGCTTTCTTGACGTAACAATATATTCTCCTGACATCGTTTTCTCCATTTTCCGCTGTTTAATATATTAATGTTTAATGGCATCACCGTCGGCTAGGCCAATAATAATGAACTGAATAAGCTATTATAATGTACCAGACACAAACATCCGTTCTCACCCCACCTTACGCCAATAGCTAATTGTATCCACAGTATCCGTCAGACCTAAGGGAATATGCTACAGCTATACCTTCGAAGCCTTCGCCTGGACCCGACGGGTTGTTAACCCTGCCTTATAAAGCCTTAGATCTTAGCTGTAATAATCTACCTTACGTTGTAACCCGAACTTCTTGTTGGTTTTCATTATCAATTTGAATAAGTTTAACATTTATTATAAGCAATAATTATTAGCCTGAAACACTCATCCATATTGAAAGAATCTTCCGTAGAGCACTTGACAGGCAATCAAAAGGGTGCGGGTTCGAGTCCCGTCGGCGATATGTATCTTTTCTCGGAAGATTCTTTCAATATGGATGAGTGTTTCAGGCTAATAATTATTGCTTATAATAATTGTTACCCTTTGTGCTATGCATAAAAAATCTTGTCTTAAACATTAGTTTATCAAATAAAAAATAATAATGAATAGGTATATTAATATATATATAGGTATAGGTTTAACCTTTTAATAAGACTTTTATGTAACTTTATAGGGAATAGACATCGAACCAAGGGGCTTTAACTTTTTTATTTATTTGTAAAAGAAAATATACTTTTATTCAGAAATGTACTTTATTTATACCATTTTAAATGCTTCTCTCAATGCATTTTGCATTTTAAATGCATATTTGATGACATTGTTAACTTTATTGGGAATGGCGATATATTTACTATGTGTGTAGACATCGAACCAAGGAGCTTTAACATTTTTTTTTTATTTGTAAAAGAAAATATTTTTTTTTTCAGAAATGTACCTTATGTCAAATAATACAATTTTAAATTGTTTTTTTTTCATCCATTTTAAATGCTTTTCTCAATGCATTTTGCATTTTAAATGCATTTATGCAACATTCTTCCTAATCCTATTCCATTTTTTACTTCTTATTTACGTATGTCAAGAAGTTAACTTCTAAAATAATGTAATTTTCAAAGTCTGTTTCAAAGGCCATTAAAAGTGCGGCAGTTGTGGAATATTTACCAAAACCAAAATATGCCAGAATGGAATGGAATGCTGTTGTTGTGTGATCTGAGAAGACATTTTGTATTTTAAACGCATTTTGAAAATAGGTATTTTGCATTTGAAATGCTTTTCTAAAAACGAAAAAAAGGTTTGACCCATTTCCATTTTGCATTTCAAATGATTTTGGGTACCCATATTGCACACTTATGTTTTTATAATAATTTTTTTTATTTTTTATTATTTAATCTATACATATATTATAATTACATGTTATTTTTTTCAATGCCTGTCTCACTAGGGTAAACCTGTGTCGAGACACATTATATTTGATAATATACAGATAGGAGGTAAATGCGGTTATTTATAAAAAATTAATTACAAGAGTTGAATGAAATGGATAAAAAATAAAGGTGTAAAACACAAGGTTTTTTTTAAACTATTCAAAAGTCTTTAAAACACATTTTTGATTGATTGAGGATTGAACCATCCTACCCAGATACTTGAGTCAATCATGCTACCAACTGAGATATATCCCAGTTCCAATGCATTTACTTAGTTGCGACGTGTGACTATTATAATTTTTTTGATTAGGCAACACTGGAGGTATTTTTTTATGAAATGACAAATTTGTACTTAAATACTAACCTAAATAGGCGTAGTCTGCACTTAGTATTTGACACTAAATGGAAAATAATTAGTTAATGAGGTGTTTAGTCATATTTCAATCACTTTATTTTCTCAAAGTTATTTCTTAATAAATTGGTCGTATATCAGTTAAATTATTTAAGTCTACAGATCGTGTATACCACTTTTTCAATTCTAAGAGTTCCGTTAGTTAACGATCGACATTATTCACATAAATGCGTATATTGACAATTGACAGTCAACCGAAACTACGGGGGGCGGGCTAAAATATATCAATATTCTGTCGAAATATCTTTCAACTATTGTTGGCCGTGCTCACAAAAATATTGATAACTGACCGTAGATGACGGATTTAGTCAATATCATATTGATATAGGGATTTATCGATTATCCATGCTAGAACTCCTGATTGTAGAATCTAGTAGGGTTATCTGCAGGTAGCTAAGCTTCAGCGTACATTAGTGAAAAGTTCTGTGTCTCTAAATAATATATCGGCTGACAATGTCAGGTTTTAATTAAGGATATCCCTAAGGGCGGTATCGACGGTGATAAGCGAGCATTTCTCTAATGAAAATCCATTATCGCTACACCGTCCCACTTTGCAGATGTTAGAGATATCGCACAAATCTGGTGCCGATAATGTTAGACTAAAAGCCTTAAGATACACACTGAGAGGTTTATTTTGTACTTATACCATTGAATAAACTTGGTCGAAGACTTATAAAAATCTATTTTAATGTTGAACATATATTCCTTTAACAATGAGAAAGCTTCCGAACATAAGAACCTTAAAAAAAAAAAAAAATTGTCGTCAATTACTTTTTGAAATAAGTAAACCAAAAATAATATTAATCACATTTTTTTACTGTCGTGCGTGGATGGGTGATTTAAAATCGTATTCATGCGTGATGCGTTATTATTCAAGATAAATTAAATCAACTTTTAATTTTTCTAATTTTTACGATTTGAACTGATGAGTATAAATCATGCGATGAAACGATAAAGCAGGTACCAAAATTTGATATGTGTATTTTTTTGTTTAAATGATTGGCAGGTTCTTAGACGAATATAAATATTAGTATATATTTTAGATGCTGCAATAATCACACCTTGACCTTTGAAATAATCGGATATGTAATTGTAAGCCCAGAAGAAAATAAAGTTACAAGCCTTATCGAAAGTGCTTTAAAGATCAAAATCTCCTACTAACTTACGAACCCCTTTTTGGCTGTAATTTTATTGCATAGTGTGGCAAATTAAGGTCTGTGTAAAATGATCGTAAAACATTTAAATATTGGTGGCGGAAATTCGCAAAGTAAAATTTAATTTAATTTAATTTATTTATTTAAAGAACTTTGTACATTGTATAGATTTTTGTGTTATTTAATTAGCTATGCTAGAGATGTGTCCGTATTATGGCGAGTGAAAAAAAATATTAAAATTAATTTAAATAAATAAAACACATTTTAGCGATGTTTTACCTGACAAGAGTCCCAACTGCCCCGTATGGAGCCAGTAAGACTATGGAATCCCCTATTGTTGCAAGTTGTGAGACTGAATGTAGTAGGAAGGAGTCGGGGAAGAGGAAGGTGGGGAAGTGCCTAGCTATTGAGATCTGGTCACCAAATACTTTTTAATAGTGGTCTTACACCAGGGTGATACTGAGAGTATCTTCCACACTCGATCTTGCCTTAATCAAAAAGTTAAACGAAAATTTTAAAAAATTAATTTGTTTGACAGAAAACGTCAGGTTTAATTTGCAAATCCGCATTTTCCTTATCGAAATTTGACTTTTCAAATTATATTCTCAAGAGATGATTTCTTAAAATGTGGCGGAAGGTTATGGAGTATTATATTTACTGTTTAGAAGGGAAGGATATTCATGAGTTTTAATGCTTATTTTTCTATTAAAATAAATAAATAATAAAAATAAAAATTTTAAAAATTATCGACTAAAAGACATTCAACTATAGATTTCATATTTATCTCAAAAGGTTTTTCCACCATAAATATATTGATTAAGAATACTTTATTAAGTGGGTTTTTTTTATTGTCTAAAAAATCATTATTGTCCATCCCCTATCAACTGTTCCAGTTGAAACATCACCGTATCACTTAATTGGAATCATAGAATCTGTGTCTTAATTTAACAATATTATCTGTCATGCCTGGGTACAACGAAATCAACTCGCACAGTGTAGAAACAATTAATTGTTCTACTCCCAATAAAGCTTGCATTAGAAATCGGTATACCTCCTCCAAGGCGTCATTGTATATGATTTATTATTGAATACAGAAACTAATAAACCTTTGTTCATCGTGGTGGAAAGTTTAGCAAGGAGAACGCTTATACCTTTATTATTAGAGGAAGACTCGACAAAATTTCAAATAAATCGGTATTTATTCCGTTGGCAAAATTGATGCCATGTTGAGAAAACACATTTCCGGGCATCGCCATTGGACACCCGTATTTCGTTACAAACCACTTTACTGCTAGTTATTATATTTAAAAAGAGCCAGAATACCACTTGAGGTGACCTATAGCTGGTGTGTTGGTTACCCGATAAAGGGTTCCGATAGCACCCATACCCGCCTCCCAAATTGAATGTGTTATTTTTTACAGTTGATAGGTTACCGTCTGAACTCGAATCCAATATTCATTACAATTTAAAAATTTGCCCATTTAAATAAAAATAATATACAAATTCACTTCTTATTTCTTCATAATTTTAAATGATGCCATATAATATTCTTGGAGGATTAAGGCCAAAAATAATTTTAAAAAAGGATACCATTTCTAAGTCATTTTTAGCTTTTGAAAAAATTGTCCACTAACACGTTTTTAAGCTTGTCAGCTTATTAATATTAAAATTTGATTTTAAAAAGCTGTAAGGCTCCAAAAATCGGTTCTTAACGGGGTTAAATGTCAAAAAAATGGCGCTCAATAGACAGGCGATGTCAAAGTTACATTTAAATTTCTGCGAAACGACTTGGCTTCCTCCACAAACATTCTTCACCGCATCCCGTCGTTTGTCATTGGTCTCCACTCTTCCGACATTTATATCCTACACCAATATTTTTGTATGCAACAATTAATCTCCTTTTCAATCTGCCTCTTAAAGTTGCTACTATTGGATCACACTCTTTATTACAAGCTTCGGGATGAGTCTTCTCAAGTGGATTTCTTTCTATATGGTACGCTTATTATTTGAGGCGCATGGAATCATTCGATGGTTTGAAATTCAATTGGATTAGCAAATTCACTTAATTAGAGATGGCAAGATTGAGCCGAGATTGAGGTCGAAGTAGAAAAAGACATATTTTGCTGTCTAAAAGGATAGTAATGAATCACCGAAGTACTTATAAAAAAGTAAAATGTTTAGTACCTACCCAAAATTTATAGTAGCACTCAATATTATAGGACCTCTCCTAACCCACTTTTCATTTGCCAGGATCAACACTATCAGAAATTCATTATAACACACGGTAACCTGATTTACTCAAAGGACGGTGCCAACCGGCGCTCCGAGATGCATTCCACCCATATAACGTACGTAGGTAGTATGTAGATAGGTTCAAAAAGTAGCTAACCACTCGAGCGCTTTTTGCCACATTATGGCACTATTTCCAAAAAATTGATTGCTTTGTTGCCAAAATGTGGCAAATCAAATTTTTTTATTAAAACGACTATATAATATATTGTACATTCAAAATATAACAAAATAAATATTCAGTAGATTCTTTAAAATGTTCTATGGTTGAAGATTTAATTATATTTTTTTTATAAATCCTACAAATTTGTGATAAAAAACAAAAGATAGGGGAATTCATTGGCTATATAGAACTATTATCAGTTTGTATGTCTCCATATTCAAATGCAGAGGTACGATGTTTTTAATGTGGGCTGGAAAATTTCCTTTAGCAATCCGAGAAAAAATATTTTAATTGCTCTGTCGCTCCAGTGGTTACAAATTTCACAAATATTTTTCATTTAAATGAATATAAAATTTGTTGCGTCCTGCAGTCCACTGTATAGTACCTGGCTTATTATTTTTTCCTGACAATATTACTATTTATTTTGCACTGATAACACCTTTCATAGACAAATAATACTCATTTCTACCGCCAGGATACATCAGCCGTGGCATTTTTACAAAATTATTATTCAAAACGTATTTTGAAGTCTTGTCAAGAGCACTGTTTGAAAATGGCATCCGGTTCTTTTTCTCACCCGGGTTAGTTATTAGATTACTTTGATATGTGGAATAAATGAATGAAATTGAGTTTGATTATAGTTATGTGAGAAACATATTTACTTGTAAGATTATTCAATAAATATATGTTGTTTGTAAAGTAATCCATTTTGTCAAAATAATAGTAGGTACGCTGTAATGCACCTCAGGTAATTACATGACGTCTAATGTGTGTTTTGTTCTTTCAGTTCTTCAGAATATCCTCAATCTGAGCGATGATGAAGTATCTGATGGTCCAAATTTAATGTAATAAGTGTTAAGAATCGTTTTGAAATAACCATACTATTAGATTATAAGATTGTCGTTAATTTTGTAAATAGTATTCCAACTTTATGTAAAAACATAATTTTTTAAATTTTTTTTATTATTATTTTAAAATGTTTTAAAACGTCTTAGGATATCTAATGTGCCCTAAAACTATTTAAATTTTTGTATTTATTTGTTTTAGTATTGAATTACATTTTGTGGTGTATGCAGTAACCTGGGGTATTCTACAACGTGCCTTCTGCAATTACTTGACTATGCATAAAAAATGGTTGTTATTTTACATTTATAATGTAGAATTTTAATTAGAATTTTTTCTGGTGCTTGGATTAGCCTCAGTTCTCAAGAGGAGGCCTACCATTTATCAAATATTCGAAAATACAACGCTTAAGGCGATCCGCTCACTGAGGCAATTGAAAACTGTCAACTGGCAACTGTCTTTGTGTGACATTTGTGATGGCCCGCACACAACACAATCACTCAAAAACCCGTTGTCAATGGTAACGCAAGCGGTGACTCGCGACTCGCACTGCTGATTGCCGTGGCCGGCCGTTGCTAGTTACCAGCTGTCAGCTGACTTTTTGACCAATCAAGTCATAGAAACCAGCCGGTTTGTTTTCAGTTGCCTCGTCAGCGGAGCGCCTTAGACTAAACATGTCACTGCATGCCAAATAAGCCGTAGATAGGTTAAAACAACCCCTCTTTCGTCTACCGCAATATTGTAAATAATAGGAAGCCTGCTTAAAAGAGTAAGTTTCGCAATTGAATGATAACGTCATTTTGGTTCTTAGATTGAATTTGTAATCGTGATCTAAAATGGCACCTACAAGCGTATGTGTAACATATAAATATTGCATTGGAATGTCAATTCTTTATACTTTTTGATTAAACCCTTATATCTTGACCCCTAAAACCCCATTTAAAAAAATCTAAAAAAAACTGCTTAAAATTTAAGAAATTTAAAAAAAAAGTAAATAAAATTGTGGTCTCCGGTGAGATTCTTATGCTTTTTTGTTCAACTTATAAAATTAAAGTCTAGATAATTATTTAAATTCCAAAATAAAGTCAGGAATCACTGGTTTGTAGAATAAGTCAAATTCATTCCATTGTGTGCATAACCATGTGTACACGATTCACCTTAATTGAAACAAAAAAATGATTGAATAGTTGGTAGAAATCTACAAATGCAGTCATTTTAGAATACCTAATCCACGATTTATTCATATATTATTTATTTTTAGTGCAACATTTTTAAATAACTTTTCGTAGTGGGATAGTCGTATATGATATTTAATTTATGTTCATTTCTAAGAACTTTATTATGTCAAAAGCCAAACTCTTCAATGCAGATGTTAAGTACCAAATATAAATGCAAGGAAGAAGTGTACGAAAAACTGTTTCAAAGGAAAGATTTTCCTGGTTTAGACAAATATCCGTAGAAGTCACGACGGATAAATATCCTTGGTTACTTAAAATATTGATTTAAATACCAACAATTACGGTAATTATATCAGATTCAATTAATCTCGTCAGATAATGTAAGGTGTATATTAGATCAGAAAATTGTTAGAATTATAAAAAAACCTAAAGAGCTTGCGATACAACAGCTACAAGAAATGTCATCCTTTACTTTCACCCGTCCATCCTCCATTACTTACATCACCCAACTCAATGGAGTTATTCAGTAATTAATATAGATGATATTCCTTTGTATATTTTACCAAGTAATGGGAATTCCTTGTTAACTTATTTTAATATTAAATTATCGGTAAGACATTTTGGAAAATACTTGCGGCTTGGGAAGAGGTACTTCGGCTGTAATACATTATGATTATATTTAGATTCCGACAAAACCCATCACCGGTTATTATACGGAAATTTCTTAATAATGGTTGCGCAACCTATTAAAGACTAGAAAATAAAGGGTAACGGCGTAATAATGTAATAATTAACCATAATAGGATTTATAATATTCTCGATGTTGTATTTCTAACTTCAAGGAATTTGAATTATTTTATTTGAAAGCTATTTACGGAGAATTATTTCATTTTGTTTTAGAATGTAGAATGTTTATTTCTCTTTAATATAGTAACGTGATTACAACACGAAGTACTTAGATAACATTTCTCTTTATAAGTCCCTTGCTTGTCCGTCTTGCTTCCAACTTTCGACTACCATAATACGGACGTGTATCTAGTGTGGTAGTTGAAAAGCATGTAAAAAAAACTGTATAAAAATATATATTACGAATAATGAAAAAAAAAAACTCGCTCCCAAACGTCTGGAACCGGGGAGTCTATGGCATTCTCAATTATATTGATATGTTGTGAGGCTGAAGGTAGCAGGGAGGGGACGGAAGCGGGGAAGAGAAGGGTGGGAAAGGACCTGGCTATTCAGATATAGTAACAAAATACTGCAAAAGCTATTTTAAGAAATGTTAAGATTCTAAGAGGTGAGCTTTTACTAGGGCGAAACTGAAAGAATCTATCACTGCCACAAATACTCGTATATGTGATTAATATAATTTTAAATTAATAAATAGTAAAAAAAACGCAAATTAAATAAAATATAAGTGTTATTTTTATTACGTGATGTAAATTTTGACGAGGGTTGAAAAAAAAATTCTTGAAAATTTGTGGTTTCTTCACTGTTGAAAAACGTAGCTAGGTTGGTACTAGGTTTCTACCTTTTTGGTTTATTAGGTAAAGACAATTAATTTTAGTCACACGAAAAATAATATTGTTATAATATCATTGTTGTTGTCTTGCTATCTATCTCTTCTATAAGTTGACTCTATTAAAAAGGATTTAATGTATGTTTTGTGTTTTGATATTTAAAATTTTAATCAATTGATTTTATCACAATTATAAATGGTGACCAAACTGTAGTGAAGAAATTCCTGATAAAAAACTATCGAAAATTTACCACATTAAATTTTATACCCCTGAAATTACAATTTGCAAACATTAACATATAATATTTCGGATAAGGCCGCCTTAAGACGTTGTTGTCGGTAAAAAAATAAAAAATATACAAATTACCTACCATTTTTAATAATCGCAATAATTTCTCAATTTTCCTTTTCTTCATATCCTTTTCCTACCGCAAATAAACAGCCTCACAAAATACCCCAATTTATTGCTGTTGCTATAGTCCCACTGTCTCTTGAATGTATACAAATTCATTCATGTTTTCCTTTTAAAATTTGTCTGCGAAGAGAGCTTTTGTCATAAAGCCAGCTTAGATTGCAAACATAAATTATATCAATTTAATAATGTTAATATAAGGTAATCCAAAATTAAGATTTGCATGAAATGATCGAGCACACGTTCTAAGAGATCCTTTAAGAGGGTATTACCAGAGAATACCGGAAATAAGTTTTTTTAAAATCAAATTCTTGACGTATTGACTCTTTTTTTACAAAAAAAAATAAATTGATTTTGATATATCGACTACCATAATACGGGCATTTACCTAGCTTGGTAGTCAAAAAGCCATGTTAAATAAACCTGTAACAAAAAAAATGTTTAAAAAAAAAAATTTAAAAAAAAATAAGAAAAAAATTAAAAATATTATTATTTTATCTGGCACACGCAGTTTTAAAATTTTGAAAAACTATGTGAATTTTTAAGATACAAAGGTTATACCGTTGGTCGTTGGCAGATTTGTTAAATTTTTAAACGATAGATTCTAATAAACAATACGAATTTGAAATCATATAATCATACAACAAAATAATTCAATACATATTCTAGTTTACACTAGTTTTAAAAATTCAAATTTTAATTAAATTAAAATCATTGAAAAATAAATCCGAGAAGGTGTTTGGTGACAAAAATACCTTAGTTTTTCTATTTACTTAAGGTCTTACAAACTAAAATATTACAATTTTATTTTACACACTTATTTTGTTTAGACATTATTGAAAAATTATAAATACTTATAATCAAAAAATACTTACAAAAAGTACAAGATATTTAATAATTTATCATAATGCGTTTTGAGCATTTTTATTGTTTACTTGAATGTAGGTATATATTAAAGCAAGTTTTGAATGAAACAAATCGATATTAAATTTTTTATTTAAAAAATTTGATAGGGGGAATAATCGATCATTCTCATTAAAACCTCTTGTATATTTCCAAGCATTTTTAAATTTTTATTCTCAGCTGCTGTTCAATCGTACTTAATATTTGGCCCCTCAAGGTCACAGATTTTAACCCAATAGTATTAATACGCATTGATACTAGAAGAAATTGTATACATTATTGCACTAAATTACATTGTATTGATACCGCATTCTCAAAAAGAAGATAAATTCAAACTCTTCTCACTGTATTTCCCATGTACATAAATACGTTTATTGTTTAGTCAAATAATTACATTTAATGAAAGAGAATTCTCTTCTCGAATAATGTTTGCCAGAATGTAGGCACCTGCTTTAAAAAGTACGACAATTTTATTACCTTAATTAAAGTGGGTTCCACCGCCCACCTGTGAAACCACCCTTTACGTAACGCGGCCTTACGGTTGCAGGGTTACAGCGGCAGTTAGTACCAGCTCGTTTTTATGGCGTGAAACAAAAATATATTCGTCTCTTCATGGCATTTTGACCAATGTTGTGAGGTTAGTAGGTACTAGAATAAAATAGTGTACTTTAGAAGTGAAAGGGTACTGACTCAATGTTCAACGCAGATCAAACTAGACGTGTACTGTGTATATTAAGAGGAATGGCTGCGCGGCTTTTTCATACAAAATTTTAAATTGGAATTGTTCGAGATGAATTTTACAATCACCATTAATTTAGCAGAAATAAAAATCTGCTTTAAGAAGCTGAAGATAATGTTGGTAGTGTTTAAAACAAGCATATAATATAGTAAAATTGACTAACTTTTTATGATTTTTTGTTTTAAATTTTGGATTGATAGTCGCTAATATTGTTTTTATTGATTAAATTATTTTTTTTTAAATTCTTAAGTTGTAACAAATATCTGGTACGGATGTGTGCTACTTTATTAATTTTTTTAATAAATTATAAACTATACACTATTAATAAGAATTAAATATGTTTTATAATTTTTTGAGGCAATGTTGATAATAATTATTCAGTTTAAAAAAGGGTTTTAGTGTCGAAATTTTAAATTCGCACACGATAAATTTTGTAATTTTATTTGAGCTCATTAAATATTTTTATAACATATTTTATATCACCATAATATTTTTTTAAATTTCATTGTAATGTGTAGATGTATAACAGCTAGGACAAATTAAAAAAAAAAAAAAAAAAAAATACATATATATATATATATATATATATATATATATATATATATACATCCCGCTATCATTACGGCGTCTTCTAATGGTCCAGTTTCATTCAATCCTGCGTCCGACGGTAATTCTGCGTCCGGTATACGGACGCAGGATTACACACATGTAATTTCAAGTTTTCCCCACTCCTATACCATCATAGAGTCTAAATACAAAAAAAAGCCAGACGCAGTTTTGGTACCCAAATCAACTGAAATATATGATTTTAGTTCACCGTTTTGCCTCTCAACGGCGCGCGACGGCGCTGCAGTAGACGAGTGTATATTTTTTAGGATATACATTTTTACATTGACCCGACTATCGCAACTCCTACGTTTGGCAACATCGCTTTTTAATGGCGTTTCTTCCGTTGCCTAGAAATGAGAGAACAGTTCAATCATAATAAAACATCGCACATTGCAACATAAGATAACATTAAAATTCACAGAGAAAAACTCTAAACCAAAGTTTTTCTAGAAAAAGGGCAAATTGTCGAAGTTATTGATAGTAACGAATAAGTATATTTATCCGTAGACATCAATCTAAAATGGTTGCCAAATATGACTTCAATAAGATGCATCCTTTAGTTAAACATATGTAATAAATATGTCAAAGTCGTTAAAAAGATGTTGCGATAATATTTTCGTTGTTTACGCATTCAACTACAATACATCGCAGTAATCAAGTGTCGCAACCGTCAGATTCCTGTGAAACTATTGCATCCGCATTTGTCGAGAGGCTAAGGTAGTGGGAGGGGAGAGAGATAATTTTGATGGCCTCCGTGGTCTAGTGTAAGGCTCTTGACTACCAATCTGAAGGTTGCGGGTTCGAACCCGGCGTCCACAAATAAATTTTATTTG
Source organism: Limnephilus auricula (assembly GCA_951813805.1). Lineage (NCBI taxonomy): Eukaryota > Metazoa > Arthropoda > Insecta > Trichoptera > Limnephilidae > Limnephilus > Limnephilus auricula. The sequence continues at coordinate 23,732,216 of OX638406.1, read as the reverse complement.
AATACTTTGTGTAATTTTACAAATAATTAATTAAAAATAATATATAGTATATTTGCGGTACGTTCCAGGGTGGAAGACACTCTCAGTATCTCCCCACCATCATTCAGAATTGAAATGTTGCTTGAAATGGCTTTATCGGTGTTTGGTGCCCAGATCTGAATAAATAGCCAGGTACTTCCCCACCTTCCTCTTACTCGGAGTAATCAAGTGTCTGCCGTCCGAAGAGAATTGGGTTTTTAATCGCCATTAACCTGTTCCTTTTTTCGATGACCACTGCATAAAAGTCCCTACTGCTCCCAATCGTCTGAAGCCAGCGAGACTATGGCATCCACAATTGTCGAGAGACTAAGGTAGTGGGAGGGGAAGGAGATAATTTTGACGGTTGAAGGGTAAGACTCTTGACTTCCAATACGAAGGTCGCGGGTTCGAACCCGGCTTGCGCAAATAATTTTTATTTGATTACTTTGTATAATTTCATAATTAATTAATATCCCCGTGTTTGGTTCCCAGATCTGAATAGCCAGGTACTTCCCCACCTTCCTCTACCCTATCTCCTTCCCCTCCCCACTGCCTGTAGCCTCACAAAATATCCCAATTGGTGGTGCCATAGTCTCACTGACTCCAGAAGGGAGCAGTTGGGACTCTCTTACGGTATTCATTTTTTTTTTAAAGATGTGAAAGAGGAAAAAAGGGTACATTGAAGATCTGGTTACTAAACACAGCCAAAGCCATTTCAAGCTATGTTTCAATTCTGAATGATGGTCTTACACCAAGGCGATATCGAGAGTATCTTCCAGTCTAGAACGTGCCGCAAATACACCATATATTATTTGAAATCGTGAAAAAATACAAATTCAGAAAAGTAAATTTAAATGAAACAAATGGCTTTGAAAATATTTAAGTAATTAATCACCTCTCTCTATAATATTTCTGTCTTTTATTCTTTCTGTCTATACTTGTTTGTTTCTTTTCTTATTTTTATTCATGATATTATCCTGACGAAGAAACCATCGTTTTTGAAACATGTAGATATTATAACATTGATTATAGTGGTTTACACAAAGTAATTTGTTTCATTTCAATATAACGATGCCACAAAGTGAATTTACAAAGATTGATATTTCTATCGGTTTTAAATTTGGGTAGATATTATAACATTGATTATAGTGGTTTACACAAAGTAATTTGTTTCATTTCAATATAACGATGCCACAAAGTGAATTTACAAAGATTGATATTTCTATCGGTTTTCAATTTGGGTAGCGGGTATGGGTACCGCCGCCCCCGGGATACATTTATTGGATAACCGATACCTCTGCCATAGGTCAACCCCCGTGGTTTGCTACGTTTGATGACTTAGCAGGGGTGCCCGAGTCCATGTGGGGTGAGGTTTGTCCGGGTCTTGGCGGTGTATGCATCAGCCCGCCATTTGCGTGGCAGGCCGGATCGGAAGAGAGTGGTTGTGGGAAACCTTTTGATCTCTCCAGCCGGACTCTCCCAGAAGCTCGCCTTGCGATGTGGCGGGTTGCGGTGTGATCGCCCAGTGGGAGACACTGACCCCAGATTCCTACACACCCCTCATACCTTTTTCCTTCCCAGAACTTCCTCTCCTTCTTTTTCTCAAAATACCCTCCACATAGCATACCCAAAGATGATATAGACCCTAAGGGGAATTATTTTCCTCGGGGCCTCCTGTATGGAGCTAGTGTAAAATGTACCTACTGCTGTGTAGTAAACGTCATCCTTACCCTTTTCACGGTCAACCTACCAAATGAATGAATCTTCTGTTACATAAAAGATGGCCTTGAAGCACACTAACCTATCATCGAATTCTTTGACCCAGATTTCGAGTGTTTATAATATAATTTCATTATTTATTACAATCAAAAGTCTTTTCAAGTGTGGCTCTTGTTTAATTGAGTTTGTCTAAACCTTATGTGATGTTATCATTTATTCGTTATTTTGTTAATTTATTTCAGTCCACGTGAATGGTATTTCTCGGGCACTTTAAAATAGTAATTTGACATGCAATCGGCACCATATTATTGGCTGAATGTCTACTCCCTCCTATGAGAGTAGTTTCTTATCCTTATCACTTACATTGTTTAGCGACAATGCGTTTTCAAACAAATAATAATTTGTAAAGCGGATATGGGTACCGCTGTCCCGAGAACCATTTATTGGATAATCAAATCTCTGCCATAGGTCACCGCAAGTGGTTAGCTACTTTTGGTGATTTAGCTTGGGTGCTCGGGTTCATAGGGGTGAGGTTTGTCCGGGTCTTGGCGCAGATGCGTCTGCCCACCAACTACGTGACAGGCCAGATCGGGAGAGACTGTGTGATGAAGATGTTTTCATTTTTCCAAAAGGACTTCCTCTCCTTACTTTCCGAAAAAAACCCCGTGTAAAGCTGATGTAAAAAAAATGTGTAGGTATTAATTTTTATGAAGCTGCCGGTTAGAGGTTGATGCGGTAACTGCGGCTTTTCTAACGTCAATTACTCTGGCGGATCCTGAGGCCAGCATGATATCTGCGGCTCACCTCAGGCAATATTGAGAGGGTTGTCTTCCAGACACCAGTTGTACTTTGTGCATTTAAAAAATTTATTCAATATTTTTATTTTTCTTAATTTTTATGAGGTTTCTGCTCAATGGTCGATAATAACTGTAGAACTTCGCTCACAGTCTGAATTTCTCTAAAAGAAACAGAGGCGATAACAATGTTCAGTGATTATCGTCGAAATTAACCAAAATTAGCGCCAGATTTGGCTTCAATAAAGTTGCATATTTTAGTTGAACATATGCAATAAATATGTCAATGTCTATAACAAATTGCAGCAATAATTTCTTCATTGTTTACGTATTAAAAATGAGATTATTTTGCTTATGTTCAGTCTGCCGAAGGTGCAAGTAATTGTAATAATTTGAAAGCTATGATTATTCTTCTTACTTGCAAAGTGGATTGAAATTTATTGTTAACTAATATTTAACAATCAGGGTAGTGATACTGCATCCCTGCTTATTTCTAATAATAAGAACGAAACAGCGTTAACTAATTTACTAGAAGGGGTATTTTTCCAAGTTATTCAGCTAAACCAAAAACATCCAGGAGAACTTAAGATAATTTTTGGGTGGGGTGAGAAATTTGAGGTGATTTTCATCAAAATATTATTATTATTAAGATACTACTGTTGCACATTTATGAAAAAGTCTTAGAAAAAAAGAATTAGACTGAATTTTTTTTTAAATGTAGTTAGTAATCAGAGGGAAAAAGAAGCCGATAGGACCCGTTTAGAGTTTATACGTGCAAGAAAACTGAAATTACATTTAATCAGGAACTTTTAGCCCCCGTTGTCGAGGGGTACGGCTCTCGACTAGCAATCCGGAGATCGCGGGTTCAAATCCCGGCTCGCACAAGTAAAATTTTATCTGATTTATATGTGTTATTAAATAATTTACTAATTAAAAATAATATTTAGTATACTTACGGCTTGTTCCAGAGTAGATCGCCCAGGTGTTAGACCACCATTCATGATTGAAACTTGCTTAAAATAGCTTTAGCCGTGTTTGAATTTTTAGTAAGTAACATTTAAATGTTGGGATCAAGTATCATAAATTAATATCAAGACCATTGGGAGGTGATGTTGACAATAATCCTTATCTTTTTACGGCACCAACCTTCGACCAAGTATAATCGTACCAACCGATCATTAAAAGTAACAGGCAATGTTCCAGGAGGATGAATGAATCTCTTGCAACAGGCGGCCTTGAATGAACCCACATGTTTTGGGACATTCACAGAATTTTTGTTTATAACATTCATAATTCATAACTCATAACAAACAAATCTTTCATTAGAGGTTCAGGTTAGTGAACTAATGTTATTGTTACTGCAATATCAATCCTGAAGATTATCACATTTAGTTTAAAAATATATATTTTGATAACTTTCAGTATTTCAATAACAATGTTGTAAAACAAAATAAGTTTTATGTAACCGACTTCAACACGCTCTGAATTCGAATTCCCAATTGCGAAACAATCATTAACTGTCATTAAAACAATCATTAAATCATTAAAATAAAAACCTAAAAGTTTTGCATCTGTGTTAGTACTGTGATGAAATATTCTTAACTTGCTGGATCTATACCTATCTTCGAGATATTCACAGACTACCGTTGGGCATTTATGAAATAGTCGAAATTAGAAAATTAAAAAACGTACCTATCAAGAATTTGGCGATATAAACCAATAAGTAGATATTGTTTTTTTATCGTAATGTTGTAAGTTTATGTAGTAAGTAATCAGATGGAAAGGAAAGCCGATGTATCCCGGTTCTAGTTTTTTATGTTTTTTTAATATGAATACCGCACCGCAAGAGTCCCAACTGCTTCCGTCTGGAGTCAGTAACACTATAGCATTCCCAAATGGGGTGTGTTGTGATAGGGAGGAGAAGAATATGGGGAAGAGGAAGGTAGGGAAGTACCTGTCTATTCAGATCAGGTCAAACACGGCTGAAGCCATTTCAAGCAACTTTTCAATACTGAATGGTGATCTTACAATAGAGTTAAAGATACTTGTGCCTTCCACAAGTATCTTCAACTTTGGAACGTACCGCAAATATACTAGGTATAGTATATTATTTTTTATTAATTAATTGTGAAATAACACAAATTAATAAAATAAAATTTATTTGCGCACCCCGGGTTCGAAATCGCGACCTTGCGAATTGCGGATCAAGAGTCTTACCCCTCGACCACAGAGACCGTCTGTTAGTTTAGACTTGAAAAAACCGTCATCTTAAGTCGTCAATTATCAAGTCAGGGACTGATGGCCTGCGTGGTCGATAGAGAGTCGCTGGTTCAAATCCCGAATTGCGGAAGCAATATTTTATTTGATTAATTTGTGTTATTTTGCAATTTATTCTAAAAATAATTTGTAGTATATTTGCGGCTTGCAGCAGATTGGAAAATATTCTCAGTATCGCCCCGGTGTAAGACCACAATTCAGAATGGAATCGTTTGGTGACTAGATCTGAATTGCCAGGCATCCCCCACCTCCTTCCCTTCCCCCTTTACCTTCAGCCTCACAACACATCCCTATCGATGAAACTTGATTGGGGATGCCTTAGTCTCACTGGCTCCAGACGGTTGGGACTCTTGTGCGGTAATCACGTTAAAAAACGAACACGTTAATGGCCCCATATTATCTATTCGGACGACTGACACCTGAACATTCCAATTACTACTGTTACATTTTACAAAAACTTGCTAAAGCATAAAAAGCATGAAAACATGGTGTAGATGTACACTTTGGAAGAATTTGAGGTCAACTTAAAAGGTTCAATGATAATTGATTATTTATATGAAATCGCGTTAAGATGATAGACTTCGCTTTTCAGCCCATACAAAAAGGACGCCCGGGAAAAAACACTTTTCTACATCGAAAATTGCACAAAATAAATATATATTTTTTTTATACTGCCTTCTAGAGGGTGAAAACTATGTCGGTATGTTTTAGAATTTTCGATGCGTTTCGTATTAACGTAAACATTCACTGTCAAACATGTACGATTTATCAAAAAATATTATTTAAGGAAAAAGTGCTGCTAACTCAACTCTCATAAAGAATTATCAAATTATAAAAAGCTTCTAGACGTAGCTTAAAAAGACGTAGCTTAAAAGACGTAGCTTCTTCTTTCTAAAAACCATATATTTATATTAATTTATTTATTTTTCCGACCGGTTTCGCTTTCCTCAACTAAGCCCTAATGATGCTAGAGCAAAGCGAAACCGGTCGGTAAAATAAATTAATTAAAGCTCGTGGTTTTACACAAAAAGTGCCCCCCCCCCTGCCGTGGTGCCCGACACTACCGATATTTTAGAATGTGCTAAAAAGTTTGGGAAGACCACCATTCAGAATTAAAACGTTGATTGAAATGGCTCTAGCCGTGTTTGATTATCCAGGTACATGTAGATTTGAATAGTGAGGTACTTCCCCACCTTCCTCTTCCCCATCTTCTTACCCTTCCCACTTACCTTCAACCTCACAAAATACCCTAATTGGGGATGCCATGGTCTCACTGGACACAGGCGGTCGGGAACAGTTGGAACTTTTACGCGGTTTTCAAGTAAACAAAAAATCTGCCTTCCATATATTTTTGTACGTTGCCATATATTATATTGGTTTGGAAGGTTGCTAGATTTAGTTTATAAAATTCCGTGAAAGATAGTACAAAATATTTCAGACAGCCTGTCATAGATTATTATTGTATTTATAATACGTGATCATGTGTGTCACGCCACTCTATTATTATTAATTAAGAGAAAAACAATGAACTTCATTAATTAGTTATTTGAAAACTTACTTACTTGTACGTGTAAATAACTAAAATAAAACAACTTTCTCTTCAATTATGAGTATTTTCATAGTAAAAAAAATATATGTGAGATATTGGAGATGTGCGTGTAATGAGTAATGAGTAAGAATTCTTAGAATTGGACGCTTAGATGGTTTGGGCAAGAAGAGCCAATGATCTATGAAAAGGTTGTGAGGAATATATATTTCACGAACTAATGACAATTGGTAGAAGAAGTCGGGGATGCCCGAGGAAGACATGGCATGATCAAGTAAACCAAATTCTTGAGTCATGTCAAAAGACAGAATAGCAAAACGGTGTGAGAATGTGAATGAGGCGAGGAAGGAGTGTCTGTCAATACCGAGTTGTTTGGCGGGTTTCTCTGCCTACTCTGTTGGTTAGATATTGTTAAATAATATTTATTTATTATTAAAGGCAAATTTTTTTTTCTCCCGCGAACGAAAATGGAATAGTTACCTATAACTCGAAAAAGTACCTAGGGCGTCAGTAATGATAGATCTGATAAGCATTCATGCATTTTAATTAGATTTTTTTTCTTTGACAAAATACTATATTTAATGCATTCTTTTTCATTAAATGATTAAAAAAAAAATCAACGCATGTGTTTTTTTTTATGAATCACAAGATTCCCAACTGCTCCCGTCTGGAGCCGGTTAGACTGGCATTTCCAATTGGGGGGTATGTTTGTATGGGTATTTTGTATGGGTATGAGGCTGAAGGTGGTGGGGAGGGGAAGGATGTGGGGAATAGAAAGGTGAGAATAGAAAATTAAAAAAGAAATAACACAAATTAATTTTAAAGAAATATTTTCGCATGCCGGAACCTCTTATTTTATTCAAATTTCCGTGAATCTCATCTTTTAAAGACTACTAGCGAGTACCCAGCATGCGTTGCAATGCCACTCAAAGAAAGTGTTTGTATTGATTCTGTTTATTGGAGCCCTTATAGATACACAATATTTTTTGTTTTTGTGCGTACACGAATAAATCAGAAGGTTTTCCGACCCTTGAGCAGGCAACATACGGCAGTCAGAAACATACGCGGGTAAACTTTACAACCCAACCAAGTTTCATCAAAATGGGATGAAATGTATAAGAAATAATTTCATAGTGCTAGAGCTCACTTGCACTATATATGTATATATATGTCATGTACACGAAAAATCACAAAAGTTTCATCTGCTTTGCGAATGCTTTAGGTACCGCATAAGGGACAAACAGGGAAACATTCATTTTTATATTAAGATTCGCGTTTTTGGGTATCTACATTTATATATTTCATACGCTTTTAATGTAATTCTAATTTTATTTTATGTAAATAATTAAATTTTTTAATCTGGTTATACTGAACTAAAACTAATAAGATTTATTAAAATGCTAACAGCTATTGTTTCCCGTTTCAGAACAGAAATCGTATAGTTAGGCCGGTAACGTAATTGCATCTATCTATATAAATTGTCAATAAAAAAATTGTCGCAAAACCAAAGATAAAAAAAGCTAATACGCCAAGCTACCGTTTATGTGCTTCAATTATTTTTGTGTTTTCCAAAAACCTACAGAATAATTAAAGATATAACATCAGATTGCAAAAAAATACAAGAAATGGGTGAGATATCTTTCTCTGAAGTCTACCATTTCTTTATAATTAATAGGTCATAATTATTTCTACTAATTAGCACTTATATCTAGAGTTCATAATTTAAAGCTAGCTTAAATGCTTTTTATAAGTATAAATAATAAATAAACTTAATATTTTTTTATATTATGAGAAAACCCAACATGCCATTGCCATGGTTCTAACTACCCGGAGATGGTGGGAACAATACACATCCAATTGGAGACTGTTGTGATGCCGAATGAAACCAGGGAGGAGAAGAGCAAGGATGGGAAGTTCCCACCAATACAGATCTAGTCACTAAACAAATCTGATCACACTTCAAGCAAAGTTTCAATTCTGAATAATAAGTCTCAATAAATATCATACCAATTTAATAAATTTTCAGTGCGCATCGCCGCTGGGTTGATTAGAGTCGGCGACGTATGCGCCAGTCATGTTGGCGCCTTCATATTTTATTATTTACCTATAAAGTCGTCCAACCAAAAACATAAAAAAATAAGCGGCAACGTTGTAGGACGTCGGTTTGTCGCAAACATGAAATTATATATATAATTGGACGCTACATTGTTTACTACATGAAAGAAAGTATACGCAGGATGCTGTACTGCATTTAATATAAAAGGAGTTCAGTTTGATGGGACGATAAAGGGCGTTTTTTTCGTTTTGTATATTTTCAAATTAATGTTTTTCAAAAATTTAAATACCTAGCTATAATCAAACACTTAAAAGATAGTATATACTTTAGTTAAAACTATGTAAAATCAAGTCCTTCTGGTGGACGCGGTAATGTCGATTAGATGAAAGGATGCAGAAATGATAGCGGGATGTATATATATATATATATATATATATATATATATATATATATTATATATATTATTAACTCGCTACTAATCCCCAAAGCTGCCTATGAAATCAAGAAAAATCGATTTCGAGGCATATATTTTATCATTTAAAACCCAAATAAATAAAGTAGCATCCGTACTACACATTTGATTCACCTTTCGAATTAAAAAAAACGTTCCTTTTCGTTAAATATTATCGAAATTTAAGTTTTGTATGAAAGAGGCTGCGCAGTTGTTCCTCTTAAAGCGAAATGTCTTGTTATATAACTCTCACATTCGTTTTGTTCCGTTCCCTGTTTCAAAATACAAATTTTGTTTAATGTTAAATAATAAACCCCCAATTTTATACTATGGTAGGTTTTATTTTTTTGGGATAGTTTGAAGAAAGTTTCATTAAAACCAGGAGTTTCAAATAAACAAATAAAGATTACGAGATTATTGAGATTAAGAAAATAAAAATTTTATGTAATTCATTGATGAGGTCGTCTCTTCCAATGAAATTAACTTTTTATTACTAGCTTATTATATTAATTAGAGCACGCTGAAGACATAATTTATTAAATTTACTTAATATCAGGTATCAAAGATGGTTCTAAGCTGTCAAAACGTCTAGTTCATTTTTGTCCAACAGACCAATTTTCGTGAAATTAAATTAAGTTTGCAAATGTTCTCAAAAAGCCTTTATTTATGCGATACTCGTTCAAAATAAATTATAAACGATTATTTAAGGGGTTTTTAAAACGCACTTTGTCTTACGTCCTCCAAAAAAAAAAAAAAAATTAAAGTGCCATTTCTCCCGATTCGCGTTTTGGTCTGTTGGATAAAAACGAACTGAAGCGACGATGTGTCATCTGAGTCGCTAATATTATCTTCAAAGATTAAATATTCTATTTTGAGGTTTAACCATAGACATATGAATATTCATAGACCAGAAAATAAGGAAGAGGGGTAACACTAACTGGTAGCGGGACGCAGAGGGATGATTTGACTGTAACGATATGTGATTCGTTAATAACTAATTCTGACAGTATATAGGCATCTCGCATTATAATATCACCATTTAGTCCTTAAAAGTAAAATCTGCTTTTGAATGAATAGACCTTTTAACACGGGAGCACGAATTGTTTGCCTGGTTTGAACAAACTTGCGTAATCTATATAAAGCGAAGAAAGGTTCGCTTGTTTTGGGAGTCGAATATTTTGTTACCGTATTTAGTTAAGGCACTTTTACAAATGTTTCATAATTTACTTACCCCAGTAAACAGCAACGTGCACACGACGGGACTGGGAATTTCGGTTGGCAACGCTCGTGTTTCTCGGTGTGATAAAACTGATCATATTATATGATGTGAATAAGCTTAAAATAAAGACAAATAATGCCTACCTACGAAAATTGGGTTTATACTCTTTTTCACTTCTATTTTTACATGTTTTAATAGCAGAAATTACCATTTTTGATTTGATGAGAGCTCGAAGCTAGTCCGCACAAGACTGATGACGTCACATTTTCTAGATTCACGCGAACCTATACGCCAGCCCAGCCGGTTCCATGATACCCGTATTAAGAAGGGGGAAATAATACGCTCTTATCACTTAGGGCAGGTCTATACATAATATGTCTATCGGTTTTACTCTTTAAGTTTATTGAAAAAAAAAATTAATCAATGTTCAAGTCCATTCAAGCTTTGGACGAAAACGCCACAAATATCAGGCAATAAAAGCATTCAAAAATCTTTCATTAAATGAGGGATACAACAAAACATTTTGTGTACATGAAAAATTAAAAGTTGGATTAAAAAATCTTAATGGTCAAAATTACAAAACTGTTTTAATTTAAATCAATAAAACATGTGTGCCCAATACACAATACGATCACAATACACACTTAATTATATAAATTCGTACACGTCAAATACGAGTAGAAAATATAAAATCCAGAACTAAAAAAAATGTAGGCTGACAACACCAATTTTACTGTCAAAATGACAATGACACTGTTTGTGTAGAATGTTGTAAGTAAATTTTTTAATGCGCTTTGTATAAATATGTTTAAACACCGATACATGTTTTAAGTATGATTTTATTAGCTATCATAGTTGTTTTTTTTGCAGTTAATTCAAAAAGTTCCCACAGGCAAATTGTCAAGGAGAGCGAAACAAATGGGGGTAAATTCGAAACTTAAGGCGAAATAAAAAAGGGTCGCACTTAGAAAGCTATAGATAGTTTTGACATCAGTACTATTCGTCATAGGATACATAAATTTAGGGGGATAATCTAAAGCCCAGGCAACGCTGGATAATTTTTTTTTTTTACATGAGCTCCACACAGGAGGCCCTGAGGAAAATAATTTCCCTCAGGGCTTTGGGGATGCTATGTGGAGGGTGTTTTTAAGGGAAGGAGAGGAATGAAAGGATGGTTGGGATTCAGTGTGTCCAGTTCATCCGCCGCTAAGACCTAGACAAACCTCACTACATGAACCCGGGCACCTGCTAAGTCACCAAACGTAGCGAATCACTTAAGGTGACCTAGTATTAAATAAATGTGGACAAATTCTTAACTGCTTTTTATTTTACTACAATATCGTTATTCTTCACTGTGTTAACCAAAAATTGGGTTAATACACATATCGATTTTGCATTGAAAAAATAGTTTTCCCGCTTTTATGTGTTTTTGTTTTTTTATAAAATTGTAGGTTATATAGATTTCAGTATTGCCATTTGAAGAACAGTGGCGCCCTCCTACGTTTTCTACTCTTATTTGACAGACAAATACCTTATTTTTTTTGTTTTCTTTACCGACATTATGTATTTAATTTTAAAATTTCATCGCATTGTAATTTATTCTTTTTCTATTTATTAATTCATGTTTGAAATTTGAGGTCCACATTATCATATTAATGTTTGAAAATACAATAACATATTGTTGTATCAACAAAAATTTAATAAAATTTGAGTTCTAATCCGCAGATAGCATATTCTCGCTGATCTATTTCATTGATACTACGAAACAGATCAGGTGGGATTTTGGCATGATATTTCTAAGCCTCTTTTCAGATAACCGATAGAAAAACGTGTGCTTATTCCTTGATCCCAGAGATAACTGGAGAGTTTTTCGCTTAACAAAAACAGAGCTTTTGCTTTGTATTATTATGAAATTATTGGCGATTGTGTGGGTTTTGCGAAACATACATAATACATACCTATCCAATGCTTTATTCTCGTTTGGCCAAAGTTAGGAAAAAACACGTCGACGGCTGTCACGAAGTACGGAATATTGATTAATATAAAAATAAAACAAGCTAACATAAATCACACTCTGTTAAAATGTCGTTATTTTCAGTCAAATTAACTTCTTTAACGGAATATTTTATTGTTCACGTTTTGAATATTTTCTTGTTTTGAATGGGCTAGAAAAATTCATTCATATTTTACCGACTCGAAGATAATATGTGTACCGCTGATAGTTCAATTATAGTATCTTTCTTTCTCGCAAACAACGAATGATTAATGACCAACTCAAGTATAGGGGCTCCATCGAAGCCAGAGTCAAGTTAGCCTCAAGAAGCTGGGCGTACTGTACAGGGCCTGAATATACTTTAATAGTACACAATTGCTGCACAAATCGCAATCACCTTTGAATTTGGCAGCCACCTCTGGTCTGGAGCCCCAAAATACCTGAACAACAGAAACAGGCACGATTTGATAGAGTCCCCTTCGTCTTAATAAGCGGATTACAATCTTTAGAGCATAGGCGTCAGGTAGGTATGCCCTCCCGGTATTAAAATGAGAAAAGCTCAGAGGAAACACGCCAAACGCACGCTCAATATACGGTTGACATTTGTCACATGAGAACGGGTTGCTTCTACGACTCGTTCTTGAGCTCAACAGGTCAGCTGTGGAACGATTTGCCGGTCTCTGTGTTTCGTCCCTCCTACAAGATGGGTCTCTTTAAGACTCACGTTCATTCCTTCCTCCTATCAAAATGACCCTCCACACAATATCTTCAAAGATGACATAGGCCACATTTTCAATTTGGGATGCGGTAATGGGTACCGCCGCCCCGGGAACCATTTATTGGATAACCAACACCTCAGCCATAGGTTACCCCAAGTGGTTCGCTACGTTTGGTGACTTAGCAGGGCTGCTCGTGTTCATGGGGTAAGGTTAATCTAGGTCTTGGCGGCGGATGATCTAGACATACTGAACCCCAGATTCCCACCCAACCTTCATACCTTTTTCCTTCCCAGAACTTCCCCTCCTTCCTTCCTTAATACCCTCCACACAGCATCCCCAAAGATGACACAGGCCTTGAGGAAAATAATTTTCCTCAGGGCCTCCTGTGTGGACCTAATGTAAAAAAAAATAAAAGGCCCTAAGAGATATTATGTGTGGAGATAATGTTAAAAAATAAATGTAGGAATTAATTAACAACTTTGGAATAACATCATTCCATATGACCCAATGTCAATGTCCGGCGATAATAGGGCCTATAGAAAGTTGCCTTAGGGTTCATTATCACGTCAAAATGCTGCGTCAGATGAGACCTTGAAGAAAAGTTATAAGAGAGCTCTTAGCGGCAGGGTCATATAAAGTAATTGAGGTTCGATTGTTTTTACAAAATGACTATTACTTCGTCATGACGGAAATATAAAATGGTTTATGGTGTATTTTTGAAGAGGAAATGATATACTAAAGTATGTCATTTGTGTCTAAATATGATTTTGTCTAGAAATATATTACCTATTACAATTCCCAAACTTTCGTGTTTGCTTTTAAAAAGAAATTAACAGAGTATCCATCTTTCTGTCACAATTACACTGTTGACAACTGAGGTTACATGCTTAAAATATGTCATATTTAAGTGGATAGACAAATTCTAGATAATAAAATAATACAACTGACTGACCGGTATTTGGGTTATTCAATTTTTTATTTAGTCCTGCATCAATAGCTTGAATATGAAAATGGTTTAGTGCCATACAAATCTGTTTTAAACCAAAAACATTTTTAAATTTTAATGTGATTAAGAATTGAAAAAATGATTAGAAAATCCAAAATAAATTTGTGAGAAAATGCAAAATTTATTTTAAAAATTTTCTTTGACAGGAGGCGTAATGGAGGAATAACGCAGGAATTAGTTTAAAATTATGCATGCATGTGAATGAAGCAAGGAAATAGAATGACAATTACATGCTTTCAGACAAGATATAAAATGAATACAAACATCGTTTAATATTCAAATTTAGATTTATAAATAATTTTTCAAACCCCGCGAAACGACCAAAATCTAGCGGGGTATGTATTATACCTCGGTTTTGTCAGTTGGGTCTTTCCTACATGGGTCCTTCTCGGGATTGTGCTTCTAATGAAAAAAAAATTTAAGCCATAATATTTTGTCATTGAAGAAGAAGATAACAATAATAATTTCATTTTTTTAAATATAAAAAAGAACAAGACACAGAAAAGTAATAAAAGATAATGGTATATATAATATTAAGACGTAAGGTTCTGGGTTCGAGTCCCAGTTGCAACCATTATCTTTTATTATTTTTCTGTGTCTTGTTTTTTTTTAATATTTAAAAAAAAATAGATTATTATTGTTATCTACTTCTTCAATGATAAGTATATTACATTGATGGGGATAACCTTCAAAAGTTAAAAGGAGAGTTTTTCTTATAAAAAAAAATACGTAATATTTTGGACTCAAGTTCCTAATTCCTGGTTCAGCAGTTTTTTATGGAGTTATTATTTCGTGCTTCGAAACATGTTTGAATTGAGTATTAAATTAAGATGGGAAGAATCTAATAGAAGGAAATTCATAAATAATAAATACCTCCAGCTTAATATAAGGGAGTGCTCACAATACCTACATAACGTACGTCAGTACGAACTGACAAGAACCCTTGTTACAAAATGCACACAATGAATAATTAATTATTTACTGTGTGTACTGGGATACTAGAGGGAGAGTGTTCACCATTAGTCTGAAATATATTTTTTTTGCCATGCGACTATTGAATACAATACCTTTTAAATTCACATTTATCTGTTTAGGGTTTTCAGAAACTGGTGACAATTAAATTAAGTTGATATTTCGATAAGTGGATGTTTTTTTTACGAAAAATGGTTTGAATTACTACTATGAGACGTGAATGACTGCGATGTTTATTTATTTATTTATTAAATGAATTTTATGATGAAGTGTACTGACAATATAATAATTGATGATATTGAAATTTACAGTTAACGCAGCAATGAATTTATGATAATTAAGTTAACATTAAAAATAAAGGCTTGCAAAATATTTTGAATCAGTATTTAGCGACAATATTCCCAAACTTGATATTTCCTCTATAGCTTCTTCGTCATACAATGCTTTACCTATACAAATTTACGAAATTAGCGATGACGATATTGTTGCCGCTTTTCACAAGCAAAAACCTAAATACTCTGTCGGCCCAGATTTTATACCACCCATCATACTAAAAAAATATTCAAATTATTTTATTCAACCCCTAAAGCACATTTTTAACCTTTCTATTCTTAATAATATCTTTCCTGAAAAATGGAAACTAACGAAAGTCACGCCTATAAACAAAAAGGTAAAAAGTCGGCAATCGATAATTATAGACCTGTACGCTGCCCTAGTGCTTGTATGTTCAATAGACCATTTGCAAATTTTACAGGGGACGTTTGTTTTTGTTTTTTAAAGGCAAATTCTAAATAATTCTCGACTTTAGTCATTTCGTTTTATACATGTCTATTGAATACGGTATAAAACGAAATGACTAAAGTCGAGAATTATTTAGAATTTGCCTGTAAAAAAACAAAAACAAACGTCCCCCGTAAAATTTGCAAATGGTCTATTGAACATACAAGCACTAGGGCGGCGTGTAGCTGTCTTATCAGCACCCGCAAAACTCTTGGAAACCATAATTTATTCACAAATATATAATCAAACAAAACATTCACTCAACGAGAATCAGCACGGATTTCGCCCTACTCTATCACCCTAAACAAACCTAATGAATCTCACTACATATATCAATAAATCTTTTGAAAATTTTGTACATGTCGATGTGATTTATACAGACTTCGAGAAAGCATTTGACAAAGTCGACCATGATATTTTATTATAAAAATTGAGTGACATCGGATTCTCTCAGAATTTTTTCGTAACTAGCTACTTACTCAATCGTCGTCAATATCTCAGTTACGGACACCAATTTTCTCACGAATACAAAACCAACTCCGGAATTCCCCAGGGATCGAATTTGGGACCCCTCCTCTTTCTTTTATTCATTAATGATATAGGCAAGACCATTAACCGATCATAATATCTCCTCTTCGCTGATGATATCAAACTTTTCAGAGCTATTAAAAGCTATGAACAAATTACCCTTCAGCATCCAGAAGTGCAATGTCATTACATTTACAAGATCCAAAAATACATTTCTATTCCCCTACCAGATTAAAAAAAAATATTATCACGCAAAAATGAGATTAGAGACCTTGGCGTGATTTTTGAAGCAAATCTCTCTTTCAAATCCCACATATTTGACATTGTCTTCCACGCCAACAAAATGCTTGGATTTGTTCTTCGTAATGCGCGATCATTTACTAATGGATTTGCAATACGTCGAACATACGAAGCACTTGTTCGTAGCATCCTGGAATATAGCTCCATTATTTGGGCCCCTTCTGAACAAAACCATATCCTAGAAATAGAAAAAGTACAAAAAATTTTTTGCGTTACCTATATATGAGGGAATATACGTACTATCCATTCCTGTATCCATCCTTGTTCTTAACAGGGATGCTCGATTTCAACACCTTAGAAGCCCGCAGAAAAATATTTTTAGGTAATCACTTTTTTAAGCTAATCTCTGGTGTCATACTCAATCCGCCTATGTTGAAAGAGGTTAATTTTTACGTCCCTGACAAGTATACTCGTGGGAAATCCCATGCACTTTTTTATGCTCCGAAAGTGAGGACTTCTGCCTATCAGAACGCGTTAATAAACTGAGCGACTCAACTGCTTAACGATTCTGCATTGACCATCGACATTTTCAATATCACTTACAGACAGTTCAGCAACTATCTTTTAGCACATGTCAATAAGTAGTAAATCTGCCCTTGTGTACTTTGTAATTTATAATCTTCTCCATGATATATTGGTGTATAACTGTTTTATGGAGAACATGAAAAAATAAATAAATAAATATTAAATAAATAAATAAATATTATATGCTAATCGATGATAATGAAGATTACAGCTAATACAACTATGTATTTTTGATAATTAAGTTTACAAATAATTGATGATAATGAAGGTGATAGATAAAATAACAATGAATTTACGTCAATGAAGTTTACAGATAAAATAATAATTGATGGTAATGAAGTTAATATAATAATTGATAATAATGAAGTTTACGGATAATTTTTATATTTTAATTTAGATTATTAGTGTTATCTTCTTCTTTAAGAAAACAGAATTATTCGCTTTTTAGCTCGGCAAGGCCGCCGATGATGACAGAAGGCCTTTGTCTACTATTGGCAAAAGTGCTGCTTTGTTCACCTACCACACTATTGCAAGTTGTAAGGCGGTGTTTAGAAACAGTATTATTTACATACTAGAAACAATATTCTGGACACTGTGTACAATAACCATTGTAGTTTCTTTTCCAGACCTACTACGAGCCAATGTATGAATAGTATTTGGAATTCTGTTATAAAAATATACTAAATCATCAAAAAAACTTGGAAAGAGGCAAAATGACCATAAAAATTATTTTGGATAAATTATATAACTAACATAAAAATATCAATATTCGTGCAAGCGTAGGAAGCAAATAAATAACACTACACGAATGTTTTGACTGTTCCATTTTTCTGACTTTTGACACGAAGGTTCTCAAGGGATACTAAACGATTTAATTCTTTTGATCCTGTCATGTCTCATATTTTATTTGACACTCCCTTCCGTGTCCATCGAATCTACTTGTCAAAAATATGCAAGCATTCAATTCGAGGGTGTTCATTAAGTTAAAACTTTCTTTGTAGACAGTTGAAATTCGTGCAAAAAATATAGCAGTGGGTGGAAATTTATTTATTTCCTTTTTTTTTCCCATTTTTTATTTACATGTTTACATTATAGCTCAATAATAATTAGAAAGGGAAACCCACTAAGGCGCAGCCTGTGCGTGGGTAATATAAGTTTTTACATTTTATTTTTGTACCTAAAAATAACAGAGTGCATCAAAAGAATAAACCAAGATTAATATCTAAAAAATAAAAGAGGTAAGATTATAATTAAAAGTAAAAAATAAATATGGAAGCTACTAAAAATGTAGTAAAAGAAAATAAATTAAAATATACAGAAACAAAATTAATACAGAAACAAAATCAATATAACCAAACATTTAAATTATTTAAAATAAATTAATTCATTAAAATACATCACATAAGTGTCTCATTAATGGGCTCTACACATAGTGCTGCGAACAGCCGGCTGTAAACAGCTGGCTATTGTCTCCTGTCTCTCTTTTCCTCGTGCGAACCCGTAACATTCTGTTTCACGTTGTCTTTTGTCTCTTTTATTAACACAACAAATTCAATATCTCCATCTCTTTTCATCGGTTAGTACTAACGGCAGACGGTTTCTTCCAATTTGCAGTCAACGTGAAACAGAGTGTTACGGGTTCGCATGGGAAAAAAAGAGACGGGAGACATCCTCCAACCTTCGATTTTTAGCCAGCTGCCAAAAGCTGCTGTTCGCAGCATGGTGTGTAGATAGTATAAGTCTCAACTAATAAGGAGGTAAATATAGTGAAACGAGTGAGACCAACTCTCAATGAACATATGAAACAGACAAACACTTAAAACAAAAAAAATGTAATGATAAAAATTGGGTCTTGAAACCAGGTCCTGTAGTCTTAACAGGATTAGAGGACCTGAGTTCAAGTTTTTTTAATTTTATTTATTTATTAAAATAATTTTATACATAGTGTAGATATTGTGTTATTTTGCCCGCCATGCTAGGTAAATATAATACTAGCTAATATTAGCACTCTAGCCACTATGACTATGCGTATGACTATTATTTTTATTGACAGGTGTCAATATTATCTTTGATATTATAAGATTAACTTGAACAACATCAAATTATAATATTTAAACATTGAAGACATTATTAGCGACTCTCAAACAATAATTTGAGGCAGTAAAAGATTCGGTCCCTCATTAAGAGGCTGGACTTTGAACGACACGCGGAACACCCGCGTCTGTCATTCTGTCCCACTCACAATAAGCTCACGCACACTTACAATACATGCTAATGCGAAATGTGCGAATGAGACAACGCTCAAATTTACCTACAGAAATCGCTCGAAAAAGGGTTTATGGAGAATACTCTTTTCTACACCGAAACTTTCACGAAATTGAAATTTTAAAATATATATGTTTTTTAGAAAGAAGAAGCTACGTCGGTAGCTTTTTATAATTTTATAATTCTTTATGAGAGCTGAGTTAGCAGCACTTTTTCCTTAAACAATATTTTTTGATAAATCGTACATGTTTGACAGTGAATGTTTACGTTAATACGAAACGCATCGAAATTCGAAAACATACCGACATAGTTTCCACCCTTTAAAAGGCAGTATAAAAAAAAATATTCATTTTGTGCAATTTTCGATGTAGAAAAGTGTTTTTTCCCGGGCGTCCTTTTTGTATGGGCCGAAAGGCGAAGTCTATCGTCTTAAGATAGCAGCCAATAAAAATATATATTAGGAAATTAAGATAATGTTGGTTGTTATTTGTCGATGTTTGATACAATTAAATATGACAGGCAGGGATACAGTCGAATTAGCTCAATGGTTAAGTCAGAACTATTAGAACAAGGCTAGTGTCCTGGGTTCAATTTCTAGACGCAACTAAACTAGATCTAGACTAAACTCGCTATCCTGTGTCCGCACATTACACAAAAAATCTTAAAAATTCGTTGCCAATGGCAACGCAAGCCGTGACTCGCAACTCGCCGTGCTAGTTGCCGTGGTCGGCCGATACCAGGTTGCCCAGTTGGGTAACTGACGAGTTCATCGAAAATCAATTAATCGAAAGCAAATTTACAAAATACAGAAAAAAAGGTTAGGCTAGATTAGGTTAGATTAGGTTAGGTTAGGTTAGGTTATGTTGAATTTTAGTTAGTAGAACTCGTTTTCGATGAACTCGCCGTGAACCCCTAGTTGCCATTGTTAGGCCAGTTTTGTTGTAAGTTTTCTTTATGTTTTTTAGTCGCCAGCGCCAATATGACAGCGACAATAGAGTGAGATGACACCTGAAGTGTTTCTTCCTTTGGTTAAACGAGCTGAGATAATGACTAAAATCGAAAAAATTGAGTAGCACTGCGATGGAGGTTTGGTTGGAGACCGTAGCAGCCCGCCAGATTTAGTTTAGTTTCAGTTTCTCCGTGAGCGGAGGGCTTTACGGTTTTACATTTTTCCAAAATTAAAAATAAATACAAAGTATTGTTATGAGGGCAGTCCAGTTACGAATAAAAATAAATAAAAAAAGGATTATTATTACTATTTGCCCCTGAAAAATGGATAACTAATTAATTTAATAAATAAACAACCATTATTTAAACCATTCCAACTTCTATTTAGGCAACTCCACTGCATCATGTTCCCCCAGACACGAGATACGAGCTTCTAACAGCGAGGCAATATTACCATTTCGTTGTTGCAAGTTGATTCCATTGCGAATAGACATTTCTCCCACATCAGCGGTATTTCAAATTCGCACAGAACAACAATAGACCGCAACCAGCCGGCGAGGGAGGCGTTTTATCTTCAATTTCACCAGTCTACCCAACTACCCAGCAGTCAGCAACACAAAAAAAGAAAACCGACAGAAATTCGTTAATTTATTTATATGTGAGTAAATCAAATAAATTATTTGGTTTTATTGTAAGATCAACCAACTGTTCAAGAATTCTAATAGCCTAATAATTCGTTAATCCGTAGTGTTCTTGAGTACGAGTCAACTCAAATTCAAAGCATATTCGAGGTGTATAGTTCATTGAACGATAGAAACAGATAGACACACAACCGAAAATAGTATTTTTGTTATTAAAAATAATATTTTGTTAACGTGTCTACGTATTTAAACTGACATAATTTCATCTGAATATTCAGTAGCTATCAACTCTCCAAGCTCTTTTTATTGGATATTAGAAAAACTCAGGTGCATGATAGTTAATGCAAGCGAAAAACAGTTACGATAACTTTAAAAAGCTATGGAGAAATCTATACCTAGCGTTTCATTCAACAATTATCGCTTATTATATATTTTTTCACCTGCAAACAACCAATTTTATTTTTATATGAGAAAGGCATGTAAGTGCTAACTCTCTCACTAGGTAGTTTAACAATTTATAAATTTTTTTTTTTGGACTGAAGAATATTACCTTCCTGACCACAAAATAGAGCAAATCTGGCTTCCAAGTGAGCCAAATACCGAATATAAACCATTTATTTTACACATTCAATACTTTAGAGTCATCGAAATTCAGAGAAATGCGTATACTTCCGCGTATGATTGCCACACAAAATTGATAGAAGGCATTTTCATTGTCAACGAGGCTGTCTACCATGTTTTAGCCTGATCGGTAATCGGCAAGTTGGTTAATTACCAATTCCAAAATTCACTTCATTCATACATTCATTCAAGAAAACAAAAGTGAAATTTATATAGATATATTTTAAAATACATTTGTCGTACTAAAACGAAAACAACAATGCATGACATTCTCGTTAACCTGCTCCAGAAAAAGCATAAAACTTTACCTGTCTAACCAAAAGTAAACCTACTTTCGAACGGGGAACAAATTGCGAGAAGCTTTCAGAATATTTTACAAAGAAGCTGTCACACGTCTTTTAGAGCGATGTTCCGATGACATGTTATGTGGTTTAGGACCTGTTGCATAATATTTATTTATTGACGTTTTTGAATGAAGCGACGTAGCATAATAGTTGATGTAAATGTAGCCGCAAATATATTGCTAATCAAAAATAGAATATATTCAATTAGAATTTATTAAATAAATATGGCGATTCAATGACGCAACTATGGGAATGTGAACAGTGGACTTGAAAAGGGGATCTGACTCACTATGACTTCCTGAGTACGTTCTTGTTATGATATTGTCGATAGATTGCTTGCCTTGTTAACATCGCACAAGTCTCCGCGGGATTCGATTTAAGATGAAGGTATACGCCAAATCACTATTTAAATTCGACCGGTCAGTGGTTGAGTGGGCGTTGCGTTTGGGTCCCACCCAGGCGTTCCGTGTTCGATTCCTCGGCTGGCTAAGTCCTCCACCACAACAGAAGCAATATCTTCCGCTTAGTGTGGTGGCAGTAGTAGATTTTCAAATGTTTTGGGTTATTCGTAACCCGGTAATATTTGTCTTTCATTAAAAAAAAAAAAGTTATATCTTCACTACTGGTCAGTTTACATTAGAATATGAAAAAATATGTTGTGGATACGTTGAAGCTTTTCCTACCTTTTCCATTTAATAAAATCATTAAAAACGTTACAAAAAATATATGCTTTAGGAACTAAATAATTTGTTTTTTCATTAAATAAATATGAAGTTATATAAGACACCACTTTTTAAAAATACCCCTTTATGGCTAAGATTATTTTTGACTCCATCCAATGACTGAATTTTTTAAATTTTTGTAAAATTTTCATAAAAAAATAAAAACAACTTTCTCGTGCAGACAATACAAAAATATGCGGAGTTCTAAAGGGGTAAGAAGTCAAAAAAGACTTCATTTAGTTCAGTAGTTCCTTTAATAGACGGCCTGTTCCTTGGGATTTATTATTGCACACATAGGTAATATTGTCAGACAGGCTAGATTTTGAAAATAGTAAGAAAGGATGAAGAAACTTAAGGTAACGTTGGATTATTAACTGCAAAGAATCTACTACTATGGGAATCGAATCATCACCGAAAGTGATCGAAATCATACGGAAAAAGCACTATAATAACTTTACATTATTTGCTAGATCGCAAAAAGCAATATCTTCGAACTATATACAAAAGTTGTTTTGACAAGTGAATTAATGGCAGGAAAAATAGTATAGGAGGGGAAAGGAGTTGGTAAAAACAGGACTAGAGAAAGTTAAGAACTCTGTTGCTGGACAGAGTTACGTGGGGATAGGAAAATAATTTACCGAGGGTATTTAAAAATACTCATATAATATGCAGGTACCAATAATGCAGCAAATATGCAACAGATTTAACTTAACAACTGATCTATGAATTTATAAACAAAATCATTTTCCTTACTGCCTAATTCGCCAAAATCTAAACTTACCATTTTCGAATGCCTTATTTTTTTAACATTACCTCTATGCAGGAGGGGCTGAGGAAAAAAATTCTCAAGGCCTTTGTAATATTTATGTTCAAAATTGTAAATGGTAGTATAGACAGTCCCGATTTAATTAACCTCATTGAATTTCATATACCTACGAGAGCTACTCGTTCTAAAGTCCTGTTTAAATGCAACAACACCAGGACTGCGTATTCCAAAAACTCACTTGTACCTAGGTTGCATGCAGTTAGTAATAGATACGCTGATGTAGCGGATATATTTAACTGCACGGAAAGTAGATACAAGAGGGCTATGCTATCTTATATTTTCGATCAATATTAATTCAATCTATGTTTACCTTATTTATACTATAGACTATGGATATATTTGTTATAATTTGATATATTCTCTTGCTCATATCTCTGATGTCACTTCACAATCAAATGCCACAGTTAATTTGTTATTCTTTATTTAAAATGATTGCTAATATTTTCTTATGGTTCTAATTGTGTCATGTAACTACTGTTAATGGTATATTCTACCGTAGAAATTAAATAAATAAAAAATAAATCTTTGGAGATGTTATGTATTCTGTCTGTTTAACTGTTTACAGAAGGGAAGGAGAGGAAGTTCTAAAATGGAAACAGGTATGACGGAGCTGATGACGTTTAAATCCATCGCTCCGGGGGTCGCGGGTGTCCGGCCAAATTGAGTGGTGTTGGATATCCAATAAGTGGTTCCCCGGGCGGCGGTACAAATAACCGCCTCCCATATTAAACGCTAACATATTTGGAGAAACACATAGTTGAAGGGCTTGAGAAGAATCGTATAATTATATCTACAAACCACAAACTTATTTTATGGCATCATTTTAATTCAAAATTAATAGAACACTTACGCCGTTCTTCCATGGAGCTACGTTTCAATACTATTATTAGTGTTTGAAATCACTAGCAAAATTGTATGACAGGTAGCGGTAGCGTCGCTTGTAAATAGCTACGTGAACGATGGGCGTTAGGTTTATACAAGTTTATTGTTTAAAATACCTACATGCTTCGTAAGCAATGCTCTTACTTCATCAGGGTTTACTTAAAACATAAATTTCTATAAATTCTATAATCTTAATCCTAAACATGCGAACACCTCAGCACAGGTTCTCCCAGTCAGGTGTTCACAAAATGCTACAATTAACCTTCTTACATACCTTTTCACATCCTGTTAATGAATATGAACTTTTTTTTTACTCCTATGCCTATGTAAACCATTGTAATTATTTGGTAAATGTATGTACAAGTATAAAAATAAATAAACCCTGATGAGGTAAGCATTACCTACCAAACGTGTTGGTTTTATAAACAATATACGTGGTTAAAACTAAGTATTCTGTAAAAATTTTAATATTATTATATTCCCGTACTAATTTGGACTCCAAACAAGTTTCGAAAACTTTGAAATGCAATCTAAGAATCTCTTCCAAGTTTCGAGGATATATCTAGATATGTATTGTATTTTGTTTATTTATTATTTGATCTCCATAATAATATTTCGTTCGATTTTGAAAATGTGTTGAATCGGCGCCCACTTACCCATTGCAGAATGTGGAATTTTCGCGAAATAGAACTGTGGAAGTGGAAATTGGATGAGTTTCAACGTAAATATATCGCTGGCAACTTCTTGTGGAAAAACGGTTTACTGCGAATACTATGCTACCCATTGCCAGTATGTAAATTTGTGGGGATTGTAACGCAAACAATACCGCGGCGTAAGTGCGCGGTCGGAAGACGGATTTACCAATATATCACGTGGTTATGTGTCTTGTTTCAATCGGGGAACGGAAGTACGCACTACCCATTGTTACTCATATACTTTCATTATTGTGTCAATCGGGGAGATTACAATTTGTTTCTTTTTTCTGTATGGAAATGTTTTATACGTATACATGCAAGGTACTTTCAGAGAATTTTAGTGAAAAGCTTTTGTAATTTCCCGACGGAATGGTATAGAAGCAAAAACAGAAATCTCTTCTAACGAAATTTATTATCTTTAAACATGAAAAGATTTATGGTTTTTTTATTTTTATTATTTATTTATTTATTTATTAATGAATTTTATACATAGTGTACATATTGTGTTATTTCGCCCGCCATGCTAGGGATGTCCCTGTGTTATGGCGGGTGAAGTATGCAGATTATATGGGTAATGAAGTACATTTACTGATAATATAATAATTATGATAATGAGGTTTACAGTTAATGCAGCAATGAATTTATGATAATGAAATTTACATATAATATAGTAATGGATGATAATGATGTTTACAGGTAATAAATTTAACAAGTAATTTATGACAATGAAATTTACAGATAAAATAATAATTGATAGATGAAATTTACAGATAATATAACAGTTATTATTGCAACCGAAACTGCTACGAATTACAGGTTCAAATGCACTTGTAAATGAACTGTAGATACTAAGAACAAAGCAAGATGATAAGATGTTTGCTGGAATGTAATATGTGTAGGAAAAACAAGGGATGCAAGGAAAAGGGATGACCAATCTCTTACCACTGTATTTTATTGGGGTAATTATCGCCATAACAAAACAGAGGAATACCAATATATTATTTACTTATAAATGCACTTTAATTTTCATTATTTTTCATACCATTTTTTAAAATTTAAAATATTTTCCAGCATGGTGATGGTTTAGGAAAGGTAGGAACTGGATAAATGACTTTCTTGTGGGAAATAAACATATCTATTTTCATTGTAAAACCAAATAGGAATTATAATTTTTTTAGCGCAGATTCATGAAAAATCATTGGATAGTCGGAATTCTTGACACATCAATTAAAGTTTTTAAAATGAAGATTAATAATTTTCGGTTAAACTATTTATTATTTTTATATTTTTCTTAGTAGATATAGAGATGTATGTAAAAATTTATTTATATCTTAATAAAGATTCAAAAACCAAAACAAACTTAATTTAAGTCTGTACAGTGAGTACAGAGCAGTCAGATTAACTTTATATAGATATAAAATTAATTAATGAAGACAATATTAACGAAACTCATTAAAAAATCTGAAACAGAAAAATCGTGAAAAGATCTGGTCACATCTGGGACTGGAACCAAGGACCTTCGGCTTTCCGGGCTGCTGCTCTGACCACTGAACCGATCAGCAGACCCTATCAGCAGCCCGGAAAGCCAAAAGTCCTGGGTTCAGAGATGACCCAATCTTTTCTTGTTACAGATTTTTGATGTAGTTTCGCTATTATTGTCTTCATTCATTAAAATATTACAATTTGAGTTTTGACTCATTAAGTTAAAAATAAAACTAGATATAAATTTATATTACAATTATATGCATGTACGCATATGTTTAAATTCTCAGAGATAACATTTTTATTAAGAGTGAAAGGTATTAAAATTTTTTTGTTTTTTATTTAATTACTGAAGACGCTGTTAGCGACTCGCAAACCAAAACTGTACACCGAAAAGAAAAAACAGAAAGAGATTCGATCGAATCTAGGAATTGAATCCAGCTGGGGCTCTGCTCTAACCACAGATAATTAAATATTATTTTTATATTGCTTCAACATTCTTTGCTTTTGGATAATATTTATCATTCCCAATACACCTACATACAATTTTTTGTACAAATATTGCGTTGCCTGAGGATTGCAGTGCAAAAAAAACAAATATTTAAATACTTAGTGAAATGAAAAAGTGTAAATCATGTAAGTGTATTCTTACAGAAAATATTTAGGGAAAATTCAATAGATTTTATCCATACTGTATTTTTTATAGTTGTAGGAGAAAACAATAAAATAAA
Source organism: Limnephilus auricula (assembly GCA_951813805.1). Lineage (NCBI taxonomy): Eukaryota > Metazoa > Arthropoda > Insecta > Trichoptera > Limnephilidae > Limnephilus > Limnephilus auricula. The sequence goes on along the minus strand of OX638406.1, from coordinate 23,705,156 downwards.
TATATATCTCGAGTAAAAACTCTCTTAGAAAATCATGTCTGATTATTACTTTCGTCAATACACAGATAAAAAAAAAATGAGTAAAATAATTTGAATGAAATGCAATCACTTAAGATTAAAACTTATTTAGGTACAAACTATTTTTTAAGACTTTCAAATCAAAGTTCTGCACCAGGCAGAGAACAATCAATAAAAAAATGAAAATTTATGTGAAAAGTTTGACCTCGTTTCTCTCGCTTTTACGAATTTACATTCCTTTTATTTCCATCTTGTATTCACCCCATATAACTTCTTCTTCGCAGCAAAACGGAGGTCAGGAAACCTGCATAATATAACGAAAAGTTGGCAAGGGGGCTTTATGCAATCAAACATTTAATTTAATCGGGGATCCGGGTCAAAGTTCCGGGCAGGTTGCATCAAATTTAATGCATACATATTTCATAAAACTAAACACATTATAATACGGGCAGTGACGGGGTAAAAGGTTTTTTCCCGTTTGTTCGAAGTCGTGTAGGAAGTGATAATGATTGTAAGTGGTAGAATATATATTTTTTTTATAGTGATTACCTCACAAGAGTCCCAAATGCTCCCATCTGGAGCCAGTGAGACTATGGCATCCCCAATTGGGGTATGTTATGAGGCTGAAGGTAAGTGGGGAAGGGAAGGATACGAGGAATAGGAAGGTGGGGAAGTACCTGGCTATTCAGGTCTAGTTACTAAACACGGCTAAAGCCATTTCAAGCAACGTTTCAATCCTGAATGGTGGTCTTACACCAGGGCGATACTAATCGTATCTTCCACTCTGGAACGTGCCGCAAATATGCTACATATTATTTTAAATAATTAATTGTGAAATAACACAAATTAATTCAATAAAATTTATTTGCGCACGCCGGGTTCGAACCCGCTGCCTTCGGAATGGGAGTCTAACGCTCTACCGCTGGACTACGCCGGCCGTCATAATGTTAGATAATGATTCTAAGCGTTTAGAATCGAAATTTCGCATTGCTTGAAATAGTTTTACACATGTTGGGTGACCAGATGTGGTACTTTTTTACCTTCTTGTGACCTCCACACTTTCCTTCCATACTCCCTTTAGCCATGCAACATATCCCAAGTGGGGATGCCATAGTCAAACAGGCTCTAGACCTCTGACAGACGAGCAGCAGAACCTACATTTTTTTAATATTAGCTCCACACAGGGGGAAAGTAATTTTCTCCAGGTCATATTTTAGCTTTGGGGATGCTGGGTGGAGAGTGTTTTTAGGAATCACAGGAGAGGAAATTTTGGTAAGGAAAAAGATATAAGGGGGTGGTAGGAATCTGGGGGTCGGTATGTCCAGATGTGACAGACGTATGAATCTAAGCCTCCCACTGCGGTGCAAAGCAATGGGTCGAGAGGGTCCGGTTCGAGAGGTCAAAATATCTCTTTCAATCAGTACCTCCCGATCGAGCTCGCCACCTAGACAAGGCTAGACAAGCCTCATCCTACGAACCCGGGCACCCCTGCTAAGTCACCAAGTATAGCGTAGTACTTGTAGTTACTTATGGTAAAGATATTTATAATCTAATTAATGGTTCCCAGGGTGGCGGTATCCATACACACCTCATATATTGTAAAAAATAGTTACATTAAAATAAACATTAAAAATGAAATGATTCTTTTATTCATGTCTTTTATTTTAGAAAATAGATCAAATAAAATACATTTTTTTTAATATCGTTGAATTATAATATTTATTGCAGAACACCAATAAATCTTGTTTACATTTACTTTTGAAGTGTATCCTCCGTTAAAAGAAATCATGCTTATGTATATAGTAAAAACATTTTCTAAACTTTTTTTGTTTTAAGTGCTCAGACATTTTTTTATGAAAACACAATATTATCGCCTCTGTACTCTCTGACATGGCACACAAAGTAACCATCCCTTTGTTAAAACATTACACTTTTTACCTCCTTATATCTTCCCTTCCCCAATTTAAGATTTTTGATCTTTGACAAACACAAACACTGTAGAAATTGCGCCGTAAAACATTTTGGAATAAGATTGCAAATTGATATATTCAGAATTTATCGTCTCTTACCTAAATTATTTGTAACATATTTTGACAAAAAACAAAATTTTATTTGACATTGAAGTAAGTGAATGTGACAGGAAGGACAAAAATGGAGAGAAAATATGAAATAGCAAATGTGGTAAAATATTGTTTTCGTTTTTATAAATATTGTATATAGCTGGAATATGCATCTCCTGTATGGTCTCCTGTTTATACTAGTAACTTACAATGCTTGGATAAAGTACAAATGAAGTTTTTTAGATATGACATATTAAATTTTTACGGCCAAAAGTATTTTTGATCATTTTGTTTTGAAGAGTTTTAATTTTCAATGTATTTTTGGTATTTATTTTTGGGGTATTAAGCTGTGTTGTTTAACGAACGTTTCGGACAGCTTAACCATCATCAGACACATCTGCCCTGACGATGGACACTATAACGCTGCCCGAAACGTTGGATAAAGAAGAAGGAAGCATAACCCAGCATATATCCCAAAAATAAATAACAAATATTTCTTAGATGTGTTCTGTAATAATTGATATCTGATATATGTATTATCTAAAAATACAAACTGCCACTACTACTACCCGGAGAACTAGTAATGATATTTATTTTTATTTTTAACTTCTTGGCGACACCGTCTAAGTGTAGGATGAATATTTATTTTTAATTTTAACATACTGAGTATACCTTCAAATTGTAATATTTTAATTAAGAGGCTAGACTTTGAACGACACGCGGAACACCCGCGTCTGTCATTCTGTCCCGCTCACAATAAGCTCACGCACACTTACAATACATGCGAATGCGAAATGTGCGAATGAGACAACGCTCAAATTTACCTACAGAAATCGCTCGAAAAGGGGTTTATGGATAATACACTTTTCTACACCGAAACATTCACGAAATTGAAATTTAAAAAAATATATATTATTTAGAAAGAAGAAGCTACGTCGGTAGCTTTTTATAATTTTATAATTCTTTATGAAAGTTGAGTTAGCAGCACTTTTTCCTTAAATAATATTTTTTGATAAATCGTACATGCTTGACAGTGAATGTTTACGTTAATACGAAACGTATCGAAAATTCGAAAACATACCGACATAGTTTTAACTATGCACCCTTTAAAAGGCAGTATAAAAAAAATATATTCATTTTGTGCAATTTTCGATGTAAAAAAGTGTTTTTTCCCGGGCGTCCTTTTTGTATGGGCCGAAAAGCGAAGTCTATCGTCTTAACCAAGGAAAAATCAAAAAATATACGGTAACATCTGGGACACAGCCATCAGTTTTTCGATTGAGTTCCGCTATTGTCTTCATTAATTTATGACATTCTTATACTTTTTAAATTATTGAATAACCTCAGAGACTGCCCTCAATTTGTAAAGTTTTCGTGTCGTTGTTAAATCTCCTTGAATACACCCTCTTTTTCACTGTGACAACCAGAGCACTAACTATGTATATCATTCACCGATAGTGCGATTTCACTGAACTGCCAATACATATACAAATCTTTTAGATATTTTTAAACTCTCTCTGTCCAGCATCAATGCAAAAATAATTAGTTGTGAATAATGTTTATGTATTGCGTTTCAAAATAATATATATATGAATAACGCACAACGTCGCCTTTTCTCCTAATTCTCCGAAGCCCGGAGCATGGGATTATGGTATCCCTGAAAGAGGTATGTTGTGAGACTTAATGACGTGGGGAATGGAAGGAGACAGGAAAGAGGAAGGTTGTGAAGTACTGGCGAATTTGATCTGGAAACCAATTTACCAGTGGGAATGCTGTCTTTGTTCTAGAGCTATTTGAATGGAAGAATCTGTGGGGAACTAGAAACATTGATTCCTTCGGCACCGGTGCACAGTCGGGAAACACGCCAAAACGCGTTCAACATTCGTATAGAATGACAGTTGACAATATGTGTCACTTGAAAACGGCTCGATTTACCGACATCTGTAAAGATGATAAAGGCCCTGAGGGAAGATATTTTCCTCAGGGATTCCTGTGTCGAGTTTATGTAAAAAAAAACAATTTGTATTAATTTATTATTCCACCTACAAAAGACGTTATTCTCTGAAAGAATATTGTGCCAGAAACAATTTCCCTGATAAAGAATATGGCTTTAAAAATTTTGTTCTAAACTTTGTAGATAAAATATTATTCTTTGCATTGTACCTTATAGGAATTCTGCGCGAATTTCTTATTTATCGTTTTCGCCCCGGTTTTTTCGATCAAATTACGGAATGGCGCTTTTGCATTTATAATTTCGTACAAAGGGAAACTTCATATGATTGAAATGCACCGGAAAACGATCAGGCCTCACGAAGGCCATTGATTTCTGTTTTCGACACGAGATTTAGGAATTTGTCATCGCGGGGGATTGGTGTTCGTAGCACGGTGCAGTGATAGATATGTTTTGGCATCATAAAACCATACGTGCATCGTGCATTATTGCCTGCAAAATTGCAGTATTGCTGAAACATACTCTTCATATGGCTAAACTGCGGGAATTTTAGAAAGATATTGGATTTTCTGACGCAAACTTTAAGCGAAACGGCTGGGCGGCCCTTTTCAGGGAAAACTTTATTCTGGATTTGATCGCAAAATATCGAACCAAACGGAATAATTAGTTTTTTAATAAAATAACATTTCTTCAAACTTCGCAAAATGACTGTGTGGCGTCATTTTTAATTGAATGAAACAACTCTTTTTTTTACACCACTCTAAAATACATATAATTTATTATATATATATCAAATGAGATATATATATATATATATATATTTTTTTTTTATTTATAAAAGAAAATCATAAGTCTTTAATATTACATAATTCTTTGGCTAATTACAATAAAAATAGTTTTTTTTACGAAATCTACCCAATTCAATAAAGAAAAACATTTCTCGTGTTTGAATTGGGGAGTAGTGCCATTACAAAGGTAAGAGAAAAAATAAAATAGAAGAAAAAATTTGAGGTAACAAAATACATAAATATATATATATATATATATATATATATATAATACTATAATGGTGTAAATAGAGTGAATTGTTTCATTTGATTATATAAATTCGAATTACTTATAAACTACATATATAATCACAATTATCTACGTGTTTCAAAACCAAAGGTTTCTTCGTCAGGATAATATGAGCATGAATAAAATTTGAGAATTTGAAATTAACAGTGAATTCGCGAAGGTTGAAGTATTAATTATTTTTTAATCAAAAGGTATTGCAAATATCTAGTACGGATATATGCTACTTTATTTTTTTCGTTTTTATTATAAAATATGGATTATCAAAGTATTCATATTTTTTGATTGTATAGTCAACTCGGGCAATTTTTTATGGGTAAGTGTAGAAATTAAAAAAATAATTTTATTGTATTGGTTAAAAAAATATCCTAAACACCTGGCTTCATAAAATATATGTTAAAATATATAAATAATATTTTACTAAATAAAAAAAAAAAGAAGCAAAAAAATAACTTTGTGGTAATATTTAACACGTTCGTATTTTCTGCTACGATAACATTACTAAATTGCATCCAGTTTAAACCAAAGAACTTCCTGACGAAGGAAGGGTTCTTCCGAAACCGGTAGAGTTAAGTTAAAATTTAAACGTGGTCTAAAACAAATGTATATATTTTTTATTGAAACCAAAAAGTTTGCGACATTATTGGCAAAGTTTCGATATATTTGCTTAACAGGTATTTTGCCTTCCATACGCACTATATAATCACAAAAAAGTTAAATCTTGGGCAAATAGAAACTTTATTAGTATTATTGCACTAGCGCAGACCCGTGAAAATTCACGGGGTATTATAATTTATAGGATTTGTGAAGCTGAAAGTATACATGAAATATTAGGTATACAAGAGACGATCAGATATTTACAACCCGAATGAAGACTATTTTTGTCAGCGGTGACATTCAAAATTATTTTTCTATTCAAAATTAAACATTTGTTTATTTCTTCCACACGTTATCACCTGTCACTCAGCCGAGTAACCCCACATTCCCTCACCCGCCTCTAACTATCCTATACCTACTGATTTTTTATGACTTTAGTTGAAAAAAAAATCATCAAAAATGTCCCCGGAGACCAAAATTTCATTCATATTTTTAATCCAAATAGAAATCAAGAATCACCGGTAAAAGGAAGTCAAGTAAGTCCCTTAACATCCTGTATATCGGAATTCTTTAAATATACACGTATAAATGTTAAAGTTTCTAAAAGGTTAAGGAGTCACACTTTAAACGAGAGTTTTATTTTATTTTATAAGATATACAATATACACAGTACATTAAATATAAGTTTTAAAGTATCTATGTTAAAAAAAAATTACATGGTTTTGTACCTATTACGTATATGTGTAAAATGTCATTAAGTAATTTCGCCTGGGTTTTAAAACATAATAATGCTGAAATTAATGAAAAGAATCAAACATTGGTTGACTAATAATAACAAAAATAAAAGAGTGTGGATGGAGAAATAGTTATAAAAATTATGTGCTCACTAAAGTTTAATTAAAGGACAAGAAATTTAATAATTTGGTTTTGCAATGAATTGTGAAAAATGACTTATTATTTGCTGCATTGGTGTTGTGGGTTTCTATATGAAAAAGAGAAGTGTGCCTGGTACGCCGCATTGGAGCATTTAAACCAATGACAGAGAGTAATTCGGGACTATCAATATTATTATTAAGCAGGTTATACAGAAACAACAGATCCGACAATGTGCGTCTTTTTGTAGTGTTAACATATTATTTGTAGTTTTGTTGTATTTTAAAAGTAAATGTTTCGAAAATTTAAATATTATATCGCATTTTAAAGAAAAAGAAAAAAAAAATTTGGCACATGAATTCGCTTTCAATAATTTACTGTAGTCAGCATCCACAGAAACAAACCTCCTTTCATTCTTGCAACATTGTAGGAAAAACGTATCAGCGAAATGTATGGCTGTGAAAGGAGTTTGTAGGAAAACTGTTAAACTTGATAATCCGCTTTTATTGTGTTCGTGCTAAAAGTAAATTGGTGAATTCAATCGGAACATTCTCATAGATTATTCAGGATTATTCTATACCCGTATATTATACTATGTCAGTGCAAATAAGAAATGTAATTTTACACCCTATTTGTGAAATGAACAAGTTTAAAGTGGCACACGGTAATAAATCCAGGTAAAGCTTAATGTAAATTTACTTCGATTTTTCATTTTGTGATAAATGTTTTAATTCTATCTACAATATAAAAATTAATATTTTTTTGTATGAATGTGTTTATCGTTTATTTTGTGTATAAAGAGACTATAGTGTATTCATGTAGTTTTGACAAAGATATGATATTATAATATATATTATATTCATGTATATTTGATACATATATGCAGATCGCATTGCATTTCAAACAACGATTCACTATTGAATGGTGGTCTTACACCAGAGTGATACTGAGTGTCTTCTACTCTGGAACTTGCCGCATATATATATTTTTTATTTTTTTTTTAAAGAAAGACATACCTACACGTGTTATGAATAACCCAACAACATTTGAAAATCTCCTACTACTATCACACTAAGAGAAGATGTTGCTTGTATTGTGATGGAGGACTTAACCAGCCGAGCAATAGAACGCGGAATCCCTGGATGGGATCCAAACGCGATGCCCCCTCAACCACTGACCGGTATAATATAATTATTTGTAATTACTTATTATGTAATAAGACAAAATAATAAAAAAAAAATATTTGCACACTCTGGTATTTGAAGTCAATATTGCTAGTCTAGAGGAGTACCCCTCGACTACGGAGGTCGTCGAGTACCTTGTAAGTAAGTAAATCACTTCTGGTAAATATTTTAGGAAGTACCTGGCTATTCAGAACTGGTCACAAAATATTGTATAGATCATTTCAATCACCATTAACACTCTAAATAGTGACCTACCACTGCGATATTGAGAAAAACTTGTACAATTATAGACATTGGTGTAAGTTTACATTATGTTTTAATTAATTAATGACAAATTAAAACACTTTGTTTTTACCACGATAATCTTTATTTTACTCAGGACATAAAATGTACATTTTATGTCCTGAGGAAGAGATCATCGTTCTCGAAACATGTCGATGTGTTAAAATAAAGATTATCGTGGTAGAAACAAAGTGTTTTAATTTGTCATTAATTAATTAAAACATAATGTAAACTTACACCAATGTCTATAATTGTACAAGTTTTTCTCAATATCGCAGTGGTGGGTCACCATTTAGAGTATGTACATTTTATGTCCTGAGGAAGAGAACATCGTTCTCGAAACATGTCGATGTGTTTTGAACAAGGAAAAAACAAGGTGTTTTAATTTGTCATTAATAAAATGGTGCCACAAAGTGAATTTGCAAAATTTTAAGAAGTTTTAATTAATTACTCACCACACGGGGTTATGAACTCGGGATATTTGTTTTAAGAACCAATTAGCTTTTTAATCTGCCACAGTTGGCAATATATGGTAGTCCAGTAACCGAAGAACTGAAAATCCTCACAGCCAGCGTTTAAGTAATATTTTAACGAAACTACTATTTTATATCAGACATAAAAACATTCATTCGACACTGCGAATCTCATAACGCTCGCTATAAATTTAAAAATGCCAAAAAAAATACAAAAATATTGTACTGTAACTACCAAATTTCCACAATAGATGAAACCACCCACAGCTTTATGCTCCGACATAGAATGTATCCCTGCGTGGTTGGAATCAGAAATATTTCCCGGCCAGGCTCCTTTGTACATGCACTGAATTAATGTTCAGCGAAATGATTTATGCCAAGGAAGCAGAGGATGGGAGAAGGTATGCGTAATGTGTACCAGTCAATGATGTAGACATCTCTAGAACAGCTCTCTGATGACTAGATTTTTTTCGATTATTTATAGATGGATCATACCATTTTGTAGACGATTGACATGAAGATGAAGGTTCTCTGATATCTAATTTAAAAATTGTATAACTTACGCACCAAAACAAGACTTCTTAAATTATAAGACAAAAGAGTGTTCCAAAGTGTTGTTTTTATTTAAAACTAGCTGCTACCCGGCACGCCATTTAATAAAGAAATTGTTTCTCCCTGCGTGTCCTTTCCCATTCGTCCCGTTTACCTTCCTCCTCCCCTTCCTCTCCCGTGACCCCTTCACCTCTCGCATTCCCACTCCTCTTCCTCCATCTTTGCTCTCCTCACTCTACTCCCCCCCTTCCCCCGTCCAGCGAACCCCCCTCCCGAGTTCTCCTCCCGAGTTCCCCTCCCCCCTCCTACGGATAATCCTCTTGAATTCCCCTCCCTCCTCACGAGTTCCCCTCCGCCCTCCTAGGTTCCCCACCCCCTCCTGCATTCAATACATTCATTCCCCATACATTACGTTTTCAAATTGCTTATATGGGAAAATGAAATTGTTGTTTTTACTATCTTTATTTTATTTGGTAGGCGGGTATGGGTACCGCCGCCCTGGGAACCATTAATTGGATGACCAACACCTCTGCCACAGGTCACCCCAAGTGGTTCGCTACGTTTGGTGACTTAGCAGGGGTGCCCGGGTTCATGGGGTAAAGTTTGTCCGGGTCTTGGTGGCGGGTGCGTCGGCTCACCTTCTGCGTGGCGGGCCGGATTGGGAGATGCTGGTTGAGGGAGACCCTTTACAACCGGCTACCGCTGTCCGGGCCGCTCGGTAGTACAGGGGCCCGACCCTCAGGCTCACGACTGAGGGTGGGCTGCCCCATCAACGAGTGCAAAAACCCCGCCGTTACTGTTGTGCCGGTTCGTGACCGGAGGGGACCCAGCAGCAGCGTTTGGGGCGCATTGGGCGACCTCTCCAGCCGGACTCTCCCGGCCCATCGCCTTGCACCGCAGTGGGTGGGATGGATTCATACGTCTATCACTCCTGGACACTCTGATCCCCAGCTTCCTACCCACCCCTCATACCTTTTCCTTCCCAGGCCTCCTTATCCCCTCATATATACTTTTTTCTTTCTTTATAATTATAAAATCATGAACAACACAACGAATACAACTAACATCTTGACAGCGGCGAGTAGAAGGCGTCCCCGGTGCGGGCCTAAACTGTTGGTAAATTTTACCAACATTCGCGGCCTGCACACAAATTTAAACCATATACATCACCACCTTCTATCAATGCGTCCTAACCTTCTTTTCCTCTCTGAAACACAGATAGCTGAGCCTCCAAATGCCTCCTATCTGGACTGCCCGGGCTACGCCCTCGTTGGCAAGTTCAGACCCAAAGGAGGTGTCTGTCTCTATAGCCGATCTGACGTCAACTGTGTGCGTCTGTTGAATCTGGAAAAACCCAGATTCGACGTAATGTGGGTGCGCGTCAATCTTGCCAGTACGGCAAGATTCTACGCGTGTTTATACCGCTCACCAAACCTTAGCGAATCAGACACATCCGAGCTATTCAAACATTTGAGCGAGACTATTGATGACCTCTTGCCCCGCTACCCTTCGGCTGAGTTTGTGGTTCTGGGGGACTTCAACGTTCATAACGAACCATGGTTGAAGTTCTCAGGACCAACAGACTCGGCTGGCCGGCAGGCGGAATCCTTTGCCCTTTGCCACGGATTGGAGCAGATGGTTCAGGAGCCTACAAGGGTTCCTGATGTCCAGACTCACCGCTCCAATCTGTTAGACCTATTTTTAACCACTGTGCCACACGGTTACAAGATTGAGGTCACAGCGCCTTTAGGATCGTCCGACCACTGCCTGGTGACGACCTCAATCCCTGTTAACTTCAGACCGCCAAAAGAAAGGCTGAAGAGAAAAGTGTGGCACTATAGGTCAGCAGATTGGTTCGGTCTGCGGGCTCATTTCAATGCTTTCCCGTGGTCAGCTGTCTGTTTTCGGACTTCGGATCCCTCAAGATGTGCCCAGGAAATTGGTGAAGTCATTACATCCGCGATGGATGGCTTCATTCAATCCACTGTTAAAGAAACTGGTGTGGGCTCAAAGCCGTGGTTCAGTCGACAATGCTCCGAAGCAGTTCGGCGAAAAAACGCGGCTTACCGAGCCTACAACACATCTAGAACATCCGAAAACAGAGCAGCATATAACAAATTGGCAAAGGAAAGCAAGAAGATCATAAATAGGTCAAAGTTCGAGCACGACCTGCAGATCAGCAAAAAGCTGGCTGCATGCCCGCATGGCAGCAGAGCCTTCTGGTCGCTTGCGGGCTCAATAGGTCGCAATTTCTGCAAATCCAGTCTGCCACCTCTTACCAGACCTGATGGCTCACTAGCAAATACCGCCACCGAAAAGGCAAACTTATTAGGAAAAATGTTTGCGGATAACTCAACCCTCGATGATCGGGGTGCAGTCCCGACGTCGGTTCCTCACTGCGGTTTCTATATGAAAAAGCTGAGGATCCGGCATCGGGATGTGCTTCAGGTTTTACGAGGGCTTGATGTTAATAAAGCTAGTGGGCCTGACGGAATCCCCGCCCTGGTATTGCGGAGGTGCGCTGCAGAAATAGCTCCGATTTTGACAAAGCTTTTCAAAATGTCCCTGAATTCTGGCTCTGTACCCTCTGGTTGGAAAAAAGCGGTCATCCATCCTATTCCAAAGAAGGGTGACCGCTCCAACCCGGCCAACTACCGTCCCATAGCGATCACATCAGTTCTATCCAAGGTGATGGAACGTGTGATCAACGACAAACTGCTCACATACCTCGAGAAGAACAAAATTATTAACGACCGCCAATACGGATTCCGGCGGAACCGCTCGTGCGGTGATCTTCTGGCGTATGTGACGCATGTTTGGGGGCGGTGCCTGGAACGTTTCGGTGAGACCCAAACGGTTGCGCTGGACATTTCCAAGGCCTTTGACCGGGTTTGGCACCGAGGACTTGTCAACAAACTGCCTTCTTACGGACTTCCCGCATCCTTGTGCAGGTGGATTGCCGACTTTTTGAGGGAGAGGTCGATTCAGACGGTTGCTGACGGTTTCACCTCTTCCTCGCATTCGATAAATGCTGGCGTCCCACAGGGATCGGTTCTGTCTCCGACTTTGTTTCTGTTGCACATCAATGACCTTTTGACATGTGCACCAATTCATTGTTACGCCGATGACAGTACAGTCCATGATAGCTTTTTGTTTGACAAGCCCCCAAAGGGTGCACAAATTCCAATGGCTCGGAGGGCTTTGAAGCAAAGAATGGACGCTTACCTCGAGAGTATTTTCTCTTGGGGTAAGAATAATCTCGTCGAATTCAATGTATCAAAGACCCAATCATGTCTGATTACGTCTAAAAGGGATCGAAATGACTATCTAGTCTCCTTCAACGGTAGCATTCTTCCGAACAGGTCTTCCATTGATATGCTCGGTGTAACTCTAAGTGACCAGCTCAGATATGGGGGCTCCATCGAGGCCAGAGTTAAGTTAGCCTCTCAGAAACTGGGCGTACTGTACAGGGCCCGCAGATACTTTAATAGTACACAATTGCTAACCCTGTACAAATCGCAAGTGCGCCCCACGGTTGAATTTGGCAGCCACCTCTGGTCTGGAGCCCCAAAGTACCTGAAAAACACCCTCGACTCTGTGCAGAAACGGGCGGTCCGTTTGATAGATTCTCCCGTCTTAACAAACGGATTGCAATCTTTAGAGCACAGGCGTCGGGTAGGAATGCTATCCTTGTTCTACCGGTATTTCAATGGAAGATGCTCCGAGGAACTAGCCTCATTGATCCCCTCGGCACCGGTGCATAGTCGGGAAACACGCCAAACGCTCGCCCAACATATGTACACGGTTGACATTTGTCACATGAGAACGGGACGCTTCTACGACTCGTTCTTGTGTTCAACAGCTCGGCTGTGGAACGATTTGCCGGCCTCTGTGTTTCCTCCTTCCTATAACATGGGTCTCTTCAAGACCCACGTTCACTCCTTCCTCTCCTCAGAAAGACCCTCCTCACAGCATCTTCAAAGATGACATAGGCCCTGAGGGAAATTATTTTCCTCAGGGCCTCCTGTGTGGAGTTAATTTAAAAAAAAAAAAATCTTCCTCGCTATTTTTCCATATTTTCTTACCGTTTAACCCTTCCCTGGACTACGACAAACATTTCAAAGCCAAAATTACCTAAATCGGCCCAGCCTTTCTCGAGTTTTAGCGAGACAAACGAACAGCAATTGATTTATATATATGTATAGATAATATAGATTATTAAATCTTTAATTGTAATTCCCGAAATGTTGAAAATAATTTGCATGTACTCGCCAGGCATACTAGTGGCAAAGCTACTTTTAAATGTAACTATAAACTCAAATACACCATTTATTCATCAATTCCTAGAATTCATCGCCATAAATTACGAACATATATGATATGTGTAGATATATTTGGTGTCAACAATTTTGTCAACAAGTTTCAAAAGGCAACATTTTTTTGTTTAAACCTTACTTTTCATTTTTATAAAAATCCTTCTTCTTAATGTTTGATACCTTACGAGTAGGTACATAATATCGTTATTTTATCGTTTGTAACTTTTACAAATACATACATTCTAGGTTTTATACATTATACTTCATTTTACGAAAGTCTTCGCGTATCCATGTAAATTGTAATAATTTTTTATTACAACTATATTTTTTTATGTTATAATATAATACTGTAATTAAATGTAAATTTCAAAGTAATAAGCCCACTAGTTAATAAATAACAAATAAATACATAAAAATCTTCCTAGAGACCAATGATAGTTCCAGGATTTTGTAACTATCGAGGAAGTAGGTCTTCTTGTGTGTTCTGCGTCTATGTAACAACAACTTTTTGCCTTGAAGAATGAATAAAGAATATATTCTGCCACCGTATAACATAAATAATACGCCCAACACATATTTCAATGTCAACTTGAAATACAAACTTCGCGATATTGCGTTATTCATTATATCGAATCCATGCGTTGATGATCAATACTTGTTTATATAGATGTGTCATGTTGAAATTTTGGAAGTAATAACTCGGCAAAATAATTCACCGAATCCAGATATTTTCACATCAGAGGGTTCGGCTCGATAGAACTCCTAACTGGACCGATAATTCCTACTGATCCCTCAATATAAATATTTTTAAAATATTTCGTAATCCTACATGTATATAAAGTGATTTTTGCATTTTTATGCATACATTCTTTGACGAATCTAATAAACCTAAATTTTGAATTGAAAGAGCTATGTATAATGCCAGTAATTGAAATAATAAATGGTATTATTTGTATAGTCTGAGAATGCTAAAATCTTTTAATTCACCAGACTTTATATCCGGGTTAAATTTTCCCCACAGGAAAAATTAAACCCTTTCACATTTTTCCACAAATTATCATCTAGTGAATCCACGCTAGAAGTATAATTAATACAAAACAATACAAGAACAATATGTTAACCTACCAGAGTACCAATTGGGAAAATAATCCACCGACTCCAGATATTTTCATATCAGAGGGTTCACTCGGTGGAACTCCTAATTGGACCGATAAATCCTACTGATCCCTCAATATACATATTTAATAAAATCATTCGTAATCCTACATGTATTTAAAATGACTAATTTTTGCATTTTTATGCATAAATTCTTTGACAAATCTAATAAACCTAAATTTTGAATTGAAAGAGCTAGGTACAATGCCAGTAGCTGAAATAATAATTGGTAATATTTTAATATTCTGAGAATGCCAAATTCTTTTAATCTTAACGGATATTTTTATTGTCTGTTATATTCGTGTACGATTGCAAGATTCATCTTAAACTACATGCTACCTAGATATCGTTATCTTTTTCTGATTTTTCTGTTTCAAATTTTCGATTGAGAGTCACTTCAGTGATTAAATCAAATAAGCAATTTAACCACAGTTGTTGCATTGCATTTTACTTGCATTAAATTATTGTTTTAATAACACAATAAATAAGTTAATAAAACAGCGTCGATGTAGGTCGTTGGTTGCACATTTTGTACAAATCACAAGCATTTCTTTACGAAAATCTGTGTTTTAAACATTAGGTAACTTTACGCCAAAAACACAGTTCTGTTCTTAAAGATGTCCAAACAACTGCACGTGATACTAGAACCACAGGTCGTTATCTCTTACTACAATTTTTGGCTAAATAAATTTCAGATACTTTGCTAAAGCTATACAATGTTGCCATTTGCAAGTTGCAAGTTGCAATTTGCAAATCTATACAATGCACTTCCACTAGCCATAAGGCAGATCAAAAATGATTCTAAATATATATAAATTAGGTACAAAGTTTTAGATCATCTGCCAAAACAGATTCCATGTCAACGGTTTGATAACCTGTTTAGCATGTATTTCCAATGGTGATTATATTTTATTTTTTGTATCGTTATTTTTGTTGTCATCTGCTTACATATGTTATAAACTGTGCCTTTTCTAGTGAGATAGGCATAATCCATCACCAACAACTATGTAATTAATAATTTTATTACCTTTTCTTTTTTATCTTAGAACACCATTTAAATTTTATTTTTTCCACCTTATATTTATTTATTTATTTAATTTCCACGGTAAAGTAAACCATAAACAGTAGTTACATGACACAATTAGAACCATAAGAACATATTAGCAATCATTTTAAATAAAGAATAACAAA
The DNA here is from genome assembly GCA_951813805.1 of Limnephilus auricula. Taxonomy (NCBI): domain Eukaryota; kingdom Metazoa; phylum Arthropoda; class Insecta; order Trichoptera; family Limnephilidae; genus Limnephilus; species Limnephilus auricula. Next base: position 23,689,430 of record OX638406.1, on the reverse strand, counting down.
TTAACTGTGGCATTTGATTGTGAAATGCCACAGTTAATTGAAAGTGGCATTTGATTGTGAGATATGAACAAGAGATAGGTACAAATATATCCAAATTCTATAGTATAAATAAGGTAAACTTAGATTGAATTAATATTGATCGAAAATATAAGATAGCATAGTCCTCTTGTAACTACTTTCCGTGCAGTTAAATATATCCTCTACATCAGCGTATCTATTACTAACTGCATGCAACCTAGGTACAAGTGAGTTTTTGAAATACGCAGTCCTGGTGTTGTTGCATTTAAACAGGAAATTGGAATGAGTAGCTCTCGTAGGTATATGAAATTCAATGAGGTTAGTAAATCGGGACTGTCTACACTACCATTTATAATTTTGAACATAATTATATATTTTAAATAAAACAAACACTTAGTATTTAACCACGTATATTTAAATATACGTGGTTAAATACTAAGTGTTTGTTTTATTTAAAATATAATGCCTAACCACAAAGTGATTGCTTCTTACGAAAAAAAAAAAAAAAAAAAAAAAAAAAAATTATATATGTTATCAAAAATATTTACAAATATTTGTCTACTGCTACCTACTTTGTTTTAGAGTCTCAATGACATAATGATCAACCTTTTGAACCAAAGAGACATTTTATAAAAGTTTTTTAGTAATAAAACGTATTAAATTATATATCTAAGTACAAAAAAGTAAATGCAATTTTGGGCGGCTGAATAAATTGCACAGACAAAAGTTGGTCGCGAAAGGCTTTCGTATTTTATTAGAAATATATTTGGAAAACGTTAAAATTTTGTCATAGAACTCGGAAATCCGAACGGCTGCTACAATTTTAAAATTATTTTATTTCAATGAAAAAAATTACTTTTGTGTAAACCATGTTATAATATCACATCTTTGAAAAGCGATGGTTTCTTCATCGGGATAATATGACGAATTTTTTTAAAAATTGTTAAACTAATGTTTAAGACCAGATTTTTTTATGCATAGCACAAAGGTAACAATTATTATAAGCAATAGTTATTAGCCTGAACCACTCATCAATAAAAAAATATAATAAGTGATAATTGTTGAATGAAACACAAGGTATATATTGAATCATTTGGCGGGTAGGAGGTAACCCGCTGTAGCTAAATGGTAGAGCTCCTGTCCGGCAAACAGAGGGGTGCGGGTTCGAGTCCCGTCAGCGACATGTATCTTTTCTCGGGAGAGTTTTTCAATATTGATGAGTGTTTCAGGCTAATAATTATTGCTTATAATAATTGTTACCCTTTGCAATAACGTGAATTAATTCATTATTAATTTACACAAAATTAATATGTTTCATTTAAATAAAATGATGCCACAAAGTGAATTTGCAAAGATTGAAGAAATAATTATTTTATTTCAATTATAAATTAATTTTATGTGAATTTTAAAATTATTTTATGTGATGCCGATAAGAGTTCCATCTGCTCCAATCATCTGTAGCAAATGAGACTATGACATTCATAATTGTAGTATGTTGTGAGGACATCCTCACATAGATAGTGATGGGGAAGGTGATGGTTAAGAGAAAGGAGGGGTAAGTACCTAACTGTTCAGATCTTGCCACTAAACATGGTTAATGCCATTTCAAGCGAAGTATCAAATCTAAATGTTGTTCTTGATGATACGTTGGTGATACTAAGCGTATCTTCCACAAAGGGTTAAAGTGCCTCCCACTTTGGAAGATGCCATTAAACTATGTTCCGATACCTATTCTGTATCCAGGATTAGATCAACCTGCGACAGTACGAAAATTGGTTTTTACCGCGCATACCAGCCCCTTACTACGGTCCCTTCACCGCCGCACGGCTACTGCAAATCGCTACGCCCAAAATTCAGTATGTCGCTGACCGTTGTCCTGTGGCCTGCGCTGCGAGAAATTAACTCATTCAGACCCAGTGATAAAACGGATATTCAGCCGATATGTCCAAATATATAATCACTAATTACAAAGAACTAATGAGGACAACTCTTACAGGAGGTTATATGATAAGTATATGGTAGGTGTCACTGCTAGCGAAGGTATTGGAGTAATTTAATTCGACATATTATTGGTATTCAGCATAAAATTTGTAATGTCCATCATATTTTTGATGAACTCGAGGATAACAATGATTATTCATTGGTTTCAAGTTAATGATCTGAGATTTTTTTTAATGGGAATGATGATGTTCATAACTTCGGATTAATTCCTCAGCCAATTTAATAAATTTCATGCCACATAAAATACAGTATGTATTTTGTAATACTGCACCACCATTATTTAACTGTATAAAGAAATTCCATTTTTTGTTTGTCGGTAGACAAATAAATAAACTTTAATAAAATAATTAAATTTATTTAAATAGTGGGTTTGAATGTGTTGGCGTTCGTCCTAGTAGCGGTGGGGAGAAGGGGCGGAGACATGCGCGTTCACGGGTTGATCTTATCGTGGATTAAGAATAGATATGTACCTTTTAAAACGAAACTCATGCAAAATATCGGAGCGCGCACAAATTTTTTGCTAAGTTAAAGGTCAAATCAATATAAGCTGCTGGCTTTTAACGTTCGGAAAATAAAACAAAAGTAGTCAAGAAAATTTTTGATATTTTAGAAAACAGAAGCTTTTGAAATGCATCAAGCGTAAGATTTCAACAAAATAGCGCTGCTCTTCGAAGATGAAAAATGTTTTCAATTCGTTATACACAGTCTTCAAGAATATTTATGTCATTAAAATAACGACATTGAAATTTAACACCATAATAGAAAAATATATATTAATATAAACAATTCTGATAAAGTATATAAGAAAATTTGTTTTATGAGATATTTCCATTTTAATGGTTATCAATAGTATCTTTGAGATAGTGATTTTGTTCAAATTCGAACTGCTAAAAGTAAAAGAGGGAATGTGATGAACTAAAAAAATCAATGAAATATAAGTTATTTTTTTTACGAATTGCTGTGAATTTAACAAGGTTCGTCTTAAACACATCGATGTTTGTGCATAATGTATTAAATATGCTCAGTTTCTTCTTAGATTTCGATTCTTATTAGATTTTTATTGTAATTTCCTCTTAGGAAAATAAAGTATGTCCGGGGTCGAGTAACTCTTAATGGGCATCTAAAATCATTATTTTGTGGTAAGTATGGGCTATTTTTAAAATTATGAATTATCTTGTAAAGCATTAATAGGTCTCTGATATCTCGGCGTTGATCAAGATTCTGCCATTTAAAACCATTTTATTTTGAGCGGTTGATTTAATACTTTGAAGAAATATTTATTAAAGTTTTCCTGTAAATCATTTCAGAAAACGACATATTCATTATGTCATATTTTTGAATAGTATATCATTTTAGAAAACAACACAAATCTTTGAATATTTTTTATCTCATATTTTTGAATATTTAATTTAACCAAGTGAGAAGTGTTAGACAAGAAATAAGCTCATAATTGGTTGAGTCATTGTCATTACATTACGCACTTTGTTTTTTTTCGGTGTAACAAATTTGTTAAATAAATGTATATTTTCACCCTTTAGATTTGTTTGACCTTTAAATGATGATAATATGTGGAAATAGTTGTTGATGAATTCTGGAGGTAATGCTTTTGGTAATATTTACTGACCGCATCTGTTTTTTCTCCTTAAGTAATTAAAAACATATTTATAATATTTGGTTTTTCATTAGTACGTAATTTTTATTTTATCATTATTTCACCACGTTGAGGAAACATTGATACTTAGCCACCCGAGCGATAGGTGTTCAGTTTTTGATTTTTTTTCATTCGATTTGACTAACATCATTCCTCAAAATATTAATACGGAAACATAATAATACAATATAAAAAAATTTAAAACTCACCTTAAAAAGCACACTCAAAACTTGAACTAAATCATAACAGATGTATCCGTATCTTTTTCTGATTTTTCTGTTTCGGATTTTCGATTGACTTTCGCTAATATTATCTTCATTAATTAAAATATTATAAATCATAACAGATAAAAACTATATAATAACACCCCTCCCCCCCTCCCCCCCTCCCCCCATACACACAAGCCCTGCTTTTTTATGGGGGTACATCAAATAATAATTATTAGTGTAAGTTAGTGTAAAATGTATTTGTAATTTATGTATCTTTTTTTATATAATTATAAAAAAAAATATATATATATAAACTGTTTACTGCGGTTTAAAGCTAATGAATCAATATAGATTTTACCGTTTATCCCATATTTGTGGTCCAAATTTGGGCCGATATCAGTCGCAGAAAAATAAAAGCGATCCAAATTTGTACCAAAATCGCTTCAGTTGTTAGAACCAGCGAAAGAACGCGAAAAGTCGCTCTCGAATTTTTATGATGGAGAAAAAAGCTCAGGATTCCATGGACAGCCAGATGCACAAATGTGTCCATCCTGGAAGAGCTAGGCATCCACAATGGACTTTCAACTATCTGCTTACAACGTACTTTAAACTAACTTGTAACTTTTGACACGTTGGAAACTCTAACGTGGAGAAACTTGTAGTCAGAGGACGGTCACCAAAGCGCTGGAATGACCAAGTGTCAATGGTGTCCGGTATGTCAGTACCCTTGGCTCTTCAGGCAGCAAAGAACCGCGAGAAGAGGAGCAGCTTTGTTTCTCAGCAATGAGAAACCGTCATAAGCAGAATTATGTAATTTATGATAAGTTACAAGAACACATTTTACATTTTTAAAACAGTAACCCAAAATTTAATCACCATAATTGAGAAGATATTTTTTCCAACAAAAATACAAATCATTAACAACTCTCTAAGCGAAATATTCACAGTCATCATTTCTAAAAGCTTTCCAACTTTTGACGACAAAGTAACGAGTCCATTCCAAAACTTTGTAAAAACATTAATTTCGTGAATTACTGGATTTGTCATTATCCCAATTTGCGTGGGAGATATTTTGAATAAGGTTTATAAAATCATCGAAGTGAATTAATTTTACTCAGAAGGAGAAAAAGTTAGACGATTCTTGTTTTGCAAATATGCCTAATTTTTTTATTAGAATTTATTTTTACAAACATTTGCGCTACGGAAAGATTAAAAATATGTTACTTTTGAGAATACCTCGTTATGTGTAGGTGCATGTAATATAATCGCAAAAGCAGACAGTCTCTTACTTTTAATCTCCCTCTTTGTAAGACCAACTCCAAAGAAAACTCATTTATCTATAGATCCACACATTCATTTAACTTAAATTATTACCAAATTGACATTTTTAACTCGACTTTACGCGACATAAAACAAACAATTCACTAAGCAACACGACTCAAACTAGAAGTTCAATCCCTATTTATTCTCGTCCTTTGCCTCTTAATCCTGATTCTATGTTTCCTCCTCCCCCCCTTTTTTAAAAATATATTGTAACTAAAAAATAAATCATCAGTGAAAGTTCATAATTAGCGTAATTAACTATCTTATTATTGATTATTTTTAATTGATAAACTAATGTTTAAGACAAGATTTTATGCATAGCACAAAGAGTAAAAATTATTATAAGCAATAATTATATCAGCCTGAAGCACTCATCCACATTGAAATAATCTTCCGAGAAAAGATACATGCCGCCGATCCCTCGAACCCTTATGATGTCCAGTCAGGTGCTCTTAACCCACTGAGCTACGGCGGGTTACCTCTTACCCGCCAAATGATTCAATATATACTAGTGGGAAAGTTACAATGCCTTCTCAAATAAAAATAAAGTTGGTTGTTTGCAGGTGAAAAAAAAATGTAATAAGCGGTAGTTGTTGAATGAAACACTAGTATATGTTGAATCATTTGGCGGATAAGAGGTAACCCGCCGTAGCTCAGTAGATTAAGAGCACCTGACCGGACATCAGAAGAGCGCGGGTTCGAGTCCCGTCGGCGGCATGTATCTTTTCTCGGAAGATTGTTTCAATGTGGATGAGTGTTTCAGGCTGATAAGTATTGCTTATATAATTGTTATCTTATTATTGTATTATTGTATAACTTTCCCTAAAATAAATAATTAAATATCACTGAAGAAGAAGATGACACCAATAATCCAAACGAAAACATGAAAGAGAACAAGACACAACAAATTTAAAAGATAACCTATAACCTCTCGTCTGACCGGGACCAACGCCTTACTAATTAGGCTACTGCCACCTCTAATTTAAACGTGTAAACTTGATAAGCAGAGGCCTTCGTGATCAAAGGGGTAAGGCTCTCGACTAGCAATCCGAAGTTCACGGTTTCGATTCCCGAGTGCGCAAGTAAATTTTATTTGATTGATTTGTATTATTTTACAATTTAAATATTTAAAAAAAATGTAAGGTTCATTTGCGGCACGTTCCAGACTGTAAGATCCTCTCAGATTCGCCCTGGTGTAAGACCAACATTCAGAATTGAAACGAGGCTTGAAATAACTTAAGCCGCAATTTGTGACCAGGTCTAAATAACCCCACTTTCCTCTTAACCATCTACTTCCCCTCTCGACTTCCTTCACAGTCTCTCAACATACTCCAATTGGGGATGCCATAGTCTCACAGACTCCAGATACTTGAGACTGTTGTGCGGTATTCATAAAAAGGTAAAATAAACCTACAATCTCTGAGTGGTAATCCGACAGATGTAACTTTGGATCCGTTGCACATATTTTTCTTAACAGAGAGACCTTTGTAGCTCTTTTCCCAAATAAAACACTTGAAAGCACTAAAAAAAATAATATTAACTCAAGTCATCTCACAGAACTTGATTTGAATTATGATGAAGCTAAAAATATCCATCAGAAAGATGAGCCGGAGACATTCTACCACTATTTGTAGTATGTATCAGGGTCTCAGCACATCGCAGAGTGAATTCCTTAACCGTGTCATAGATTTATCTCGCAAACATACCCGGATTGAAAATACGTGGGATAATAATAACACCCGCGAGCAGCTCTGCGCTCCTGGTAGATGTGTTTTGAAATATTAATATTATGACTTCGTTTTGATGGATGGCGAACGTATTTTATAGGGAATTCTTGTTGGATGAAGGAGGAGACATTTGTTTATTTACTATACAAATTCAAAAATTATTATTTTAACACAAAAAAGTATTACAAAACAATTATACGGAGTAAAAAAACAAGTATGATTTAAATTAACTAAAATTTACAATCAGTCATTTTGGAAACAATATGTAAACTAACAAATAATGTATTGATAAGTAGGTGGATATTTAAGTATAAAACCTTATGAATTCGAAGGAAATTTTGGTTTTGATTTATTAAATAAGAGAAAATTAGAAATACTTTTAGGACGCAAGGACTACTGTTCGAAAATATGATTATAATTTTTTTGGGAACGTTATCGCGTTTCTAAAAATTAAAGTTGTACTTTATATTCACGAAAGTCCAAAGATTTTTAAAGAAATCCAATGAGATCGGATTTTTACAACATCCTAAATGAGATTTTTTGATTCGTAGGAAAAATAAGCGTTTGTTTTCAAAGGCTAAATGGCTTTTATTTGAATCCATTAGAAACAAAGGGATTGGATTTAGTGTTCCACCAAAAATGCAAAATAATTAGGAATTGGAATCAAAGAAACACTCTGGTGGATAAACCCTTGATATATTCCAAAAAGTTTATATTTTCTGAACTTTTGATAATTTGTATTTATATAAAGGCTCCTTGTATATTTTGCGTACCTATATTCAAATATATATATCAATCTCTGAGGCCAAGTAGTTCACTTTTCCAACCTTCCTCAGCCCCATCTCTTTCTCTTCCCAAGTCTCTTCAGACATAAAACTCTCCCGATTTGGAAAACCATAGTCCCACTGGCTCCGAAAACTATTCGGATCACGTAATGTCATGTCTGTCACCAAATGACACGCCCCATAAAACTAGTTCTATCTTCTTTTCTATTCAGGTCAGAGATGTCATGTAAACAAATTTAGTAATATTCAAAGGACTTACATAACGTAATCGGGAACGGTTTATTAATACACTTCTTAGATTTTTTTTGAAGGATATTATCTTATTTGATGTCCATTAAAATACAACAAAACAAGTGCCTACAATAAATGAGATGTCGCCCAGTAAAATTCACCAGCGTTAAAATAATAATTGAGTCTATAAAATATCATTTTTGGTTTTAATGCCGTTTGCTTTGCATCTGTTTCCTTTAATACATAAGAATAAGTATCATCAATTTAGAAATTACAAGACGAGCCTTCGTGTGGAGAGAAATTTAATGGATTTAAACAAAAATTTTCATTTAATGTAATATTTATTTATCACAAATATTTTGTTATTGCTGTGGGCTACAATTCTAGCCTTCAGTCTTTCACCGTTTTCGCAAAAATCTCTAAATATACATTATCATTGCAGAAATTATCAAATTTCGGTTGTAAGTCTCCAGTCTGGTCTAATGAACTTGTGTTTGTTTTGAATTTAATGGTTATTTTCAAAATTGGAACTGATTTGTGATAAATTCAGACTATGCCATGGTTTCTCACGGATCACATCAAAACGTGAACCTGGTAGGAACAAAATACAATGAGTACAGAATTTCCGCAGTGGCGCTATGTCACATTTATTTATAAAATATTATTAAAAAATAAAGACAAAACAAAATTCCAGGAGCACAGAAATTTAATGGGTATTTCAATTTGGTAATTATTATCAACACATGATTTGCTCAGTGAGATTATTTGTTAAAAATTACCAAACCATTTATATTTCAATTTGGGAGTCACGTATGGGAAACGCCACCCCGGGAACCAATTAATGGAACAACCAACACACTTAGTCATCCCAAGTGGTTCGCTACGTTTAGTGAGTTACAAGGGGTTCAGGAGTTCAGGGGGTGAGGTTTATTGGGGACTTGGTGGTGGATGTATCTGCCAATCATCTACTTAGCAGGCCAAATCAGGAAAGACTGGTTTAGGAAGACATTTCGATCTCTCCAGCAGGACTCTTTCTAATCCCAGCCTTGCTCTACAGTTAGCACAAAAGACCCTCCACACAGCATCCCCAAAGATGAAATTGGCACAGAGAAAAATTATTTTCCTCTGGGCCGCCAGTAAAAAGCAAAATTAAAAAAAAAAAAGAAAAAAAGTTTTTTTTTTTTTTAAATAATTTTTTGCGCTAGTAACCTAAAATTTTTTATAATGTCGTAATTTTAGGTCAACCTCGTCCACTCTCCAACAATAATTTCCCCTTAATAGAAGCTCTATTACTTTCCCGACTGGGGGAAATAAGACAGCGGAGAGAGTTATGAATTTTGGTAGTAAATTCTCTCTATAAAATTATTTGTCATATCCAGACCTCCAGATGTTTTCTCTAACTAACTTCTTCGCCGCAAAGTGAAAACGACCAACCGAAATAATTGCGAAATTTTTGTAATTATTATTCGTAATGTGTTTGCAAATGTTTTTTTTTAAACATTATTTTGGGTGAGATGTTCCTACTAAGAATACAAGTGTAGTGATGTGAAATATTAGAATAAATTGGCTGAATAATATCAGATGTTTCTTGTGATAAATTAAACAGGTAAACCACTTAAGTAAGCCAACCCAGAGAAGCATCAACATCAAATTATGTTTTTAAAGACAAGTTATCGTACAAAAATCAATAGAAATATTTTGGGTGGGAAGTTTCTACTAGGAACACCAGAGGCCCACAATAGGTGACAGTTCACAATGACTATACAGATATATAGAAGTTACCGACCGATTGTCGGTAACTTCTCATCGTTCCCTAGGACAACTGCAGATCTCAAACGTACAAACGATAGTTGATATCGAATATATTAAGGACACTTAGTCATTGTGAACTGTCACCTATTCGTTTGCGATCTGCAGGTTTCGTAGGGAACGATGAGAAGTTACCGATAGTTATCCTATCGATCGTTATAGAGCAAGCGTGCTAGGGCCTCTGTAGAGTACGTAATGTAAAATATTAGAATGAATTAGCTAAATAATATCTGATGTTTCTTGTAATAAATTAAACGGATAAACCACATGAATAGGTTAACACGATAAAATTATGTTTTAAAATTTAAGTTATCGTACAGAAATCAATTAATAATTCATTCATGTTCATATTATCCTGACGAAGAAACCTTTGGTTTTGAAATTATATAAATGTCGTTATATATTCGGTGTGTACGAAGTAGTTTTTAATTAATAAATAATAAATAAAAACGTGTCTCTCGATTCATTATTTAACCTTCATAATATGAATATGAATATTTCTTTTTCGTTCCGTATGCATTTCAATGTCATTAATCCGATTGCGATTAAGGATTTTGATTTGCGTGATTGTTTGTGGACATAATAGTGAGTTCTGGCGTTATGAAAGTATTTTTTTACCATTCATCCGATGAAAGTATTTTTTTACCATTCATCCGATTGCGATGAAACGTTGGCGATTTGTTGTGCCCTCTAAGGTGTATAGAATAATGGTTAGCTCTGGCGTTATACATTTTATTTTAAAAATTTACAATTATCCTACCATGTGAACGGAATCCGCGTATGCGTCCGTGATTGCAACCATGTATTGACAGCGAATATTTCCGTCGAGTTTCAGCTTGATCGGATGTCTGAAAGTGGGTTAACTTCCACTTTCAAGATCTAGCGGCAATAATGCAATCAAGAAAACAAAAGTGAATTTCTAATTGATGAATTTAAAAAAAACATATTAAAGAAACAATGACATTAAAAAAATAGTAGATACGTTATGTTCAAATTTATCGAAAAAATGTAGCATCGCTTATAAAAATGATAGACATTGAAATACTAAATATATTGCGTTTAAGAAAGAAATAGCTATATGTACAGGCGGCTAAAGTATATTCACTGAAAACCACGCGAGTTGTCTAAACATATCTTCACTCTATTCATTGATCTAAGGTTTTAAAGGTTAAAAGTCTCTGACCTCTCCCGACCGACTCTCTCGAACCATCGCCTTGCACCGCAATGGAAGGGATGGATTCATACAACCATCACCCCTAGACACTTTAATACCCACCCATCTTATATTTTTCTTCTCAGAACTTCTTCTCCTTCCTTTCCCTAAACCCTCCACAAAACATCCCAAAGAAGACAAAGGTCCTGAGAGATTTTCGCGTGTTGAGCTAATGTGAAAAATAAAAGTGTAAATATGTTTATTTATTTATAAAATACATGAAATACATTAAAACATTTACGTATAAATGACATAAAATCACCATACTAGGCGGCTGCCTGTTTTATGGTGACCAATTATATATAAGTTTAATTGGTTACTTTATGAAGTCTAGTGTAAACATATATGGATTAAGTATATAAACATGCTTGAAAATTGGAAAAGTTATAAAAGAAAAATTTATAATGAATTTGAAAAAATTATAAAATACAAAAGAGAGAAGATAAATAGTATAAAAGAGAAAAGATGAGGAATATAGATTTAATACATATTTTAATTCTTGTTTTACATGTATGAATACATATAACTATGTATTTGTACGCATTAACATGCACATATGTGTATGCACACACATATACACATACACAAGTACATATGTTTACATATACACACTAATTTACACAAATATAAACAATGAACACTCTCTTATTTCCTATCTGTTGTTCTCTATCCTAGTACGATAAACAGGCTTCTAATTTCATCACATTCACTCATCAAAAAGTCTCCAAGCATCTTCCTGAAAATGTGATATTTGGTTATTGTCTTTATTTCAATTGTTAAGTTATCGAAGATTTTTGGAGCAAGAAAGTTAAACCGTGACTGAACCATTGAGGTTTTTGTTACTGGAATTATATAGTTGCATTGGTTGGAATATCTTGTATATGTTATTCCACATGTTAGATTTATGATGTTAATAGTTAACCTGTTGTTTTCTATCTCAACGACACACTCCTTATAACATCTCTCCCCACAATGGAAAGTAGGTTCGTGGGGTGTCGGGTTAAATGGTATGTGAGTTTGCTTTCACGCTAATGATACGGGGTTACATCCCGTCTAGGCGCAGAATAACACTAATGACCCACACTTGTGGCAGCCGTCAGATGTTGCCCATAACAATACATTTAACTACTAACTTTTCTACCTCTTTCTATGAGGCAAGCAGGGGAGGGGAATATTTATTAGATGGTAAAAAAAGGTTTAACAAGTCGGGTAAAGTTTAGTGGTGAAGTACTTAGTTATTTTCCTTCTCCCATCTAAATCATTTAACCTAACGACATTCTCAAATTCAGAGATGTCACATTCAAATAAAAACACCTAAAGGAGATGTCTTAGTCAGCCTTTTTGATATAAAATTTAAATTAGAATTTGAGGTCAAAATACCTCTGTGTGACAAATGACTCTGTGTCTCTTCAAGACCCATATTCACTCCTTCCTCTCCTCGAAGAGACCCTCTACACAGCATCTTAGAAGACATATACTCTGAGGTAAATTATTTTCTTCAGTGCTTCTTGTGCGGAGTTAATGTAAAAAAATAATCCAAATTTTAGTCTTGTTTGAAAATTTTCCTCTTATTTACTCACTTGGTCTGTACCTATTACCTGTATTATTTATGAATATTTTACCCAAAGAATTTACGTTATAAAAAGTTGTCTTACATTTTTTGTCATTGTCTATTAATTTTGCAATTTTATTTGAAATTTTGCCAAGGTACGGTATTTTAGTCCATTGTTTTGTTTCGATCTCCTCGTCTGGCGTAAGGCCATATATGTAACTGAAGCTAAAGTGAGTTTTTTATTCTTCTTATTTATTAAAGTATCAATTATTCTGCTATCGTAACCATTATTTTTTGCAATTGTTTTGATAATATTTAATTCATTATTGTAATTTATATCATTTAGTGGTACATGTTAAGGGGGTTTCTCACCATCCTCCCAATAGCTTATCTACACTAATAACGAATATTATAAAATATAAAATACTCGCAGTGTTAAAAAACTCAGTCAACTTATCCAATATATAGACACTGTTCATAGGTTCGAGTACCGAATTATAAACTCCAACTTAATAAATAAATAAACCGCAAATCTAAAATATTCGTTATTAGTGTAGATAAGCTATTGGGAGGATGGTGAGAAACCCCCTAAGTTAGTTCTACACCAGTTAACACCATATACATTGCTGATGGAAAAAAGATAAGAACAAGGTATAAAAATAAACATGGTTGGCGTATTTGTTTCACTTAAGCATCGAAGTAGCGGGCGGGATTAAAATAGAATGAAGTGCATCAGCGTGAGTGCATTTAGTTGGAATGGCGTTGAAAGACGATGTACAAAACCCTTGGTAGAAAGAGCGATGGGAGATTAAGACTTGTGTATTGTTTAGTATGTTAACAGTAAAGTATCAGGTTGTTTACAAACATTAAACTTTGCCTGCTCTCTTCCTCTCGTTACCTGTGCGTGAAGATTATTAATTTCGTTCTTGAACAATGTTATAAATTAATATTTAGTTCAATACATTAAATATTCTACGTTTAAATACATATAGATGGAGCTAAATAAGTTTTACTTCAGTCGTGTGGACTAAAGCACACTTGCTTTTTTTGTACGTCCTAAGAACGTCACAGAGATAGGGGTAGCAATGTAGTGAGTACCGCATAACAGTTCCAACTCTTTGGAGCCAGTGAGACTATGGTAACCCAAATTCGGGTATGTAGTGAGGCTCTGAATATAGTGAGAAGGGGAAGGAGATCGGAAGAGGAATGTGAGGTAGAACCTAAGTAATATCTAATAAAAAACATGGCTAAAGCCACTTCAAGCAACTTTTTGATTCTGCATAACGGTCTTTCACCAGGGCGATTTTATATGTACATTAGCTCCGCTCCACACAGAAGGCCCTGAGAAAAAATCCATCAGGGCCTTGGGGATTCCCTGTGAAGGGTATTTTTAGGGGACAGATGGAGACGAAGTTTTGGAAAGGAAAAAGGTATAAGGAGTGGGTAGGAATCTGGTAGCTTATGTGTCTAAATATGACGGAAGTGTGAATCTATTCCTCCCACTGTGCTACGGGGCCAATGTACCGAACGAATGTCAGCCCGTGAACACGGGCACCCCTGCTAAGTCAGCGAACAACTTGGGGTGACCTATGCCAGAAGTGTTGATAATCCATGAAATGGTTCCTGGGCCAGCGATAACCATTCCCGCCTCCCAAATTGAAACAAACATACATAAGACTTATTTTACACGTTCTCTTTCTGTTTAACCCTAACATGGTTTGCTGTTATTGCTACTGATGCCAAAGCTGAAGCAACAGCAAACGGCGCACAGAGTCGTATTTGCACGATCTACGCGGCCAAAAGTCCCAATCTCAAAATAACAATACTATTCATAAAAACCGGTTCTCCGAACAAAGGACTAACCCGTGAACAGAACCCGTCCCTTTTCCACCTGCTAATGCGCAACGCGCACCCGTGGCGTCAGTCGGAATTGAACTGTTTCACCGAGTGTACGATCTGTTCTCGGCGACGCGCTTTATTATACGAACTTCCCAAGTTATTTTTTATGTTAACAAGTTCTTGTTACAAATTGAAAGTGATGGATTCTAATGAAGAAGGTAATAAACTTACAAATTACGTTATAAAAATTATGGTAAACTATAAAATAAGATTATTATTTCAACTTATAAAAAATGTCTTTTTCGTACCCTGATTTCCTTCAATATTTTTCTTTACTAGTGTTTTTGTTTATGTATCGGGGTAGATCGGGCTATGGTTATTATTACAGGTTGTTATATGATCCTTTTCCTTATAACTAGTATCAAAATCGTGTCCGGAAACTTCCGGATAAATATAGTTTTGAGGCGTTAAAGATATGTAGCGAAATTTCGTATAAAATTGGAAATGTTTGTTAGTGTCTTTTAACTTAATGTATGTTTGTTTTAGGTTCAGAGGGTGCATCAGGAGTAAAGATTGTGACTCGACAATACTTATTCGACCGCGTGAAGAAGGAAAATTTGCCTAGTTTAGATGCAAAACTAAACTATCTAAAAGATCAACTTTTGTTATGTGAAAATTATAATGAAGACCAAATTATTAAATTGAAGCATGGTTTTGCCCTTTTCAAATCAGATCTGAAACAAAGGTGGGTCAAAACTCATTATAAAGAAGCTAATTTTCTAAAATACAACCAATCTTGGGTAGAAGGTACTTTCGAAATACCTGTAGTTGAGACACAAAAACGGCCAGGTCGGCCATCCAAGTCGTTCGAAGACTTAAGTGAGAAGAGCAAAAGGCGAAAGACTGAAGAACTTCGTTCTAATGTTGAAAAGGATATCATCATCCATGCTGCGACAGTGGAACTGGGAAAATCTGGTAAAAAAGATGCATCAAATGTCTTAAAATATATCACCAGTACTCCGACACGAGCAACTAAATATAAAAAGGCATTTTACTGTACAAAATCAAGTAAAAAGCAAGCCTCCTCCTTAACACCAATGCAAGCTTTGCAAATTTTAGGAGATGCCGATTTGACAGTTGGACAGTACGAAATTATAAGAAAGACCAATAAAAAGTTTTTCCATGCTATAGCCGCTTATTAAAAGCCAAGCAGAAAATTTACCCACCTCAAGAATCGATTGGCACCCTATGACGCCAACAGTGCACAAGCTTTTAGTCCATGGCGCAGTCATCATCGAACAGGCATTATTACCAATCGGACAGCTTTCCGAGGAAGCAGCTGAGGCTCGCAATAAACATTTTTGATGTTACCGCCAAGATTACGCAAGGAAATTTTCAAGGGAAAGCTGTAATCAGGATATTTTTAATCGCCTTCTACTTACTTCTAATCCTATGCTAAGTAGCATGCGGACTGTAAAAAAAGGGAAATCTGAAACATTTTTACCTGAAACTTTGGCCATGTTTGCACCTGCAGACCCCAATATATCGGAAAGTTCATCGGAGAGTGATGAAGAATGCCAATAAACTAGCATTTTTATTGTTATTTCCCTTTGTACAGATCTAAAATTGTACTATTTTGATTTTTTGTAAATATATAATGTATATAATTTTGAATATATATATATTTAATGTGAAAAATTGTTTTTTAATTTATTTACATTGTTTAGATACCAATTCAGTAAAAACATATTTTTGGCCGCGTAGATCGTGCAAATACGACTCTGTGCGGCGCTAAACGTCACTTGCAGTTACTGCGTCCCTTTCCCATAATTGTGGTCTGCGTGGCGTTTTGTTACGTGCATGCATACGCATTTATAACATGAAGCAACATTTCAATAATTCTGAATAGTTGTTTCTCATAAGAGAATACCATATGTTTAGTTATTTCTCATAAAACTATACCATGTTAAAATGTCTCGTGACCAAATATTATTTCGACGTTTTTCTTATTATTTTTCAGCCCATACGAATCCAATAACAACATTACTACCACCTGACCACGGAAGTATATAATCAGAATTCAAAAAAATATCAACCGGTGAAATCACTGTGAGATTTTTTTTTTATTCCACCCAAACGGAAGCTCGTTCCATGAAAAATTTAATAACTTAGATAATTTTCTAAAAAATTCAGATGAAACGAATTTCTTTCCCTTAAAAATTTAAATAACCGATTCCGTTGCTTTGGCGCTTTTTCTCTCCTCAAAATACATTATTTTTATCTTCACTTGAGTTTAATAAGGGTTTTTTTACGGTTAAGGGAAGTGCGAAGAAATCCGCAATGGTTTTATACCAAATTTTACTAAGGATTATGGCCTATGCCATTGATATAAAGTACACCAGATTATCATAACTCGAACAGATTTATTTTTATAAATCTCGTAGCCTCCTTTTTTAACTTTTAACATGAATTTAATGTTTTTTTTTGTGATCATGTATTTTATCCCATATCTGGTTTTTATCTCAAAGCACCCATCAATTTATTGTTACTTTTCATTTATAAACATCCAATCAACATCCTTTTCTTCATCCATCTATCTTTTATCCATATGAATCTCTTCTTATTCTAATTCGTCAATTATTGTTATTTATCTATCGGCATCCGATGTTTTAAAACACATAGCTTCACTATGCAATGTCCAGTGTTTTAATATAGTGTCATCCGCGTGCAAAGTCGTATCTCCTCCAAGCATAAACTTTCTAATTAAAGTGTGTTTATCGAAAGTGACCTGCCAGGTAAGTACATTTTCTGTATCTATTTGTAAATAATAGTTCTAGGTAGAGCCTAAGAAGTCACAATAAAATGTACAGCGCCCTTGAGGAAATTTCTCACAAAATAATTATCCAATTATTATTAATATTTATTATTGACTAAATATCGCACATGAAGTGAGAATTGATTTTTTTAACGGAGGTAATTTGTCGTTTGTGGCTTTGTTAAATTCGGTTCCAATGTTGAAAGTGTCACCTTGGTTGAAAGCAAGTCATTGAACCAGAGTTACAGACAGACTCACCCGATTTTTTTTTCAAATTCAAAATGTCCCAACAGTCTGGAGACAGTGAAACTGTGGCATCCCCAATTAGGGTATGTTGTAAGGCTAAAAGGTAAAAGAGAAGAAAAGCAGGTTGCAAAGACGAAGGTGGGGATGTACTGGCTATTCAGAAATACAGCTAAATGCCATTTCAAGCCACACTTAAATTCCCAATGATATTCTTACACCAGGGTGAGACTGAGGGAATCTTGAACTCTGGAATGTGCCACAAATATATTTTACATTATTTTAAATGATTGCATTGTGAAATAACACAATTCAATCAAATAAAAATTATAAGCGCATGATGGGCTTCAAACCGGTGACCTTTGGATTTACGGCCGTCGAAACTTAACTCAAAACAATTTTATTTTGACACACCCAGATTTCTTTCCAAACAAGTTAAATCCTACGAAGGTTATGAAAAGATAATAATGGATTTTGATAAATTTATATTCGGATTGGCCAAAAATTCAATGTCGGAATATTTGATTTAATAACTGCCTGTAAATGAATTAAGTAGATTTTTTGTTGAGTAGGTACTTAAAAGAATGTGGTTGAAATAAAAAAAAATATGTATCACTTACTTTGGTTTAATAATAATAGATATCTATGGTAGGATTTAAAAAGCATTGATTTTCATCAACCAAATCAATCAATCAAAAGAAAAAACAATTTTCAAAATAAATTGGAATTCCTTAAGAGGCTAGACTTTGAACGACACGCGGAACACCCGCGTCTGTCATTCTGTCCAGCTCACAATAAGCTCACGCACACTTACAATACATGTGAATGCGAAATGTGCGAATGAGACAACGCTCAAATTTACCTACAGAAATCGATCGAAAAGGGGTTTATGGAGAATACACTTTTCTACACCAAAACTTTCACGAAATTGAAATTTAAAAAAAAAAATTTTTTTTAGAAAGAAGAAGCTACGTTGGTAGCTTTTTATAATTTTATAATTCTTTATGAGAGTTGAGTTAGCAGCACTTTTTCCTTAAACAATATTTTTTGATAAATCGTACATGTTTGACAGTGAATGTTTACGTTAATTCGAAACGCATCGAACATTCGAAAACATACCAACATAGTTTTCACCCTCTAGAAGGCAGTATAAAAAAATATATTCATTTTGTGAAATTTTCGATGTAGAAAAGTGTTTTTTCCCGGGCGTCCTTTTTGTATGGGCCGAAAAGCGAAGTCTATCGTCTTAAATCAACGCTATCCCAAAAAAACTAGCAAATGAATACATACACATTTTTATTTAAATGTTTACATTATCAATGGGCAGAATCAGAATTTTAGCTGTGGGATCCCTTGGTGGTCTCTGGAGTCGGTCATAGATCGAGTTCCAACGATAACTTCTTTCCTTTTTCCAAAACAATGGGGGTTGAGCCCACACCATTGATTAAGGTTATAGGTACTCAGAAAGAAACACTTGTGTTAAATTACTTGGGGTAAAGTTCGGTTCTTGGGAAAAATTCCGAAAAAATAAGTTGAATTATTTTTATACTAACTTTGGGCTGGAAAATCCGAATCTGAAGGAATTTGGTTGGGGAGGTCAATATCAAATGAGTTACAGGACTTTAAAGTTTCGTACACAGGAACAAATCCGCAATGCATTTTTGACATATTATACTGAAGAGGTCAAAGTGATTCAATGACGCCAACCTCAGAAAATTGCAAAGTGTTGCCATTAAGCAATAATATCAATGTTATTATGTGAATAGAATGTGTCAATCACTTTTTTATCACAAACCATGTTACACAAACCTAGCGTAGCCGCTTAACTACTTGAAAACTGGGATGTTTTTCTTGCCTTGACGTGAGCAGGCGCTACAAAGGGGGAACATCCTTTTGTATCACAAACCATGTTACACAAACCTAGCATATTATTGCTTAATGGCAACACTTTGCAATTTTCTGAGGTTGGCATCATTGAATCACTTTGACCTCTTCAGTATAATATGTCAAAAATGCATTGCGGATTTGTTCCTGTGTACGAAACTTTAAAGTCCTGTAACTCAGTTGATATTGACCTCCCCAACCTAATTCCTTCAGATTCGGATTTTCCAGCCCAAAGTTAGTATAAAAATAATTCAACTTATTTTTTCGGAATTTTTCCCAAGTACCGAATTTTTTCCATTACTTGTTTCAAAACCTTTAATTTCAGTAATTCTCATGCTTTTATAAGTTTATAATTTTATTCACAAAGGGAAACTTGGGCACATCATAACATCAATATTAGGTAATAAAAAAAATCACATCGAGCACATGTAGGGCGACGCCTAATTCCGTATTAGTTAACTGGTGGATCTCTTTATCTAAACGAACTCACCTAGTAAATGCCCTCGCCTAATTGATATACAAGGGAACAGAGGATCTTGTCAGTATCATTTTATTAAATGTATATCTTCATTTAAATTTAATTTCTTTATGTTCACTTAATTTCGTGTTTATTTTCAGTCGGTTTTTATTTTTTCAATTCAGTTAAATTTCGGCATTTTTAGTGTATTTCAGAAGTTATTCCTTTATCTGTATACAGATATCCGTGTACATATTCATACTTATATGGAATTCGAATAGTGATACGTGAAAGACAAGAAGAAGCAAGTAGAGCCAATAAGAGATATGGGTTGATCCATGAGGTGGCAATAAGAGACAAGTAGAGGCAAGAAGAGATGAGATGATCCTAGATGCGTGAAGAGCCAAGAAGAGACATACAAGAATAAGATACAAGAAATTGCAAGAAGAGGCAAGCAGAGCCCAGATGAGATTCTGAGAATCAAGAAGAGGCAAGAAGAGACAAGAATAAGTAAAAAGGGCCAAGGAGAGACGAAAGGATTCCAGAAGAGACAACAAGAAACAAGAATATAAAAGACGATATGATATATCGACATGAAAAAACTACGAAAGGACAGGAAGATCCAAAAAGAGCCGAGAAGAAGCAAGAAGAAGGAAGGCATAAAGAAAGGAAATACAAAATCATTATGCTCAATACATTCCTTTATTCCTTCCCATCCCAAATTCCAATATTGGCTTATTAGGTTGCCATGTATACCGGTCGATTAAACTCCAACCTCCTTCCTATCCTCAGAGCACTTGTTTCTAGTCCTAACAAATCCCTGGTGTACCGGTCTCACCGGGACAGGATTGCTCCTGGCTGGGGTGGTACAATCGTATCGTAAAGGGAAACTTGGGAACAGAGAGCTGGTTTTAATGCCAAATAAATGTTTTTGTAGGTAAATTAGTGAATCATTATGAAAGTTGCATTATGAAAAAAAGTGGTAATTGCAGTACTTGATTCTACACACCTCATTTATTTTCCCAAAATAGTAGTAGTCCAATATCACAACACAAGCAACATCTTCCGCTTAGTGTAATGGTAGTAAGAGATTTTTCAAATATTGTTGGGTTATTCGTAACCAGGGAATTTTCGTATTTCTTTAAAAAATAAAAAAAAAATATTTTGCAGATTTCTGCATTTGATTTTTGTACATTGATTAATTGCTTATACATATTTCAAATAAACTTGTAATAAAAATGATATGATTTTCGATGCCGGCTGTAAGGTTTTTAGGAATGGAAAGATTGGATTTTTGCAAGAAAATGATAACATTAGTTTTCTTGACTTGACACTTTGTCTACTCGTGAAAGCTTAGACAAAATGATACAAATACAATTTTGTTGTATAAAAAATAATGAAGACGTTAAATTGAAAGTAAATGAGTCCATAGATGGAAATGAATCCAGATTAATTTAAATATAAAATTATTGGATGAAAATGAAATTTATTGTTGCAAATAGGACAGCACAAAACTAAACATTAACAAACCTACTTAGGTACCTAGGTAGGTATTTAGTCATTTTTTAACTCGGATAAAAGAAAATACATGTATCTTTTAAGTCAATGGTTTTTATTCTAAATCTACCCCAATGAACACGAGAACAGATATTTGAGTATTTTGTGAGTAAAGAATAATAAAAGATAAATATTTTCATAGATTCGCTCGTAAAAATATTTTATGTCTTGTAGAGATACTTTAAAGAAATTTGAATATAAAATTTGTTTATTCATATGAAAATCGTTTTGTCTCCGATTTTACGTACAAAAAGAACAACGGATTGGGAAAATATGAGGAGAAGTCAAGAATAATAAAGCAAGTGTTTTGTTTTCTGAAAAAAGTTATACTGAATTGTGTGAACATACTTTTTATAGAGAAAAAAAATGTTTTGAACTGCTTGACACCTTGTCATGAAAGGGTAACAACGTGTGACGTAGTTATATTAATAAGCCTTTTACTTTATTCGATATAAAAAAACTTGTGTAAACTATTTATTTTAGAAATTGCGTACTATTAAGCGGGTATTACCAGAGAATACCGAAAAAAATCCTTTTAAATCAAATTCTAGACGTATTTTGACTCTTTTTTACAAAAAAAACATAAATTGTTATTTTATCATAAGTTATTCTTCTGTACTTATTTTGAAAATTATGGTTTCTTTTAATATGTGTACTTAATCATTATATTATAATTATTGTTAAATTGACCTGCTGACAAACTGCTTTGGCAGTTTAGCGGGTGTTCAAATGAAGAATAAAAAAAAAAAAAAAAATCTGGTAAACGCAAAATTTAAATTTTGAAAAACTATTTTAATATACTAAGGTTTTACCGTTGGTCGTTGGCAGATTTGTTCAATTTTCAATACGACATACTGTATTATGCAACACAAGTTTTAAAATACATAATTATACAAAAAAATATATCAATACATAATCCAGTAAACACATTTTCAGAACTTTAATTTTAGTTAAATTATAATCATTAAAAATAAATCCGAGAAAGTTTTTTGTGACAAAAATACCTCAATTTTTCTATTTATTTAAGGTCTTACAGACTAAAATTATTCAGATTTTTTTTATACACTTATTTTGTTTAGACATTATTGAAAAAGCATAAATAATTATGGTCAAAAAATACTTACAAGAAGTAAACGATATTTAATAATTTATCATCGTGCATTTTTATTGCTTACTTGAATGTAGGTATATATTAAAGCAAGTTTTTAATGAAATAAATCGATATAAAATTTTTAATTTACAAAAATTCATAAGGGGAATAATCGATCTTTCTCATCGGAACCTCTCTATACAGTTGCAAGCATTTTTAAACTTTTATTCTTAGCCGATGGTCAATGGCTCTTAATAAGCATTTTACTTATTTCGATATAAAAAACTTTTGTAAACTATTTATTTTAGAAATTGCGCACTATCAAAGTGTCTGCGACCCCTGTACAGTACGCCCAGCGTCTGAGAGGCTAAAATTAGTATTTATCTTTAAATTATTGTCACAATATTGTATTATAATGATCTACAAAATTTTTCACTATCATACCAGGGAAGTTTTTGTAACTACCGTCTGAAATAAGCCGAAAGCACTTTCAAAGTAGTTTATCATAATTTGAGCATAACAGACCGGAATGGCCGCATTCGCAAAGGAGTTCTTTATCACGTTGTCATCATCGCTATTCAGCAGTGACGTGCACAGAGTTTTATTCAGGGTGTGCAATAAGAAAATTAGCAAAATAATTTACATTCAATGAACAAGTCGCTTTATATACACCACTAATGTAATCAAAATTATTAACATTTTATGAAATCAATAATTTATTCGTCAGGATAAAAAGAATATGTCTTGAGAAATTGAGTTTTAATGTTCATTTTATCCTGACGAATGAACCGATGGTTTATAATTTTGATTTAATAAGTGGTGTATACAAAGTGATTTGTTTTCATTTAATTAAAAATACGTCTAAATAGAGAATAATTGTTTGCATAAAAATTTAAATTACTAAACAATTACGCAGTGAAAACATACTACTATGATTTAAATTAACGAATGTTTGCAATCAGGCAATTGGAAACAAAACAGACACTAATGACAACTTAAAATTTTCAAAAAATATGTGTAATGCTTTATTGTTAGTTCTTTAGGTGTTATTAAAAATATATGTTTTTACCTACTTCTAAATATTGGTTACCTTAGCTGTGTATGCGTGGTATAAGGATATTGTTATCTCAATATCTAAATATATCATTTTGTGTAATTTTTATTACTTTATAAAATTATTATCCGTGAGTGGTTGATAATTGAATTGTAAACAATAATACCTACTAAGCAAATAAACAGTAAATAAATTGAAATAAATACATTTTTATGTATTTACGTGAAAGTTATATATATATATATATATATACACTGGATCCCACAATCCTAGATCCGATGGATTCCTGCGTTTCCGTGTCTTGATTTTACTTTTACTTTACTTTTTTTCGAATTTTTATTTTTTTATTTTATTTTTTTATTTTTATTTTTTTTTTGATTTTGATTTTGATTTTGATTTTTACTTTTACTTTACTTTTATTTTCATATCTTTTTTACGTTTCATATCTATAAAATATTTATGCTTTTCAATATTATATGTACATATACTATCTATGGGATGTGTGGGATTGCACTCACCTCCCCACATTCTGGAATAAAGAACTTATTATTATTATTATTATTATATATTTCAATGTATTTACGTGAAAGTTCTCGCTAATACTAACTTAACCCGCTGGCCTTAGCTGGCCTTAGTAGGGATAATCTAAATGGATAATCTAAGGATAATCTACGCGTACACGTCAGACATCTAAATGAACCCTTTATTTATTCAATTTACAGGTCAATTAATAATTATAGGAAATAATAAAATTCGATATGTTTTCGATCGAAAAATTGCCTGAAAGAGAGTCAACGTGTGATAATTTTCCTCACTAAAGTTGTACTAATTAATGGAGCCGACAGATATCACTGATTGCCGTTGAATTTGTCCTCACAAACACAACCTATACCTAAACACAAAAAAAAACTAATACATACGCGTCATCACTTGAATGTACACACAACTCACAGCCCACACGTTTATAATGTTCTGGATAGTTCATAAACATTGAACGATCTACTGGACGTTAACGACATTTCGGTACCCATAGTCAATGCTTACACCGCGTTTCAGTAGGGATATCGGTGGGAGTGCTCTTGGCTGCATTCTGCAGCCGAATTGCTTACGTAGATTGTTTAAAAATATTTTGATAAATTTGAATATTTTACATTTTTTTAATGCTATGTGAATACGGTAGAATAGGCGGTGCTTCTCTGTCTGTATAAAATGTACGCCCCTGCAATTCAGACTGTGCATAGATATTGACAAGATTGTGCTAACGGTGGTTTCAGAATCTCGTCTGAACCCTATTGTCAGTTCTATTCAAAAACAGGGTGGTGATGTTCACATCTCTTGACACAATGTTAACAATCTTCGGTTGTGAATCTAAGACGATTTTTATTAAAATGCGAATGGATACGTCTGGAGGCATTGAAGGGACTGTGCAACCTTATTTGGGATATGTTGTGAGGCTAAAATGTGTAGAGAAATGGGGAAAGAACGATGGAAAGTATCTGGTTTTTTGACCTGGTCACCAAACACGGCAAGGAGCCATTTCAAGCAATATTTCATTTCTAATTTTACTTAAAATTTTGTTTTTAACAGATTTATTGTGTAATGCAGGTACACTTGTTTCTCTTTTGGATACGTTTTTTCTCATTACTAGTCATAATTAGAACTATTTAAAAAAATGGTTGGGAGTAATACGGACAAAGCTTGGGGCACGCTGTGTAGTTATTTGAAACTATCACATACGAATAGGTAGTACGCTGAATCGCATTACCATCAGGCGCAGAAAAGAGGACCAATCAATACTCTGGTGACCCGAGCGACCATAATACGCAAATAACCAAAAATCGGATCGGTACTTACAAAACTAATGTATGCATTAGGGCGAAACGTTTACTCGCCAGACAAATAAAGCAAATTATAAGAGTCAAATCTACCATAAGCAAAAACAAAATTGAACAAGAGACATGAGGCTGCGTTTTCTCTCCTAAGCCAAACCGATATTGAGAGGAAATAAATAAGAAATCGATATAAGCTTGCAACACTAAAGCTGTTTTCCATGAAAATGACATTTTACTTTGACTTTCTCCGCATTTACTTTTTGAGACTAAACGATACGATACGATACGATACGATTGTACCACCCCAGCCAGGAGCAATCCTGTCCCGGTGAGACCGGTACACCAGGGGGCACTGATTTGTTAGGACAGGAACACGTGCTCTAAGGATGGGAAGAAGGTTGGAGTTTAATCGGCCGGTATACATGGCAACCTAATAAGCCAATATTGGAATGTAGGATGGGCAGGAATAAAGGAAGTGGTTGAGCTTTTGTTTTCATTTTTGCTTCTCAATTCTTCTCGCTTCATCGTTCATCTTCCCGTTTTTTTTTTGGTTGTTGCCTACCGGTGATTCTTGCTTCTCATTTATTTATTTTATGTTTTCCGCCACATGCTGCCAGCTTCCCTCTGCTTCTTCCTTCTCGTTTTCCGTTGCTTCGTGCTTTCCGCTTCTTGCTTCCGATTTCATGCTTCTTAGTTTCTTTTTTTGCTTCACGCTGTTTGCTGTTTCTTGCTTCCTGCTTATTGGAACCTGGTTCCCTTTAAGCATTTCCCGCTACCATTACTGACTTCACGTTTATCGATGCTTCTTGCTTTCCGCTCCCGCTGCTTTTCGGTATTCGTTTCCCGCCATATCCCCACCGGGAGAAAAGTTCCAGTCTACTTTGACTACTTCCTGCCGCGCCATCTATTAACATCTTCTTATTTGTTCATATGACTCTCTTCTCACGACTCTGGTCTAATCTAGAGTTCTCACGACTCTGGTCTAATCATAAATGCAAAAAAAACTAAGTTGATACATATTAGATCACCCAATGCCAAGGTAAATATTATTACACCTGAAATTAAAACACACATTTCAGATTGCTTACATATTGGTATCCCTGCATTATGCACATGTGAAAATATTGAACTGGTTAAAGAATATGTTTATTTGGGAGTTATTATTGATTGTTTTTTTAAATGGGATTTACAAATAAATAAAGTCTGTGAACGACTGAGATCTATTATTAGTAGATTATATAAATTAAAATTCTATGTTCCAATATGAACACTTCGGATAATTTATTTATCATTAGCTGAATCTATTATCAGGTATGGAATTACAGCTTGGGGATTTTCCTGTAAAACAAATATAAATCATGTTCAATCAGTTCAAAATTCATTAGTTAAATTATTAGCTCATAAAAGTTTATACGAACAAAGACATAATGTTCCATACCTTTATCAAAATCTTAAAATTCTCTCAGTGAGATCAATTCTATGGTATAAAATTATTTTTCAGCATATAAATAGCCCTTTGTACATAAGTAGACTAGAACACTCTTACAATACTCGTTTTACGTTAAATGAAGGACTAATCGTTCCTAAGCATTTAAACAAATATGGGCAAAGAACGCTGGACTACATGATCCCAAATTGCTTAAATATGTTACCTGCAGCAATCAAAAAATGTACAAACGCAAAAATAAATATCATGTTAAAAAATTGGCTCGCTGAAAGACATAGTTTGTATTAGATTCTAAGACAAACAATTTCTAACTTCATACACTTTTTATTTATATATTTTTTAAATTTATTTTTATATCATGTTACACCTCTTTTTTATTTTTATATAATTTTTTTATTATTTTTATATCATGTTACATCTATTTAGGATATATTTCTTATGGTATGAGTGTATACAATATATTTTTTTTATGAATGTAAACAATTATATCTTAATAATTAATTAATCCATTAAGTTAAAAGAACCCATTGACAAACTACTTAAAAGTAGTTTATTGGGACTTTTTCTCTGTTTTAGTATTATGTTTTTATTTGATATGTATGTATTATTCTTTGTTTTAAATGTTTCTTTAAATAAAAAAAATAAAAAAAAATAAAAAAATGTGATTTTTTTAAAAATTTTGTTGAGGCGGTTCTATGTATAACCATTTTCTATTGCTGGTAAGTGATTTCTGTCCCAGATTCCAAGGCTTCTTCTTCCAGTGTCCGGTCCACCACCACAGCGCTTTCGTTAATTTCCTAACTGAATATATAAAAATAAAAAAAACCAACCTAGAGTGAAGTTGAAATGTAAAATGTAATCGTGAGATTATTGGGTACTCGACCAAGTAACCTAAGCTACGTCTCTTAAGAATTCCTAAAGTTTAACAGACCTCGGTGATCCACAACCTTTCCTGAAATAGTAGAAATCAATCAACCAGAGCCCGCCTCCGTGAATGCAATAATATTTCTACCATCGCCAATGGTTGTGGAGCCCCGTTTTCCATATTGCCCCGTTTTCCATAGTATTATGATGTGTTGGTTTTGTAAACAAAATGCTGAAAGAAATAAACATTTATTAAGTTGACAAGTGGAATAGATACGCATTATTTATGTTGTGACATGGCTATCCGAGCTCAGTGCTTTAAAATTTTATGAAAAGATAAACAACTTCCCCATCAACTAGAATATAAATAAAAGTGAAGTGGTTCTTATCTCGCTTGTGAGTATCTCTTATCGGTGTGATGATGCCTTTGTCAAATCCTTTGTGTTCACTTTGAATTCACTTGCAAACTTTGTCATTTTTACCACTGTTGCAACAATGCAAAATCAATTTTCGTGATGAAATTATGAAGCTATAACTAAAACACGCACTTTGACAAATTTTCAATGAGATAGGACCACAGGGGCCACTGCTATAAAATTAATTCAGAAGAGCAACAAAAACACGACTAGTCGGGGAATAAATTGGTTGATGTATCTTTAGTCACGTTTCAACCATTTGTGTTTCCCAACTCTTTAAGATGTTAATTTTTTTTTCAATTCTAAAAGCAACGTTATTAAGCCAGTAATTTGGCGTAACGAATGGCATTATTAAAAAATTGTGTTTATTGACAGTTAACCTAAACCGATCTGATACTATGGAGGCCGCGCTGAAATTTATCAATCGTCGGTGCGAATATATCTGATAAATAGTTGACTGTGTTGCCAAATATTGATAACTGACCATAGATGACGGATTTAGTCAATATTGTATTGATATAGGATTTTATCGATCTTCTGGTAACTAAAATTCCTCCCAACTAAAGGCCGCCCAACCTTTTTAACTATCGGGCCAAACTGATGCGGCAAAATCACAAGCGGGCCGCTAATAGGGCCAGAGATTAACGGATCATCGGTCAGAAATACATACATCTCAGTGGCTAGAGAATTTCTGAAATTATATCCGTCCTGGGGAGGGGGGAGGTGGTTGAAGACTTTCAGGAATAATAATTTATTTTTTGTAATTTTATGGATTCAAAAATTTACTAAATTTAATAAAATAAAATCCTTTTTTATTTAAAACCACGAGATTTATTAATTTATGAACCAACCGGTTTCGCTTTACTCAAGCATCTTCAGGGAACAAATTAATGACAGGAAATAAATAAGAAATCGAAATAACCTAGCAAGACTGGAGCTGTTTTCTATGAAATTGACATTTTTTTTACTTTGACTTTCTCCGCATTTACTTTTTGAGACTAAACTGGAATTGATGTATCTTTAGTCACATTCCAACCATTTTTGTTTCCCAAAGATCGATTTCTTTAAGATGAATTCTTTGTTCCCTGAAGATGCTTGAGTAACGCGAAACCGGTGGGTTCATAAATTAATAAATCTCGTGGTTTTAAACAAAAAAGTATTTTACTTTATTAAATACGTCAAACCACAAAGTGATTGCTTTCTACAATAATAATAATTACTAAATTGTTTGTTATAGTTGTAATTGATTATTTACAGACTCATTCCGATTATTTCAGTCAAACTGATTATAAAAGGATTTACAAAAATTTTCAAAGTTCTCGGGAATTTTTAAACTTGCTCACGCGGGTCATTTCTAATTCGTTCCCGGGCCACATTGGCCTGGGGTTGGGCAGCCTTGTTCTAGACCTGCTAAAACCATGTTTCCTCTTGAGATGGAGTTTATAAACTCAGCTGCTCGGGATGTAATAAAGTGCATGTTTGTCAGATAGAATGCACCATCTTCAAAAGTATCTCACTTTAGAGAGTGCAAACTCGGCCATCCGGCAAACCGAGCACTTAATTGAAACCGGCCATTTCTTTGGAATTGTTTCTGAAGTCCTGGGAAGAAGACTACTCCTTTTGACCAGAAATTCTGCATTGAACTTATATAACTTAGCTTAACGCTAACAGAGCTATGAAAAGCTTTGGTTTAATAGTAAGAATTTCTAATGATTTAAAAAATATACACACATTAAAAATTCTGTTCATTAGAAGCATTCTAGAATATAATTGTTCAATTTGGTCACCTATCTTTACTAATCTCATTAATGTCATTGGAAGAGTCCATCATAATTTTTTGAGGTGCATACATTTTAAACTTGGACTACTTTTAGAAACACTACAGTTTTTTTATTATATTTATTTAAATTATTGAAGTTAAGTGACAGAAGAAAAAAAAAATGTAAATGTAAGGAGTATTTCTTAATTAACTCGAAAAGTGATTATTTATATCGGGAGAGACGAAAAATATGCATTATATACTATAATTTTATTAAAATTAATTCACTCGTGCTTAGTGTTAGACATCATTATTGGCCAAGTGAAGCGGAGTACTTTAATGGATTTGACATTTCGACCCTTTGGAATAACAAGGTTCCATGTGTTACTGTATCGTCAGGCAATAATGGGATCTATGGTAAGCTACTTTAGAGTTCATTATCGCATGACGTTTCCGCAACAGATGGAATCTTGTTTTTCCAAAGAGTCGATTTGCGAATGTTTCAATCTAAAACGCATGAATTAATTAGTTTACCCAAACTAAGAACCTAATAACCTATTTTGTGCACGTAAATAGTTGTTTCGTATAGTAATTGTTAAAAAAAAGTATAATTTCCATAATCTGTTCCTAAAAGTGAGGCGGCTTATGGAAATTTAATCTTATTTTAACGTTTCTTGTTTTTGTTTTTTCTTTACTGCTTTCAATATGTATTTTTTTATTTTTTTTATTTTGTTTGTACTAAGACTCTAAAATTTATTTTAAAAAACATAAATGTAAATGACAATTGTGCCGTTAATTCTAAATATATAAGTTTTAAAAAACCTCACATCTATCACACCTTATTACGCAGACAATTATTGAAAACAAAACCCCATTAATGACGTGACGACGCTGTTAAACTCAGTAGTTCTTGATTTACCGTTTTTGATAGCTACATCAAAACTAAGCGCCGAAAACCACTTTAATTTAACTACCAGCATAAACAACACACACTTCACAATACTCTTTTTTTTATAGAGAAATCTCACAAGAGTCCCAACTGCTCCCTTCTGGAGCCAGTGAGACTATGGCATCCCCAATTGGAGTATGTTGTGAGGCTAAAGGTAAGTGGGGAAGGGAAGGAGATGGGGAAGAGGAAGGTGGGAAAGTACCTGGCCATTCAGATCTAGTCACTAAACACGGCTAAAGCCATTATTAAGCAACGTTTCAATTCTGAATGGTGGTCTTACACCAGGGCGATACTGAGAGTATCTTCCACTCTGGAACGTGCCGCAAATATAACATATATTACTTTTATTAATTAATTGTGAAATAACACAAATTAATCAAATAAAATTTATTTGCGCACGCCGGGTTCGAATTTGCTATCTTCCGAATGGGAGTCAAGTGTCTTACCACTCGACCACGGACGGTTGTCACATATGCTCTAATTATAGAAACTGCAACGCTATCCGATACGTCGGCTAAAAATGAGAAAGAGCAACGCGGCATGTTGAACGACATTAATCTAATATTGTTCAACTTAAATAAATTCTTGAAATAGTTACATTAAGTTTGGTTAAGATAAGTTTTCATAAATATAAAGTAATTTTTTTGCTTTTTTGGTTTTGGATTTTGAAAGAATCCTGTACATATACAGGATTTATTTTTATGTAATTCATTTATTTCTCCAAATATGCTCAGAAATCGCTGGGTAAAATCTCTCAGGTATGTGCTGTTACACCCTGTATAATGACGTGTTCTCTGATCTCAGTAGGGAACTCTGGGCCTTTAGTGTTTATAATTCATTATCCCAAAACAACTTGTGCTATAAATAACCAATCTTATTCTGCCCAAATGATCACAGATAAAGGTATGATTAATTTGATCAGATGTTAACCCCACCATGCATCATCTGTGAAAGAAAACAGGTTTCCAGGGATTTAGATTATAATTACTAAATCTGTATCTTATGACTTTATATTATTGGATAACTTCAAAGTTAAAAATAATTTGAACATAAAACAAATAATGTCTTACCCTTATAAATTAGCCACGTCGATTTATTTCGAATTGATGTTGGTTCCACCCCATTCAATGCCTTATTAAGATGATACCCGGTGGTGCAGAAATAGATTTTACTAAAATATTGCTGTCACTGTTGCTCTTACTCCACCGGATATTGAGCGAAAGGGACAATGCACTGACACCTAACTAAAATGGAGGTTTTGTATTCCCCACTTTTCTCCTCCAAAAGTGGACTGATTTTCAATTTTTTTTTTACCAACTACATAAGAAAAAACTATTCTATGTCTGTACGTTTTGCTTTTTTTTAAAAAACATTGTCTGGTTTGTATACTGAACATCTTTTGACGGCGTTTAAACCAGTCAATTTTATTGATTTTTGGAAGGTCATAACTTTTATAAAAAGTAACTTATCAAAAAAAACAAAAAGTACCGACACGCTAGTAGTTGATATCTATTTTATGCAAAAACAATATTTTTTCTAGGGTTAAAATCCAGAGAGATAAATAGGGAATACGTTTGTATGGAAAAATCAGCGCCGGGTATCCTCTTAAACTACTTATTTATATTATTTAAACCCTCAGGCCTCGGACCTATTTTGGCAAAATATTTTCGCTTTGCAATAAAATTCTAATAAATGGAATATATCTGAACGCTTCCAAAATTAAAAACTGTTTTTGGTGATGAAATACTCTTTCGAATTTTACAATTCAACACAAACATATAATTTTTGAATCATAAACATTTTTAATGCACACATAAAAAAAAAATCAATAATGGCTGACGTCGCGTTTTTTTAAAACTAATTTTTTATTCAGTTACAAAAAAACATTAAAAAACACACATATTTTATTTTGTATTATAAACATTATTGTCAACTCACTTTTTCGTAATTTCATGTAAAAATAATTAATAAAAAATTCCAATTTTAATTTTTTTTAATTTGGCGTCCGGAAACGTTCTTTTCATAAAGGTGTAAATTTTAATTATGTTAAGGTAAATTTTCGATTTGAACGTAAAGAGTGGTGTTTTTCTCTATCTAACACCATTTAGATCATATTTCTAACAATGTTAGTAAGGGAGACACACGATTTACGACACAAAAAACGATTTACGATACAAAAACCTTTACCTGCATAAGATTTTCCAAAAAGCAAAAACATTAGCCTGACGGGTTAATATTGAATAGTAAAAGTCAATATTTCCATTATTCACTCAGTTTTTAATTTGACCATTCGATTTAATTAATATAATCCATCAAAATATTAACATGTAAACATATAAACTATTTACTGTGGTTTAAAGCTAATGAATCCACGTAGATTTCACCATTTATCCCATATTTGTAGGTTGGTTAAATGTGGTCCAATTTTGAACCGATATCAATCGCAGAAAAATAAAAACTGTTTAAATTTGGACCTAAATCGCTCAAGTGGAAATAAATACATAGATATGTTGAATTGAGCGTAAGAGATATTCCGATTAAATTATTGTATTCAAAGATCAAGATCGCCCACCTTTAACGTGTATTAGGTTCTAGATAATATCACATATCAAACATCTTTCAAGTGGGTATACATATATATATATATCCTTACAAATAAGGTTGTACGGGAAAGGTTCTGCGTAATATAACGAAGTCTTGTTACTAAGTTTGTTTGTATGAAGTATATATGTATGTAAAATTATTCGGAATTTATTCAAAATTGTCCTCAGGGGAACTTGAAAGCGCGTGAACCCGAAAAATCTACCAATCCTTAGCTTTCATGACGGCATTACTTTTCATAGAAAAGTGCTTAGGTAGGATTTGCAGGAGTATCAATTCGGATTTTAAAGGTTATATTTTCTTATAAAGGATAATGGATACCAACATCATCAATTACTTACTACAATCAATGGATTTTTATAGTTTTGAATTGATGACATTTTTGTTACGGAATGTTTGATTGATGTCATATTTTTTTATCATTGAAGTAGAAGATAATTCAAACAAAAATCTAAACAAAATTTGAAAATCAACAATAAATGGATAAGCAACATTATTTTATATTCATAATCATGTATTTCTTAATCCTTATAATACTGACTTAGACACAAAGCCTCAAGGAGGAAATCCATTTATTATGGCTATATTACTAATGTACCTACAAATTTGATGGCCGGCGTTGTTCAGCGGCAGGGCGTTGGACTGCCATTCCGAAGGTCGCGGGTTCGAACCCGGTGTATGCAAATAAATATTATTTAATTGAATTGTGTAATTTAACAATTAATTATTTAAAATAATATATAGTATATTTGGGGCACGTTCCAGAGTGGAAGATACTCTTACCCTGGTGTAAGACCACCATTCAGAATTGAAACGTTGCTTGAAATGGCTTTAGCCGTGTTTAGTGACTAGATATGAATAGCCAGGTACTTCCCCACCTTCCTCTTCCTCGTCTCATGCCCTTTCCCACTTACCTTCAGCCTCATGACACACCCCAATTGGGGATGCTATAGTCTCACCGGGTCGAGACGGGGGCAGTTGGGACTCATGTGAGGTATTCACTATAAAAAAAATAAAAAAAAATAATCTTAAAAGTTACTATGACATGGTGACACTCCTACAACATGGGTCTTGAAGAGACCCATGTTGTAGGATTGTATGGTAGGTAGACTCCCACGTAGGAGGGAGGAAACACAACGGCCAGAAAATAGTTCCACAGTCAAGCTGTTGAACACAAGAAAGTATAGGACAAATGACAACCGTGTACATATTTATCTTAGGCGCTTGTTTGACGTGTTTTCCGACTATGCACCGGTGTCGAGGGGATTAATGATGCTGTTTCTTAGAGCATTTTTCATTAAAATACTAGTAGAACATGGCCAGTTTTCCCACCCGACGCCCGATTAAGAACAATTTTAAACATGTACTTGTACATGTAGTTTCAAAACATAACTTTTTTTTCTAACTTTCTCAAATTTCCGGAACCAGAGGGACTTTGGAATCACCAATTAAGGTATATTATGAGGGTAAGGAGATTGAGGACGGGATGGAGATGGGAAAAATAACATTATTAAGAGCGATTGGGCAGCAGCTGAGAATAAAAGTTTAAAAATGCTTGCAACTGTACAGAGAGGTTCCAATGAGAAAGATCGATTATTCACCTATCAAATTTATAAAATTTAAAATTAAGTATTGATTTACTTTATTAAAAACTTGCTTTAATATATACCTACTTTCAAGTAAGCAAGTAAAATGTAAATAATGCTCTGATCATAATGCTTTGATCATAAGTATTTATGATTTTTCAATAGTGTCTAAACAAAATAATTGTGTAAAATTTTTTTAAATATTCTAATTTTTAAGACCTTACATAAATAGAAAAACTGAGGTTTTTTTATCACAAAACACATTCTCGGATTGATTTTTTAAATGATTTCAATTTAACTAAAATTAAAATTCTGAAAACTGTGTTGACTATATAATGTATTGATTTATTTTGTTGTATGATTATATTATGATTTGAAATTTGTGTTCTTAAATATAATCTATCGTTTGCAAATTGAACAAATCTGCTAACGACCAACGGTATAACTTTAGTATATTAAAAATACACTTAGTTTTTCAAAATTTTAAAACTGCCTGTTCCAGATAAAATAACAATCTTTCAAAATTAATTTATGTTTTTTTGTAAAAAAGAGTCATTAAGCCTAGAATTTGATTTAAATATGACTAATTTCCGGTATTCTCTGGTTAAGTAACCATTTAATCAGATCTGGTTACCAAACATATCTTAAGCTATACTAAACAACGCCAAATTTTAAGTTCTGAATGTAATCTTTCACTGGCACAATACCGAGAGTATCTTCCTCTCTGAGAGAGACAGAATACCAGAGGGAGATAGAAAGTATAAACCCATAACCGATATTATTATTAGCAGTGTTACCGCTAGGGCGAACTTTTTTTATTTTATTTCCCGTAATAAAACGGAGCCGTCGTTTAATTCAAATTCCTGGGACAGGCCATTCCAGGCCTGTATTACTATGGAGTTATTATATTAAATGTTTCATGGGCGTTTATTAAGATTGGACTCGAACCATTTCGGATGAAATTTTGGCATAGAATTGGTTTAAACCAATTGTACATCTTTCCAAGAAATTCATCATTACATTGAAAACAAATTCATTCGCATTTTTTTCAAAAGAATTAATGATTGTAATAACAAAAATTAAATATTTTAATTAATGAACACAATATAAGCGATAGAAACTCAATCTTAATTTGAAACAGAAAAATATCATGTCACATCTGGGACTCGAACCAAGGACCTTCGGCTTTCCGGGCAGATGATCTAACTACTGAGCCAATTAAACCTCAAATGTTATAATTCGAGGTTTTACCTATTAAGTTAAAAATAAAAATAAAGTCTACACTTTTTTTATTTATTTTATTATTAATTTATTTTACTGACTGGTTTCGCTTTACTCAAGCATCATCAGGGTACAAATTAATATTAGTAGTGATAATTGGTAGGCGGGAATGTATACCGCCGCCCCGGAAACCATTTATTGGATAACCAACACCTCTGCCATAGGTCACCCCAAGTGGTTCGATACGTTTGGTGACTTCGCAGGGGTGCCTGGGTTCAAGGGGTTCATTGTGAACCCCGGATTCCTACCCAGCCCTCATACCTTTTTCCTTCCCAGAACTTTCTCTCCTTCCTTTCCTTAAAAAATACGCTCCACACAGCATCCCCAAAGATAATATAGGCCCTGAGGAAAATTATTTTCCTTAAAAAAAAAAAAACCTAGTATTAATAATAATGTTTGGATGATTTTTATAGTGTCATTTTCATAAGAAAATCACCTCAAGGGCGCGTTTGTATTGTAATTTGTATTCTGATAATGCTTGAGGAAAGCGAAACCGGTCGGTAAAATAAATTTGCTTTCTACAATAGTGAGTTTAATAACCCCATGACGGCATCACTAAAAATACACGGTAATGCAAACTTATCCGAATTATGATTGTAAGGCATTGCGGTCTCCGTGGTCCGGGGTAGGGCTCTCGAATATGAATCCGGCAGTCACGGGTTCGAATCCCGGTGTCCAATTGCCCTGTGTGCAGTTTATTTAAATGAATTGTGTGGTATAACATTTATTCATTTAAATTATGTGATGGAAAGAATACATAGGTTGGGCAATGAACTAACAGATGTCGCTGACATATTTAATTTAAACTTCGACACATTTAAAGCTAAATTAGTTCACCAATTTTTAAATGTTAATAATGAATGAGAAATCATTTTATTTTATTTCGATTTTCTTTTGTTATTTTTAATTGTTCATATTCTACAACTGTAAACTGTACAACTTTTTATGTGACTGTTTTTTCTTCTTTTTTTTTGTTGCTCGTAGGTATATGAATTGTACCTACGAGTTCTCTAAAGTTATGCATGTGGATTTAGCATTAGATATATTCTTATTTATTATATTGTGTTTATGCTTTTTTTATATATTTTGTAATCTTTTTTATTTAGGTTATATTGTTGTTATAAAATAAATTTGTATCTATGTGTAAAAGCCCAATAGGGCGTCAATAAATAAATAAAAAAATAAATAAAAAAATAATAATAATAATTTAGTGTACCAACTTGCGGAACGTTCCATAGTTGAAAGTAATCTCAGTATCACTCTGGTGTAAGACCACCATTTAGAATTGAAACTTTGCTTGAAATGGTTTTAGCCGTGTTTGGTGACTAGATCTCAATAACCAGGTAGTTTGCTACCTTCCTCTTCCCAACCTCCTTCCCATTCCCAATATATTCAGCTTTCAACAAACCCCAGTTGGGGATGCCATAGTCTCACTGGCTCCAGACGGTTGGGAGTGTGTTGGTACGTAAAATGTGCGATATCACAAAAAAAACATTCCAACGATTTACTATTTAATCCATCACGGAGAGTAGCGCTATAACATTGATATTTTTTTATTATTACATAAAATAAAACAGTCCACGCTGTATGGTTTTTATTTATTTTTACAGAGAATAACAAGAGTCCCAACTGCTCCCGTCTGGAGCTATTGAGGCTATAGTATTCCCAATTGGGGTATGTTCTGAGGCTGAAGGCAAGTGGGGAAGGAAAGGAGATGACGAGGAGGAAGGTAGGGAAGTACCTGGCTGTTCAGATCTAGTCACTAAACACGGCTAAAGCTATTTCAAGCAACGTTTCAATTCTGAATGGTGGTCTTACTCCATGGCCATACTGAAAGTATCTTCCACTCTGGAACGTGCCGCAAATATAGTATATATTATTTTAAATAATTACTTGCGAAATAACACAAATTAACCAAATAAAATTTATTTGCGCACGCCGGGTTCGAACCCGCGACCTTCGGAATGGGAGTCCAAAGACTCTTCCCTGGACTACGCCGGTTGTAGTCCAGTTTGTTACATATGTACTTTTCAATCAATGAATAACTAGACAAAATTTTCGTTAAAGGTCCCAAAGGACTCTTTAAGACTGGCGATCTTGTATGACACTGTTTTGTTTGTTTATTACGAATGCTTAATTTGTTTTCTAGTTCTTCAAAATATAAAGTTATCAACCTGTAAATGCTCCTAAGAAAATAAAATAAAACTAAAATTCATTTACCTATTACTAAATTTATTTAATTTACTGAAATTCTCCTTCATTTTTAGATTTTAATGTTTTCCTTACCAGAAAATGATTTATTTTCTTGAAAGCCAAAGGACATGTCCCAACCTAATTCACATCCGACAAGTATAAGGAATTTCGAGTCTTGGATTTAAAAAGGGTCGATAATTCTTACGACCGATGAAAAGGCTATAAAAATATTACTACCGAGTCCTTTAGCTTAGGTCGTTTCAGTAACTTAAGACGATGTTGGGGTTATAAGTTAAAGTTATGGTATTAAACATTGTAGGCATTATAGCCCTTAACTTAACGAGTTAAGTAAGTAACTTAAATATTAACTATGTACCTACTGATGAATTTATATTTTATAAGATCACTGTGTGGAAAGCGAAGAACGCTTCAATTTGCGACGCGATTACCTCCTTGTAACTTATTATGAAAGAAGATTCATTCCGTTCCCGATTGCCGCTGATCTAACAGTACACCAATTGCTTTGTGTTCAGTCTCCAGTTCTCGATAAATAAACTTTTGTAGAATGTCAATTTTGGTGCAGCATTATGGTATGAATAGTTGGATAAACCTTGTAAATAAAGAGTCTTGCTTATCTTCATAACAAAACAACAAATAATTGTATAAACCAATATAAACCAAAGGGTATAAACCAATTCCCATAATTGAGACGACATGGCTTACTTTTTAACACGGTTGAAATTTTGTTGCGAAGAAGGAAACAATCCCACTGGTATTAATTGTATTAGTATGATTAAATTGTTACTATCTCAAATTATCTATATCGTAGGTACTGCTTATAAATTCTAACTGGGAGCTGGATTTGGCTACCGTCCGGGAACCATTTATCCACTGGAACGATTTAGGTCCAAATTTAGTACGCTTTTATTTTTTTGCGATTGATATCGGTCCAAAATTGGACCACATTTAATAAACCTACAAATATAGAATAAATGGTGGATTCATTAGCTTTAAACCGCAGTTAACAGTTTATATGTTTCCATATTAAGATTTTGAGGAATGATATTAATTTAATTGGATAACCAAATCAAAAAATGAACCCTAACAGATAGAGTGGTTATTGAATAACTATTACGTAGGTCACTCCAGGTGGTTATTAAGACGGGTGACCAGTTTATCAAGTGAGGTCTATCGAAGTCTTGGAGATGACTATGCTTACTCATCGATTGCGTGGCGGGACGGATCAAGGGTGACCCGTTGCCTTCTCCAAATGGTCTCCCTTGATCCATCGCCTTGCACCCCAGCGGGAGGACATATTGAACACTAGGTTACACCTCATACCCTATTCCTTCTTAGACCTTCCTTTCGTTTATTTTATTAAAAATATCCTCCAAACAACACCTTCAAAGATTACACACGCCCTGAAAAAAATTTTTTTTTGTGTGGCGCTAATGTAAAAAAAATGAATTAATTTATTATAAACTAAATAAAACGCTAAAAAATTACGAGTGGGCTTTAGACCGCACGACTGAAGTAAAGATTCTAGAGAGAAAGAAAATGTGTGCGCGCACTGCTCTCTCTTGCTCCTACAGTGTGATATATCCCGTTTGCCTCGCCCGACTACACTTTGCGTAACGCTCTCGTCTCGCATTCGCCAGCTTACCCCTAAGTCAAGCGTGCGTAAAGAAGTTTTAGTTCAAAAATAGCTTGTTAAAATAAAATAAATATATGTTTTCCGTTATTATGCGGTATGTAAGAATTATATAATTCAATTTGAACGTGATGTAAAATCAGTGCAATCAATTACCTAGCGACATTTATCAGATAAAAATATATTTTTAGAGTATTTGTTGATTAGAACAAAAACACTCTCGCAATCGTCCTAAAATAAGATAAGTGATATGTTTAATCTATATTTTTTTATAAAAAGGATTCTTTCTTTCAGTTCTCGATGATTTCGTTAACGGGACCAAACAATTTATTTTCATTCCGAATTATTACAACACGAAAATATGATTCCGTTACGTTTTTCTCAACCAAACAATTCCTTTTCAACGGTCTATATGGCCCATTTAATTGAATTTAACTGTTTTATTGCCAAACGTCGAATAAACGGTGTTTTATATGGCAATTTGCAAAAGGGGTCGGAGCTATAACTCAACTGATAATAATTAGAATGCAATTTGTAAAAGGGTGATATTTTAGAAAAGCTCGTAAAGTATGCAATAATATTATTTTATGTAGGTACTAAGTAACAAAAAAACCATTACTCAAATGAAAGAGAAAATTGATCATTAATAATCCTTATGTCATACACACTTTTTGGATAACCAACATCTTTGCCAAAAGTCACTTCATGTAGTTCGCTACGTTTGGCGACTTAGCAGGGGTTCCCGGGTATATGAGGTGACGTTTTTCTAGGTTTTGTCTGCCTACTGCGTAGCGGGCTGGATCGGGTGATACTGGTTGAGGGAGACCTTTTGAACCGCGACTTGTACGTGGCAGGAATGGATTCATACGTCTTCAGAACTTACTGTCCCTCGTTTCCTGAAAAAGTCTCACTACACAGCATCCCCAAAGATGAAATAGAATTGTTTTCGTCAGGGCCTCCTGTGTGGACGTAATGTCAAAATGAAAATACTTACATATTATTAACATTAATGTTGACTTTTGACGTGGCTCCTTTGTTATGTGATTACCACACAAGAGTCCCAGATACTCCCAATATTCTGGAGCCAGTGAGATTATGGCGGCTCCAATTGAGTTATGTTGTGACGCTAAAGATAGTGGGGAGGGGAAGGAGAGGGAAAAGAGGAAGGTGGAGTAGCACCTGGTTATTAAAATCTTGTCATCAAATAATGCAAAAAAAATCGCAATTTGAATTCGCGATCTTAGGATTGCTAGAGCCTCAACCCTCGACCATGGAG
This sequence comes from Limnephilus auricula, assembly GCA_951813805.1. Taxonomy (NCBI): domain Eukaryota; kingdom Metazoa; phylum Arthropoda; class Insecta; order Trichoptera; family Limnephilidae; genus Limnephilus; species Limnephilus auricula. Next base: position 23,648,117 of record OX638406.1, on the reverse strand, counting down.
GACGTCAAATGTCGCATACTTTAGCCGTGTTTGGTGACCATACTTAAAAAGCCAGAAACTTCACAATCTCCCTCTCTCCCATATCCCTCCCATTCCCACTCCCTTCAGCCTCACGACCTAAGAGTATGTGACGGCATGTGAAGTGTGCCCGCGCGCTCCAAGTGTGCCTTTTCGAGAATTTTATCCAAACGACTGACATTGGCTACTGGTTTTTGGCCGTTTAATACGTTCCGACATTTTTACGACAGCAGCTATTTTACATGGTGTCAGCCGTATGGATAGAATTCTGGAAAAGGCACACTTGGAGCGCGCGGGCACACTTCACATACCGTCTCTCTAATATCCATACTCTTAGCTCACGACATACCATTATTGGGGCTACCATAGTCCCACTAACTTCGGGACATAGTTCCCACGACTCTTATACTGTATGAATGTATGTATTTTCCCTCTCGTCTAACTAATTAAATTTTTCTTTTGCAGGTTGGTACTCCTATATAATTTTCAAGAGTAGCTGTTGGAATGACCAGGATTGGCGATTTTGTAAATATTTTAAGTAAAGAAGTGAGTAAAATCGATGATTTTATTATAATGATTTATCAAGTCTGTAATCTCTTCCTTGTTGGTATTAGTACCGAAATACTTTTGAGATGTTTTTTTTTATTGTAAAAATCTACGGTTTTCAAAATCAGTGCCTTATTATATTCTATTATTATGACGTATTTTTATACACACATTTCAAAATATAATATAAAAAAATGTACAAAGACATATCACAAGTTATCGAAGAAAGCAAACACTTTGTGGCTTGACATTATACCAAATAAAACAAATACTTAGTTTTAAACCACTTTATTTTTATTTTTATTTGTTGACCGGTTTCGATTGGACTCAAACTTCATCAGGACAATAAAATAAACTAGTTTAAAACTAAGTATTTGTTTCATTTGACATATCACAAGAGTAGAACGTGTCCGGAAATTAGTAGTATAAGCGGGAAAATGGAGAATACCTACAATAGAGACATTACATTTGATGTCAATTTGGTTTTCGGGTAACATCGGTTTCAAAACGATTTCAACCCTCTATTTATTTGCCGACAAAAAAGAAAGTTAAAAAAATGAAGTTTTCAGATTGAAAAAAAAAAAATTTAAGGGTTGTATATGTGAAATAAAAGTAAGAAATGACTAAATGACAGTGATTATTTTATTGATTAATTTTGATGTGACATAGATTTTCCAGTTTTCCGCTTTTACAATTTTTTTTATTTTCCGGACTCATTATATTTTAAAAAAAAAACACTCGTTGGAATATATATCAAAATCATAAATGACGACGTTTACGCCATCGCTTATCCGAGATCAATATTAAGAGAAAAACGAAATTTTTTTTTTTTTTTTGATAGCGGAAATTTGAGATGGGTTAAAAGACGAATAAATCCAAACATGAGTTAAATATGTTATTTTTCTCCGTTTACTTATCTGTCCGTCAGCGTCGTCAAAATATTTCTAGAAAAATAAGTGCATCTTTTCGACTTGCATTTTAAGAGGATGTTTTTTACGAAAACTTTAAAAATAATTTAATAATGTTATTTAACAAATTTACAAAAAATGCTTTTAAAATATTTTATAATAAATGTACAAATTAATGGTCTAAAAAAAACAGACGAATTGATTTTTTGAAAATTAAAAAATACATTTCGCCTTCTTGAATAATTAACATTTTGTCTTTAACATTTAACATTTCCGTGTTCGATATGTTTTTTTTTCATAATTAAATAAACTCATTTAAAATTTTCGATCCTTTCGTACTAAAAAAAATATTTTTATTAAAGGTAGAAACCAACCTTGGAGATGTAATATTAAATATCTGGAGACGTATCACTGAGTTTATTCCTGATTAATTTAACTAAGTTCGATTCTAGGTTCAAAACTCATGTGAAACAAAAAAACGTGTTCCAAAAAATTTGCGATTTTAAAGGCACTGCAGACGTAACCATCCGCTTTGAAGGGGAAAACAAGAAGAAGCTGGCTTGAGTAATCTTAATCCCATATAATCTTAACCAATCGAAAAATGCTCCGTGGTGTTGCCATCCCTTCTAAGGGTTGCCTTTTTTTTTTAAAAGGACAAATATAAAATATTCTGTACCTGAGTTAAATAAATACTGAGGGGTTACCATTTGAACCATTACATTACACCAGAGATCGCGAATGTGTTTCATATTGTTATTTTTTATCTTTCTTCTAAAACTCTTTTTCGTCTCGTTAATCAAAAAACCTCGTTCACGATGTCTTGCCAAATGGACTCCGAAGGTTAACGGTAAATTAATCTGCTTTATTAACCGACACACCGTGTCTATGGGCTGTGATCGCTTCTTGGTAGAAACTATAACGTATCATAAAGCAGACATAGTGGTTATGACGCCAGCCGAAATAGCTATTCAACCCCTTTCAGGCCTTGGATTAAACCCTCGTCATTTGAAAATATATCGGATGTGACAAGATTTTAAACTTGCGGTTTCGTACTTAAGATATTTAATAGAAGTTTGCTGTGGGCGGGTCAGTGTGCCAGACGATATCTTAATTTCCTTATTTTTTAAAAATGATCAAAAATGTTTGCACACAAATTAGGATTTTTCAAATCCCGCATGTTTGCGGGATACAATTAAGAAATTTCGCCGGATTGCGGGATTCAGTTTAGACATCTGTGGGATTCGTGGGATTTTTATTGGGTTTAAATTGAAATTTGGTACCATTCATCTTTGGTACCAATCACGCGAGATTCGCGGGTTTTTGCCAAAGGTCACCTAAAGTCGTTTGGTAACTTAGCATGGGTGCCCGGTTTCATGGGGTGAGGTTTGTTTAGATCTTGGCTGTGAATGTGTCTGATCCCTTACTGCATGGCATTACGGTTTGGGAGACTGATTGAGATAGATTAATACGTCTCTCACTCCAGGATACACTCACTCCCAGATTGTTACCTACCCCTCATAGATTTGTCCTTCCCAGAACATCGTCTCCTTCCTTTTCTAAAAAACCCTCCACCTAACATCCTCACAGATGAAAAATTCCCTGGGAAGAATTGTTTGAGTGTGCTGCTAATGTAAAATAAAAAAAAATCACACATATCGACTTCTTGAAATTTTCCATTCAGTGGGTTTTCGGCTAAGAGAATGTCAAATCAATAAAAAAAATATCTATTGTATATGTGTCGACCTTGTTTATAACAGGGTAGTGTTCATTACGACAGTTCTGAAAGCAGGTCTTTTTCAGGTACATTAAGTTTTATAATCAATTTCATATAACCCAGACCGGTAGCGCCCATTTATGAAATGAAAAATCGATGTTTCTTTAATAGGAAATACTTGAGAACATTTTAGAATAGACGAGAACAGTTATTAAAGATTTTTTTAAATTATTTTTATTTTTTTTTATTTGAAACATGTGTTACAATATTTACATAATATAATATAATATTTTAATCACTTAATCAGATGCTTGTGCTTAGGAGAGGACAACTAAATATTTTTACATTATTTAAATTATTATTTCAAAAACCATTAGTAATTTTATAAAGTAAAGTAATCAAACATAGTTCCGAATGATGAATACTTGGAGAAGGTGGATGAGTTTGTATATTTGGGAAGTACGTTTACGAGAATGGGAACGCTGATAGGGATATTGCTATTATTGATTATATATACGCAGATAACTATATTAAGACGATAGACTTCGCTTTTCGGCCCATACAAAAAGGACGCCCGGGAAAAAACACTTTTCTACATCGAAAATTGCACAAAATGAATATATTTTTTTATACTGCCTTCTAGAGGGTGAAAACTATGTCGGTATGTTTTCAAATTTTCGATGCGTTTCGTATTAACGTAAACATTCACTGTCAAACATGTACGATTTATCAAAAAATATTATTTAAGGAAAAAGTGCTGCTAACTCAACTCTCATAAAGAATTATAAAATTATAAAAAGCTACCGACGTAACTTCTTCTTTCTAAAAAATATATATTTTTTTAAATTTCAATTTCGTGAAAGTTTCGGTGTAGAAAAGTGTATTCTCCATAAACCCCTTTTCGAGCGATTTCTGTAGGTAAATTTGAGCGTTGTCTCATTCGCACATTTCGCATTCGCATGTATTATAAGTGTCCGTGAGCTTATTGTGAGCGGGACAGAATGACAGACGTGGGTGTTCCGCATGTCGTTCAAAGTCTAGCCTCTTAATGGAGGATTGAACGCCGTTGGAGCCATTAAAAGTTGTCCACAGAAGCGAAGCTAGCGGTCTACAATGGAGTACTGGTACCTACCCTGATGTATGGCAGTGAAGCATGGAACTGGCGGAGAAAGGATGATAGGACTAAATGCTGTAGAAATGAGATCCCTGATACGTATGTGTGGTAAAACCATGTATGATCGTGTGAGGAATGTGGAGATCCGAAAAGAATGCAAGGCTGATGTGAGCGTAATAAGTAAGATTAAGAAAGGGACGCTTAGATGGTTTGGGCATGTCGAGCGAATGAATGAAGAAAGGAGTGTAAAGAGAATTTATGACGCGAATGTGAATGGTAGAAGAAGCTGAGGACGCCCAAGAAAGTCGTGGCATGTTCAAGGGAATCAGATACTTGAGTCGGGCCATCTCAAGAGTCAGAATAATAGAAGAGTATGTATGAGAAGATGTATGAATGTGAATGAGGCTAGGAGTGTGTGCCAAGACCGAGTTGTTTGGCGGTCCGTCCTCTCTGCCTACCCCTGCAAGGAAACGGCGTGATGGTTAGGTTAGGTTAGTTTTTAGTTATCAAACATCGGTGAGATGTAAATGATACAATACAAGAACTTACCATATAAGTAATAAAAACGTAGGTTAGTTATAAATAATACAAAGGAATAACAAGCAGAAACCTAATATCAAACGATAAGAAAAGTTGTGAGGTGGCTATTAGAGAATTTTGATTTAATATTTTTTTGTAATTGTCATAGTTTTCCTCCGATCTTATATTTTGAGGTAATTTATTGAATTATTTATCTTAAATATATAGTGATGCTATGCAGTTGTAGATCGTTCTAGTGGTACGGTTAGTCCTCCAACAGAAATAATTATTTTGCTAATATTTAATCATGGAATATTATTTTTATCAAAGAATTCTTTATATAATTGAAGCAGAGCAATTTTGTCATAAATTACAAAATATCATAAATTAATTTTATAACATCTATTACAACTATCCTCTTAAACAATCGAGAACACTATAAGTTTCAAGTTCTCTAAAATAGAGCAATGAGAATAATAAAATATACATTCAAAAGTAAATAAAATGTTGAAGGAATTAAATTGGCTAATCGTGAAACAGATGCTGACCTTGAACACGATGATATTTATTAATAAAATAGTAAACAACCTATTACCGAAATATTTCTCAAATAAAATTATATACAACAAGGACATTCACAACATAACTTAAGGACGTGCAAGGAAATCGGGCTACAAAAAAGGATAAAGCGAATACGTAGAATAGTCTGCTGTACAAAGGGATGAAGTGTTATAACACGCTACCAGAAACTTTAAAGTCAGCACCAATTGGAAAGTTCAAGATGTATTGTAGGAGCTACATTAAACTGGAGAAAGTAGAATAAAATATGTACTTTTATAATTAACTAGCTGACCCGGCAAACTTTGTACCGCCTCAGAATCAATAAATGTTGTGTTTAATTTATTACCTGGAATAAATTAAGTTTTATTAAGTTAAAATAAATAGGTACTCTAAGTTCAAAAAATTAAATTGAGTTGTTAACTAAGCACGAAATGTTCGGCACACTATACCATTGACAGTTCGAATTGATTCAAATTATGTCGACCAACGCCCATTATTTGAAAAGCCGTTCCATACAAAATATATGAAAAAAATTATTTTCTTCATAATAATTTTTCCCGTGATTTTTTCCGATGTTTTAATAGTAATTCTGTTAATCGGGACGGAGACAAATCCAACAAATCAAAGAACATAAAAAATCATTATTCATATAAAAATTCTTTATAAATATTCAGGTTCAGCCGTTCTTGAGTTATAAATGGTATAACTAACCCGACGTTGTTTTATGTGTTAAGATTAGCAATTTGTAAACTTAAATATACAAATTACTATAATAAAATAAATAAAATAAATTTTTGAAAGAGGAGGAACCGGGAAATCTTGGAAAACATTTATTGAATAATATAACATATTTTAACAAACAGAGGTGGGCGGGTTCAAGTCCCGTCGGTGACATATATCTTTTCTCAGGAGAGTTTTCCATATTAATGAATGTTTCAGGCTAATAATTATTGCTTATAATAATTGTTAACCTTTGTGCTATGCATAAAAAATCTTGTCTTAAACATTAGTTTATCAATTTAAAAAATAATCAATATTTGACGAGTTAAAGTATTTTCACCAAAAAAAGGTAGATATAATATGTCTCGATGCCACCTAGTGAGAGAGTTGGCACTTACATGCCTTTCTCATATAAAAATAAAGTTGGTTGTTTGCAGGTGAAAAAAAATATAATAAGCGATAATTGTTGAATGAAACACTAGGTATATATTGAATCATTTGCAGGTAGGAGGTATCCCGCCGTAGCTTAATGGTAGAGCTCCTGCCCGGCAAACAGAGGGGTTCGGGTTCGAGTCCCGTCGGCGATATATATCTTTTCTCGGGAGAGTTTCCAATATTAATAAGTGTTTCAGGCTAATAATTATTGCTTTTAATAATTGTTAACATATTTTTGTTAACTATCAACCGTAATGGATAAATTCGAAATCAGCCGGATTGAACGATATAAGTTTGAAGGATACAATTTATTATTCCTACACGATTAGTACCTAAGAGTATATTAAAAAGTTTTAAAAAATACGTCACTTTGACTGGCTGTTTTCTCTAAAGGGCGTTTGCGCAGTGAAAATCGTCCAAAAATCCATCCGTCCGTATTAATACTGCCGGGGAGCGAGTCCAAAATGAATTCCATACGTGCGTTATTAATTCAGCGACTATAGGAATTTCAGTTCTGAGAAAAAGTTCATACAAAAATTACTCGTGGTGCTCTAAAACTCGCGATAAACCGTACGAGCATACGAATATTAGAAATCTATTTTAATTTAATTTATTTCTATACTTGTACATACATTAAACAAATAATTCCAATGATTTACATTATAGCACAAAAAACAGGATGTAAAAAGGTACGTCAAAAGGTTAATAGTACCATTTTGTGAACACCTCACTGGGAGAACCTGTGCTGATGTATTCGCATGTTTTGGATTAAGAGATATTCTGCCAACATAAGTAAAAACCCAATATCCTCCTTGAAATTGTCAAGAAGGGCACTGTGGTTCGACCTATGTGGACATAAAATTTGTAGAAGTTAAAGTTATACAAATAATTGTCTTCAAAAGCAGGTAGGTATATTTTTGATTTAGAACCACACGCTATTGAAATAAATAATATTAAGGTAATATATTCTGTTCAGAAGCAAGTTTGTATTTTTAATTTGTTTGGGTTGGGTTATGTTTGATTAGGTCATATAATTTTTTTTAATGGTTTCTAATCTATTGATAAAAAAATTAAAAAAATTTGAATTGTTATTTTTGAATATTGTTATCAAGTTTAATTTGTGAACTAGAATTTAATTTTTGTTTTTTTAATATAAATATTCAATAGTATTATTGTATTAAAATATTTTTCAAATATTTATGTTGAGAAATCAGAGTTCCAGTGAGCCGAACCGAAAATATCTGGAGTCGGTGAATTATTTTCCCATTTGGTACTTTGGTAGGTTAATATGTTGTTGTTGTATTGTTTTGTATAAATCATACATATATAATACACGCATAGCGTGGATTTACGAGATGTATATTTGTGGAGAAGTGTGTGAATATAAAAATGGTTTATTTATAAACAAGTTCTGCTATGTAATTATAATTTTGCGTGACAGCTGTTTCGCCTTCTGAAGGCATTCGGCAGTTTGAAGGCGAAAAAGCTACGTACTAGTAATTTCACAGCAGAACTTGTTTATATGTTAGCTGCCCGGGTGCGCAGCGACTACGAAAATAAAAAAAAACTTTATTAATTCAAAAATCAATCAAATTACAATTGATACAATGAAAAAATTGTTATTTTTCTTAATCAATTTTCCATATTGTGGATTCATGATATATCTATTCTCGAGCATTATAAAGGCCATTACTTTATTTGACTGAGAATCGAACCTTCCTGCCCAGAAGCTAGAGTCGACAACTCTATCAACCGCGGTAAATCCCGAAGCGACATTTCTTACGCAGGGTAGGGCGGGGCTAGTTGAACATGATTTTGCTAACTTGACCCCAGACTGGAAACTCTCACAGATGAATGTAAATTGACTTTCAGAAGGAAATGTATGCTAAAAAAATGTGAAAGATTTTTTTTGTACTAACCTCAGTTTTTCTAATTTTCGTTTTTAATGTTTTTTCCATTATTATAATCTTTTTTCATTTTCTTTCTTTCGTTTTTCCTCTGCTCTTTTTTTATATGCGTAAAAATATGTGGATGTCTGTATATATAATGTAATAATGTGTATATTTTATGTACCTGTTTAAATTTTCTAAAAAGTAATTGTGTAAAGAACCCGTTGACAAACTGATATAAATCAGTTTAACGGGACTTAATGTTGAAATATGTAAAAAAAGAATGTTAAATAAAAAAAAATAAAAAATACTCTTACGATTTCCAAGTTCACTCTTCTAAAGCAATATTCACAAAGAACAACGTAGGTACTTAAAAATTATGTTACAATAACAAAATATTCGAAAATTTAAATTGTTTAATAGCATGTCATCTGTGATGCATTTGAACAAGGGCAATGCATTTAATACAACTTGAATACACAGAAATCTGAAAACCATCCTTGTTAATATAAATATTTTTTATTTATTTGTAATTACTTCGAACCAACAATTAATTTTATCAATCAATTAATTTATAATTAATTTATATTATCTATTTTGAAAAAAGCAGTGGAACTTCTTTTTTTACTTTTGGAGCAAATTTCACACAAAACTCCCGAGTACTCGCCATGAACGCCGTGCGCCTTTGCGTTCGAATGCTTTGTGGGGAGTTCCCCACCCTTCTTACTTGCTAGAACATGTTCGGCATTATTTTTAAGTCTTCCGGATTCCAAGATATATGTGTGGCCCAACAACCCCTTGGTTCAACTAGCCCAGCTTTTCACTAGGTATATTAACTACTGGTATGTCATCGAATTTCAGATAAATGCGTATGTCCACGTGCGCACTTGTGATTGTCACAAAAAGTTATTAAAATACATTATTATCAATAATGAAAAAGTTTTTACCTGATAGGATATCGGAAATAATTGATTTGCTTCTAATATTCCACTTCATTCAATCAATCAAAAACAAAAGTGTAATCCTGATGTAAGTGTATTTTCAATTATTAACAGATAAAATTTGTCTGTAAAACCACAAAGAATATCTCAGGAACATAATATAGGCATATATTTCACAGCATGGTTTTAACACACGGGTTATAACCACAGGCAACGCATCTCAATAATAATATTGTTAAACGAACACGTTTTAATTAAGCGGGAATTCACAAAACACAAAACGTAACCCTAACAAATCTGTACATTGTGTCCCCAGATGTAGAGAACACGACACAACCTACCTTCGCACAATGCTTATAATCCTTAAGAATAGATAGAGCATTCACCTCATAGATAATATACAAATATACACAGGAAGATGACGCCAAGCTTTGAACAATCTGCAGGGACTATGAAAGGCGGAGGCAAAACGTTTTGCATTGTGTAGATAGACACAAAGGTGGGACGCTACTGTGCGTAGATGCAATTTGTTTTAAAGGCTGAATGATGTTAGCGATAAGCAGTGTGAGCTAAAAAATAAAACACAGAATATAATTAAAGCATTTTTTTTTGTAATATAACCTATTTAAAATATCAATATTCCATAAAAGAATTGTATTGGAAGGAAGAATTTTACGACGAAGTCAAAGACGGTTAAAAGATCCATTATCAGCATTAAATTGTATCTTTATAAATGTGATAAATTCATTATTTTGAAAAATCATATTGTTTGTTTAGAAACCTGCTGTTCCCTCTGGGTAAGAACGATCACCCAGCAATGGAGCTGCTGACCCATAAAATATACTTTATTGATCAAATTTTACACGTTTTCCGGCCGGCGGGTAACTGATGAATTCTGTAGCGGGTGAGGGTTGAACCCACACCCGAGCCATCTAATGGGATATTTAAGATATCACCCTTGCGACCTGATGTTGGGGGCATAGCATGACCACATCGATAATGAAGCAATATCGGTAGTACCTATAAACTCCTGTCGACGTTTGTTTATCGATGGCCGAACATAAACAGTGATCTACGAGGGTCAGCAAAAATGAATGCCTAGTATTTTTTTCTACTTAAATAAAGTTGGTTAGGTGAAAATTTTGAATTTTTCGCTCTTCCTCCAACCTTCTTCTACAATCTACTGCAGTAGTAACTTTCTGGGTAAACAGGTGGCAGCACTGCGGTCGATTTCAAAATGACCGAATTCGACATTCGTATTAGACGTCATTCTGTGGTTGAATTCTTGAACGCAGAAGATGAATAGCCCATTCGCAATCATGAAAATGTGTACAGTGATGCAACAGATGATGTCAGCACTATTAGACGATGGGTTCGTCGCTATAATGAAGCTGAAGGAAAAACGCCGTTGGCTGATGAAAAAACAGTCAAACGGAAATCGACTGCAGTGACTCCATGCAACATTCATCGAGTCGACGACATCATTCATGGTGATCGACGGATATGCATTGTGATGCATTCTCTCCCTCAGTAAAGGCTGTGTGATGTGATTCACATCGTGAGACTCCCTTTGTAATGCGGATACTGTGAAGACGTCCGTGCGTCAATAGCTTATTTGGAAAGCAGGACTGTGTTTTTTACCACACTAGAATATATGCCCTCATTAAAACATGGACCCAAACTGTGAAAATGTCGAAGATTATATTGAAAAGTGGCAAATTAATCGTCAATTGCATGGTTTTACATTATTGCACTTGCATTTTAATTTCTTGAAAATTAAAAGGAGAAAAAAAGGCATTACTTTTTGACTGACCCCTGTATTAGAGTGTAAATTCCCTAACCAAAATCCCAACTAAAAAAGTCATATGTAAATATAATTTTCACATTTTATTTGATTTAGTCGGAAACGAAAGCTTATGCCAAAAAAGGTTATACCAAATCCACTTCAAATGTGACGTAGATTGACCAGTTTTCCCCTGTACGATAAGTTTTCAGACATGTATAAATAACTTAGTAAATAAATTTAAGAAAATTGTCTAGTCTTGTCTGTTTTTGATCCCGCATGTTTCAGAGCTATGAAGCTTATCGCTCGCTTATTGGTAAATTATTAGGTATATATATTTTACTCAGAAGTTCTACATGTACTTGATGTTGTGAGGAGGAAGCCTTGACTAACTAGTCTATAACAGGATGTAACAGCTCGTATTCTGAGATTTCTGAGCATATTTGGGAAAAAAAATGTAGATTTCATTTTGCTGTCAATTAAAAACAACTAATATTTCTAAGACACATTGCAGTGATCACGTGGTACGCAGTCCATCTGGTTCCAACAGATAACACTGATGCGTGATCGTGATGCGTGAACGCCTATAACGTGATCAGTAGCGACGTGTCATCGATTTTGTTGATGATGTTTCTAATTGACAGTAAAATGTTATTTTATGTAAGTTTTGCATGTAATTAATATTTTTATATTTTTTTTATTTAGAGAAAAATTTAAAACAAAGAATAATACATATTATATCAAATAAAAAATATAATACAAAAACAGAGAAAAAGTCCCAATAAACTACATTTAAGTAGTTTGTCAATGGGTTCTTTTAACTTAATAGATTATAACAAAAAGTTAATTAACTATTAAAAATAATTGTTTACATTCATAAAAAAAATATTGTATACATTCATATCATAATAGATATAGCCCAAAGAGGTGTAACATGATATAAAAATAAAATAAAAATATATATAAAAAGTGTATGATGTTAGAAATTGTTTGTCTTAGAATTATGCGTGATAGCTGTTACGCCTTCTGAAGGCTTTATCGATTTGATATAATATTATTGAATATATAAAAGGAAAAATAAAAATTGAGTAGATATTACAGCTTTAACATGATATCAATAGATAGAAACATATTTTGTAGTGTCTTCAACCTTCTGCAACCTTATATCTATATATTTTGTAGTGTCATTGTGAAATGATTTTTCAACCTTCTTCCACAATCTTTTATCTTTATATTTTTCTGAATTATTTCTAACATTGAATTCACTTTCTGTAGAATGAATACATTTATTTTTGTAAGGGTATATTAAAACAAAGGTAACGTAATTTTATTATTCTTTTAATTTAAATTTAAACGTGTTTAGTTGTCTTCTAGCGAAGGTAGCATTTACCTAACTGATGACTGTTGTAAATACTCGTAAGGAAAAAAAAACACATATTATATGTATTAGGGTGGTCCAAGCCTATATAGTAAAAAAAATTATTAAAATATAGGTGTCGCCACCCCCTTGATTTGTTACACCTACCATTCCTATTATGTGTAAAAAATTTCAGCTCCCTATCTTATATACAAGGGAGTGCTCATCGAATTAGAAGTTTATGACAAAAAGTTCAGGAATTTAAGTAAAACACCTAATTTAATGTTTATTAATATTAAAAGTATTTAAATCAAATAAGTATACAAAGTATTTAAATGTGAACAAAATTTGGTAACAAAGCAATAATTAACATAATATTAGTCGCAATCTTTCAAAACTATGTTTGTTAACTCCTTTTTGAGTGTTTCAGTAGAAACGATTTTCCGTTCTGTTCAACGATGTGAAGTAAAAATTGCTTTTCTTCCTCATTCATTCTCAGTGAGTATCTTATTGTAATCTTCAAAGAGTTTAACACCTTTTTCCGCTGTATCATTAACAACTCGTAATTTTTTGACACAGCTTTTGTGTTTTGTCATTCCAAGTCTCAGGAGGTAATTGCAAGAAAGAGTCCATGATTTGATCAAGATTGTGTTGCAAAATCTTCTAATGTAAATTCCAAGGCAAGCTTAGCAGAATCACCTCGTACTGAAAGATAACCGCCATCAGAATTTATTTTTTGAACTATGGCCTGTTTCTCAGCATCAGACAGCTTGTCAGAAAATAAGGCAAGTGTAACTAGTTCATCTGACAAATACCATAAGTGACGCTCTAAGACACTAACTGCTATACTGATTTCAGAATTCAATGGCTTCGTAAAATTTTAAGCTTTTCCAAGGTAGTAAGTCATTTACTGGTGCATCTGCTGTCAAAGGTGCTTCGATCCAAACTTTGGTGTAGATGAGCACACCAAAACTAACAAATCGAACAATTTGTTTTTGTTCTCTCCTGGTTAGTTTAAATGCTTGTAAATTATTTCGAAAGAGAAAAATCTTCAAAGCATACAGCAATTTCGCCATCCAACGGCCATAAAGAATCGGACCTGGAGTGCTCCAATGTATCATCGCAGGTGGTTTGTTTAAAACAATCATGATGAGCTTCATTAGCTCTCCGTAATCATCACAAACTTGATTCTCTCCAGATAGAGCGGTTGTAAGACTCTCAAGAGAATTTTCAGTGAACTGTTCTGCGTCAAGACAATCGTAGTGCTCATTCGGTAATGTTTCACAAATATCGCTGAATCTTTCGAAACGTGGGATTTGAGGAGAGCTTGATGGCCCAAAATGCAGATTAAATATTTTTGAAAGCATTATTTCAAATACGCGATGACGACAAGCAAGCCACAAAAGATCACGCCCTTTTTTCTTCTAAAAGAGTGCAAGCTCCCTTTTTGGCACCGGTGTTAGAAGCAGTAGTGTCAAAACTCATAGCCCGGACTTTATTTGTGACATTTCACTGTTGCATTGTGTCAAAACCAGCATCAGATATTTATTCCCCCGTTCCTGCAGTTATCAAATTCAAAGCGCTTGCATGGGCAATATCAAAAAGTTTGTCTAGTGCTATCCCGTGATTTTTGCAATGTAATTTGGCGTCTTATACCAAATAACGTTGATACTTTTGTAAACAAGTACTCTCTTTTTCTTTGTGCTTCAGAATTTCTTCCTCTATTTTTATTCAATAGCAGCCAGTTCTTGTGAAATTTAATCAGTTTTACAATGCAGGGATTTTGTTGTCTGGTCGGAATACTAGATTTACTCCATACTTCTATAATTTATTGAGTAAGTACAGGCGCGCAATCTATCACATTTTTGGATTCATTTAACTTGTGGTGATAACGGAGTAAAACTGGCCAAAGAATATGAAGTTGGTTAAGCCTCATCAATGGCTCAATATCTAGAACCCAAAGTAGAAAAATTTCGTCTTTTTTTCAATTAGATGAACACATTTTAGTACACTGATTCACTCCACAGTCTCTACTAAATAAGTATCAAAACTGTTTAAATTTGTCTATAAAACTTTTCAGTAGTTTATTGTAATATTTATTTAATAGTTTAACACAAGAAACTGTCCTGTAACAAAACGTAAAAATTTAGCATTTTACACAAAAAATTCAAAAACAACACTCGATTGAGCACCCCTTTCTACTTGAGCTATGTCGCTGAAATTTTACTATGTTATTACTATAAATACATGTAACAAATTCGCGGGGTGGCCAAATGAAAAATACAAAAAAATTTTTTTTGGACCACCTTAATATGTATACAATAAATTTTTGTAGAAATTTGGAAAATACTAATAAGATGTATAAAATTTTATAGTAAATTGAATAATAATAATAAAAAGTAAGTAAAATAGCAATTGTGTTCACAAACTATAAAAATAAATATAAAGTGGTTTAAAACTAAGTTATTTGTTTCATTTGGTATAAAAATATTAGTTATGTGTGTTACAAATCAATAAAATACAGTAAAATAACAACACAGTAAATTATAACACAATAACACAGTCAACGATAAAAATGGTAGTGTAAAACCTGTCCTAAACAACATTTAAAAAAAAAAAAATTCATATTCGGGTTCAGTAAGATGTCGTTTTTTTTCTTGTTACGTAAGATAAAGTATTTGTATTTAGTATAGTTTTACATTCAAAATTGCCTTTGGTTCTCGCTTGATTGTATACCGTTACTGTTGAAATTTCACGTGTAAAACAATCGCAAACGGTAATCAGTATGTCCAATCTTTCTGTAGACTAATTACGTGTTTTTAAAAGCCTCTCAAAGAGTCTGGCTGTTCTGGTATGATGATTCACCAAAGCCAGCTGCAAGGGAGTTCTGTTTTCTGAATCTCTCGAGTTCACCACTGCCGCCAAATGTCTATTGTCTCCTACTGGAAGCACAGTGCCGCCCAGCTCCGCCATTTCAAATACTTCATCTGCTAAACTCAGCAGTTTGATCACCAAGGAATTACGCGAACATTGCATAGGCGTGCGATTGCCGCTTCTGTCTCGACTGTCATAGCAAGCACCGTGCTCCAAGAGACAACTCACGATATTGACAAAACCCTTCTCAGCAGCAACGTGCAAAGCTGTAGAACCTACTACTACAGTTTTAGCGTTTATAAACTTAAAGTAGGCTTTGGATTTGGTTTTTTTCACGTTCTGTAATAAGATACGGACCGTTTCTTCGCAAGCTCGAGACGTAGCAAGGTGCAATGGGGTGTTACCTTTCTGCGATACGGCAGTAGCATCGGCCCCGTTGTCGAGAAGCAATTCCGTTATTTCCACCGTGGCGGAAAAGTGCAGCGCTGTTCTACCCATGTCATCCGCAGTGTTTACATCCGATCCACTTTCTATTAATCTCCAAATTTCGCCCCTATTCCCTTCACTAGCTGCTTTTAGCAAATTAAAATCGCATGGAGGAACATGGGCAAATTCTAGAAGATGATCGAGAAATCCACCCAGCTTTGTGAAATGTGGATGGTTCATGCCAAAAGTGGCAATCCTCGCATTCGATCCTGCCTTGTTCATCTTAGCGGCATTAAAGAAATCTCTCCGATTAATATATGCATCAGTAATTAATCTTTGGGTATGAAGGGTGTCCGCGTGGTTAAGTCCCAACACATTCTTCTGAATAGCTAATGTTTCCTGAAAGACTTGCATAGCTTCGTTAAATTTGTGTTGGCACATAAGAACAGTTGCCATGTTTCGTCTGGCCCTAAGAGTATCGGAGTGATTTAGTCCAAAAAACATTTCTCTGGCTTCGTAAACGGTTTGGTACAGTGAAAAGGCTTCATAGAGTTTGCCTTGAGCAGCCAATACTATGGCAATATTATTTTGCATAACTAGAATATGGGGGTGATAGGCAGGCAAATCGTTTTTAAGTATTTTGTAAACTTCCGTGTTCAAGCGCAAGGCTTCTTCGTACTTTTCCAGGGCATACAGAGTAAGCCCTGCGTGAGTTTTAGTTCGCAATAATTCAGCATGCTTATCACCCAGCGCTTCCTGTTGCCTTGGAATAACTTCCTGAAATATATTCCATGACTCTCTGTCCCTTCCTAACCGATGTAATAATAAAGCTATAGTACTCCTAGTTTTCAGAGAGTCTGGGTGGTGAGGACCAAATGCGTCGACTCTCTTCTTATAGATATCTTCTAACATAGGCATGGCTTCAAAATATTTACATTGTTTGTACAGTATTACCGCTATTTCGTGTTGTATGTCCAGCGTTCCTGGATTATCTTCCCCCAATATATCGATACTTTCATTCAGCAGTTGTTTTAATAAATCAATAGCTTCTGTAAATTTTTCAATTATATACAGTGATTGCACTTTTAATAAAGCACGATTAACATTGGCCTGTGAAACCTGCTTTAACTTGTCTACGTCGGTGAAACCATTTTTCATAGCAACAACTACAAGCGTGTTGCCATCAGTGTTCCGAGCCTTCATCACGGTCTTAATGATTTCAATATTCCTTATTTTATTTATATCTTTAATTACCTCAACATCGTGGGAAATTACTTTCCCGAAACAGAGTGCAACTCTTATAAGTAGAGATTTGATATGTTTTTGTGTAGCAAAATTTAACGGAGTTTTCATATTCTCAGCCTTGATGTCGTAGGCTGCGCCGTTTTTCAACAAAGATTCAACTATTCCTGGATGAGAGTATTTGGATGCGTAATGCAGAGGAGAATAGCCACCCTTTCCTAGAGCATTAGGATTGGCTTTCATCTTTAATAATATATCGCAAACGTCCTGGAAGCCCTTCCATGAGGCTAAATGTAATAGTGTTGCATTATCAGAACTTTTCGTATTTAAATATTGTGACAAATCTCTGGCCAAAATGCCAACCATCAGAACATCATTTTTTTTAACGGCCTTAAATAATTTTTCAGTTGACTCTAGGACTTCTTTAATATCTTGATTTTTAGTCAAATCTAAAGGAGTTCTACCAAGAAAATCCATGGCATCATATACTGCACCGCTCCGTAAAAAAAATTTAGCCATCTCTGTTTGTCCCTGTTCGGCAGCACAATGAAGAGGCTTCAAGCCAAAAAAAGAATTAGAGTCAATACCAATATGCCTGCCTATCAAGTATTTAGCCACCGCTATTTGTCCTCCCGTTGCGGCATAATGAATTAGGGTCAAACCAGCGGATCCTGGATCATTAATGTCTATTCCAAGCTCCAGAAAGAAGGTCAAGATGTCGAGGTGGCCATTTCTAGCGGCAATGTGGATTGGTTTAGCACCTGGATTGTGTCTTGCATTTATATCAGCTCCTCGATCTATCAGGAGTTTTATTATTTCAAGATTACCTGCTTGAGCTGCGATATGCAGTAACGTCCAGTCATCACTTCCCTTTTCGTTAATCATAACACCTGGTTGCTGTAACAGAATTAATGTATTTTGAATTTGGGAATGACTAACTGCCAGCTCTAAAGGCAATCTATTCTTCAAATCTCTTATATTGGATTTCGCACCCCAATGCAGCAATCTTTCTACTGGCATGCCCACATGAATCGCGAAATGCAGTGGTGATAAATCAGGATTCACCGAATTGATATTGGCGCCATTTTCAAGTAATACTTCGACAAACTTCATATGTCCAAGCAATATAGCACTCAATAAAGGCGATTGTGTGAACTCTGTAACTTCTTCTTCAACTCTGTAACCCCTCTTTATTAACGCCCGTGCTATAAACTCATCACCATTAAGAGCAGCCGTGCCTAAGAGGCTTAATTCATTATGATCTTTAAAATTGATGTCAATATCTTTATTATTTAGTAAAGATTCAACTACATGTCTGTGCCCTGCTTTAATTGCAGAAAATAAAAGTTTACCTCCGCCAACATTAACATCCGCTCCATTATTAATCAAAATATCCAACAAGTCTATGTTGTTATTCCTTGCTGCGCAGCATAATGCAGAAGAACCTGTGATATCAGCGTGGTTTACATCCACTCTGTACTTTAACAAGATCTCAACAATTGCCTTATGATTTCCACTGGCAGCCATAAGCAATGCAGTGGAACCGTTATTGTCCTCAGCATTAACTTCAGCAGTCCCCTGAAGCAATACTTCTACTGCTGAACTGTCTCCAGCAAACGACGCACAGTGCAAAGCTGTGCGGCAAAGCTTTTCTTTCACATTTGCATCGGCTCCATGCTTTAGCAACAATTGAATTATTTTAATATTACAAGTTTTGGTAACAGCCGAATGCAATGGTGTATAACCTAGATTGCTTACACAGCTTACTTTAGCTCCTTTTTTTAATAAAACCTCTGAAATTGCTTCATGACCTTTCGAAGTGCTGAGATGCAGAGCTGTGAAACCTTCGTCGTTTGTAGAGTTAACGTCAACTCCTAAATCAAGCAAAATGTCTACCACTCGTTGATGTCCTGCTTCTGCAGCGAGGTGTAATGGCGTCACTTTATAATTATTTTGGACGTGGATGTCAATCCCATTTAGGACTAGAGTCTCTACAACAGAAGTACGGCCATGCTCAGCAGCAATGTGTAATGCGGTTGAGCCGTTGATATCTCTGCTTTCCATTAGAGCGCAATTTTGCAATAGGAGTTCAACTATATCAGCATGTCCACCCTTGGCCGCAAAAAGGAGCGGGGTGAAGCCATCATTGCTTATGGCATTGACATTTACTTGATATTTCAGCAGTAGACTTACAATAAATTCATTGCCATTCAAAACAGCTATGTGAAAGGGAGTGTTATTATATGTGAAGTCTCCATTATTAACAAAAGCACCCTTTTCTAAAAGAACCTTGACTATCTCTTGGTGGTTGTTTTGCACTGCGCAGTGTAATAAAGAGAAACCCTCGGAGTCTCGGAAGTTCACATGAGCTCCATTCTCTATTAGAATGTTAACTATCTCCAGATGACCATTCGACGTTGCAAAATGCAGCGGGATTTTACCTAGGTGAGTCTTAGCATTAACATCAGCTTCTTTTAGAAGCAAATAATGCACCATCTTTCCATTATCATTTTCTGCGGCTATGTGAAGGGAAGTATAGTCACCTTTATTAACATTTAGATCAAGAGTAGTGTCTTTCTCTGAGAGGATTATAACCACATCTAAAAAATCGTTTCTTACTGCGTAATGCATAGGACATTCATTGTTAGCATCTCTGACCATTGTTTTGGCTCCTAGTAAAAGTAACATCATAACAGTTTTTTTGTGACCGTTTTGGGATGCCAGGTGTAACGGTGTTTTCCCAGCAATATCAACTTGATTAATTGGACATTTCATTTCTTCCACTAAGAATTTCACAGCGGCATCTCTTCCGAAAGCCGCGGCAACGTGCAATGCAGTTTGACCATTGACATCTTTTGAATCTGTGTTGATTAATTTCTGTTTCGCCAAAAAAATCACAATCTTGATATTGGGTCCCCGCGCAGCGTAGTGGAGAGTAGACGACAAATTTTCCTTTCTCGAATAAATATCAGCCCCTTTTGCGATTCCTTTCGTGAAATTCTCAAAGTGTCCGTCAAGCAGAGACTTCCACATATCTTTCTGTTTTTCAAGAATGTATAAGCCTTGTTCATATCTCTGCCTTAATTTCTTGATATTGTGTTTTAATATACACCCTACTTTAGAGTTTAATGAAAGGCCCTTGTTTTCAGTAAGTTTCACAGCATTTAACAGAACAGCCGACCAAGCATCCGTTGGCAGAATATCTACCAAGGCGTTCTCGTGAGCTAAATGGTTGCGCAAGCACTTGCCGCTCAACAAAGGAATGTTCCCATCTAGATACATCACATTGTTGAGAAAACGGTTTGAGTTATCTAATATGGACATGATATCGAGCACAAGAGCTTCTACCATGAATCTATTGGTATTCTCATCTTTATGGAGTAACGAAATGTGCTCATATAATTTACCAGACATTCTATCGGTCCCTAAGGTGTTTTTAAGTTCAGTTAATTTCATTGTTAGTTGTTCACTAATTATCTCGTTGCTGTTTTTATCATTCTTTACGTTACACTTTTCCCCCAAGTTGTAATTTTTATTGACTTTATCCAACAATATTTGCCTACTATATTCGTCAATACAATTTATATTAGATTGATTTCGATACATTATTGATACATTAAGACACGTTATTACTATTGGAATAATATCAATAAAGATGTCCGGCATTCTCAATCGTAAGCTGTTACATAATTTGATTAAGAGGTTACCTAGATAATCGCTTTTTTTAATTTCCGAATATAATTTTTGACACGGAAATGCTTCTAAGGCTTTATTAGCCGTAAATTTAATGTTTCTTAACATGATGTCCAAACTTTTGGGACTGTGAACATAAGGATCAGAATCAAGCACTGTTGTTATGGTTATCCAGTAAAAGTTTTCGAATGCTAAATTTTCCTTTGTTTTACCAGCGATGTCTTTGATTTCAGCAAACAGTTCCTTCTCATATGGAGTTTGATCTACTTTCTTTATTGTGGACTCTATATCACTTATTAGATCTTTAATATTTCGATGGTCTTTTATATCTGTATCTATTTTTAGTAAATCCATAATACAAACATTTAGACGAAGATTCACAATTTGTAGAATTTCATCTATATTGTCGCTGTTGATAATCGTGGTCAGAAAAGACTTCATTTTTTCCGCTTTGTAGAAGTTTAATACATCAGTAATGACAGATACAATCTTTTTGACGTCTTTTTTGATATTAGAATACATTTGATCATCTTCAAAATCTATATGTGGATGGGATAGAGAATTGCGCAAACCTTGCAGAACTTTTCTGGTTTCTTTAGGGGCAGAAAGGAGGATAAGATCACTCACGGCTGAAGAGAGTTTTGGACTTTCCAGTGTGTCTTTCATATGCTCTCCCGTTACCTGGAGTGCTCTCTTGATGGTCAACTGGCCAAGTCTGGTTGTGGAGTCTGCCCGTAAGGCTGCGTCTAGATATGTCTTCATGATGTGGAGCGAGGATACGTCTCTCACCTCCTTGTAGTCAGCGCATAAGTCCGAATATCTGCTACTGATGGCAGCGGCAACATCTTCGCGGCTACCGATCACCGATCGTCTAAGTTTTCGGACATCTGTAGACCTGATATATTCCTCCAAGTCTTGTAAGTCAAATGCAAATTTGTCTAATTCCTTCAGCAACCTGTCTTTTCTCAGTACGGATAGATAGAATATGTTTAATTCTTGTCGTCGAATGTGGGCAGCCATAAAGCTCACCAAGCAGAACTCCATTTCTTCCCACGGCAAAATATTGTACGTCGACTTCAATTGATGTTTCAATATGTGGATATTCTGAGCTATAAATTTGGCCGTGTATAAAAAGTGATTGTCCACTTCTGTGTACTTATTAATATCCACAATATTTTCTAGAAGGAGTTCTATACGTTCTTTGATATTATTATTAGCGGATAAAGTAACACGAGGTGCATCGTCACCTTTGGAGAAGAAACGTAGATCGATCAACTTGTATTGAACGAACATATTCATTTCCCCAGTCAAGAGTACATTGTTTAAGAGCAATTCTTCGTAAGATTCAGAGATTAGTGGCTCCAATAACTCAGAATGAACTGTTTTGATGAGTGTGCTGAGGAGCTCCACATTGCTGGACCGGATGGCGTAATACACAGCGTTGTGTCCGTCATCTTTCTGCTCCACTAATCCCCACCGGGGAGTAACAACAACTGCACCATCAGCGGTTTCATCCTCCAATAATATTTTCAATAAGTCAGCTCTGTTGTGCTTGCAAGCCAAGGTGATGAAGGAAAATGAGGAAGAGTCCACTTTTCGTAGCCGTCTCAGGTCTGCGAGGGAACGGCAGGCCAGGAACCCCGAGAGTTGACCCGTCGTATCTGCTTCCATTGTCAGTCACACTTCAATTTTACAATAAACCAACAAATACTGCACATAATATCACATATTTTTCAAAGTTTATAACTGATGACTTAGATTGACCAAATTATTGTATTCATAATATTATTCAAAAAGTCGCGGCGTCGAACAATGTGCCGAACTCGAGTGGATAAAACAATAAAATTTATTGAATGAAAAAAACCATTATTCGTTAGATTATCTTCATATTTCAGTAAGGGAGAGAGGGGCAGCTCAAATAATTCTTTTCAAGATATAAAATACTTATTTTTTTATTTACAAAGTACTGGGTAAAAAATAGTATGCATAATAAACGCAAGTTCATTATAATTAAAGACAATCCATTTCGCCAAAATTAGTTTCAAGAAATCCATGATCCTTCCTTTTCTTTTTAAATTTTTCTCTAATTTCCTTCGAAATTATACCATGACGCTCAATAAAATGGTGGTGTTAAAAAATCGGGATACTAAGGGGCAACACAAAAAACGGGAATAATAATGAATCTTATTTAACTCCTGAGTTATGCAAATATTTGCTTATAATCTAAGCTTAAATTTCCTATACAAAAATGATGTCAGGCGGATGTAAGTGAGATGGAGCGCTCACTGGACTAAATGGAGCATTTGTTTCCATTTAAATTTGAATGGAACTTCAAGTGTTGTTCTTTTTTCTGTGCATTTTAGCAAATAGTAAGGCGCTCCGCTGACGAGGCAACTGAAACCAAACTAAAATCGGCTGGTTTCTATGTCTTGATTGGTTAAAAAGCTTGTTTAACCATAGACGAAGAACAATCAGCTAGCAGCTGGTAGGTTAGCAGAAAACAGCCGGTTTTACTTTGGTTTCAGTTGCCTCGTCGGCGGAGCGCCTTAGATTTCTGTTTTTTTTTTTCATCAATATCTGGCAAATTAAATGGAGAATCGGCTTTAGACTGAGCTTGCACTTTCGAATTTATTATTTTCATTTCGTTATTCCATATATTTTTTTTATCTATTCCCTCCTCCTTAGGATGACTGTACATTGTTTAATATAAACAACGCACACTTACCCAACCGTTTGGAGCCAGCGGGACTACGTATTCCTTAATTGGGGTGTGTTATGAGGTTGAAGAGAGAGGAGAGAGAAAGGAAGAAGACGGAGAGGTATGTACCTGAACATTCAGATCTAATCACCAAGCCAGACTATTTTCAAACAACATTTCTGAAGGCTAAGAGCGGATTATTTACAGAATTTGAACAAAGCATCAAATTTTAAAGTTAATATTAAGTCCTGTGAAAGTTATGTTTCAAGTAATTAATAATAATAACCCTAATTGCAAACTCAACAGTGAACATCTGGAGATTACTGGAAAAACCCCTGTATATGTCTCGGAACAACTTACTCCCAACAATAAAGAACTTCACGCCGCAGTACGTCACGTAGCCAAAGAAAAAAACATTAAATTCGTGTGGGTACGGAATGGAAAAATATATATTCGAAAAAATGAAAATTCCCCGGCAATATGGGCAAGCAGCAAAGACGTCTTAGATAAAATCTAAAAACTGCATAAATATACACTTTTCTACATCACTCTAACAATCACAATGGCTCTGTCTTTATATTATCAGAATATAAGAGGTATGAGAAGCAAATTAGATAATTTCTCGATAAACGCTCTCTCGTCAAACTATGATGTTATATGTTTAACAGAGACATGGCTAAATTCTTCAATTCAAGATGCAGAGATACTGGATAAACGATACACTATTTTCAGACAAGACCGAGAAAAACTAACATCCAGAAAAAAAGACGGGGGAGGAGTTTTAATAGCTATCAAGAAAAACATTGTAGCCTATCAAGTATATGAAGAACCCTCTAATATTGAACATATTTGGGTAAGAATTAAATCTAACGGATCAAATAAAAAAATTATAAATATTTGTATTGCTTATCTTCCAATAGACATTGCAACTGACGCATTTGCTAATTTCTTCAACAAGTGTCAAGACATCTCTATTGAATCTCAAATCAATTCTCATACACTAATACTTGGAGACTTTAATATTCCTTCTATTGAATGGTCAGTTAACGCCAATAATGATGGTACTTATGTTGAATCATTTGGTAATCAAAAATCTTCATTGTTAATAGAATTTCTACATTTCTCAAACTTACAACAGTATAACTATATTAAAAATGTTAACGGTAGAATACTTGATTTAGCTCTCTCTGATTTTACGCTTAATGTTCAACCTGCCATCGCTCTTTCTAAAATTGACATGCACCATCCACCAATTGAAATGGATCTAACTATTAATACAATGCACAATCTTAATGATAACCTTGAAAGTCCTTTATTCAATTTCAAGAAAACAGATTATCTTAATTGTACCAAAGAATTATCCTTAATCGACTGGACCCCAATGGAAACACTAAATTGCAATGAGTCTCTTCAATTCCTATATAATAGTATCTGGCCAATTATAGAGAAATACACACCAAAAAAAGCGAACAAAAATAAATATCCTATCTGGTATTCCAGTGTTGTTATCCATCAAATTAAAGAAAAAGATAAACTTAGAAAAAAATTTAAAAAATTTGGGAATCCAAGAGACTATGATAGTTTCACAATCCTACGAACAAGGGTCAAAACTGGAATACACAAATGCTTGCAATCTTATATAAATTCTATCGAAGACTCATTACACCATAGTACAAAACCACTATGGACTTATGCAAAATCAAAAGGTATGATTAACTCAATTCCTAAAATAATGCACCTAAATGAAACTGTAGCAAGCAATGGTCATGAAATTAGTGAACTATTCTCAAATTACTTCTGCTCTGTTTTTAATACAAATGATAGGTCAAATCAACATGTAAATAGTGATTCTCAAGAAAGCACCTACTCGCTCAGTCATGTCGAAATTTCAAGGACTGAAATATTCAACGCTATGAAATCACTAAACTCAAACAAAGGTCCAGGTCCAGATGCCATTCCACCATTATTTATATCAAATTGTGCAAAATCTCTGGTTTATCCTCTTCATGTTATATTTTGTAAATCCCTTAAAGAAGGTGTTTTTCCTGATCTTTGGAAAATAGCACGTATCACTCCTATCTTCAAATCTGGGAATAAAAGCGACATCTCTAATTATCGTGCAATCAGTATTCTCTCATGTTTTGGGAAAATTTTCGAATCCTTAATGTATAAAAGCATTTTTACACATTTTAAACATATTTTAAGTTCTGTTCAGCATGGATTCGTATGCAATAGATCCACTACCACAAATTTAATTGAATATGTCGATTTTTTAAGTACTAATTTTGACAAAAGAACACAAATAGATGCAGTCTATACTGATTTCCGAAAGGCATTCGATAAAGTCAGTCATCCTCTTCTGATCCAAAAACTAAAAAGAACAGGTTTCCACGGCAATCTCCTGAGATGGATTATATCTTATATTTCGCACAGGAGTCAATATGTACAAGTTAATAGTTATGAGTCCTCTCCCAAACTAGTCACATCTGGTGTTCCTCAAGGATCCCATTTAGGGCCACTTCTCTTTATTATATACATAAATGATCTAACAGCACAACTATTTTGTAAATGTTTTTTATATGCGGACGATTTAAAAATCTTTCATCCCGTGAATTCACAAGAAGACTGCAAAACTTTGCAAAAAGACCTACTCACGTTGTCTCAATGGTGCATAGATAATGCCATGGAATTAAATATTAGCAAATGTTATATCATCTCGTTCACGAGAAATGTCCATAAAATCGATTTCCCTTACATGATCTCTGATGAGATCCTAAAACGAGTAGATTACATTAGAGATCTGGGAATCTTACTGGACTCGAAGCTAACATTCATAAAGCATTATCAACACATTGTAAATCAGGCTAATAGAATGCTCGGTTTCATCACTAGAATCACCAAATCGTTCAAGAACATCAGTAGCTTCAGAATCTTGTACTACTCATATGTAAGAAGCATCTTAGAGTACGGCTCTGTGGTTTGGTCACCACACTATGCAATTCATAGCAACAAAGTGGAGTCCGTTCAAAAAAAATACGTAAGAATTCTAGCTTACAAATCTGGAGTACATCGCAATCTCGGTAACTATACTGAAAGACTTACTCACTTTAGAGAAGTCTCACTCGCCAAAAGAAGAAACGTATCAGATATAATCTCTCTGTTTAAAATCATTAACAATGTGTATGATTCATCTTTAATTAATCAAATTAATTTTAATATAAGGCCGAAATCCACAAGAAACCCGGTAACCTTTTGGATCGACACTTGTCGTAGTAATACAAATTTTTTCAAACCAACATCAAGAATGACTCGATTGTACAATAGGTACTGCAATCTTCAAGACTTAGATATATTTTCAAACTCAATTAATACCTTCAGAAGGAACTTACACATACTTTTACCAGATAATATCCTTACTTAAGCCATTTTTTTTTTTTTTTTTTTTTAATTTCTAACAATTACTACTTGTGCATTGGCTCCGCAAGAAATGTATTTGTATGTCCAAGTGTAAGTACATGTATGCATATACATATATATATGAGTACGTTGTGCACATATATGCATATATGATTATGTGAGTATATTTGTGTGTGTATGTATGTATGTATGTGTGTGTATGTATGTATATATGTATATGTATATTATATTTATAAGTATGTATGCTTTTTTTCTTCCTAATAACTGATTTCGATCCTCCTTATTTTTATATACTTATTTGAAATTAAATTTATCACTCTTGTAACTAACCAATCATTATTACATAAAGAATATTGAGATGAATGTTGTGCTCACCTATAATTAGAAACATCATTACAACCATGTATAAATGTAAATTACTGTAAAAATTATGTGATGTATTCTGTTGGCGAGCCAATAAATAAATAAAAAAAAAAAAAAAAAAAAGTAATGTAAAACAACGGGTCCACGTTGAAATAATAAGAAAACTTAAATAGAACATTCACAGAACTTGAATTTTAGGTTTCAAAATTAATGAATTGTTAAAATTGTTTATACAACCCACCCTATAATAATAAAAATATTTGCATGATTTGTATAGCGCTGTTTTTGTGAAAACTCACCTCAAGGGCACTATACAACTCCAATTTTAATGCATTTCTGCATTCTTACGTCTAACTACAGAACTAGACAAATATTATAAAAACTTAAGGCATTACATTGCATCCACCGGTTCTCCGATCAGTGATTCAAAACTATATGTACAATGTATTTGACAAATAAACGTGATGATGCCTAAAAATGTACATTATTTGTTTTTTTCATTATTTTTTTTTAATATTTACTATTTAGAAAATATACAGGACCATACTTACTTAGTAGGTCTCTTGAGTATATGAGTATATACTACCCTAGAACGTGCCGAAAACTGTTTGATATTTTATATTAGTATCTACATCAAATATAACAATAATAAAAAAAGAAAAATAAAAACAATAATTATTTTTTTATGAATGATGAGGTTTAAACCTACGGCTGTTGTCAGGAAGCTTAGGATCCTAATCATTCCGCCGCGGAGATTTCATAAACTAAACATAGAGTAATTATTTGTTTCAACCGTCCTCAGTCTCCCCCAATTCAAACAACGCTGATAAGATTATATTTAGAAATATCGAATATTTAATAGATAAGATAGCAAAAAATCTCTTGTGATTGCAAAAAACATTCCACCATTAAACGATAAGGTCGCTCCATCATCAATACCGAACCGATAAAAATAAACAAAAAAACTGAGGAATTCCCTTCAAATAATTAAAAATAATATTAAAAACTAATATATATATAATATATTTATATGGTCTTTCCTTCTTGCGGCCAAATTTATTTATTTATTAAAAGAATTTTATACATAGTGTAGATATTGTGTTATTTCGCCCGCATTCATTTCGTATATTTTTAAATATACCTAAAGGCACTGCAAAATTCAAATAAATTTATTTATTGTTTCAAAAACATGAATTTGTTTTACATTTTAATGCGATTTAAAAAATACTTTAGCAAGGAATATTACATTAACCCATATAGCCCTGAAACATTTTTTAATGTTTTTAAATATATTTTTGTTGGTTTCATCATTAAAAAAAATCACAAAGTACTATAAATATATTTAAAAAATATATTAATTTGATATTGTAAGAGGGGGGAGGTTTTCCAGTTTTGGCACCGCAGGGTTATAGGCGTCTAACAAGTATCTTGAAATTATTTTTCAATTACTTGTCAGTGCTCCAAAAACCGACTTTTATCGAAGAAAGTGATGATGTATGCGACCAGAGGCCCTAGCACGCTTGCTCTATAACGATCGATAGGATAACTATCGGTAACTTCTCATCGTTCCCTAGGACAACTGCTCATCGCTAACGTACAAACAACAGTTGATGTCGAATATGTTAAGGACACTTAGTCATTGTGAACTGTCACTTATTCGTTGGCGATCTGTTTCTACCAAAATTGGAACACTAAATATACACAAAAAGTATTGTTATATTTCGTTATGTGTGATTTTTGTTGCAATATAAAAAAACGCAATTTAAATTTTCGTATAAAACACATTTTTTTATAAACTTTTAAAGGCACGTATGCTGACGTTCTAAAATACAAGTTTTTCGACTTTGTGACGTGCAAGCTTTGATTCATTTTTTTCTGCCTTCTTATATATTTTTTTTGTTCAGAACCAAAATTGGTGAAGTAGGGAGTTAAACATAAGTGGTAGGTATATACACCATACTAATAGCTTTAATAGAGCTTGCTTTTAAAGGCTGCGTCACTGACGCTAAATATGTCGATATCCAAGTTGATTTGTTCAACAGCAAGTTTGTTTTACCGGTCTGCATGACCATTGGCAAGTTAGTCCTGCAGGCCGGGAGATAGAACAGTATGTGCTGTCGGTGTTCAAGGTAACCATCGGGAACAAAGGAATGAATGCTCTCCATGATAGCCAACCAATTTTCCAACCATGCACGTATCAATCTGAAGAATTGCATATCAAAGTATAAATTCCTTCTGACCCAAAGATGGTTCATTCCGAGTATACTCAAAAAAAAATCGGTAGGGTAGAGCCACAAGTAATAGCCATCCTCCCTCATGTAAAGAAATCTCAGAAATTTCTTCCGAACCAACTACAATATGAGGATATAC
Source organism: Limnephilus auricula (assembly GCA_951813805.1). Lineage (NCBI taxonomy): Eukaryota > Metazoa > Arthropoda > Insecta > Trichoptera > Limnephilidae > Limnephilus > Limnephilus auricula. The sequence continues at coordinate 23,618,529 of OX638406.1, read as the reverse complement.
TTTACTTGGCGTGGACTCGTTACCGATCCACTTTTGAGTATACTCCTTACTAAGGAAATAAATAGAACAGAGAAGCCGTGTATCTCTAAAATTCCTTACAGTACGCAGAAATAAGTCCAGCTTTCTTAATGGAGTGCTACAAGCCATATCAATATGAGCATGAAATTTAATGACAGCCTACTAACAAACGTGATTCCATGATCTTTCATGGTGGAGACACATTTTAAACTTCGGCCATCCATCGTATACCGGCTTCGACCAATGAAGGACGAAGTATACCTGTAATGCCATCTATGACACAACCGACAGAATGAAATAATTGTCATTTAAAAAAAAAAAATCTAAATAAAACCAAAAATCTTTCATATGTTACCAATGAAGGACGAAGTATACCTGTAATGACATCTATGACACAACCTACAGAATGAAATAATTGTCATTTAAAAAAAAAAAAAATCTAAATAAAACCAAAAATCTTTCATATGTTACCAATGAAGGACGAAGTATACCTGTAATGCCATCTATGACACAACCTACAGAATGAAATAATTGTCATTTAAATAAAAAAATCTAAATAAAACCAAAAATCTTTCATATGTTACCAATGAAGGACGAAGTATACCTGTAATGACATCTATGACACAACCTACAGAATGAAATAATTGTCATTTAAAAAAAAAAAAAAATCTAAATAAAACCAAAAATCTTTCATATGTTACCAATGAAGGACGAAGTATACCTGTAATGACATCTATGACACAACCTACAGAATGAAATAATTGTCATTTAAAAAAAAAAAATCTAAGTAAAACCAAAAATCTTTCATATATTACCAATGAAGGACGAAGTATACCTGTAATGACATCTATGACACAACCTACAGAATGAAATAATTGTCATTTAAAAAAAAAAAAAATCTAAATAAAACCAAAAATCTTTCATATGTTACCAATGAAGGACGAAGTATACCTGTAGTGACATCTATGACACAACCTACAGAATGAAATAATAGTCATTTAAAAAAAAAAATCTAAATAAAACCAAAAATCTTTCATATGTTACCAATGAAGGACGAAGTATACCTGTAATGACATCTATGACACAACCTACAGAATGAAATAATTGTCATTTAAAAAAAAAAAAATCTAAATAAAACCAAAAATCTTTCATATGTTACCAATGAAGGACGAAGTATACCTGTAATGACATCTATGACACAACCTACAGAATGAAATAATTGTCATTTAAAAAAAAAAAAAAATCTAAATAAAACCAAAAATCTTTCATATGTTACCAATGAAGGACGAAGTATACCTGTAGTGACATCTATGACACAACCTACAGAATGAAATAATAGTCATTTAAAAAAAAAAAAAGAATCCCGACCAAAGTGTTAGTAAGATAACTCACGTCATTTAAAAGGAAAAATAAATAACTGTACTAGATCTTACTAATATTATAAATGCAAAAGTTTGTATGGATGTATGTATGTTTGTTACTCTTTCACGCAAAAACTACTGAATGGATTTTAGTGAAACTTTACAATAGTATAGCTCATACATCAGAATAACATATAGGGTCTAATTTATAAAGCTAGCTATTTATTTTTAATACATTGAAAATAATAATTATTGTTTAATAAAAAATGTCAAAATTTGAGAATCACATTTTGAAAAATGATTTTAAAATCAAAATTCTATTTTAGTAAATAATTAAATTGGTGAATTTATTTCAAGTACTCGCCTAAAACTTTAAATCGAATCAAGAATTATGCATATTTTAAATAAATAGGTTAAGAATTTTGGTATAAACGTAGATGGGACCTAGGAAAAGAAAATAGATTACCCGAAGTACTAATCCTACGCAGACAAAGTCGCGGGCAAAAGCTTGTATTTCATATAACTTTAAAGAAAAAAAAAACATTTTGGCTGGGTGTTTTGGTCTCAAATCCAAAATTAAGTTGTTTTATGAAATAGGCCAAAACCAGTAATAAATTAAGTACCAGGTTTTGGAGAGGCTTTTCCTATTTACATGTATTTTAAATCATCACTGCTCTGCACCCAACTTATAATCAATAAGCTGCTGTTAAGCATCAGTAGCTACTACTGTAAGTACCACGTTGGGCGCCATATTCAATATTGAAGGCAAACACAGACTTGTTTGCATGACCCAGAAAGCGTCGTGAGTAGGGATTATTTGCTCCTCTGGAAGTGATGACAAGCTTTGAATAGGTACTACCGCTGCAACTAGATTCTATGGCAGGCTATGATGTCAACACCACTAGAATGGTAGCCACGTAATGAAATTGCAGTCATTGTTACCATATATATTCAAACAGAGAGAGATAGGCGCTCCGCTGACGAGGCAACTGAAAACCAACTAAAACCGGATGTTTTCTCTGTCTTGATTGGTCAAAAAGCTTGTTTAACCATAGACGAAGAACAATCCAAATCAAAGCCGGCCAGGGCAATCAGCAAAGCAAGTCGCAAGTCACCGCTTGCGTTAAAATTGACAACCGGTGTTTGAGTGATTGTGTAGTGTGCGGGCCATCACATTGTCATACAAAGACAGTTGGCAGTTGAGAGTTTTCAGTTGCCTCAGTGGGCGGAGGCGCATACAGTGTGCCGACTACGATCAAACATTCTGACTGTCACAATTAAGGAGCCAATGAATGTTACAAGTTACAATGAAATGTCTTGTGTGTGTATTTTTTTTAACGTTAGCTCCACACAGGACACAGGAGGCCCTGAGGAAAAAAATTCCTTCAGGGTCCATGTCATCTTTGGGGATGCTGTGTGGGGGTCTTTTAAGGGAAACGAAGGATTGGAAGTTCTGCGAAGGAAAATGGTAAGAGTTGTGGGTAGGAATCGGAGGGTCAATGTGTCCAGGAGTGACGAATGTGGAGTGGGTAGGAATCGGGGGATCAATGTGTCCAGGAGTGACGAATGGAAACCATCCCTCCTACCGCGATGCAGGGTGGTGATGGGTCAAATGAGTCCGGCTGGAGAGGTCTAAATTAGGTATCCATAAACCAGTCTCTCCCGATCCGGTTCGCCAAGCAAACGCATTCACGGTCAATACCCAGACAAACCCCGTGAACCCGGGCACCCCTACTAAGTCACTAAACGTTGCGATCCACTCGGGGTGACCTATGGCAGGGGTGTTGGTTATCCAATAAATGGTTCCCAGGGCGGCGGTACCCAAACCCGCCTCCCAAATTGTAATGATAGTTACAAAGAAATGTCTTTGGAGTGTATGTTAAGTAGTAATAAGATAAATAAGATAACCTAAATGCGTCGTTTTTTCTTAAATTATCTCACGTTCAATGGAAGCCCTGAAGACAATAATATTTTGGGATGCTGTTTAAATGATCTTTTTAGGAAAAGAAGTTCTGGGAAGGAAAAATTATGATTGATCGGTTGAAACTTAAGGTCAGTGTGTCCAAGAGTGACGGATGAAGGAATCCATCCCTTCCACTGTGGTGCAAGGCGGTAGGTGATATTCCGAAAAAGCCTTGCTGGAGAGATCAAATATTCCAGCTCAACCAATATCTCATGATCCGAACTGCCACGCACTTGGTGGACAGACGCATTTGATGCCAAGACCCGGACAAACCTTACCCCGTGAACCCGGGAACCCCTATTTAGTCACCAAACGATGCGAACTAATTGGCGTAACCTTTGGCAGATGTGTTATTCAATGATGTGTTTCCGTGTTCCCAGGGGCTTTGGTACTCTTACCCGCTCCCCAATGTTTTATGTTTTATAGTGAATACCTCAAGAGTCCCAACTGCTCCCGTCTGGAGCCAGTGAGACTATGGCATCCCCAATTGGGGTATGTTATGAGGCTAAAGGTACGTGGTGAAGGGAAGGAGGCGAGGAAGAGGAAGGTGGGGAAGTACCTGGCTATTCAGATCTAGTCACTAAATACGGCTAAAGCCATTTCAAGCAACGTTTCAATTCTGAATGGTGGTCTTACACCAGGGCGATACTAAGAGTATCTTCCACTCTGGAACGTGCCGCAAATATAATATATATTATTTTAAATAATTAATTGTGAAATAACACAAATCAATTAAATATAATTTATTTGCGCACGCCGGGTTCGAACCCGCGGCTATCGGAATTGGAGTCTGACGCGCTACCGCTGGACTACGCCGGCCGTCATGTGATAATGGTGGCGCTACTATAATATGCATTACGATGCGTCATATTTTTGGACATTGTAGGCACTTTCTCACGGTCAAATTTTACGATCATTACTCTCTAGACTTCTAAAAAAATGCGAAATTGCATATTGATGATGAGGACGATCTGCGATAAGAAATTATTATTGTGATCCGACTGATTGGTCCCAGGTTACTGTATCTGAATAATAATGTATAACTTATTGAAGAAAAAGGTAACACTAATATAGTAAATTAAAATATGAACATGAACAAGACACAGAAAAATAAAAGAGAGCGGTCGCAACTGGGACTTTTTGATCTTTCCAAATATCTTATAGCATAACTTAAAAATAAAAAAAAAATAAAAAAAATAACCTAACATAACCTAAGTAACCAACATTTAATTTTGTGGTCTTCCATTCTTATGACTTTTCAAATGAGTAATGAAGTTGTAATTTTTTTGCGTGTTCTTTCCCAAGCGACACCATTTTGGCCCTCGTTCCTCTCCCGCGTCTCCTTCCCCTCCCGTTTTCCCCTTCCACCTTCCATCCTTTCCTTCCATCCCTCCCTCGTCACCTCGTCCCGCGAACCTCTTCTCAGGGATTCCCCTTTTCGCCTTTCTTTCCTGTCGCTAAGCTATATAAAATACACTGTTCCATGACATCTCAGTGACATTTCAACAACCCTACGAAAAGTCTTTAAAAATAATGTTTTTTTATACACCATAACATAACTTAACGTAACCTATGTAACCAAGATTTGTTTTTTGTTAACTTCCATTTTTATGACTTTTTAAATGGGTGATGAAGTTGTACATTGTTGAGTTGTCCGGTCACCGAAATATACACATTTTTTAAACCACTCTCTTGCCACCCATAGCCTATAGTGCATTTTTATACAAATTTTGTAACACCAGAGCTTACTATTATATGTATTTTTTATATTTTCCTCCAAATACAAAATCAGAGCAATATCAATTATTTTATGACAAAATCATAAGTGAAAGTGCAAAACTATTATCAAAAAATATTATTATCTTCGGTGATTTTAACTTCTCGTCAGGGAAAACCCAAGTGATATCTTTGAATATTTTTGTTCTTTTTATGATCTGACACAACTAAACACTGTTTATAACATTAATACCCACATGTTAGACTTAGTATTAAGTAATATAAATCCTGAAAATGCTGTTATCCATCGCCATGATTCTCCACTAGTCAAATAAGACATCAATCACCCTTCACTCTCATTCACACTCGATTACATAACAAAATCACATAAAATACATGACATATTACCTCCGGACATAAACATGGGTTGGATTTTCGACGAAAGCTCAGATTATACACTTAGAAGCCTTAGAACAACACGACTGGAATCATTATGACTGCCTCGATGTAAACCTGGCTGTCGAAATGTTTTATAAGCAGCTTAATAACATTTTCGACCTTTGTTTAAAGAAAAGATCCACACATTTGCTCAGAGATGATAAACAATATCCAAAATGGTTTACTGGAGAGATCATTCACCGCATACGAGAGAAAAATAAAATGCACTATCTTTGGAAAAAAACAAAATCTGAACATGCCTTAACGAACTTCAAAAAAACACGAAAATTAATCAAGCAGTTAATTGGTCAGGCCTACACTGACTTTACACGAGAGGCAGAGAATAGTATTATAACTGACCCCACTCGATTTTGGACTTACATGAAAAATAAACGTCGCGGCTGTGACAAACTAAATCACATGAATTTTAACGAACATAAATATAACGGATATTCTGAAATAGCAGCAGGCTTCGCAAAATATTTTGAATCAGTATTTAGCGACAGTATTCCCAAACTTGATATTTCCTCTATAGCTTCTTCGTCACACAATGCTTTACCTATACAAATTCACGAAATTAGCGATGTCGATATTGTTGCCGCTTTTCACAAGCTAAAACCTAAATACTCTGTCGGCCCAGATTTTATACCACCCATCACACTAAAAAAATATTCAAATTATTTTATTCAACCTCTAAAGCACATTTTTAACCTTTCAATTCGTAATAATATCTTTCCTGAAAAATGGAAAGTAACGAAAGTCACGCCTATACACAAAAAAGGCAAAAAGTCGGCAATCGATAATTATAGACCTGTAGCTGTCTTATCAGCACCCGCAAAACTCTTGGAAACCATAATTTATTCACAAATATATAATCAAACAAAACATTCACTAAACGAGAATCAGCACGGATTTCGCCCTACTCTATCACCCTCAACAAACCTAATGAATCTTACTACATATATCAATAAATCTTTTGAAAATTTTGTACATGTCGATGTGATTTATACAGACTTCGAGAAAGCATTTGACAAAGTCGACCATGATATTTTATTAAAAAAATTGAGTGACATCGGATTCTCTCAGAATTTTCTCGCTTTCGTAGCTAGCTACTTACTCAATCGTCGTCAGTATGTCAGTTACGGACACCAATTTTCTCACGAATACAAAACCAACTCCGGGATCCCCCAGGGATCAAATTTAGGACCCCTCCTCTTTCTTTTATTCATTAATGATATAGGCAAGACCATTAACTGCTCAAAATATCTCCTCTTCGCTGATGATATCAAACTTTTTGGAGCTATTAAAAGTTACATAGATTCCATTATTCTACAGAATGATCTTGATTCTCTTGTCAAATGGTCGGAACTGAACAAATTACCCTTCAGCATCCAGAAGTGCAATGTCGTTACATTTACAAGATCCAAAAATACATTTCTATTCCCCTACCAGATTAATAAAAATATATTAACACGGAAAAATGAGATTAGAGACCTTGGCGTGATTTTTGAAGCAAATCTCTCTTTCAAATCCCACATATTTGACATTGTCTCCCGCGCCAACAAAATGCTTGGATTTGTTCTTCGTAATGCGAGATCATTTACTAATGGAATTGCAATACGTCGAACATATGAAGCACTTGTTCGTAGCATCCTGGAATATAGTTCCATTATTTGGGCCCCTTCTGAACAAAACCATATCCTAGAAATAGAAAAAGTACAAAAAAGATTTTTGCGTTACCTGTATATGAGGGAATATACGTACTATCCATTCCTTTATCCATCCTTGTTCTTAACAGGGATGCTCGATTTCAACACCTTAGAAGCCCGCAGAAAAATATTTTTAGGTAAACACTTTTTTAAGCTAATCTCTGGTATCATACTCAATCCGCCTATATTAAAAGAGGTTAATTTTTACGTCCCTAACAAGTATACTCGTGGTAAATCCCATGCACTTTTTTATGCTCCGAAAGTGAGGACTTCTGCATATCAGAACGCGCCAATAAACAGAGCGACTCAACTGCTTAACGATTCTGCATTGACCATCGACATTTTCAATGTCACTTACAGACAGTTCAGCAACTATCTTTTAGCAAATGTCACTAAGTAGTAAAACTGCCCTTGTGTACTTTGTAATTTATAATCTTCTCCATGATATATATTGGTGTATAACTGTTTTATAGAGAACATGAAAAAATAAATTAATAAATATATAGAAACCTTCGCAGATGTGCGCACAATATATCACAAAGTTTTATAGCAATCATAATCCAATTTTTTTCCCAACACAAAAATATTTTTCCCTAGAATAATAGATATTATTTTTTCCATACAAAGATATACATAATAATATATCAAGAGTATTTCAACATTTCATCGGTCTGTATGGGAAGGAGTCGAAAGGACATTATTTAACATCAGTTTTCTTTACATTCGTTATAAATCGCATTTCTAGGAATTTTCTGTTCACTGCCATGCCCTTTGGGAAACACGGTGCTCTATATTTAATTTGTTTTAGCCAATGACATTTTATTACCGAAGTGATTTTGTACGGTTAACTTTCTAATTGATTCTGACAATGGAGTTTCAAAAGCAAATCATTGTAAGCTCACATTAATAACAATAAATTTTAATTATGAAATACCACTTTTGTGATTTTTAAGTCTCTTTATAAATAAATATTAACGAAACAAGAAACATAACAAGCCACAAAAATAAAAAAAGGTAACGGTTACAACGGGGAATCGAACCCAGGAACTTTGCCTTACTTACCTTTATTTGGCAGTTCCGTTTAGATATGTTAGTATTATTCGTATCCACCGTGATCGAGGGGTAAGACTCTCGATTAGGATCCCGAAAGTCGCAAGTTGAAATCCCAAATATTTTTTATTTTTTTTGTTTTTCATTAGTAGAGATTATACTGCCCCGAAGAAGCTACGGTGCTAGCGAAAACCGGTCGTCATCTTAATATATAAAACAAAGTCGGGTTAGTTACATCATTTATAACTCAAGAACGGCTGGACTGATTTTTATTATCTTTGATTTGTTAGATTTGTCTCCGTCTCGATTAACAGAATAACTATTAAAACATCAATAAAAATTAAAAATCAAAATCGCTGGAAAAATATTTATGAAGAAAATAATTTTTTTCATATATTTTGTATGGAACGGCTTTTCAAGTAATGTGCGTTGGGCGACATAATTTATTGACACAACATTTATTGATTCTGAGGCGGTACGAAGTTTTCCGGGTCAGCTAGTAAAGTATAAAAATAAATGTGGTGTTTACTAAGTTATTGTTTTATTTTAAATCATTATAACTAATTTGTGTTATTTCACAAAATATTAATTAAACATTATATATAGAAAGATACTCTCCCTGGTGAAAGACCGCCGTTCTGAAATGAAACGTTGCTTGAAATGTCTTTAGCCATGTTTGGTGACCAGATGTTAATAGCCAGGTACTTTCCTTATCCACATCTTGTTTTCCTCCTCTTTACCCCTATTGGGGATGCCATACTGGCTCTAGACGGGAGCAATCAGGACGCTTGTGCTGTATTCAAATAAAAATATATGTATATAAACCTACAGATAAACATAAAGATATCCTTTTTATTCTTGTGCAAGGCGGGAAAGAATAACGTACACATTCTTCCCCAGCACGTACTTGACATTTTCCGCATGAGAATGGTTCGTTTTTATATCTCATTCTTATGCTCAACGTGCCTTTAAATGACCTGTCAGTGTTTATTTTTCTTTCCGCCTGCAGTAAGAATCACCCCTCAAAACCACCCCAGCACAGCATCCCCGGAGACAGCAGAGCTCTTGAGACAACCAGAGTCCTGTGTGGAATAATAAATTCGAAAATAAATAAAATTCAAGGATAACTTTGTTTTAGCCAACAAACTTATACTGTTGACTATATTCAGATGAAACCTTCCTTCACCCGCACAAAAGAAAATTCGAAAGGAAATACAGAAAAAAGATAATCAATCACTTCTAATAAGAAAATATTCTAAAAGTTTATTAGAATATAACCTTTTCGAGGTATTTTTTTTTTGTTTTAGACCTTCCGCACTAGCAGACATTTTCATGTAATAATACAATTAATATCGCTCATACCACAGAAACGTGTCGTCTTACGTCAAAAGAGTAAATTTAAATAATGAATAAGCGGTCCCGTCGAAAAGAGATACTAGCAAAATCTTGCGGAAATGGAGTTATCTAAGTAAAATTTGGTATTCGTGGGACATAGATAATCACAGTCACTATACTTTTCAGAGGTAAAACGATTAATAGAAAGTTTTGCATTGCGAAATAATAATAATACACCGAAAGTCCAGGACCACCATTGCATAACACCCCATAAATAAATCACCATAGATATCTATGACATTCTTAGCAGTGAAAGCAGGGGAAAGACCCCTTATGTTAGTTATCATTCAAATATATTGTCATATAATTTCCTTAACCAAACTTTACGAGATTAACTGTTATCAGAAGAAAATTCTTACAAATTGTCGACTGAAAACTAGTTTTTTTATAAAAACTTTTTTTGTTTTTTTTTTTACATTACACAGGAGGCTCTGAGGAAAATAATTTCCCTCAGGGCCTATTTCATCTTTGGGGATGCTGTGTGGAGGGTATTTTTAAGGAAAGGAAGGAGAGGAAGTTCTGGGAAGGAAGAAGGTATGAGGATTGGGTAGGAATCTGGGGTTCAGTGTATCTAGATCATCCGCCGCCAAGACCTAGACAAACCTTACCCCATGAACCCGGGCATCCCTGCTAAGTCTCCAAACGTAGCGAACCACTTGGGGTGTCCTACGACAGAGGTGTTGGTTATCCAAAAAATGGTTCCCGGGGAGGCGGTACCCATTCCCGCCTCCCAAACTCTAACGACAACTGCACACAATAGCTTATCCATCGGACAACGAATATTCTGATTATACGATTGATTTATGTATAAAGAGTTTACTAGGTAATGGTTTGCTTTTATTTACTGGTAAAATTTTCTATTTTTTAACATAGCTTGAACAAATTTTATAATCCTGCAATTAAATACATAAATAAAAGAGGGTGGTCGTATAACATAAGGTATATATAACATTCGACCTTAATCTACGTAAATCATCATTAATATTTAATTTATTATTATTGGTTTACCTATTTAAAATCTTTTATATTACTTAGCTGTGATGTTTAAACAGTCTGGCAGCCTCTTAATTTACAATATATATTATCCACATAATAATAATTTAGATCTTATAAGGTTATATCTTAGAAGGTTTTATGCTTGCTATTCAAGATAGAGTAATTAATACCAAAAATTATAGGAAGCATATAATCAAAGATCCAAATCAAATTGATGATTTATGTAGAAAATGTATGGCTTTTCCGGAAACTATAGAACACATTATATCAGGATGTTCTATATTAGCGCCGTCTGAGTATACATTTAGGCACAATCAGGTTTTAAAAATAATTCACCAAAGTTTGGTAATTAAACATAACTTGATTGACTGTCATAATATAGTACCATATTATGAATACGAACCAAATTCATTTTTAGAAAATAATTTCTTTAAAATTTACTATGATAAAACTATACTAACAGACAGACCAATTGGTCATAATAGACCTGATATAGTTTTACATGACAAAATTAAAAAAATAACTTATATTATTGATGTAGCTATTCCAAATTCCTGTAATATTCAAAAATCTGTTTCTGAAAAAATAAGAAAGTATACAGATTTAGGAAATGAAATTAAAAGAATTTGGCATTCTCAGACTATAAAAATATTACCTTTTGTTATTTCGGCTACTGGCATTATACCTAGCTCTCTTATTAAAAATTTAGGCATATTAGATTTGTCAAAGAATTTGTATATAAAAATGCAAAAATCAGTCATTTTAAATACATGTAGAATTACGAAAGATTTTTTAAATATTTATATTGAGGGATCAGTAGGATTTATCGGTCAAATTAGGAATTCCACAGAGCCGAACCCTCTGATATGAAAATATCTGGAGACGGTGAATTATATTCCCATTTAATAGTTTGGTAGATTTACGTGTTGTTCTTGTATTGTTTTGTATTAATTATACTTATATAATACACTTGCATAACGTGGATTTACTAGATGATCATTTATATGGAAAAGTGTATGAAAGGGTTTAGTTTTTCCTAAAAAAAACTAAAGGGAAAAACTAAACCCGTTCCTGTAAATCTGGTGAAAAAAAAAAAAAAAAAAAACACGTTACATTCATTTGAATGAAGATGTCTTTTTCGAGCATCTTTCTCTGCCACCTAGATATTTATAATGATTTAGAGTCAATAGTCAATCATTGAAGAAGAAGTTAACAATAATAATCTTTTTTTTTAAATATGAAAATGAACAAGACACAAAAAAATAATAAAAGATAAAGGTCGCAACTGGGACTCGAACCCAGAACCTTACGTCTTACCGGGACATACACCTCTACCAATTGGGCTAAAGCGATCTATTATGAGACTGTCGTAATTGTCAACTTCATATTTCTAATTTCAGAATTAACAATATTATCTTCGACTAATGTTTTTTTTTCCATATTATTGGCAGCTACCTTTATTATTGGAAACAAGTATTCAAAGAATGTATTTGTTACCTTGATAGTGTCTTGGATAAATATATCCGATTTTATTTTTATGGAACACCTATTGACTTTTAAAAGTCTAAATGAATATTCATATTTTTAAAAGAAAATCTCTCTTTTTTTTTACTTTTGAAGGTTATTTCTATCAATGTAATATATCATTGAAGAAGAAGTATGTTGAAATATGAAAAAAAAAGTAAAAAAAAAAGAGATTTTCTTATAAAAATATGAATAGTCAATAATTTTATAATACAATTGAAACGTCATGTTTCATTTAATAAACTAATAACTTTGTATTTCAGATATTTCTTTTATTTAATTTTTGATTTGATGCTACCTACCGAGCAACCTTTTAAACATTACAGACAATATATGACGATAATATTGATGCTAGCAATGTTCATTCGGTTAATATTTTGTCCAATTGCACATTTATTTTATCCAATTGTACATTCATTTCGCCCCATTGTACATTTATCCTATATATCCTATCCGTGCAAAAATGAAAAAAAGTAAGGTAAAAATGGAATACATACCTCACAACATACCCCAATTGGGGATGCCATAGCTTAACTGGCTCCAGACGGGAGCAGTTGGGACTTTAGTTCTGCATTCATATGCACTCATTATCAAAAAACACTATTAACACTAAAAATGCATATTTTTTAATAATGGTTACAATTTTTGTTTAATAAGTAATTATTATTGTTATATTACTTATTTATTTTCAATACTCAATTTTCAATAAGCCATCAAGAGGGTAATGAAATAATTCCTCAGTCGGTACTTTTTTCATCTATCCAATTCTGTCTTTAATTGTATCAATCAATGACTTCCTTTAATTTCCTTACAAGCTGTACATCAAACACGACGCCCATAGAATCCGTAGGTTTGTCTCAACTCAACAACAACGCAAACAATCTATTTGCCGACACGTTGTGTAAGTAGATATAAAAAAATACCACACGTCCTTTAAGCGCTGATGGACAAAATTTGTTGACGGTATCCTTAAGAGAAATGTAAACAAGTTTAACGTATTCCCTCTGATGACTTCCGATCGTAAGTAAATTTGAAAAGTAACTGAATCAAGTGATGATTGAAAGTTAACTGATGTTTTTTTTTTATATAAGAGAACTGCCACTAGGAAGAACATGTCTTCTTTGATCGGAATATTCTGTAAATTTTTGTTAGTTGAATGATTTTAGTGTCCAGATTAAAACTTTTGGTGAGAGCGATCAAAGTAACACTAAATAGTGATAAATCGTCTTTTTGTGGTTCATCTCCTAGTGGTGTTAGAATTATTTGTTTGGGATACACACATCAAAGACATCTACATACACTCTGAAGCAGAGACTCCATTAAAACCAGAACAAACTACGATAACTACTAAAACGCACTAAAAAAATATGGACTATTGATTGTAATTTTCTAAAGATGAATAAATCTGAAAAGCCTCAAAGTAATGCTAAAAGCTAGTATTTAATTCCTGCTGGGATGAATTGTGTCTGTAATGTCTGTGTAAAATTATCAAGCCCTGGAAACCATTTATTGGATAACCAACACCTCTGCCATAGGTCACCCCAAGTGGTTCGCTACGTTTGGTGACTTAGCAGGGGTGCCCGGGTTCATGGGGTAAGGTTTATCTAGGTCTTGGCGGCGGATGATCTAGACACACTGAACCCCAGATTCTTACCCAACCCTCATACCTTTTTCCTTCACAGAACTTCATCTCCTTTCTTTCCTTAAAAATACCCTCCACACAGCATCCCCAAAGATGACATAAACCCTGAGGGAAATTATTTTCCTCAGGGCCTCCTGTGTGGACCTAATGTAAAAAAAAAATTAACTGCTGTGAATGACAAAAAGTGAAGATCAGGAGAGCAATAAGAAAGTTTATTTTTATTTTTTTAAATTGTATCTTATGTTTTTGTGGACCTATAATTATGATTTTTTATTATTTATTAACATTGAACAGACCTTCTGAATACTTTAAAAGAATTGTAAATTTCTTTAATGACAAATTTAAATTATTTTAATTTTTACGGAGCGGAGAAAAAATTGGGAAAAGTGATATATTTAACGCATGTTTGGATTTTAAGTCTTTTGCATTATTTCAACTTTCTGCTTTGGCTATGTAATGTGTTAGTGATATTGTGTATGTTTATTTCAAGTAAGTGTAAAACTATAAAACTATATAGTAAGTGTAATGTGAAACTATAAATTGTAAAATCTGTACTGATCCCGCATTAAACTTCTAAGAGTTCATAAAAAAGCAGAAGAAACGCAGTGTACATAAATTCATCAATTAAAATTCAATTTTTATAAACTAATGCATAAGACAAGATTTTTTTATGCATGGCACAAAGGGTAACAAATATTATTAGCAATAATTATTAGCCTGAAACATTCATCCATATTGAAAAAACCTTCCGAGAAAAGATACATGTCGCCGAGGGACTCGAACCCGCACCCCTTTGATTGCCGGTCAAGAGCTCTACCATTAAGATACAGCGGCTTATCTCATACCCGCCAAATGATTCAATATATACTAGTGTTTCATTCAACAATTACCGCTCATTACATTTTTTTCACCTGCAAACAACCAACTTTATTTTCATATGAGAAAGGCATGTTAGTGCTAACTCTCTTTTTAATCGATAAACTAATAGCTTAATGGTAGAGCTCTTGACCGGCAATCAAAGGGGTGCGGGATCGAGTCCCGTCGGCGACATGTTTTTTTTTTTCAATATGGATGAGTATTTCAGGCTAATAATTATTGCTTATAATAAAAATATTGAAGTTTATCAAGAGTTGCTTCTTATACTTTATACCGACAAGTAAAAGTCCATTTTTAGTGTTTTGTTCCGTCCATTCCAACATTTCAAAAGCTGCAAATCATCATCGTACCACACGATTTATGCAGGATCATAATGATTGGTAAAAACACTGGAATTGCCTTGTTTTAATTGCCTTGTTTTAAAATATTGACCATTATTTGTCACCGAAAAATTCGTGGGATGATAAACGGATAAAATCCATCATTTTATTTGCCATCACCGCTGTTTGATTGACTCGCAAATGGGAACATTAAAAAATGGTCGACTATTCGTCAAACATGACTAAAATAGAGAAAAACTCCGACGATGGAGGTATTTTACATTGGTAAACCAAAAAAAAAAAACCACCCCGATCGATGAAACAAGTAGACCTGTCAATTACGGTTCAATTTCTATAGTTTGCTGTTACGGGTTAAGCGTTTATAATATTCGCAAGGTTACCGAACATCGACGGAACAAAAAAGGTAAAGAACATACGTTCCTTTTCACAATAATGCTGCAGCTCTTTCTTACACATTAAATAATGGACACACAATGTTCGTATATCTGTTTCCTCCAAAGTACTACTTTTTCCATTGGAGGTAACAGATGTACATTCGTACTTTGAGAGTGTCATCTTTTGTCTCACCGTTACTTAATATATAAGAAAGAGCTGCAGCATTATTGCGATTCGGAACGTGAGATTATTCTTTTTGTATGGTCGCTGTTCCGTAATCGAGAGAATACTAAAAAAGCGTATTCTATTTATGAAAACATAACAATAATAATATGAACAATATTATTCTTCTTCTTTCGTATGGTGGGGGGTCAGAGGGGGACATCTAGGTCTGCGAGCCAGTCCAGGGCCTCAGGCGTCGCCCTGTGGACCTCATCAATCCCGCCGGGGAATGAATGGAGCGGGCATTCGTTGACCACATGTATGGTGGTCTGCACCGCACCGCATTCGCACATCGCCGACTCTTTAAGGCCCCATCTATGCATCATATGGGCACAACGGCTATGGGAGCACCTTATTCTATTGATGGCGGACCAGGGTTTGCGAGGCAATGAGAACCCAGGCTGTCTCTCAGTGGGGTCTTGTACGAGATGGGCATTTTCCACGTTGGCCGATAGCCACTCAAGTTTCCACCTGTCTTCAGGGTTGAGGGGTGATTGGAGGAGTCTTTCTCCTTCCGTCCAGAAGGGTTTTCGGGACTTCAAGCGGCATGCCGGGTGGGAGACGACATCGTCGTGCAAAGGGATTGCGCTTTTTCGCAGCGCCTTCTTGTATTCCCTCAGTGTTGCAATCTCTCGCCTGATGCTTGGCGGGGTTATATTTGCAAGTACGGGGAGCCAAAGGAGAGGAGTAGATTTTAAGGTCCCGCTGATGGTTCGCATTGTGGCATTAAGCTGAACGTCGACCATGGAAGTGTGGGCGCTTCTGGCCCATACTGGAGCACAGTATTCAGCTGTTGAGAAAACCAGGGCAATGGATGCCGTTCTCAGCACAGAACAATATTATTATTGTTATGTTATGGTAGGTTCAGACTGGACGACGTACGTACGCATCGCTACTCAAACAATGCTTAGCAACCCATACATTTTCTATGGAAATGGCCACAGACATCGCACGTCGCGATGCGTGTGGCCAATGTGATTCTAAAACATAAATTTTCATTGAAAATCTATGGTTGCTAAGCAGTCCAGATATTGTTAGGCGTAGCGATGGACACGTACGTCGACCCAGTCGGAATCTACCATATGTTTTAATGTCTTCTTCTTTTTGTAACAAATTAATAGAGAATCCTCACTGAGATTTATGGTGCTGATGTTTTTATATGCTGCATTTGAAAATTTAATAGGTAGAATAATATTTAAATATCTAATTTTTAAAAGAAAAACTCTGTTTTTATAACTTTTGAAGGTTATTCCCATCAATGTCATATATCATTGATAAGAAGATAACACTAATAATCTATGAATGAAATGAAAATAAACAAGACACAGAAAAATATGAGATAGCGGTCGCAACTGGTATTCGAACCCAGAAACTCTCCAATTCAGCCATTGCCACCAATAGGTGGCAATAGTAACAAGAGAGGTTCTGCTATCTTTTATTTTTCTATATCTTGTTTATTTTCATATTTTAATTTAGATTATTAAAATTTAATTAATTATAGTATGTATCGCATTGTGATTTTTTAGTGCAGTTGAGTGGTTTCGGTTTCAGTCTGTATTAATTTGTTATATTTCTATTTCTGATCTCTCTTTGTATCTATCCTTATTTTTATTTTTGAATGATACTGGGATTTTATTATGGAGTTTAGTACCATTGTAAAAGATATTATATATAATAGCTTTTTTGCCATAGCTTAAGAAGTTATTTAGGTTGGCGTGGTTTTTGATCTATTTTGATTATCGTTATCGTATAGTATTTTATTATAACTATATTGATTATTTTTCCCTAACTAATTTCAATCGTGTAAGCCTTAAAGAACACGTGCGGTATGACTTTTACTTTAGGTACTACGGTATTTTGTAATTAGCATGTGGTAATGCTTAATTACAAAATGAATGCAGCAATGTTCGCTAATTAACCGTGCTCTTCATACATTCAATATTATAATATTAATTAATTTTTACACAGTACATTAAATATAAGTTGTAAGATATTTTAAATAAATTACGTGGTTTTGTACCTATTACGTAAATCTGTAAAATGTCAATAGGTAATTTTGCCTGGGTTTTAAAACTAAATTATGATGAAAGTAATGAAAAGAATCAAACATTGGTTGACTAATAAAACATAAATGAAGAGTATGGGTGGAAAAAATTTACATTTTAAAATCAAAAATTATTTGCTAACTTAAGTTTAATAAAACGACAAAAATTTAATAATTTTGTTTTGTATGTTCGCAATGAATCGTGAAAAATGTCTAATTGTTAATTTTTCATAATGGGTATAAGTTGTGATGCGCGAGTGATTGGTGTGTTATTTGCTGCACTGGTGTTGTGGGCTTCTATATGAAGAAGAGAAGTGTGCCTGGTACGCCGCATTGGAGCACTTAAACCAATGACGGATAGTAATTCGGGACTATCAATAGTATTATTATAATAATACTCTAACATCGACATTGAAATTAAAGCAATTTAAACTTGGTTTATTGCATAGACGTAGAAAAACCTTACGTAGGCGTACACTAACTCAGTAATATTTAAATAAGGATAAATTCAAGCCTATTAGCAATCATCTCGGTATATCGATATATCTCGAATACTCTAACATCGACATTTTCTCGGATTCCCTGCTAAATTTAAAAGGAGCATCGATGTCAATGATGTTGTTCGATGCATGTACATTTGGATTTGCTTCCAATAAGAGATATAAATTTTTAAAATTTCTGGAGGTTTCAAAATTTTATAATGCAAGTATTTAATTAAATCACTGTAACCGATGTACTGGATCTTTCTATAATCCACTGAATTGGCATAATTATATCCAACTACTTGTATTCTATGCAAAGACGAATACATACTGCAGTTAGTCACAAAAAAAAATCCCGATAAAATAATTAAATAAATCAATTTCTCAATATGATAGTAATCTTAATGTAAAGAGCCATAATACCAAAGGTAAAGTCAAAACAGGTAAACGGCACAATTATTAAAAATCCTGCCCCCTGAACATCAATATTCAATTTGCATTTTTCACCCAAAAAATGTACCAAACTTATGCCATTATTGGTTCCGATAAGTTCACCCATAAAATTGTAGGTTCCACCCTTATTCTCCCTGGTGTGTGGCAGGCGCGCGAAACGGAAGTGTTGTTGATGTGAACATCGCGGCAGTGAAGGCTAAACTCCTCACCTCCTCCCCCAGCTATACAGCCTTACAGTATATGCCTCACAGTAATACTGCCTTACAACCTTCCAGCCTGCCTGGCTTCCGTTTAAAGTTTTCCTAAAACCTTCCTCTTTGTAACATTTTAACCCCCCGCCCGATCCACCCTACTCCACTTTAACTTGAGGGTGTCTTGACTTGGGCTGAAAGGGGTGGAAAAACTTTGGAAATATTTATTTATTTATCACGCTTCCAATAAGACTTAAAAGTTATTTACTAAATTAAGCATTTAATCAAAACAATGCATTTTAATAGCTATATAAAATTAAGCGAGATTTCAGTTTTTGCTCCGAACTTTTTATGAATGGTTAATACGAGTTAAGTGATCTAATTCATAGATGGCGTTGGTGTTGTATTTATGTACAATATTATAGATTTTATTATGTTTTTTCTCCACCACCACAACAAACAAAGAGTATGAGATTATAAAAATTTACTTTTCCTCGATCATTTCTTGAATAGTAAACAAGTGCTTTTTTATACTCTTAGTGTGCTGGGTAGGTGATTATCACCATAAAAATAACGTCAGCATGTAAATTTAGAGCATAGCAATAAAAATATGGACTCAAGTGTTCAAAAGGTGCTTCATTTATAAAAACAATCATCCAGTTCTGTTTACCAAAGTCCTAATATTTTTCAATAGCTATTTCATTAAAATTGCAATTGAAAAATTGAAATGTACATTACTATTGATGTGACCTAATAAATGAACATAGGTTTTAAGGTGAGTTTTTTATTTATTTATTCTTGACACATGGAAAAACACTTATGGTAACTAGGTACCGTGTGTTGGAGATACCCACAAAAACAAATTAAAATAACTTGTACGTTACGACTTTTCTCTTTGTAGAATTCACAGACGAGAAAAGAGTTGTGCTTTTAGTGTGCTTGTCAAAAATTCTGATTTCAGAGTTCCCTAGTTGTAGTAATTACTCCACAAATGATTATTTAATAGAACGATAAATAAACCCAGTGGATCTATATTGTTACACCATACTATTGTCCATGCCTGCATCAGTTATGATCAGTGGCGGTTTTCTCTAAAGTGCGGTTGTGCGGTGAACCCCCATTAAAAAGATGATAAAATAAAACAATCTTGTTGTATAGTAATATAAGCGCATCACAGATAGCTCGACATTAAAATTCCGTCTTTAAAACTCGCGCCACCAAAAAATACGGTATCTATTCCCATTTTGTGCGCGTTGCAATCCGCACACATTTGTCCATACGAAAAAATCATAGCAGATACGAATCGCTGTGCCGGTAGAATGGACAAAACTACGCAGCTTGGTGCGCCGATCACGAGTCAAGATCTCACGTGACCTCCGAACTTTGACGAATCTCGCCGAAACGAAGCCCGAGATTGTCGCAGGATGACCGGCTGACGGTCGACTTTTGCACCGACGGATGCAAGTTAAATGTTATTATTATGGTATTTAACTTTGAAGTCATTTTTGTACATTTTTATTTTCTTGTTTCTGCATTTCTCCAACCGTTTACTAATGGCATTTGTAAATCTACTATTGAAGTGGAAGATTTTGACTTCTGTTTTTTTTTTAAATTTTTTTATAGATAAGTCGTTATATCCCTTAGTTACGAGTACATTTACTAAAGTATCGGCAAACAACGTCGCTAGTTATGCAATTTTGTGTTGAGCTTTCCCAGTATTGTTTCGGCTTTCAAATTGAAAGTGGTTGCATTTATCGGTTGTCGCGAATATTCTGTCCTAATTTTTTCACACAATGACGGAATACAGTGTTATATACAAAAAATAACGCTAATGCTTATGAAAAAAGTTTGGAAATTAAATATAATTATTTTTTGTATACGTGTATAATGGATTTTTTGTGTAAATGAAAAAAGCTCATTTTATTTCGTGCCACCTTTATTTGTGTTTCTTGTTTTTTATTTATGTTTTAAAATGTCAATTATATTATATTCTACATTCTACATTCTACGCAATTTTTCTTATTGAAAAAAACAATCATAATTAGCAAACGTACATTGAGTGTTGTAAAAACAATTAAACAATTTAAATCCTCTAAAACTTTTTTTGGTCGTTTAATAATTGTGTCGAGGAGTATCAAGTTATTTGAAAACAATAGTACCTATTTAGGTACCCCTCCACTAACTTTATTTAATTTGTATGACAAGAGTAAATTTTGATTAGACAATATATCTTCTCTTGAATTTCTGAACCCCCCGTTAAAAAGACCACGAACCGCCACTGGTTATGATTGTCTTTGGATGATAACCTTCTCCTGATCAGTAAATAATATTGCAATAAATATAATCGTATACTTACTATCCATCACAATACAACAGCTGCCAGTGGCCATAGATCAAATGAGTTGTGTTAAAGGAAAGGCAGCAATCTCCATTTCGGCAAGATTGCCATGTTTGATTTTGAAATGACCTTGAGATTGCTATCTTTGCTTTAACGTACAATATTACTTACAAATATTGTATGTAATATACAAATATTGTATGTAATATATGTGTACAATATTTGAATGTAATATTGAATGTAATATGTAATATTGTACTTAAAAGCAAAGACAGAAATCTCCAGGTCATTTCAAAAGCAAACATCGCAATCTCCCCGAAATGGAGATTGCTGCCTTTGCTTGTACACCCCTCAAATGAGCAACCTTTATTTCGGCGAGATTGCTATGTTTGCTATTGAAATGACAAAGATATTGAGGTCTTTGCTTTTACGTACAATATTACATTCAAATAGTGTATGTTCCATACGTGTACAAAGATATTTGTATGTAATATTGTTCGTAAAAGCAAAGATAGCAATCTATATGTCATTTCAAAAGCAAACATACCAAACTAGCTGAAATGGAGATTGCTGCCTTTGCTTTTACACACCTCAAATGATATTTCTACTTAAGAAAACAGATTTATAGATACAATGTTTAAAATCTAATGTGTTCTGTGTTTGTTCCCGGATCATTTCACGTTTTCTTCCTGGTTTCTTTCTTGTCGTATCCTTCACCCCTTGTTCAAATATCTGCCGGCATATTTCCATTTGTGGAAAGCAGAAAAAATAATATTACAGTTAAATATTAATGAAACTCTTTAATAATTGCTCCCGTACCTACGTTTGATTCTCCCTGCCTAAGAATCAGAAATACCACCGTCGGGGGAGGAATACTAATGGGCAGAAGTAAGAGAAAAAAAGAATTAAAAATGTATGTGACCAGCCAAAACTCCAAATTGTGGCTATTTTTTTACCGCGATTTATTTTTACAATGCAAATGTAATCCGGGTAAAGTTTTGGATGAGTCTAATTTAAAAATGTTTCTCTCAAGAACACACAAGTCTTATTCGGGAAAGTAAAAACCTGAAAAAATGCACGTAAACGCGGATTTAAGACATTCAATTGTATTTTTCTAAAACATGTAGATGTTTTGTACACTTGACTTTTGGAAAATTGCGATAAAAAATTGAGCTGTGTTGGTCGGTTTTACAAGGTTTTGTATAATTTTACGCAAGGTTTTGTATAATTTTACGCAAGGTTTTGTATAATTTTACGCAATGTACAGTTCAAACACAGAAAATAGCAATGAACGGGATTTTTACTTGCGATCCGGAGGTTGGGCTTCAAATCCTGGCGTTCGCAAGTATATTTTATTTAATTTCATATTTTAAAAAAATTAGATTATTATTGTTATCTTCTTCTTCAACGATATATTGCATTGATGGGAATAACCTTCAAAAGTTAAAAAAACAGAGTTTTTCTTATAAAAATATGAATATTCATTTAGACTTTTATAAAAAGTCAATAGGTGTTCCATAAAAATAAAATCGGATATTCCGAGATATTCAGATATAATCCGAGACACTATCTAGGTAACAAAAACATTCTTTGAATACTTGTTTCCAATAATAGAGGTAGCTGCCAATAATATGGAAAAAAAAACATTAGTCGAAGATAATATTGTTAATTCTGAAATTCGAAATATGAAGTTGACAATTACGACAGTCTCATAAGAGATCGCAGTAGCCCTATTGGTAGAGGTGTATGTCCCGGTAAGACGTAAGGTTCTGGGTTCGAGTCCCAGTTGCGACCGTTATCTTTTATTATTTTTCTGTGTCTTGTTGATCTTGTAAAATTTTTCACTTATATAACTTTTGGTATAATTTCTATGTATTATGTGTAATAACATATTACTCAATAACATATTATTTTATAATCTATAAATCTTTGTAAAAGCCCCTGTGGGCGTATAACAACAATAAATAAATAAATAAATTTTCATATTTAAAAAAATTAGATTATTATTGTTATCTTCTACTTCAATGATATATTACATTGATGGGAATAACCTTCAAAAGTTTAAAAAAAGAGAGTTTTTCTTATAAAAATATGAATATTTTATTTGTTTGATTTCAATGTTAACACTTTAAATTTACTCATTAAAATTATATTTGCACGTTCCAGGGTGGAAGATAATTTCAGTATCGCCTAGGCGTAAGACCACCATTCAGATTTGAAACGTTGAATTGGCTTTAGTCGTGTTTGGTGATTTGATCTTAATAGCCAGGTAATTCCCCACCTTCCTTCTCAATCCGCGGTCAAGGATCCTACTGCTTCCAAACGACAGAAACCATTGATACCATGGGACCCAATAGGTGTATGTTATGAGGTTGAAAGTAGTGGAGAGGAGAAGGAGAACGGTCAGAACAAGGTGGAGAAGTTCCTAGCTATTTAGATATTGTCACCAAACCATTTCAAATCCGAATGGTGGTCTTTCACCAGGGCAATATTGAAATAGCAATATCAATTAAGGTACGGTAAAACCCATGATTTTTTTTGTACAAATTCTTTCAAATCACACAAAATCAAAAATAAAATGAGAAAAATATTAATTAGCATATGCTAAAAACGCAATACTTTTAATGTTCTAAATCACAGATTATCAAACTTATTTCGACTACTGCCCACATTGAGGTACAGACATAAAACAATTCTAGTGACCCCATATTTTTTACTTACATTTTTAGATTACATTATACTTTGCGTATCTTGAAAAAAAGGGTTTTACAAATATAATTTTTAAACGTGCTTAGGATAGACAGATTGAGATTTAAAAAAAAATCTAGTGACACAAAAAGCTGTAAAAATTGGACAAAACGCCTGTCCAATTGGACAAAAAGTTGTCCAAATGGACAAAAAGCTGTAAAAATTGGACA
This sequence comes from Limnephilus auricula, assembly GCA_951813805.1. Classification (NCBI taxonomy): domain Eukaryota; kingdom Metazoa; phylum Arthropoda; class Insecta; order Trichoptera; family Limnephilidae; genus Limnephilus; species Limnephilus auricula. The sequence continues at coordinate 23,594,477 of OX638406.1, read as the reverse complement.
AATCGCCTGTCACATTGGACAAAAAGTTGTCCAAATGGACCAAAAGCTGTAAAAATTGGACAAATCGCCTGTCACATTGGACAAAAATTTGTCCAAATGGACATAATAAATGTCCGATTGGACAAAAAATTTACCAAGTGAACAAATTAATGTCCTGTTGAAACTCCTCCAATTGGACACAAAGTTGTCCAAATGGACCGGAAAAAATGTCCAAATGGACAACAAAATTGTCCAAATTGACGCAAAATTGGACATATATTTTTTCCTTTTGTGCAATTTTTTGTCCAATTAAAAATTCATTTTATCCGTTTCGACAATTCTTTGTCCAATTAGAACGATATAATTACCTCTACATGGCTGAAAGTAAGCCGAATGGTCTGAAGTGACAGATAACCAAACCTGCAAGTGGGTTCAATTTCCTGCTATGTGATCTATCATCATTGCACGAGCAACATTTATCTTACAATTTTGTGTGTTGGCGGAAATCAAAAAAACGACTTAAGGGAGTTATTTATTCACTTAATATTAAGGGTATGATTATTTATACCACATTACGATTTTTTTCATTATTACGGCGCTTTTGCAAAACGCCTTAGCGATTCGTTAATACAAAATGCCAACTTTCTTTAATAGGTTGACGTATTTCTTTTACAAAAAAAAAAATCTTTATTGTTGTCTTTTATTCAATTCACGGAAGAATTTTGAATCTAATACCAAAACAAGGCCCAAATTTAATTTCGATGACTTAAAAAAGTATAATTTTCATAAATGTTATTAGTTTTGTAGTGCTGGGAGGTCGAGAAGTTAGAAGGCCAAAGTAGAAGGTTTCATTTAGAAATAATTACACCATTGCTCTACTGCAAAGTTAGATTATATTACTCTACCCTTTTCTTTACCCTCATAATGTATATACTTAATAAGCATGTTAGTTCCAGGGAAAATCTGCGTAGGCACCATTTTCAAGGTATTATACGACATGAATGCTGGCATGATCGAGTAAAACTGAGTTTGAATGAGGGTCACGACTTAAGGCGACAGCTGAGAAATTTCAACAATCGGGCCGTGATATTGTCTTTCCTGAGGATACTGGATTTTTGAAAACATTTCTTTCAAAGAATAGAAAAGATTTTTAAGAATTTACTCCGCACGGTAGATCTCGAGGAAAATAATTTCTCTCAGGAAGCATGCCATCTTTGGTGATGCTGGGAGGGTCTTTAAAGTGTTCAGAGAAAGTAACAGGTATGAGGGGTTGGTAGGATTCTGGGAGTCATGTTACCTTGTACTACCCTAAATAATATTGGCGCAGCCGGTAAGCCACTTCTATCAAAATTCAATTAAGATTTTAGATGGCGGAGTCTGAGGAAAGTCAAAATGCTACCCGCTTGTGTTGCCAAAGTTAAGAGAATATTATTGCTAGTGATTGAAACAATTATTTACAACTATCTGAATTCTCCGGCGTTGCCCGGGTTTTACACGTAGTTTTATGAAATTAGCTGTAGTATTGTTTACTGCAAATTTTCACCAAGAATAATCAAAATGCTTTTTTAATGAGTGGGAATATGGATGGTGGGTTTTCAAAATCTCGTACCCAAAGTAATCTTCCTCTTATTTTGATAGTTAAGTGTGCTAAATTTCATCAATCCCGGAATAAAACTTTAGATATGGATACAAAACCAAAAACACGCTACTGTCTATAAAAAATATTATATAAATAGATTGACGGCCTCTGTGAACGAGGGATAAGTATCTCGAATAGCGATCCAAAGATTGCAGATTCAAATCCCGGCGAGCGCAAGTAAAATTTAGTTTGACTGATTTGTGTTTTTTGACAACGTAATCATTTTTAAATATTACAAGATATACTTGTGTTTAGTGACCAGATATGAATAGCCAGGCACTTCTCGACTTTCAACTTTCATATCTCCTTTCCCTATCCGCTTCCTTCAGACTCATGACATGACCAAATTGGGGATTCCATGGTCTTACTGGCTCCAGACAATGGGAGCAGTTGGGACTCGTGTGCGGTGTTAACATAGTTAAGTAGGGAGCTGCAAATCTCTTGCATTTTTCATTTATGGCAAGTATGGCTGTATTCAAGTAAGGCTGAAAGAGGTCAATGAAAAAATCGTAATAAAGACACTATAAACCTACATAGAAGACAAATAAACTTTAATTAAATAACTTTAGTCCGCCTCGGCACAGGACACCCTAGTGAGGAGGACTAAGAAATACAATATCTATACTTAAATTCACTATTATATTCACCATGTACGAATGTTTATATATTTGCTAAAATAAAAGTAAATAAAAACAAATCTCTCAAATTTTTTTATTTTTTTTTATTTATTTTTTATTTATTTATTTATCAAAAAATACATTTTTACAAAATAAGGCTCGTCCCACAAAGCTGTCATATGGCAGCTTGTCTGTAGGTTCTACAATTTATCACTCTTAATATTATACATAAGGAAATATTTGTTAATACATATTATATAGTTTTAAAGACACATTAGGATAGATCACGTAATAATATTAGATTATTTGAATTACATCTATAAGATATTTCAATGTAAATGCCTAATAAAAAGATATATAGGCAGCTACATTAAGATAATCAATTCAACATATTTAAAGATACATGGAGTTTTTTTTAATTAACCACATTTTTATCATTTTAGGGCATAATCTGTAATTTTTTTCAAATTTTAAGTTTTTATTTATTTATTAAATCAATGTCAAAATTGTTTGGTAATGAACTGTGAGCTTGTAATATTTCTATTTTACATATCAAGTGGAGGTATCTAAACTGAAATTTGTTATTTCGGTGTTTCGATGTTATATAATTTTTTTTTATTATTATTTTTACTTTAAATTTTTAAATTAATAACATTTTTATCTCCTTATCATCCACCCCTCTTTGCCCTTTGGCGCTAAACGTGCTTTGTGCAGAGTAAAAAGTAAAACAGGCCTCACACAATGAACCGTAAAATGCAGCAGTGAGAGCCCTAGTTGCTTCTATGGTATGCAATGCAAGGGAACTAAAATGTCGCACTAAACTTCTTTTTTTTCAATTTGCTTTTTAAGTGAGGCTACAAAAGATATAATATGTTTTTTAATCTTTGCAAACACACTTTGTGGTATCATTTTATTTAAATGAAACAAATTACGTTTGTTAAACCACTGTAATCGATGTTATAATATCTACATGTTTCAAAACCGATGGTTTATTCGTCATGATAATAATACGAATAAAAATAATAACAAAAAGAACAGTAGACAAAAATATTACAGAAAGAAGTGATTAATTACAAATATTATAAAAATAATTATAAATATATTTAAAAAACAATTATAAAAATATCCGACAATGTGCGTCTTTTTGTAGTGTTAACATATTAATTGTAGTTTTATTGTATTTTAAAAGTAAATGTTTCGAAAATTTATTTTGTATTTTTTCTACTAAATCTATGTATACCTTTTATTGAGGATTCCATATTGTGGACGCGTACCCCAGAGGGTTTCTGACCAATGAATAAAACAACATTTCAACAAAATTTCATTTTCCTTTTAAATATCTACATGTAATTAAATTTCACCTTTTTTTTCTTGATTAAATGAATGAAGGAATTGGAATCTTGGATGTGAAAGGGTTGAGTTCATACGTCCTTTACTCCTGGACCTATTATCGTGGACATTACTTCCCTTCTCCCTTTTTCTAAAATAACCCTCCACATAGATGACAAAGGCCCCGAGAGGAATTATTTTCCTCAGGGCCTCCTGTGCGGAACTACAGAAAAAAAATTGCATCTCACCCAGGCGCTTTCTTGATAACCACCCTCTAATACAACATTGACTTTTCTTTCGTGACGGTTTTTTCATTATTTTGTAAGTCGTTATGAGTACAATAAACATGTGCATTGCAGAAAAAACTTTTGATGTGGATGGTGCCAAGATTGATGTGATACTGAAGGTTGCACGTCACTAAATTTGCACAATTATCTCCAACTTTTTGGTGACACGAAATTATTTGGTACATAGATGCATACTAGTTGCCTAATGTAAAACTGACTTAACCTAACCGCAGTAGCGTCCTATATTTTTACTTTATATTATTTTATGTATCTATATATAATATTTGTCATCTATTATATTTATATATTTTTAACAATATGTCTAAAAATGTATTATATTTCTTCTTCTTTTACATACTACATACTTTAATAATTCTTCTTTCCACACATCTAAATTTAACACTTCCAACATATTATGTCGAAAAACATTGCAGTGAAATATTTTTATTGTGAATTCTCGCCACCTACCTCAGAACGAGGTTACACTTAGTGAGGTAGGTAATATTTATTTATTTATTTGTACTTTTGAACATGCATTTTACAAATGATTACAATAGTGGTTCACACAAAAGTAATTTTTATTTTTTTATTATTTAGTAACTGGATGTATAAAGGTATGTAAAAAAGGTTAGTAGTAGCATTTTGTGAACTCCTCACTGAAATAACCCATGCTGAGGTGTTCGCATGTTATGGACTAAGTGTCCGTCGACAAAGGTCAAAACACAGTATCCTCCTTGATATTTTCAATTGTTAGTAGTAGCTTTTTGTGAACTCCTCACTGGAAGAATCTATGCTGAGGTCACATATTAAGTGTCAGTCGACAAAACACGAAAGTTAAAACACAGTATCCTCATTGATATTGTTAAGAAGGGAACTTGGTTCAGCCCATAACGGCAGTACCGAATGCATAGATACAAGATTTGTAGCAGTAAAAGTTACATAAAATAATTGTCTTCAAATGGTAGGTATATAAATATAAAGCATATAATTAAATAATTTAGAAAATTATTTATGGTAACTACTAATATTGCTGTTTTCTTTGGTATAGAACTGTAATAAATAATTTCAATAAGCACTGATTTAGCGGAATTGAAAATTGAACTGAACCATTGCAAAACTACCGCTAGTTCGCCTTCGGAAGCTCTTTCATTCTACCTCGCATAATGAGAATCTTTCCATTTATTTGTATTTCTCATTGCATGTTCAAACTATCGTGGCTTGCGTTTTTGCCCTGTCTTGAAACTTTTCGTGTTTTTTGGTTTGTGACATTTATATTTTCAAATTAAAGTTTTCAACCGCTTTTACAAAAATACCTACCATCCATCCATTGTTAGATAGTCTGTGCGCTTGTTCTTGACTCGGAATGTTATAGGTCGTATTTCACAACAACGCAAAAGTTAAGTGGAGTGGAAGATACTTTCAGTATCGCCCTGGTGTAAGACTACTACTCAGAATTGATACATTGCTTGAAAAGTCTTTAGCTATGTTTGGTGACCAGATCAGAATAGCCAGATACTTCCTCACCTTCCTCTATGGATTTGGGGATGCCATTGTCTCACTGGTTCCAGATGCTTTGGGACTTCTAGAACAGTTGGGATTGTTTTTGCGGTATTTATATTTAACAATTTGGAAGGCAGGCATGGATACCGCCACCCCGGGAACCATTTATTGGATAACCAACACTTCTGCCATAGTGGTCACTTCAAGTGGTTTGCGTTACTACATTGGAGACTTGGGGTACCCGGGTTCATAAAGGTGAGGTTTGTCTGGGTCTTAGCGGTGTATGCTTCGGCCCACCAGCTGCATGGCAGGCAGGATCGGGAGAGACTGGTTGAGGGAAACCTTTTGATCTCTCCAGTTGGACTCTCCCGGAACATCACCTTGCACCGGAGTGGGAGGGAGGGATTCATATGTTTGTCATTCCTAGAGACACCGACCCCCAGATTCCTACCCACCCCTCATAAATTTAACCTTCCAATAATTTAATCTTCTCAAAATACCCTCCACACAGCATCCCCAAAGATGACATACGCCCTGAGGAGAATTATTTTCCTCAGACCCCCTGTTTGGAGCCAATGTAGAAAAAAAATCTATTAGTTCCTCGGCACTCCAAGGAAACATATTAAATACTTTCAAGTTTACGAACACTTACAAAATCTCGTGCGATCTTTAAAATTAAATATTATGTTTCTAATATAAAACAATTTTTGCAAAATCTAATTTTGTGTAGGGAATGTGGAATAAAATTTATAAGAAAATTACATTTATGAGAGATAGTCAAAGAATTTCAACACCATCGAAACTATTTCAAAGAAAACATTAGAATCTTTAGGCAGTAACTTCACGGTATAATATTAAATTGTTTTGTACAAAAGGTGAAATAAATTGAAATAAAATATATAAATAAAAATATATATATATACATATATATATATCAAGTGTTTGTACCAAAGGAAAGAGGAATGAGTCGAAAAATTGGGTTATCCATTACATAAAGTCACTCTGCTTCACTTACATTCATACACATACTACTTCTCTGTAACTTAAGTGTGACTCTTGATATGACCCGAATTAAGCATTTGATTCAATGATCGTACCTTGTCTTTCACTGATATTCCCAACTTCATTCTTGTTTATCCGCTCCAAGTGTCCAAACCATCTAATCGTCTCTTTCGAATTCTGAAATCAAAAAAATTATCCTGTATGTGCAAAAAGTGTATTAGTAGTTTTTTTTTTCCTTTAGCACGCAGAAGTTTCCAGAATAATTTAGGAAAAAACGATATATAAAAAAAAAAAAATACTTCTAAGTTTTCTCTTACGAAGAAGTATTTTGGCATAATATTGTAGAATACAATACCTGAGACATGTTTCGTTGGTATTCCTGGGGCTTAATTCTCGTAATCAATATACGTATTCTTGAATGTCGAAGGGTTGAAGATATGACAGTTATATTGGCAGCCCTGGAAATATTGTCTATGTTTCTGATGTTTTTGACGTTTCTATACCGTGAATTTGAAATTACGACACTTTTTTCAAATTGCCTGGCGGGTACATTACTCAAAACCAAAAACAGCTGGTAAGCCATGGAAAGGAAATTCAATGTTCAATTAGTAACACCTGATTAACGACGTTGCAACAGATTAATTAAGAAGTTAATTTTCATGGGAAACTATCTACCTCCGGCGAATCGTACCTGTTGGTCTCAAGCACATGCTTCAGCTCGCACTATATTATGTATTGCAGCCAATATCGCCGGTAAATAAGCTACTACATGGAATCTTAAAACACAAAAAATTCGAAACAGAATCTTCTTCTTCTCTTACCCTGTCCGTTCAACGGACGTTGGCTATGATGTTGGCCATGCGGACTTGTTTACTCAAAATAGCTCTACAGTAGACTGGCCAAACCGCTGTCTTAGGTTTTTCAGCTACGATGTCCTCCTTCTTCCAGGGTCCCGTCTTCCGGCAATATTTCCCTGCATTATGAGAAGCAAGATCTCGTACTTCTCCGGATGTCTTATCACGTGTATTGATATTAAAGTTTTCGGATTTTTGTTGCATTAATAACTTCTTTTTCTTTATTCATCCGAACCATAACATCTTCATTCGTCACTCTGTCCATCCAGTTTATTTTGAGTATTCTTCTGTAAATCCAAATCTCGAATGCCTCAAGTCGCTTTATCAGTTCTTCAGTAAGCGTCCATGCTTCCATTCCATAAAATAATACCGAAAGCACGTAGCATCTGACCATTCGCATTCGTAAACTAAGGTTGAGATCTTGACTGCGGAACATCTTGTTGCATGAGATTGCTCAATGCGGCATTTGATTTCAACCGAAGGATCCTATCTTTCATTTCATCAAGTATACAATATTTTGTACCTTTAATGGTAGGTTCAGACTGGACGACGTACGTACGCATCGCTACTCAAACAATGCTTAGCAACCCATACATTTTCTATGAAAATGGCCACAGACATCGCACGTCGCGATGAGTGTGGCCAATGTGATTCTAAAACATAAATTTTCATTGAAAATCTATGTTTGCTAAGCAGTCCAGATATTGTTAGGCGTAGCGATGGACACGTACGTCGACCCAGTCTTAATCTACCATTATAGTTTCGTTCCAGCAATATACAGATTATCATTCTAGTAAGACCCCTGAATATGCGCGGGAAACCATCTTAGGTTAGGGTACACACAAGGAATAAAAAATGTGTCGACATTTGATTTAATGAAAAAAATAGGTGCCTACACTATTTCCCCTAAAAGTATTATTTTAAGATTTCTGAATTAAAAAGGGACCATCAGACGATTTTGACAAGTGGAGCGGATAAACGAAGAAAGGAGATTATATGTCGAGAAAGTGAATGGTAGAAGAAGCTAGGAAAATCAGTGAAAGACCTGATGCAATCAATGAATCAAATGTTTACTTCGAGTCAGGACAAGAGTCAAAATAACAAAAAATTAGTATATGTATGAATGTCAATCAACCAATATGTAATGCATAACACAACGTTCTACTTATTTATACCGACCGGATCGACCCACTCGTTGTTCGACCCACTCGTTGGAATGACTTTTGGCGTTTGGCGTCTAAGTATACCTACACACGGAGAAAAATATTATTCTAAAATACGATCATTTTATTCGTAAAAACGGTTAAAAACAGGACTGAAGTTCTTACGAATGAATTAATAGGGTTTCAATGTTTATTGGCGGGAACATGCAAAAAATATTTTGTTGGTATACGCAATTTTGTACGTAAACCAACAAATTATTACTACATTTTCCCGCCAATTAAAAATCGAAACACTGTTAATTTGTTTGTACAAACTTCAGTCCCGTTTTTAACCGTTTTAACGAATAAAAGATCGTATTTTAGAATAACATTTTTCTCCCTGTACCTTCGACGATGTTTCGACTTCGTTAACAAAGTCGACTAATGTATGACTGCGGGCGGAGTCGATTGGAAAATTAAGCTCCAGAAGGTAGATTCCTTATATATTATCAATTCTAACATTAGTTAGTTGTTTGAGACATAGGTAGGTGTATAAAACTAGACCACTCCTGCGAAACTTAAATTCAGATCAATCAATGTTATTCCAATCACGTAACTTTGGCTATGGTAAGCAACTTGCAGGATGGATACCAGAACAAATAATTTATTAATTATAATAACATTACTCTAAGTACTTAAGTAAGTACTGGAAGTTTGGAACATTCCGTCCCAACAATCTACCCCCTTGAACTATTTCTTAAGTATTGGATGTGGATACAATCGTGGTTTGATTAATATAATATAATAAACGACGATTACTTTACTATGTGAAGCCAAGGGAACCATACAAGTCACAATAAGGAAGTTTGGTCCTTTTTTTATTTTTTTTATCTATGTTCGCATGCAAACTTAAATACTAGCATTTTGTTTAAAGTTCGTTTTAAATTAATTCTACAAGTTTGAATTTTATCAAGCCCGCGAAAACGCACGGTAGAAGGCGGGAGAGTGTGTGACGTCATCTGTTCCCCATTTATGTGAAAAGTAAGGGTAAATATTTACGAAATGGGGCCACGCTTAATATGGACTAAAAAAATAAAATTAAAAAGTTGTACTAGTTAGATATTAACTACGAGCTGTTCTAACCAATTCAGTTACCGAAATTTCGAAAAAAGTACATTTTAATGATTATTTTTTAAATTTAAAAACACGAAACGTCAATTTTCACCGACCGCTATGTTAAGAACTATTACAAGTTTCGGTGAAAAATGACATGTCGTGTTTTTTAAATAAAAAAATAACCATTAAAATGCTCTTTTTACCAAATTCCGGTAACTGAATTGATTAGTACTAGTTAATATCAAACTGCTAAATTTTTTAAATTTATTTTTTTAGTCCGTTTTAAGCGTGCCCCGGTTTTGTAAATATTTACCCTTTTTTTCACACAAACGGGGACCAGATAACGTCACGCACTCTCCCGCCTCGTACCGTGCGTTGTGGCGGGCTTTAATAAAATTCAAACTTGTAGAATTAATTAAACAATGAAAACGAACTTTAAAAAAATAAAAAAATATACTGGTATTTAAGTTTGCATGTCATCTACATGAAAATATTTATTCCATTGTATGTTGCCATTTTATTTAAGTATTTCGAAAAAACCTTATCATTTTTAGATTTTTAGGATAGAAGAAGGAATTCATAATGTTGTTAAATCAGAGACACTCTAAATATTTTTTTTTTTTTGAAATTTAATTTAAATTAAATTTAATAATGTTTATTATTAAGTTCTAAAATAAAATTAAATGGAGTTCTACGAATTAAATTTAAAAAAAAAAAAAAAAAAAAATACACTCTCTATGATTATATCAATCTGTAGTTGTTATTCAATGTAGCACATATATTTAGAGAAATAATATAGTGTTTTTATAGGCCACCCAAGCGTCGTGTGTTTATCTCCTAGGCTGACTAAGTCCTCCAACAAGGTACAAGCAACATTTTCCCGCTTAATATAGTAGGAAAAAAAATACAAAATAATTAAATCACGAAGTTTCATAAATCTTTCTCAATTGCGGCTCGAATCTTTGGTATCATAGAGGTCTTCTACATACAGCGTAATGTTTTTTTCTTTCTAACACCCTTTATGTCATATTTCTCGCCGTGACTATATTATAACGATTTCCATGAGACTTACATGAGACTTACTTTCTATGAGACTTACATGAGATGTTCTCAAAATTAGATTGAAGGGTTAAAAAAGACCGAACAAGGGATTAAGTTTTATTGGCAAATTAAGAGACAAGTTCTGTATTACGAAAACATGTCGTTCTTAAAAAATATGTAAAACTAGCTTCTGCCCGCGACTTCGTCTACGTAGCATTAGTACTTTGAGTAATCTATTTTCTTTTCCTAGGTCCTATCTACGTTTATACCAAAATTCTTAACCTATTTATTTAAAATATGTATAATTCTTGATTCGATTCAAAGTATTAGGCTAAGCGCCTCCGCCCACTCAGGCAACTGAAAACTCTCAACTGCCAACTGTCTTTGTATGACAATGTGATGGCCCGCACACTTCACAATCACACAAAACCACGTTGTTAATGGTAACGCAAGCGTTGACTCGCGACCATCTTGCGACTGTCACTGCTCATTGCCCTGGGCGGCCGTTGCCTGTTTGCTAGCTGTCAGCTGTCTCGTAGTTCGTCTATGGTTAAACAAGCTTTTTGACCAATCAAGACAGAGAAAAAGCCGGTTTAAGTTGGTTTTCAGTTGCCTCAGTGGGCGGAGCGCCTAACACTTCAAATATATTCACTAATTAAAATATTTTCAAAATAGAATTTTGATTTAACAATCATTGTTTTGCAAAATGTCATTCTCAAATTTTGACATTTTCAAGCTATATTATTGTAAAGTTTCATTAAAATTCATTCAGTAGTTTTTGCGTGAAAGAGTATATACATTCATACTAATATATAATAATATATAATGCATCACCAAGCTAATCTCTTCCTAATCGATAATTCCTCATCCTTCATTTACACATGTTTTATTTCCAATTACAGAGATTTATTCTTTCTTCTTATTGATTTATTATTCTTGGAACTTGTATTTTCATGTTTATTTTCTGACTATTTTCCTGTTTTTATCTTTTTTAATGTTCTAATTATTACCTTTTTTCTGTTCATTCTGTTTATTTTCTGACTATTTTCCTGTACACCTTTTATCTTTTTTAATGTTTTAATTATTACCCGTCTCAGAACAGACGAAGTCTAGTGAGGTGGGTAACTTACTAATTATAAAATAATGTATTATCTTAATAAACGCCCGGCAATGAAATTGATTGAAATTGAAAATACATTCATACAAACTTTCACATTTATAATATTAGTAAGATAAGATGTAGTTACATGATACTTTAAAGTGTGTCAAATTTTACTTATTATATATATATATATATATTTACAACTAAATGTTCTTTTATTTTTTTTATTTAAAATAAAACCATATGAAAAAAATATTTGTAAATATTCACATGAAGGAGCTTTGTGTCTTTTCCAAAGTTCAAGGATTTATTTTTAAAAAGTTGGCAAAAAAACATTTGTAGCTGATGAGTTGATGACAGTTTGACGCATTTCAGCAAAAATAATTGAATTTAATTTTTTTTAATATACTTACCTTTCTCAACCTTACCAAGGTTGTCGGTTATCATGAAAATCATGTCTTTGAATCTGGTAATGATGGTATATTTAGGGTTTGGCGGGCGTGCAGGTAATTGCTTAAATTATCCGACAACTTTTCTGTAATTGAATCCGTGATTTCAGATAAGGCATGAATCACTTCATAGTGATTTGTTAGGGAAAAAAAAAAAATAAAACAATATTTTCCTCAATGAATTGAATTATATAGAAACAAAAGCAAAATTTCTGTATCATTGAAGAAGAAGGTAACAATAATAATCTAATTTTTTTTTAAATATGAAAATGAGATGTTCCATAAAAATAAAATCCAATATATTTATCCGAGACACTATCTAGGTAACAAATACATTCTTTGAATACTTGTTTCCAATAATAAAGGTATAAAGGCCAATAATATGGAGAAAAAAAACATTAGTCGAAGATAATATTGTTAATTCTGAAATTTGAAATATGAAGTTGACAATTACGACAGCCTCATATAAGATCGCAGTAGCCCAAATGGTAGAGGTGTATGTCCCGGTAAGACGTAAGGTTCTGGGTTCGAGTCCCAGTTGCGACCGTTATCTTTTATTATTTTTCTGTGTCTTGTTATTTTCATATTTAAAAAAAATAGATTATTATTGTTATCTTCTTCTTCAATGATATATTATATTGATAGGAATAACCTTCAAAAGTTAAAAAGAGAGTTTTTGTAATAAAAAATATGAAAATCTCTGTAGTTATTTTTTTAAGTGAATACCGTACAATAGAAGGTGATGAAGTTCTGGAAAGGAAAAAGGTACGAGGAGTGGGTAGGAATCTGGAAATCAGTGTCACCAGGGTGACGGACGAATGCATCTATTCCTCCCACTGCGGTGTAAGACAAAGTTCCGAGAGAGTCCGGCTGAAGATGTCAAATTTTCTCCCTCAACCAGAATCTTCCAAATCGGCCTACCATGCAGCAGGTGGGGAAACGCATCCCATGTCAAGACAAAGTCAAACCTCACTACATGTACTTGGGCACCCTTGTTAAGTCACCAAACGTAGCGAACCATTTGGGGTGACCTGTAGCAAAATGGGTATCCAATAAATAGTTTTCTGGGCGGCGGTAAAAACATCCTGGGAATTTTGTGATACTGAAGGGAGCCGGATGAAAGGAGACGAGAAAGAGGATGGTTGGGAAATACCTGGCTATTCAGAGCTGGTCACCTATCGTGGTAGCTTGAAAGAAATTTCAAGCAACTTTTAATTTCTCAATGATTGTACTTCAACGATTAAATAGAGAGTATTTACGAATTGCTCACTCCGGGATTTGAACCATTAAAGTCTGGATTCGTAATCGAGAATCTTAACTTATACGATACGATACGATACGATACGATTGTACCACCCCAGCCAGGAGCAATCCTGTCCCGATGAGACCGGTACACCAGGGGGCACTGATTTGTTAGTACTGGAACACGTGCTCTAAGGAAAGGAAGGAGGTTGGAGTTTAATCGACCGGTATACATGGCAACCTAATAAGCCATTGGCTCTTCTGGCGTCTTCTCGTCCCTTCTTGGCTCCCCTTGTCTCTTTTTGCCTCTTCTTGGACCTTCTCACCTCATCACGCTTCGTGGCTTTTCTTGGCACATCTTGATTCTTCTTGACTCTTCTTGACTCGCCTTGCCTCTTCTTGAATTTTCTCACTTCTTCTTAGACTAACTAATCATCCTGCAGGACTAACAATCCTCTAAAATAAAATAAGTAAAACCGACTAAAAAATAAAAATATTATAAAAAAAAAAAAAAAAAAAAACAAATCAAACATTTCTAATAACATGTACTTACGGGTATTTGGTGTTAATCAAGATTCTCAGTTGCGTACCTCTCCGGGCATTAAATCAATATCTGAAGTGTTCTGTAGAGAGGTCATATCTGTGAAACGGTAATATTGGACTGAAATATAAACAAACGATTATTTATAAATAAATTGAAAAGATCTTATCTGGGTTTATCGTCTTCTTTGTGGTTCCTATAGGTGACGAAAAAGTTCAAGTGCGATTTTTTCGTCTACAAGGCAGCTGTGTTATCATTCCAGTCAGTTACGGGAAATACATTAGTTTTTTATGAAGTTCACTCAAACTAAAACACTTGAGATGTCGCAACGGGTACGTTTTGGACTACGCTAAGAACAATTCAAGCAGAGAGATTTGATATTTTTAAAACACAAGTTTTAAAACCAATGTAACTTCTTTTCCGAGAAAAATAATTTTATTTCGCGAAATGTAGCAGATTACGCCAATTTTTAAGCGTGTACATGACAAATTTCAGAACATAAAAATCTATGATTTAAGTACACTTATCAGGATAAATATACAACAACCGGTATATCAGATTGATTGATTACCGACTTTTAATTCAATTTCCCAAAAAAGCTCATTTCAGATATTCATAGTTGTGGTAATTACCCCACGATATTGTTATGAGAACATTTAGTTTGGATTGAATACGCCATATGTCAAACTGATGATATTATAACAACTCCCTGATAAGAAAATAATGCGAGAGATAAGTGACAAGTGTAATCCGAAGGGATTTCAGTTGACAATTCCATGCATAACTATCGCAATACGCGGGTTTATGTTTGATAGTTCTGGCACGTTAAATATTGTATTTCAGGTTTCAAGGATGACTGGACGCTGTTAGAATGAGAATGGAAGCAGTTATTATAATAAACAAGAAAAAAAATAGATATGGTGTACGAAACACTGTTCTAAAAAAACATACATAAAACTTGTAAAATCATACAAAATATGTTTACTTTTGCTAGCTATTAATTCATATTATTAGACGATAAATATGTTTTAGATATACATGATGTACAAGTACACTTTCCCACCTCCCTCTTCCCCATCACCTTCTCTCAACCATTAACCTTTAACCTCACAGCATACCCCAATTGTGGATGCCATAGACTCACTGTCTCCAGGCGTTTGTGAGGAGTTGGGACTCGTACGCGGTATTAAAATATTTAAAAAAATACAGCTCTCTTCACCGATTCTTTTATCTTTTAACATTGGTTCGATATAGAAGGCCCTGAGGAAAATAATTCCCGTCAGGGCCTTCGCTATTTGAAAGGAAAAAAGGTCTTAGGGGTTTGTAGGAACATGGTGATCAGTGAGTCCATGAGCGACAGTCCATGGATCCATCCCTCCCTCTGCGCTGTTAGGCGATATTCCAAAAGAGACCTGATGGAGAGGTCAAAGGGTCTCCCTTAGCCAATCTCTCCCGGTCCAGTTTACCACGCAGATGGCGGGCAGATGCAAACCACATGAACCAGGGCACCCCTGCTAACATAACCTTACGATAAAAAATTCTCTTCGCGACCTCCCTGGGATCGCAAATCCCAGATTTAGAAACGATAGCTTAGTACATTGATAGGATGTTGGTTGGTTCCATATTTTCACATGGGTTTGGTCGTTAGTGTGGAAGGGTATTAAGAGATATCTGCTGTATACCGTAAAAAACAAAATTATTACAAATCAAAATACAAAATTATTACAAACCATGTAGAATTTAAATTTAGGGTTCGAGTCCCAGTTGCGACCATTATCTTTTATTATTTTTCTGTGTCTTGTTTATTTTCATGTTTTAAAAAATTAAATTATTATTGTTTTCTTCTAATTAAATGTTTAATTTTTTTTTTGTTGAATTTAAATGCGATGATTTTTTTGTCAAATTGGAAACCTTGGCTTCATAAAGATGTAAATTTTAATTATTTTGAGGTTAACTTTTAGATTTTGCTGTAAAGCTTGTTATTTTTTATTTCTAACACCTTTTTGATCATATTTCTTACCACGATAATAAGGGAGACAAAGACTTCTATGAGACTTATACTAGATTTTTCCGAAAACCGAACAAATTAGCCCCTTAGTATATACTTATAAATATACATTTTTTTGTATTTCTTTAATTACTTTACAATATCGTTCAGTCTATAACTAAATATTAGCGATCCCCTTGGTACGTTAGCCCGGTGTTTAAAGAGTATTAGAAATGTCACGCGACGTCACGCTTTGTTAAAGAAAAGGGGAAAGCTTCGTGAGATGTATTTTCAGTCATTTTTCCTGAATAATTCCTTAAGGTCTTTTGCTTCACATATTTATGAAACGCTACGTGTAAATTGGTACTTACTTTGACTTGAGTCAAAGCTCAGTTGTTAAATAATCTTCCTTCTTTATTTGCTTCCTAATTGCTGAGCTACGTGAACCCTAAACTGTTTTTCTCTGATAAATCAGGTTTTTTTTAATTTTTATATGAGCAACGCCCAAGAGTATCAACTGCTACCGTCTGGAGTTAGTGAGACTATGGTATCCACAATTTGGGTATTTTTTTAGGGTGAAGGTAGTGGGGATGGGGAGGAGGTGGCGGAGAGGAAGGTGGGAAGTACCTGGCTATTCAGATCTGGTCACCAATCACGGCTAAAGCTATTTCAACAACGTTTCTTTTCTTAAATTGTGGTCTTACACCAGGGCAATTCTGAGAGTATCTTCCATGCTGGAACCTTATGTATATGTGTTTTTTTTTTAAATTAATTGTGAAATAACACAAATTAATCAAAAAAAAATTATTTGCGCCCGCCGGGTTCAAACCCGCGACCTTCGTATTTGGAGTTGATAGCCTCACCCCTCGAACACGAAGCTGTCAAAAACAGTTTGATTCCTACATATCTTACTTATTTTAAATTGTGGAATTTTCGAAGACAAAGTATTTAAAAAAAGATTTTCATCAGGGTTTCGAAAATCACAAATAATATTGTCAATTTTTTATCAGATTTGTCCAGAAAATTACCAAATCCATCAAAAATTTAAACCAAATTATTAGAATCCATTTTTCCATATATTTTTCAAATACACGATTTTAATTAATTATACAAAGACGGCCGGCCGCGGCGTGGTCGATTGGCAAGACTATCGACTACCAATCCGAAGGTCACGATAGATAGATACTAGAATGTCGAATAATTCTAGTATCTTAGGTCTTTTTTTTTCATAGAAGACTATTAATTTGTGAGAAGAAAGATTTTTATGAACGGCTTTTCGAACTATTGTCGAAGACCTGCATATAATCTATCCCTGGGACTGGTGTATTGAAATGTAGTTATTTGACTTTAATTAATAAATCAATTTCATGAAATAAAATAGAATTTTTTTTAAATTTGTTAAATCGAATTTATCGATAAAGCAGCCGAGAAAATAATGTTACAACCGCAACCCGTTAACATTTTTTCCAACTTTGAGTTCTTTGTAGAGTTGATGTGTCCAAAATACATCTCTTTGAAGAACAGACAACCGCTTACTTGATGCCTCAGTTTTTTCTCGTCTGATATGCCTTACGCCTGTCTGTCAATGGTTTCCTGAGAATAATTCGCCAATAAACATTCTTAGGACATCCATCATATTCCTTTGAAGTTTCCACAAAGTACAGAAATACCTAAAGAAAGTTCAACGATCGTTTGTTTCTTTCCTCAAAATTCGATGCTATTTAAGGTTGAAGACAATTTATTAAAAAACCGTAGAATTATTTCATTGAAGCAGAAAAACTACAACATTCAATAAAAGAATCAACAATCAAGCATTTTCAGCGATCAATACCGAAAAACTGTTTAACCTTTGTTTTCGTTAAATACTTTAGTTAAAAAAATTCACTCTCATTAATATTTATTTTTAATAAATAATTTTTTTTTTGGTATATACCTACGCACTTAATATATAGGCACCAGACTTTTAGGTCCGGGTTTAGTTTTCCCCTTAGGCAAAACTAAACCGTTTCACACATTTTTCCATAAAAATTATCATTTAGTTAATCCACGCTATGCAAGTATTATATAAGTATAATTAATACAAAACAATACAAGAACAACATGTTAACCTACCAGATAATTAAATGGGAAAATAATTCACCGACTCCAGATATTTTCATATCACAGGGTTCGGCTCGGTGGAATTCCTAATTTGACCGATAAATCCTACTGATCCCTCAATATAAATATTTAAAAAATTATTAGCATATTTTATATCAAGATTAATAATATTCTTTAAAATTATTATGTACATCACATGTGTTGTAAATGCCAAAACAGGCGTATTTTAATAAAAATAAATAACATTTTTAGGTACGTTATTTTCCAGTTCGTTTTGTCATTTTGGTTTGCCGTCCGTTTTCATTGTAATATTCTGATACAAGCATGCCTTCACTCTTAGAGTGACCTAGTATTATGTTCGTGTTCCAGTTTCCTCTTAAATTCAGTGTCAGATATATTTATTTCCTCTTCTTTTCAGTGTAGAATCAATATTCAGTGCGGTAATGAGGTCTGCACCGGAAACGTACATTCTTTTTCTTCAAATGTCTTATCAGGCGGTCACTCTGGTAAATATATATTTATCTTGCGCTGCCCGGAATAGCCCCTCCACACTTATAATACCGGCCAACTCTCGTACATTTCGCTGCCAAGACATTTGTCTACTACTAGGCCCTCGGCGACCCTCTATCTTGCCTTTTAATATTAAATAAAGCAAGTGGTCTCCCCTTGAAGAATGTGACCCAGATATGAAATTTTCCCGACTTTTACTAATATGAGCAGTTCTCTATCTGCTGTATCCCGCCTGAGAATTTATGTGTTGGTGATCATGTCGGTCCATAGGATTTTGGGCTTTCTCCCGTGAAGCTACATTTCAAACTCTAACGTGTTCATGGTATTCACCTGGCTATGCTAGGCGATGTATTATCACGATACCTGTTTATTTCTTTTTTTTTGTGTGTTATATTATCTTTTTTTCTACTTCCTGTTCCAAGGAACTCCTACGATTCAGCATTTTATATTATATTTTTCTTTTTAGTCTTACAATCACTATTTCTTCGTTCAGTAGGCTGAATTGAACTCCACCTTTCTCTTCTCTACTGTCCTTTCTCCCCATCTGGGGGTGCGCTTGACCTCGTCCCGGCAACAACAGGAGTCGAACGACCACGGCACGGAATCAAATAATCATCTGCACCACTCCCAGAAACATAAGCAGGCCTAAAGTTTGCGCGGGCAACCTCGGTTCTCCTTTGCCCTGATTACGGCTACTCGAAGCTGAATTCCTTGGGGTCGTTGGGTTTTTCCCTTCAATCTCCCATTTACTTTTCTTTGAGGCACCACCGACGAACCGGCTAAGGGGCGCGGAAGCTGAGCGTAGTTTACGGGTAGACCAAATGCCATACACATTCTTGCTGGTACTGCCAATCGTTTGGAGAGGAGTCCCACCCGTATTCAGTGACACACGTTTTTTATATTGTTTACTGTCTTCCTCCTACACAGATGCTTGCAAGATACGCCGGATGCAGTTACCCAGAGCATGCCGCCTCGTGTACCGTTACTTCCGACTGCTTTGTTTATATCTTGTCAAACTAATACTTATTGCATTATGTGATTCCTGTTAAGTACTTGCATACTGATTACTAACAACGTATGCAGGGACACTGGAGATCTAGATTCGTTTAAAAATAATTGTAGCCTCGTTCAATCAAAAAAATTAGGGCCTTGAAGGAGTAACCATCTGTTACTTATAACAGGGCGGGTAAGAGATGGATAACCTCCATTGTTTATGGTATTTACTTCCAAAGTCCATGTCTCATTTCCATACGGCAAGACCGACCACACATTACATTTTTAAAAGTCTCTGCCTAAGTTTTAAATTGATATTGTCAATGCAGATAAGGGATTTTATTTTACTGGATGCAGTTCTTGCTGCTTCAATTCTGCACTTACCCTCTACGATTGGGCCGAGAGTCTTCGTGAGAATGCTGCCGAGGTATCTAAATATTTCAACCTTTTCAACATTTCAACCAATTAAAAACTGGAATCGAGTACATATCTAAAGGTAGATTGATACGGTGGGTGTCAAACATAAGGTGGGTAGAGCATAACTCCTTCTCGCAATAGTAGGAATTTTGATTCTGCTATATGGGATGTGATTTACTGAATAAAAAAATGAATGGAGATAACAGTATAAATATATTTTTAGGAAAATACCCCAATAAAAGACCCAGCGTTAACAAAAAAAAATACATAATTATAAGCGACGTACCTGTGGACCGTATTTCTTATCTACGCTACATTCAAATAACTGAGCCGGATTGCTGGTGGCAGTATATGGTTCCCAGGACCACAAGAAATAGAATTTTGTATTAAACGTAGCATCGAAATTTATTACACCACAAAAAATTAAAGTTCAAATCAATCGGCTTACGTGAAAAGAGGTAGACGTGGCGTTGCGTAGATTTTCGTCAGAGATAAAGTAGCTGCCTTGGCATTATTACATTTACAAGTTTAAATCTCCCCCCCCCCCCTTAACTGGTACAGGGTGTCAAATACATCTCGTGTTGGGAGCTGCCAACGAGACATTTCTGATGAAATCAATCTTGCCCCACCCGCTGCCCCAGTTTCCCTGTTGGATTGGCTTAGTGAGAAGTTTACAACAGTCTTCAGTTTATCCTGAAATCAAGGTTGTGAAAATAACGAGTAATTTTTTACCGAACCAAAATAAACTGTTTAACGAGACAATATTTAATAATCCTAATAATATTGTTTAAGAAATACATGGAAAATGAAAATAAATATGCAAATAGCTAAATAAACTGACATTGTTTTTGACAGTGATGGTTGTAGCTAAAACAATTTTGCGGTGTGAAAGATAAACATCCCTCAATTGATCCCCAAAATTATAATTATTTTAAAATTATTTATTTTTAAACATTCATTCGGATTTCAAACCTAAAATTGACTTACAAAATTTAAAAAAAGTTTGTATGGATACCTACATATATACGAGTACAATACATATCAATATATTATATGTACATATCATATCTATGATTTTCGTTGTTTGTTTTTGGGGTGTTATGCCGTGTTGCGCTACCTCCTTCTTTAGCCGACATTTCGGACAGCCTTGCAGTATCCATCATCAGGGCAGATCCGGCAGATCCGACGATTATATACGTCATACTATGAGGGGAGAAATATTGCTTCCTTTAAGTAATACTAAAAGGCAAGTTAGAGGGTCGCCGAGGGCCTGGTAGGAGACAAAACTGTCTTGGCTGCGAAATGTACGATAGTGGACCGGTATTGGAGATGATTGTGGATGGTGGATGGTATGTGGAGAAGCTTTTCCGGGCAGCGCGAGATAGAGAAGTAGTCACCAGAGTGATCGCCAACATCGGGGGGGACTAAATTTCCTCTCGGGGCTTTTGTCAACTTGAGGGATTCCTTGTGAAGAATTTTTATTAGCCGATTTAACAAAAGAGCTTCTTACATCGTTCGTGAATAAAAGGTCTAGCAAGTCAGTATAAAAAAGGAATTAACATTATATTGATGTTCTATTAATAAACATTCTATGTATGATTGTGTGTTCTACTTTACATAATATAGGTGATTGAAGCAAAACGTTTTTGCCTACAGTTGAACCAAATCATTTGCACCATGTGAGTAATAAATTATCCCATAAATATGGTTACAAAAGCCATAACCTGGAAACTCCGCTAAACCCGCAAAGGTGTCAACCTTGTTTCAAGGAGCTGTCTCACCCAGAGGGAGTTCTCACTCCAAAGTCGGTCCTATTCATTACACACCTGAACCCTTTGGGAATCTTGTGGGTTAATCCCTTTTACACTGTCACCTCCTTTGCCCAGAGTACCTGGAAATACCTGGGCCCTTCTATCTAATCTCGTTCCGCCTTCTGCCAATTTGGAAACTTTTTAATTGTCAATTTATAGCCAAGTCGAGAAGCAATTATTTATTTTATCAGGAGTGACTAATTAAATCCCGTTAATAAATGTTTATTACATAATTATAATATTAATGTAATCGACATTATTTATTTTGCCCTCGGTAGAAAAGAAATTGAAGATACCGAAGAAAACATGTCGAATAGTTAATAAGTAGGTAGTAGATCTATCTTCCTTGAGAAAGCTCTTAAATCAAATATTCAAAAGTTTAGACCTTTTTTCTTTATATTTGACTTTACTTTGAAGGGTGTTTGTTTCTCTTGGTCGATTTAGAGCTTAGAAATTCAAGTAAATGCTATTTTATAAGAAAGTTATTGTATTGAATAGTCCTTTTTCCAATTTTGCGAACGGCCACACATTTATTTACAAAATTATGGAATATTTAAATTACTCATAATGATGTGCCTCTTTTGATACACTATTGAAAAAAAATGTTTTTATCGGGTATTAGCTGAATGCACAAGAGAACTGACACCACAGATAAACAAATTATATCGTTTTCTGAATTTATTTTCATTGTACTGATCGAACTTTTAAATTACATTTTTAAATTACAAAATTAATTCCACGAGCATGCACACCTGAACACATGCATAAGAGAACTGACACCACAGATAAACAAATTATATCATTTTCTGAATTTATTTTTATCTGTGAATCTGTTTTTAAATTACAAAATTATTTCCACGAGCTAGCACAACTGAACACATAAACATATATTATTGAAAAGGAAAGAAAATACTAATATTACTAAACCCAAGTACGAGAATATGAAAAATGAGATAATGAAAAATGGACTCGAACCCAGGATTTCTCGTCTTTCCGGGACAAGTACCTAAACCAACTCAGCCATATTTTTAAGTCATATTTGTCAATCTCATATTTCAAATTCTGTATTACACTATTATTTTCATTGAAGAAGAAGATAATAATAATTATCTTTTTTTTTAATGTGAAAATCAACAAGACACAGAAAAATAATAAAAGAAAATGGTCGCAACAGGGGACTCGAACCCAGAACCTTATGTCTTACCGGGACATACACCTCTACTAATTGGGCCACTGCGATCTATTATGAGACTGTCGTAATTGTCAACTTCATATTTCAGAATGAACAATATTATCTTCAACTAATTAATTTCATATTTAAAAAAAAAAAAATTTGACAGCTACCGTTTATGATCACAATGTTAAAAGAGCTGGTTTGTAACCTAGATAGTGTCTCAGATAAACAGATCCGATTTTATTTGAATGGGACCCCTATTGACCGTTTTTCAAGTACCAGTTGCGACCGTTACCTTTATATTTTTTGTGTCTTGTTCTTTTCATATTTTCATTTAGATTTATTAGTATTATCTCCTTCTTCTTCAATTACCTACATTGATAAGAAATTATTATAAAAGATAGTTATACTAATAATAATGAATTATCGAACAAAGCAAACACTTTGTGGCTTGACATTATACCAAATGAAACAAATTCTTTGTATTAAACCACTTTATTTTATTTGAATTGGTTGACCGGTTTCGGTTTAACTCTACCTTCATCCGGACAATAATATATAAACTAGATTAGTTTAGTAGTTTATATATTATTGTCCTGATGAAGGTTGAGTTCAACGGAAACCGGTCGACCAATATAAATAAAATAAAGTGCTTTAATACAAAGTATTTGTTTCATTTGGTAATAATAATGAACTATCATATACTCTTAAATAAAGAAAAAAAATAAATAATATAAGTCACGAAAACTTCAAAGCCTGTTATTAAAAATTAAACTATAATAAAATTTATACTTAAACTTACTCGTAAATATGTAAAATAAAGTCGGTTAATAATAATTAATAATAAACTAATGAACAGAGACACTCCACGATGAATAGTTAATTCGTGGAAGTAGCCAAAAGTTTACCATCTTCGTGTCAGTTGCAGACAAACACTTGCCCCCTCCCCCTTCCTAGTCTTTCTTCTCAGTCCACAACAACATGGCGTGCTGAGGAAAAATAAATAAAAAATTGGCCATCGAATGACGACGTTTGGAAGTTCTGTATCAATTATTGGAATTAAACTGCCGACAAACTTTGGCAATATAACTGTCGGGAAAGAATAATGTTCCTTGCGGTATTTCCTGGAGTTGAAATAGAAAATACTAGATACGTTGAAACATTTAGTTTACGTAAATTATTTGGACAAAAAAAAGTGGCTTTTCAATCAGTGAAGGGTATTGTACTATTCCGTCAAAATTTAGTACTAGTTAACTCATAGAATTTGAAAAAGGCACAAAATTTCAAAATTAATTTTCATGTTCTATGAAGGTAATATTCATAATAAGTTCTATTTTTTCTATTATTATACCTGATTCACGGAATTGAAATAATAACATAACATCCACAGATCTTGAAAATAAACTCCGTAATTAGATGAATTTTTCAAATCGTCGAAACACCCGTTCTAATCTTATTGGAATTTATTGATTTTATCTGACTTTTACTATTTTTTTGCCCAAATTTTTGGCAGCTACCTTTTTAAATGATAACAATGTTCAAATAACTGGTTTGTATCCAAGATAGTGTCTCGGATGCAAAAATTGATAAATTTACTTGACATGGTAAGACATGAGGTCCTCGAGTCCCCAGTTGCGACCGTTACCTTTTTTTTATTTTACTGTGTCTTGTTATTTATCATACTTTCGTTAAGATTTATTTGTATTATCCTCTTCTTCTGTGATATATTACATTGATGGGAATAACCTTCAAAATTATTATATAAGAGAGTTATTCTAGTGAAAATTAAATTATGTAACTGTTACTGAGTTTGTTTTTTACCAAGGGAACAACATATTGAAAGATAGTCACAATTTTTGTGAATTCGGCGTTAAAATAACACAATTTGGATTTAACAATGTACAATTGTACATGGCCCAAATTATTTTAAGATTCATAAATTTAATAGCTAACAGCAGCACAATTATACTTATGGATCATGTCTTCCACCCCTTTCATATCAACACAAAATCCGAAATTCGTGCTACCTTATACTGGCTCCGGGTAGAGGGAAACTTGTGCAGTGTAACATGAATTATACTAAAGACCACCATTACGATGATTAAAAATTACTGTTGTTAAGTTTTCAAGTCATTTCAGTTGATAAAACACTCCGGATAATATGTATTTTTGAAATTATTTACAATACAATTTTTACACGCTGACTCACAATTTTTAATTTATAACCAGAGTTGGATTCCGACTCGGTTCCAGTTCTTAGGTTTGGCACTACTTGCGAATTAGAAATATTTATTGAATCCTATTGTATTTATAGAACAACGGGTTTAAAATACCAATACCACAGAAACCAACTGACAGTGTGTTTACTAGTAGAAGTCATAA
Organism: Limnephilus auricula; assembly: GCA_951813805.1. NCBI lineage: Eukaryota > Metazoa > Arthropoda > Insecta > Trichoptera > Limnephilidae > Limnephilus > Limnephilus auricula. Next base: position 23,569,263 of record OX638406.1, on the reverse strand, counting down.
CAGCACTCTCCATTTCTTTTATCATTTAACGTTCATTTTACACAGTGCTAAAAAAAATAGTTAATAATTATTAACTTTTTAATTTATTATTTGGGTATGATGTTAACATTTGTTATTGGGTTGTAACCTAATTATTATAATCTATTGTTTTCTTTAATGCATGTAATGTTAATAATCTGTAAATGTTCCTAATAAAATAAATAAAATAAAATTACCGACTGAGAGAGAACTGCATGATCATACCGCAAGAAATTAACAGAAATGATAGCAGGTTTTAGTCAAGCTCCGAACCCAATACCTTTGAGTTTTTACCATAGAAAGGGCAATGGTAGTTATTTTTTAAATGTATTGTGTTTTTAAATAGTTTTGTGTGGCGAATCGATTTGTGTATCAGATATTTAATAATAATATTAGTGTGGTTATTTTCTGTAATGGTATTGCTATTTTTAATTTTTAGAGCCATATAAAATCAATCAGTTTTGAGTATTTTGATGCAACAATATACAATCAAAAAACCATTCTGGCGATTTGAATACCAATGTTCACCTTCAACACGTTTTTGTGATTGCATGGCGTTTTGCCTACCGACGTGGTTCAGAATTCATAACGAATTATTGCTTTTGGGATATCACGCGATTGATAGAAAATATATTTATAAATTACCACTTGAAATGGGGAAGAAGTGGATGATGAAAAACGAACATAAAATTCTACGAAAATTCAAATATTTAAAACTTTTACACGCTTCTGCATTTTAATTTTTTTAAACATTTAGTAGAAATAATCTTTATGATAAAACATGCTTACTGCAATTTGATGGCCTTAAACCTTCCTTCCTTCCTTTCGGACCGTGTTTCATAAATATTTGAAAATACATAGATTTCATAGTTCAGAGGGTAGCAATTTTTATATTTCGAAAGGTGATTTTAGGGTTTAATCTCGATAGAATTGTTTCTCACTTTTTATTTCCTGTGTAGGAACTACTCGTAATTTGATTTTAAATACTGGCTATATTCATTTATTTGCCTCAATCTTGAAAATTTTAAAATCGCTACACATATTATATTTGGTATTATTTTTAGAAATTGAAATCAGAACAACACAGATTATTCATTTTCATCTAAAGATTTTTAACTTTTTAACAACGGCGTACAAATAACTTAAAAATAAAATGGACAGCTACTGCAATAACAATACAACAAGGGATAATAAAGTTTGAGTAAAGTGAAAACAAGAAATTCGAAGAATTTATTAAAGTTGTTGAGGCTATCGTTAAATTCCAGAATCTTGCAACTACGGTGGTTTTTTTTTTTACATTAGCTTCACACAGGAGGTTCTAGGGAAAATAATTTCACTCAGGGCCTGTGTTATCTTTGGGGATGCTGTGTGGATGGTGTTTTTAATGAAAGGAAGGAGATGAAGTTCGGGGAAGGAAAAATGTATGAGGGTTCGGTTGGAATATGGGGTTCAGTGTATCCAGATTGTCCGCCGCCAAGACCTAGACAAACCTCACCCATGAACCCGGGCACCCCTGCTAAGTCACCAAACGTAGCGAACCACTTGGGGTGACTTATGACAGAGGTGTTGGTTATCTAATTAATCGTTCCCAGGGTGGCGGTGGCAGTACCCGTTCCCACCTCCCAAAATGGATATTATTCGGACAAGAGGTTGGAAGACTGTTAGTTTGGTTCTTTGGCAAGGAACATGCAAAGTTTTGCTGTTTTTTAATAAACGGTGTTTGCTTAGATAAATTGAATAAACATAAAATTAATGACTTTAATCCAAAATAAAAATTTATGATACATTTATGTCATACTAAGATATAAATGTCTTTCTACAATTTACCAGAATGATATTATAAATCCGAGGGGTGTAGTTTCACAACCTGAACATTATCGGACAATTTTATTTCTTTATCAACGCTTTTTTATGTGTTTCTTTTTATGTTAGGGTGTGTCACCCATAAAACTTTTCAGTACTGTTACGTGTTGAGGGTGTAAACATACCTTAATCGTATATGAATCAAGAAACCGGTAGATATTTTTCTTCTTAAGGTGGTCTTCGGAGCTTCCGAAAGTAATAAAAGTGCCTATCATAAAATATACCTTACACTGATATCACTAATGCTTGCGTAAACATTTATTACAAATTTATTCTTAAATTGAAAACTTAAAAAATTTATTCTGACCGTTCTGATGAAACGTCATTTTTTTTTTAAATTTAACACTTTACATGAAAAATAAAGGATTATTTTTAAATTTCTTGCATGAATAACTAATGGTGATTGACAGAGCACACATCTTGTTACGGACCAGATAATGATAAAGTAGTTTTTTTTTATTTTATTTTTTTTATTTTTTTATTTCTATATAATATTACAGCGTTCACATAAAGTTATTAATATTTATACATAATAGCTAATAACATAATTTATGAACTTTTTGTTGTGGTGGCTGTAGGCTTATGACCAGGCAAACAGCGTAGAGCAAAATTCTCTTTTCAAGGCCGTGGGGGACAGAGCACACTTTTAAGTAATCAAGGAAACAATTAAAAACTAGTATTAACAAAGAACAATAAATAATGTATATTTCTATATTAACAAATTATAAGTTTTAAATTACAGAGATAGATAAATGAACAGATAATTAACTTACCTCTGGATCGACCATTTTATTACACTAATTAATAAAATTAAGAAATTGGATTAATTATATCATAACAATCTTTGTAAGAACAAATACTGCTTTCACAGACTTAGAAACGGTGAATGACTTTACTACCTCACTCATCTATAAGTGACGAAGGAGGTTGTAAAACAGAACTGAAAAGAAGAATTTGCATGACAAAAGACGCCATGAGTAAATTCGATATGGAATGATAGAGGCACAAGGAAGACTACCAAGATAAGACTCGTCCAGGGGTTGATTTTCAAAAAATCCCTCAGGGCCAATGTGGTATTTGGGGGTACTGTGTTTATTTATTTATTTGGCTGTAAATGGCTTTTACAATAATTTGTTACATGAGAATTATGTTTACAGTGGAGGGAAACAGTATTATATTGAACAAAATGTTGAAGGTGTTGAAGGTCTTTTTAGGGAAAGGCAGAAGAGGAAGTTCTGGGGAGGAAAAACGAATGATGGTGGGGTAGGTAGGTAGTGGTGGTAGTCATTGTGTCGAGGAGTGACAGACGTAGGAATCCATCCCCCCCACTCCAGTGCAAGACGATGGGAGAGAGAGTCCAGCTGGAGAAGTCTAGGTTAGGTATCCCTCAAGCAGTGTCTCCCAAACCTACCCGCCATGCAATATATGGGCAAAAGAGTACGCCGCCAAGACCTACACAAACCTAACCTCATAAACCCTGGCACCCTTTGTTAAGTCATCAAACGTAGTGAACTATTAAAGGTGACCTATGGCAGGGTTGTTGGTTACCAATATATGGTTCCCGAGGCGGCGGTACCCATACCACCTGCCAAATTGAATATGCTCATAGCTCGGCGATATTCATCACTTATCCGTGTCATAATCTATGTTAATAATTTTATCTATGGTTCAAATCATTCTTTCCTCCATTTGGTAGAAGAATATTTTTTTTCTTTTCTATCACCGTTTGAGCGATAATATATTTATATTTTTAATATCATGTTACGTGTTTTCTAATTCCGGTTATTTTCTGATCCAATGAAATATACAAAGTTCATTTCTAGAATACAAATGCAGTCACGTATTCTTTACCGATGAAAAATGGCGAGCACATTTCATGTATGGGATTATTAAAATATTGCTCCTAATGTCCTGACTGAATTTAAAATACAGGAATAATTTATTGTTTTCAATATCCATTATAATATCACTAGCGCAAATCCTTCATATAGCATGGGATATTATAGTTGTAGGATTTGTGAAACTCAAATAATATATGAACCACTTGAGATTGGTGTTCAGTTTTTGATTTGGCTATTAGATTTAATTAATATCATTCCTCAAAATATTTAAATGGAAACATATAAACTGTTTAAAGCTAATGAATCCACCTTGATCTCACCGTTTATCCCATATTTGTAGGTTCATTAAATATGGTCCAATTTTGAACCGATATCAATCGCAGAAAAATTAAAGGGGTCCAAATTTGATCCTAAATCGCTCCAGCGGTTAAATTTTTTTTTTGATTCATTTTTATCGTTTTTTATGAGAAAAAATTACGACATTTATCCAGCACAATAATAAAATCACGTAATAATTTTTTACATACTAATCGAAAATAAGGCTTTCCTTGTGAAAAGAATAACCATTCAACGAATATGTATATTCAAGAGCTGAAAAAGTGTTGGTATCTAATTGTGTAGCCAATGGACTTAGTTCACTTAAACTCCACGCATTGTCCCAGTAACATATCTTCACTCTATCAATAAATTATCTAAGCATCTGTCAATCATTTGAACAAACCAAATACGCTTTTTGAAAAAAGATATATACCTACGTATACTGGCATGCTTTGCAATGCTAATTACATAAACAAATAGTTTCTCCCTTCGTGTCATTTCCCAGTCGTCCCCGTTCCGCTTCCGACTCCTCTTCCTCTTCCCCCCCCCCCCCCCGCGTATTCTCCCCTTTCTCGCGACTCCCCCCCCTTCATCACTCAATCCGCTTCCACCTTCTTCGTCTTCCCCTCACCCGCGAATCCCCCCTCCTTTGTACTCCAACCGACCCTCCCGCATACCCCTCCCCCAGCCTTTTTTCCCTGCCACCTAACTCCATAAAAAACACCCATTTTTCCAAGAACCCGTGTGACCTATTTCAATTTTTTATGCAAATTTCATAATGCCAGAGCTCACCAGTATAGATATAGAAGTAAGTATTAACGGACAGGTTCAAAACAATTCAAAAAAATTTAAAAGCAATCGGATGAAATTTTAATCGCAATCACATTTCATAACGCCAGAGCTCACTATCCTATGACTATACCGGGTATGTTTCATCGCAATCGGATGAACGGCATGGCCGCGCATACGGTACGAACAAACAAACAAATATACATTTTTATATTATAGATATAAACTTAATGGGTAAAAGTTCAAATTGCAATATTTTAATTATGAAGACAATAAATACTAGCGAAACTCAATCAAAAATCTGAAACTGGAAAAACAGAAAAACAGAAAAAGGTTCGGTCACATCTGGGACTCGAGAAATCACCTCCAAAATATAATGCACTTTACCCCTGGACTACCTGTAGGTATTTTCGAAATCAATCCACTACCTTCAGAAATAACTTATACTTGCATACAGGTACTTGCCGATCTCCTCAGTTAGAGCCAATATGTGTATATATTTTTAATTTTGTATGTATGTGCACGTAGGTGTACATTTATATACATATTTGTGTACTGTATGTACACGTATGCATTAAAGTGATTATATATTTGTGTAAATTTGTAGCTTTGTATTTACTATTATTTGATTTAGTTCCTCTTTGTTTTATGTAATTCTGCCCGCGACTTCGTATGCGTAGGATTAGTATTTCGAGTAATCTATTTTCTTTTCCTAGGTCCCATCTACGTTTAGACAAAAATTCTTAACCTATTTATTTAAAATATGTATAATTCTTGATTCAAAGTATTAGGCGAGTACTTCAAATAAAATCAGTTATTTAAATATTTTCCAAAATAGAATTTTGATTTAACAATCATTGTTTTGCAAAATGTCATTCTCAAATTTTGACGTTTTCTACTATACTATATTTCAATATATTGAAAATAAATAGCTAGCTTCATAAATTATAGCCTATATGTTATTTTGATGTATGAGCTATATTATTGTAAAGTTTCATTAAAATCCATTCATTAAATTTCGATTTAAAGAAGAACAATCCATACAAACTTTGACGTTTATAATATTAGTAAGATAAGATTGTAATTTAAACTTATCGTCGTAGAAATTTTTTGTGATGATGGTAATCTCATCTATAATTTATTGGAAACATTTGCTGTTACCGTTTTGAAAATGTTAATTACTGTAATATTTATGCAATGAATTCTGTGGGCGAGCCAATAAAAGAAAGTAAGTTTTATTGTTTAAAATAAAATAGTACCTTAGTATTTTTTTAGGTTCTTAATGACGACCGGGTTCAACTACAACGGTAGATTCTTCAAAGCAGTATAATACTCTACTAAAATCTACATGTTTAATAACATGTGTTATTAATAATTTATTATGCTTTCACAGTGGATTAAAAAAAGGGGCTGAGCTCCAATGGAGGGGGTGGGAGTAAGCCAGTCGGCATTAAGTATGTGGAAAATAAAAGTGGTGTTTACTAAGTTATTGTTTCCTTTTAAATTATAATGTTATATCTCAAATCACTTCGTGGTATCTGCTTCATACGAACAAAAGTTATATTTAATTGAATATCCGTTCCTTATTGAATTGAATATCCGTGAGGGTTAGAATAATAGGTGTTGACCATTGAAACACTATTAATTTCAATTTTGTATATGAAAAGGTCTCTTTTTAACTTTTAAAGGTTATTCCCATCAATTTAATATATCATCGAAATTAAAATATGAAAATGAACAAAACACAGAAAAATAATAAAAATAGGTAACGGTCGCAACGAACTAAGATCTCTCGTCTTATCGGGACTTTGCTCTACCATTTCATCCATTGCCACCTATTATAAAACCACCGTAATTGTCAAAGTCATATTTCAAATTCCAGAATTTACAATATAATTTTGGACTTATGGTTTTCCATATTATCGGCAGCTACCCTTTTCATTGTTATTAAAATTTTGTTATATTTTATTATTTTTCTGTGTCTTATTCATTTTCATATATTAATTTAGATTATTATTGTTACTATTCATTTCCGTTATTTCGATATTTGAAGCAGGATATACTCATGATGTAATTATTTTTGTGTAATGACTTTTTTGATTAAAAAGCTTTAATGTAAGTGGAAAAAAATTATTATGATTTTTAATCAAAAATGGCCATTCATTTCCAGTTAGATTAATTACTTGTTCCTATTACAAAATATGCTAACCTTTTAGTAGCTGCCCAAGCTTAAAACATATATTTTTTTGGAAAAAAAACACAATAAGGTACAACTTAATTACTATAAAATGTATTTACTTCGGGAGATAATAAAATATATCACTTGTCTAAATCCGCAAATTCGAATTTATGGAACAAGAGTTACAAATAAAGACAGACCCACAACCGAAATTACTGTTTTTGATTGATGATAAAAACGATCTGTAAATCTTTTCTAATAACCGTACAAATTTTTCAAATTCAATAACAAAAAAGATGCATGAGAAATGAAAAAAGCTGATTCTTGGTGAGATTTGGCAAGGACGGCACTACTAGATATCAATACAAATTAATGGAATTCACCGATCCACACAATCCTAGGCTCTTGTTGTTTGGGTCATCTCTGATTCCGTGACCCTAAGTGCAAAAACTGCTTACCGAAGAACTTTTCATATAGCCCAGAACATAAATAAATATTACGAAGAGTATCTCGAAATTAAAATTGTCATTTGGTTAATACTGCAAAACAATTTTATTTAGATTATTAGGGAGAAAGATGCTCTCAATATCGCCTTGCTGTAAGACCACCATTCAGAATTGAAGCGTTGCTTGAAATGGCTTTATCCGTGTTCAGTGACTAGATCTAAATAGCCAGGTACTTCCCCACCTTCCTCTTCCTCGTCTCCTTCCCTTTCCCACTTACCTTCAGCCTCATAACACACCCCATGGTCTCACTGGCTCCAGACGGGGGCAGTTGGGACTCTTGTGAGAGGTATTCACTATAAAAAAAAGAAAAGTTTTATGTAGATAATCAGAGTGTAAGATAATCTACAGATATAGCCAGGTACTTTTCCACCTTCCTCTTCCTCATCTGTTTCCTCTCCCCACTACCTTCAGCTTTACAACAGCCCCAATTCAGGATGCCATAGTCTCACTGGCTCCAGTCGGGAGCAATTGGGACTCTTTTCAAATAAAAAAAATGTAATTAAAAGGAAGCGATAAATGTCTACATAAATGTTTACTGGATATATGTAAACGTCGGCAAAGCTCTGAAAATTCATCACAAAGATAAAACCCGTTTCCCATATTTGTTATTTTATCTGGTTAAATACCCTTCATTGTCTTTGCTGTCATCTGTCACTTTTTTGTTGACGTGTGTTTGTTATTCTACCATGAAAATGGAATGACGAATTTTAAAGTTTAAACAGAGTTTGTGTTCGTAGTGGAATTCTATGATTAAAAAATCTTGTAACATACGACTGAAATTAAATATCTACTTGTAATTGAAGACCAACGTATCAAATGAAACTGACACTGACTTGTGATATTAGATTTATAAATATTTTTAACCCAGATAGCCCTGAAACTTTTTAGGTTTTTTAATAAAAAAATTTGGTTTCATCATTAAAAAAATCACAAAGTAGTATTGAAATGTTGAAAAAAATATTCTTTTGATACTGTGGGAGGGGGGAGGTGTTTCAATTTTGGTACGGTAGGGTTATAGGCGTCTAGCAAGTTTCTTTAAATTCTTTTCCAATTGCTTGTCAGTGCTCAAAAAACTGACTTTTCTTGAAGAAAGTGATGACGAATGCGATCAAATAACCAAAATTTGCATGCTACCACCAGTATCGGTTCGGGATTTACAACCTGCGACCTTCGTACTGTTGGTCAAAAGTCTTACCGTTCGACCACGGAGGCGGTCAAAATACAGAAAAGTAAATTCAAAATTTTAATGATTTTTAGAAGAATTCAGAAAAACGATAAAGTACCTACATACTTGTAATATACTGTTTAAAACAGAAACCATTACTGCCATTATCAAAATTGGGACTGATTTGTCGAGAATTTAACCGGTTGGACACATAAGCGTGTTTTGACGATAATTTAACGTAGGTATGACATAGTCCCGTACCTGAGTTATTAAACTACATCATGATTTTTGAGGGTTTGCGCTAGTTAATATATATATTGTAAAATTAAAAATACTTTATTGCTCTATCGTTTATATTAAAATTGCTTCATTGCTCTATATTTTATATAAAAATTACTTAAAGCTCTATGTTTTACATAAAAATTACTTCATTGCTCTATGTTTTACATTAAAATTACTTCAATGCTCTATGTTTTACATAAAAATGACTTCATTGCTCTATGTTTTACATTAAAATTACTTCAATGCTCTACATAAAAATTACTCTGTTGCTCTATGTTTTACGTTAAAATTACTTCAATGCTCTATGTTTTACATATAAATTACTTAATTGCTCTATGTTTTACATTAAAATTACTTCATTGCTCTATGTTTTACAAGAGGGCTGTATAAGAGATTCCATCGTGTTAGCGTCTAATTAGATGGTTTTAATGTTCGAATTGTTGATAGTTCGGCGGTACTTGCTCTGTGGCAACTGGTACATAGCGCGGTGAGGACCAACAAACTTCACATTCTAAACAACTTTAGTTAACAATACCCAGTAAAATAGTCCACACCGTAAATCTTAAGGTTTAAGGGTTCCGAGCCACAATAAATTTACAATCTGGGAGGAGGGTACAGGTACCGCCGCCGACTTAACTAACACCTCTGCCTCTGGTCACCCCAAGTGTTTCGCTGCGTTTGATGACTTAGAAGGGGTGCCCAAGTTCATGGGGTGAGGTTGGTCTAGGTCTTGGTGGCACATAAGTTTGCATCTATTGCGTGGCGGGCCCGATCGGGGAGACTCGTCGAGGGAGAGCTTTTATACTCTCCCTTAACCAGTCTCTCTCGACCCATCGTAACGCAGTGGGAAGGCTGTTTTCAAATTTGGGTCAATAGTTTGTTTTTTTTAATTAACATATTTTACATTAAAAATATATTGTTAATAAACGTCAATTGTTATTTTTAAATGCGAAAATCTAATAAGCTAATTTTATCTGGTTTCTAAAGTGATTTTTGATTTTACAACAACTCAAAAATAAGATATAACATAGCACATTTGAAATTCCTCGGAAGTATTCCGAAATTCGACTGTCGTTGGGTATTGTAGGTAAAAATATATAATATCATAAAGGGTTTATAAGCGTACTGAGTATGTACGAAACAAATTTTGGAAACTTGTCTCTTTTTGATATTAAATCGTCAAATACTTCCATAAAAAACAACGATCACTAAAATAGTTTTTCAAAAATAATTCAAAATTAATTTATTTGGTCCCTTTTAAATCACTCATTATTTTATTTTATCTTTTGGGGTAACTTAATGAGTAAACCTTCAAATTGTAATTTTTAATCTTTGAAAAATTGAAACAGTAAAACAGCAATGATAAAACTAGATTTTGTTTAATTAAATTTATTATTTATTGAGTTAGTTTATACAACACGAAAATAAACTAATACAATGTAAAAGATAATATTTCATTTTGTAACTTTACATCTTTAGTCCTCTGTACATTAGGCAGTTCTGTGATTTGGATTTCTTCGTATGGGGCAATATAATACTATTTATACTTCTGGTTTCGTAATTACTTACATCTCTATTAAAATCAATTCCATCCTTAAAATATTTTGGCATTTGGTTGTTCATTACTTTATGGACAAAAATTAACATTAAATTACAGTCCTTTTTTATTGGAATCCAATTTAGCCGCTCTCTCATTGATTTCCTTGCGTATTTGCCTTTTCCCAGTATACATCTCAAAGTTCTTTTCTATATAACAATACAGATGGGACTGAAACTTTTCTGAATTTTATGTTTCAAATCTTCGTTTGAAAACCGTTATTATTTCATTGATTGTTGTAATATTATTCTGTGGAACTAATCTCCTGCTGACAAGCTACTTGCAGTGGTTTAGCGGGTATAAGTTCCCAAGTTTTGCCTTTTTATGCAGTTTTTAAACACTCACCTCAACACAGGCTTGTCCTAGTGAGGTTAAAAATTATATTGTAAACTGTTATACCTAAAATGTGAAGAAGAAACAACAATAAACAATAATGAAAAAAAGTTTAAAAAAATAATAATCTCTATTTAGAAGTGAATTTCATACATATTTAAGTCATTCCATTTATCTTTTTATTAGAATAAAAAAAAACAATAAGTTAGTAATAAATTCGTAGCATAACTTATTTGATATTCCGCGTAGATAGAAAATGTCACATTCCAATGTAAAATAAACTTTATTTCTAGTACAAAAAGAAACAGAATTTTCTCATGTTAAATGGCCCATTTTACGACAAGTGCGTGTTCCTTTCATTTTATATGTGACAAACGATATATTTCGCTAAATACTTCCTGATAACTTGAAGGTTTCCCGGCATGTGAGAATATGACAACAACTTAAGAGAGGGGAACCAAAACACGTGTTTTTTTTGTTTCTACCTGTCATATTCTTCTAGTTAGTTTAGTTATTTATGACCATTCTTCTTGTCGTGATGTATTTTGTTATTTTATTTATGGTATTTTTCTATTACACAAAAATATTTTTTGGGGCAAATATTTACAAACAATGGCAGACACTAACTTTAAATTTACATATTTGGTTCATTTGAACATAAATCGCAAATATTGTTTTTGTTTAATGCAGATATCCAAAAATAATGCAGCGGTGATGTAAGATGTATTGGTAAAGATAGGAATGCTAAGAAGGAACAAAGAAAGGAGTGTAAGGACAATCCACGACATGAAAGTGAACGTTGGAAGTCGGGATATAGAAAAATATAACTCTATCAAATAATTGAATCGGAACACGTCAAGAGTGTGAGTATCAGAACAGTATGAATGAGATGCACGAATATGAATGTAGCAAGAAGAGATTGCCAAAACAGTGTTGTGTGACGATTTCATCTTCCCATCCCAGTGAAGAAATAGCATGAGTGAATTGAAAGAATAATCATGGATGAAAATAAATACTTCTGAATGGAATAGAAAAAAACTATTAATAATTTGAATATATTATATTTTTTTCGAAAGGAAGTGAATGTAGGGTCTCTATCTCTAGATATATTAAATGAAAAAGCACACTTTACACATTTACCACTTTTTATTTGAATTAACATATGACGTAGATCAAGAACGCCGTAAATAATAATAAAAACAAAATTAATAATCAAATAACGGCGCCTTATCTGTTACCCGCCAAATGATTCAATATATACTAGAGTTTCATTCAACAATTAACGCTTATTACATTTTTTCACCTGCAAACAACCAACAGATAAGGATAACAGAGATATTACTATTTTTAATTGATAAACTAATGTTTTAAGACAAGATTTTTTATGCATAGCACAAAGGGTAACAATTATTATAAGCAATAATTTTTTTTATTTTTTATTTTTTATTTAATTTTTAAAGGTTTTTTTTACAATAAACACACAATTTTCACATTTTATACAGTGGTAAAATAGTGTATAAGAATAGCTTTTTCTCACCTAATTATTAGTCTGAAACATTCATCCACATTGAAAAAATCTGCCGACAAAAGATACATGTCACCGACAGGATGCGAAGCCGTACCCTTTCGATTGCCGGTCGAGAGCTCTACCATTAAGCTACGGCGCCTTATCTGTTACTTTGTTATCCTTATCTGTTGGTTGTTTGCAGGTGAAAAAATGTAATAAGCGTTAATTGTTGAATGAAACTCTAGTATATATTGAATCATTTGGCGGGTAACAGATAAGGCGCCGTAGCTTAATGGTAGAACTCGCGACCGGCAATCGAAGGGGTGCGGGTTCGAGTCCCGTCGGCCTAAATAATAATAAATTTAACGATACGCTGAACCTGTTTCCTCCCTTCCTACTTACCCATCCTGTAATAATTTGTCTCCCTCTTTTCTATTTTTATCTCTTTCAGTCACCAATTTCTACTTTTCTGTTTTATATTTTTTCACTAATTGTTTTTTTTTCTTGTATAAATATATGTGTCTATAAGTGTTAGTGTATGTTCACGTAAAAAGCTCTGAAAAGCTTGAGCTAAGAGAAACCTGGTTGGTTGACATTTGTTAATTCAAATAAAAAGTGGTATATTACGAATTGTATTTATTCGTTTAATGTATAATATAATTAATTCACAGAACTTCAATTCAATCTACTCTACAATATGCAATACTTTGGAAAAAGAAAAATATCAATAATTATTAACAGAACACCTTAGGTACTCGATTTTCCTATTTCTTATTACAAAATTCACAATGTTGCTTAGATTTAAAATTTGTTTTGCAATCGTGCTTTCAGTGAAAAATAAATCAGGCTTGCTTAATTTCTTTTTAAATCTGCGAAAAAGAATATAAAAATTTCAGAAAATTCGTATTTCACTTTACTCAAGTGAGAAACAGAAATTCTTGATAAAAGCAATCATTCTTTCATTTCTTTCAAGATTTTATTGCTCCGATAACATTTGAAGAACAAAGCCAACAGTTAATAAATAAAAAAATATTCGAATGAAATAAAGTCCTTTGCTTTTCATAATTCTTCCCAGAATTAATCCTTCCCAAAAGAAAATTATTTTTAAACATTTTTAATTAATCATTGAAGAAGAAAATAACACTAATAATCCAAACGAAAATTTGAAAATGAACAAGACACGGAAAAATAAAAGATAAAATAACTGGGACTCGAACCCAGAACCTCTCATCTTATCGGGACGAACGCCTCTACCAATTCAGCTACTGCCACCATTTATTTAAACGTCAGATTTGTTAATCACATATTTAAAATTTCAGAATCAACAATATAATCTTCGACTAAATTTTTTCCATTTTTTCGGCAGCTACCCGGAGAAAAAAGTTATTCTAAAATAAGATCATTTTATTCGTAAAAACGGGACTAAAGTTCTTACGAACGAATTAACAGGGTTTCAATGTTTATTGGGGGGGACGTGAAGAATAATTTTTTGGTATACGTAATTTCGTACGCATACCAACAAATTATTCTTACATTTTCCCGCCAATAAACATTGAAACACTGTTAATTTGTTCGTAAGAACTTCAGTCCCGTTTTTAACCGTTTTTACGAATAAAATCATAGTATTTTAGAATAAAAAAATTCTTCGTGTACCTTTTTCATTAGAAATAAGTGTTCTATGGACGTTTTTGTTACGTAGATAGTGTCTCGGATAAATACATCCGATTTTTTGGTATGGAATACCTTTTGACCTTTTTCTAAAATTCTAAATGAATATTTCAATTTTATTAGAACAATTCTCTTTTTTGTAACTTGTATCTATATATTTGATGATTAACTACATATCGACCCTTTAAAATAACAAGGTTCCATCTGTTGCGGAAACGTCACGCAGTTATGGCATCTATGGTAAGCTACCTTAGAGTTCATTATCGCATGACGTTAAAGCAACAGATGGAACCTTGTTATTCCAAAGGGTCGATATGTAAGGTTGGTATTTCTTTTTAAAAATTACTGAAACACTAAGTTATTGTGAAGGTGCGGCCGATAAATGGACGTTTGGTGGTTTACAGAGTAATAAATAAATAAAATAAGAATAATTTTATGGTGTCCATCTAACCTAATTATAGTAAAAGTCACTTCTTTGGTACATGTGCCGAGCGAAGAACTCAATTACCCTTGTATAATCGGGAATGTTCGACTTATCTCCTTCCCATTACTTGTTGCAACTTATTTTAATCCGATATGAAATACCGTTTATGTCTGAAATATACCTAGAAATTATGAATAAAAGTTTTTGTCCGTTTAATGTTTTCATGATGATTTCAGAATGATTTTTCAAACGTCCGTTGTAAATGAAATTTTGGATTTTTTTACAACACAACTTCGTTCACCATTTGATAGATTTCCTTACATTAACAAACGGACTGCTTTCTTTAGAGCACATGCGTCATGTAGGAATGATATTGTAGTGTATAGCCATTAGCGTGTACCTTAATAGATCACTTTCATTCGGGAATGATCGGTACAGCCGAAGATTGGGAGGCAGTCGCGTTCGAAGAGCGTCGCGGCCGCCCTGACCTAAATAGAACATACCTGTGATCAGACGTTACGTTTAATGACATTATCTTTACGATCTTTCACAATAAACTGTAAAACGAACTTACGTTGTTATTACTTGGAAGACATCGTGGGCTAGTGAGCCACGACACAATAAGCAGAACATAACAGATATCATTATTCTACTTGTATTTTAAAGGAAGATGTGGCGAGGTACTTGCGTCATTGATCCCTTTGGCGCCGGTGCATAATCGGGAAAGACGACGTCCATTTGTATACGGGTAAAAAATGTCACATCAGAACGGGTCGTTTCCACGGCTCGGCTGTGAAACGATTTGCTGGCCTCTGGACTCTTTGAGACCAATATTCACTCCTACGTTTCCTTAAAAAAGACACATCATCCACAAAGATGACATAGGCCCTAAAGGATATAATTTTTGTGAAGATCTCTTATGTGGACAGAATGTAAAAAAATCCAACATAACGTGATTCCGTATTAGAAATAATTAAGGTGTTTCTCTTTCACATTGTTCCAACAAATTACACGTGAAATAGTTAGAAACTAATTGACACCGGACAGACTACTTGGTAATTTCTGTCCAATATTATAATTTATTAATTAATTCCTTCGCCACACGCGTCACACGAACGGGTGTGCTCCGAAAATACGAAGGAATAAATTATTTATGAATATTAACGGTAAAATCTCTCTTTGGACACAAACTTCAAAATGATAATTGAATATATTAGGCGAATTTATGAATATTAATAGATTCATAAAGGTACCTTCTTACACAATCCTGATTAAGTTGGTTTTAAACCACGTGATGTTTTCCCAGGTGGTTCTGACAGGAAAAAAAATATTTTAGCAAATACCTAACTGTCTAATTAAATAGCTTAAACTCCGTAGGTTTTGGTGGATAGGAAGAAACGGCCAAATTAACGAGAAAATAAGCATAATCTGCAATACCGACAGTGATTATAGTATACTTTGCTGTGCATTGTGAGATAAGCTCGTGGATGAATTAGGTACTGTAAAAACGTAAGTAAGTTACTTCTTCAATCTCCGCAAAATCACTGTGTGGCGTCATTTTTAATTGAATGAAACAAATAACTTAGTTAAATGAAACACATAATTTTGTATCAACCACTACTATATAATCACAATTAGTTTCTTCGTCAGGGTAGTTATAACATTAAAAAACAAAAGAAACGAACAAGTATGGACTAAAAAGAACTATGGACAAAAATATTATACAGAGAGGTGATTAATATTCTAAAATAGTTTTTATATTTAATTTTAAATAATTGGTTTTTACGATATTTTTAATTAATTAATTACGTCTCTCTATAATATTTTTGTCCATAGTTATTTTTAGTCTATACTTGTTTGTTTCATTTTTTTTAAGGTTATTACTATCCTGACGAAGAAACCATCGGTTTCTAAACATGTAGGTAATTGTGATTATATAGTAGTGGATGGTACAAAGTTATTTGTTTCATTTAATTAAAAATAACGCCACAAAATCATTTTGAAGAAACTTAGTGTTCACGTTTCATGTTCTTATTATCCTGTCAAAGAAACCATTGATTTCGAAACATGTCGATAATAGTGATTATATGTATAAGTGGTGTACACAAAGTTATTTTTTTTATTTAATGTAAGAAAGTGTTTAGTACTGTAAGACAGTAATAAAAAATATATAAGTATCTTACGGTGTATTTCCAGCTTTATTGTTTTCATTAGCATAATACACAATTTTAAAGCATAAAATAATGTTTCTACATAATTGCCGTTTCTGTCTAAACACTTTTGCAGACAATGCTCCAACTTAAACTTCTACTTTCTGGGCCGTGACTCTACCAACTGAGCTAACGTCCACCAATCCGATTCGGTCATTTTTAACTGTACCATACTTCGACTAAGAACTACCAACATTATCTTCATTTTCTTAACGCACATTATTATTGGCTGCTATCTTTATGTATGATTGAAAGATTCAACTCGAACTAAGTGCTATTTAGATAGTGTGTTGGATAAATGTGACATCTTTGAAAGAATTATACTGCACATTTTTATTCTAAATGAGTTAATTACAATTAGTATGATTATATTTTTACTATAAATGATCAATGCTGTAAGATTCTGCTATAGAAACATATAGATACCATTAATGTTTTGAATAAAATGGTCGCAAATTGGATAATTTTTTTAGAAATATTGGACATGTAGAGCCTTTTTAATCAAACTGTAGCGGTTTAATTGTAGTTAGCTACGCTTACATAAAAAAACAATTGTTATAAATATAAATCTTTTTTTCTACTAGAAAGTAAAAAATAAAAACGTATCAAATTCACAATTCACTATTACAGAACATTGATTTTTTATTGTGAAAATTTATTCATGATACAAATCACAGAATTCTAAGACTCATTTTAAAAATAATAATCCATGGCACGCGTTGTAAACTTCATACACAAACAAACATTAAAACCTACACAATTTTTGTTGTTTGTTTATCAAATAACGTGTCCGGCCTTACAAAAAAACAGGTGCTCAACTTAAGCCTCTTATACTGTAAATAATCCCACGTACACGTTCATACAGCCTTCGTATAAAGCTAGAAATACAAAATAATCCCGTCACATCTAAATGTCGCACAGCAAGGCCTGTCAACCTGCCCCGGCTCGTATAAATCAACCCCCAACCGGATTCAACGTCACAAACCCTCAAAATATAAGGGCATCCCTTTATAGCCGGAAACGCCTGAATAACTTCCCCAAAATTTACGACCCATTCTCGTCAGTCGCTTCCTCTGCAGACTTCGCCTTTTGAGATGCTGGCGCTTAAAAATATTTAGAAGAGATAGACTAACAAATGAGAGAAATACACTTTTTGTGACAGTCCGTTGGGAATTTTCATTCCTTTTCTTTGTATTTCTACAACTTTTGCAGTAGAAACTTCTTAAGAATCAAGATTACAATTTCACAAGAAGATTTTTATCCGTATTATATTTTCTAAAAATGTGTATCAATTATTATAAGTATCTAATAATTATCAGCCTGAAACACTCATCCACATTAAAACAATCTTCCGAGAAAAGATCTATGCCGCCGACGGGACTTGAACCCGCGCCCGTCTGACGTCCGGTCAGGTGCTCTTAATCCACTGAGCTACGACGGGTTACCTCTTGCCCGCCGATGAAATGATTCAAAATATACTTGTGTTTCATTAAAAAACTACCGCTTATTACATTTTTTCACCTGCAAACAACCAACTTTATTTTTATATGAGAAAGGCATTGTAAATGCTAACTTTTGCACTAGGTGGCGTCGAGACATATCAAGTCTACATTTCGTGTACACAAAAAATGTAATAAGCGGTAGTTGTTGAATGAAACACTAGAATATATTGAATCATTGGCGGGAAAGAGGTAATCCACCGTAGTTCAGTGGATTAAGAGCACCTGACCAGACATCAGAAGGGTGCGGGTTCAAGTCCCGTCGGCGGCATGTATCTTTTCTCAGAAGATTGTTTCAATATGGGTAAGTGTTTCAGGATGATAATTATTGCTTATGATAATTATTACCCTTTGTGCTACGCATAAAATCTTGTCTTAAACATTAGTTTATCAATTAAAAAAAAAAATGTGTGTTTCTCTAGATATTTGATTGATATCCTTATAGTGCGGATGTCTATATTTGCAGTCCTCTGAATTAATGACTACTTAGCGATAATTTATAACTTAGAGATAATTTTTAGATGTTTTGACCGCATTTCGTTTCCGTCCATAAAAATTCAAAGGAAAACTGTAGAGACATAGAGAGTGTTTAAATTTTTGTAAATAATTAAAAAAAATTTTAATTACTTACTTAATTTTAATACATTAATTTTTACACTTATGGAAGGTACATGTTAAACATAAAATATAAAATATACGTTTAATTTTTCAATTTTCGCAAATAATCTTAGATGTACCTATATTATTTTCTTGGTCCTCCCTCACTAGGAGATCAAATACTATGTTTTATAAAAGTTTTCAGCGTTTTCTATGATAACTTCATGACTAGGTTTTCAGAAACTTATATGATGATGTTTTTGTAGATATTTTATATTTTTATTTCAGGCAATACGCAGGCAAAAACATGGAGAAAATTTGTTTTGGACATTCATGTAATTTGAGTGTACGATCATTCATTAGTTGTCTTCTACTGTTTTTGAGAATGATAAATATTTAGTTTTATTCACATTTCATGTAAATATAAAAATATTTGTTTTGTAGGCCTTCAGACAATACTGAAAAAATTATGTTTACTGTAAATAGTTGTAACTCATCAAAAGTAACGGGAAATTACTTGACTGAGGGCCTGTTTCATTACCATTTGTTCATTACGCCTGATATCATTTTAAACCAAAGTGTAAGAAACTTAGATATTAGTTTCTGAAAAATAATAAAATTCGCACAATAAAAACCGTGAAAATTTTAGAATGTTTTACTTAATAAAATACACTAAGAAAGGACTTGGCCTTCCAATAAAACATTGTGTCCGTACAGTTACACATAAATGGTTACATTTGGATTGCTAAACCGAGACCTTGTCTTATTTTGACTCTCTTAACTCGTTTTTAAAATTTTCTTTGGCTTCCAGGTATTTAAGTAAAGTCACCTCAGATCTCCTTTGACCGCATGAATTCTGAAGTTTTCTTTTTGCGGAGCTCCGATTTTAAAAGTGTAAGTGAGTCAGACCACCATGGGCAATTTTTTCGTTTACCTCCAAAGTTTTTGGTTTTGGGATAACTTGTTTTGATGATTGAATAGATAGTCTCTATTGTTATTCAAGATTTATTGGGTTATTGGAGTATATGGGGTCTTCAATTTTGATATTCGCCTTTTGCAACATTTCTTTTGCGACTTTATCGAACATGGTCCAGTCCGCAAGCTTTGTTCTGTACCTTGAGGTCGTTGATTCAGGAGGCATTATTGTGTCTGATAGTCATTGCTATAACATTGTGATCAGATAGTCCTCTTTGCTCCACTCCCCATTTTGTGACTTTGTCCATTATGTTGTTGGAGCAGAAGGTTACGTCTATGAAAGAGGTTAAATGCTTGCCGGATCTCCAAGTTTCAAACGTTGGAGTGCTGCTTTCATAAAAGAGTCTAAAGGTCACGATTTCAAGAGCAAATATGTTTTTTTTATTTACTTCATGAATAATTTTAAAAGAAAGAAAAAAGTTAATCATTGGAAATATTCACAAATATTTTTGCCATTAAATTATATTTTAAAATATTTATATGTGTTCACAGATTTCTTTTAAACAAACAGTAGCTAAAGCTATGAATTAAGTTGTATTTTTTTACAAAGAAGATAGTTACACCAGGGCGATACTGAGAGTATCTTCCAGAGTGGAAGATACTCTCAGTATCGCCCTGGTGTAAGACCACCATTCAGAATTGAAACGTAGCTTAATAATGGCTTTAGCCGTGTTTAGTGACTAGATCTGAATAGCCAGGTACTTTCCCACCTTCCTCTTCCCCATCTCCTTCCCTTCCCCACTTACCTTCAGCCTCACTACATACTCCAATTGGGAATGCCATAGTCTCACTGGCTCCAGAAGGGAGCAGTTGGGACTCATGTGAGGTTTCTCTATAAAAAAAAAAAAAAAAAAAAACAATTTTATTTTTCCATGTTCGTAATAAGCATTAACTTTGTGGCTCGCCATAATTTACAATAAAATATATTAATTTGTTTTAGACCACTTTAATTAATTAAAGTGCTTAATTTTATTAAAGTGGTCTAAAACAAATTTATATATTTTATTGTAAATTTTATTTTTATTTTATTCATTGGAAACTAAAATAAGCTTATACGTGTTGATAATGAAAACCGATTCGTAAGTAAAAATTAATAAAAATAGTGGCTTTGCAATGATCCTCGCCTTAAGAGGAGATGCACAATAATTGTGAGAAAATAAAAATAGCCATGAACATTTTTGCACTTTTATTTTCGTTTGAATTTTTAGCCAAAAATCACTTACTTAATCCACAAGTTGCATGTCGTGAATGGAATAAAGAAGAAGACTCAGTGTTTTTTCGTTCTATTTAGATACGCACTTTGTCTCTTTTACACTTACCTGATATCGTATATCGCCATCCCAATTAAAATTCATAAAGTTGGAATACGTAAAGACAAGTTAACATTTTCGCAAAAATTTACGTTTTTTTCAAATACCAATGCAATTTTTTTTTCTGAGGTAGTACAACAATTTTCAACCATTTTGTAGCAATGAATCTGTCTGAGTACTGATATACCTTTTAGTTCATGGTTGGGTTAGTTATGTCAAACATTTTAACCTTTGACTGTGTTGTTAACATACTGTGCTACGTGACTTTGCATTGATTAAAACAATTATTTATTAATTACTCAAACACCAAGATGTTAAACCATTCCATTTACCACGTCTGTTCTTGAATTTACCAACACATTTCGCATTGTTATCTAAACTTTAACTCCGGTTCTAACGAAGTACCACTGGCTATGATCCTAATGAACAATGAATACCCAGAGGGGGTTCCAAGAAATTTAATTTCGGGGTGTTGAACCCATTGCCTTTGATCACAAAGACAAAGACGCACCATTTCAGATTAACAACTATAAAGGTGCTAACACACGTCTAAAGTTAAGGTGTCGCGATAATCAAAGCACTATCGTTGTTATGACTAAAAGCCCCAAACAAGAACGTAAGACAAAGTTATCAAAGACATTGCTTATGGATATATTTAAAATTTAACCTTTTTCTTGGCAATTGGTCTATATATCTGCTAATAAATGTTTCGAGTACAATAAATTACACAATAGTGTTGCAGATCTTTTTTACACATTAAATAACAGCGAAACAAACAGTATACGTTGGTATGTCTGCTTCTTCCAAAGGAAAAAAAAAGGTATAAATAATAAAAGTGGCCCTGCAGAAAATAATTCCCATCAAGGCCTTTGTCTTCTTTGATGCTGTGTAGAAGGTATTTTTAGGAAAGGAAGGTGAGGATGTTCTGAAAAGGAAAAATGTATGAGGGGTGGGTAGGATTCCGGGGGTAAGTGTTGTCACGATAATATTTATTTTGGTTGAATAAATATTGTCTTGAACTTCACCTGGCTGTTAACCTTTTATTTCGATCGCCGTATTTGAGTTTTAGCGACTAGCGCCATCTAGATCCGCCGGACTTCTGGAAGGTCCGCCGTGACGGGAGCCGACGGGCGATTCGAAGGGTCACTTATGTGGGAGTTTCTGTGTTTTTTTATGATGGGATAACCTTATTTTGTTGTCGCGAAACGCGAACCAGATCTTGATGTAAGATTTTTGAAAAGTTAACACGGCCCAACGTATGTTTTTCGATCGTAATCGCTTGCCGTTAATGTGGCCTGCGCATGGCTGCCTCATGCTTCAATGGTCGTTTACCTACGTAATCCGTAATCCGGATGGTGTCTTTCATTGTGAGATATAACCCGTGTGGCCTTTTACGGCCCTGGCTACCCGTATTTCTGATGGATGAAGTTCCGATGGTCATCTTCGGATGATTAACCATTTCCATACTTGGCTTAGGCCTGGTCTCTGGTACGCTCAACCGGAGCCCTGGCTTTCTGACTGACCGCGTCCTGCTGTTCCTGGTTCCTGTTCTCTGGCGAGGAGTCCCCAACCTCTGGGGCTATTCCCGGTTCCTGTTCCCTGGTGAGGAGACCCCATCCTCTGGGACCTTTCCTGGTTCCTGTCCATGGAGATCCCGCGTGCTCCTGGACCTCGATAATGCTCGCCGAATAACAGTGGTTCGCGCCAAGTTAGGTCAATAGAATTTAGCTTCATAATGGTCCACAGGTATGCTCTTCTTTTTATGAGTTATATGAATCTAGCTAAGACTTCTTGTAAGTTCGTATTTTGGTATTTCTTTAGGAAATGTTGAGTTCCTGTCCCTTTGAAGGACATCTTGTATCTATATCTTAAATATAGAAAATATTGTTACTGCTATATACTCTTTTATTTCTTTAAAAATCCCTGAAGATAAAACTGTATTTTTCTTCCCACCAACCTGAGGGAGATTCTAATGCTCTACCAAAGAATATACGTTACATTTTGGCGCCTCAACCTTCTTACAGGTGTTCCTATAAAATACAGTTTTTTTTTCTGGAATTTTCATATTGTTTTTTTAATAATGTCAATGTTATAGATTTGTGACGTATCGTATTAATAAGTGACTGAATTTGACCTATTTCCGGTTCATAATTATTTGCTGCAGATTTTATTGGCAGCCATTTTCTTATTTGACTTTCGCAGTGTACGAATATTCTAAATAGGTATTTCCGGTTTTGCGGCCATTACTCTAATTTTGACTTCGGCAGTGTACCTAATTTCACTCCGTGAATATAGCGTTTGTTTACTAACGGGCTGTCTAATGTTAATGTCTAATGTTGTCTATTAATATTCAGTTACTTACGTTTCTAATTTAGAACGAATATTACATACAGCTATTATTTAAATATAAAAAACTGGTGAGTCGGAACCTCACTGGATTAATTAGTTCGCGACGCCAGCGATATCTAGTGGTTGTTTCAGAAATCACGGAGATAAACATTGAAAGCGATACAAAATAAATTATATACGTAGTTGCGATTTTATAATATTTCATGTACCTAGTTAAGTGGTGCGCGGCGTAAACAATCTATCTATTAATAGATTCCAATACTAGATAGACCAAATAATAATAATCAAATTATGTTATTTTTTGTGTGATTATATTATGTAATTATACAGTAATTAACTTATGATTATTTACGATAAAATGTTAATACGGTTTTCAAAATACTTTAACATTATATTTTTTTGGTTTCTGTTAATTACTCTTATTGGTTTTTGCCTACACCTTTCGATATACCATCCTCGATAAGCTTATCAACACTCGTCTCGATTAATAATCGACAGTGGTTTCGATTATTATCGATATAAAAAAAAATTCTCGTAATTTAAAATAATTTTGATTAAAAAAAAAAATCTTCCTTTTGGGTTTTTTTTTTTTTTTAGCCTAAACTAATAACATATAAAGCCTCAAGATGTCGACACCTATAGCAAACATAAATAATGCCTCAAAGGAGGAATTAATCACGGAACTTACCTTAAGGCACATTGTGCCGAAGTCTTCTTTTGAAGAGTTGCGCAAACAAGCGCGCGATTTTAATAAATCACATAAGGAAACCACATCTAAAGATGGCGGTTATGAAAAACTTGATACGGATTCTGAAGGGGAAATGCAGGGAAAACATACAATTATAAAAAAAACAACGATTATATATAAAGAACCAACGGTAACAAATGTTGATAATTGGAAACTAAGATTTGATGGGAAATCCAATGTAAGAGAATTCCTACTTCTTCTAAACGAGAAGTGCAGGACTAGGAATATCTCACACGAGAATTTACCACGCGTTTTTCCAGAGTTATTAGATGGTCTTGCCTTATTATGGTACAGATCTATTTATCGTGAAGACTTAGAGTGGGAGGAGTTATCGCATTTATTGATAAAACAGTTTGAACCCAATGACTTACAGACAGACCTGAAAATAAAATTATTTAATATGAGACAGCCGAAAGACATGTCGGTTTTAGAATTTACATTAAATATGAAAGCGTTGAATAACATGTTGGACGCGAAATTACCGGAAAATGAATTACTAAAACTTGCAAAAAAAGCTTTATCTCCAAAATACACAAATCTTCTAGTTTCCAGGGACATGGATAGTTTTGAGCAGCTAACCACGCATGCCGGAAACTTAGAATCATTTTTAACGTCAGATAAAGAATTTGCATCTTCATCAGCGGGCTTTGAAAGATCCGACACTAAAAATACGTACAATAAGGGAGAACGATACGTTCCCTCGAGTAAAATAAATTTTAATAATAATGATTATAGACGCCCGTCTTATAATTTCAGACAACCAATTAAACAAAATGATAGCAACATTAATAATAATTATTCACGGCAAAATCAGAGTTGTCCCAGCAAATCACACCCTACTTATAACGAACAGGGCAGATCAAGAACTTTCACCAGGAAAGTGACTTGCCAATTTTGCAATATCCCGGGTCACTCTATCGAGAATTGTAGGAAGAAAGCAGCGTTACCACATAAATCCCATGTTGGAGCGTTTAATAATGCAAATGGCTCGGAGAAATCGAAAAACTAGACGGGAGTCGATCCTGCCACGCCCCTTCTTGTCGCGAAAGGAAGAGGGAGTGGGAGCGTTGGCTCCGTCTGGTTCACCAGTTCCTTTCGGTCCCATCGACCGGGGCAGTGGGCCCATTGCCACGGGAGGCGGAACATGAAAGGGATGGTCGACCGTATGCTCGTATTAACGTATTAAATAATTGTTATGTTGCCTTGTTAGATAGCGGTGCTTCTCTCTCGTGCTTGGGAGGCGATACCTACAATTTTTTTTTTAGAATTAGGTATAGGATTAGATAAGGTTAAGATTAGTGTTAGGACAGCTGATGGCACGACTCAGCCTGTCGTAGGGACAATGACGCTGCCGGTGACATATAATTCCATTACTAAGGAAGTTTTATTTTACGTCATCCCGTCATTGTCTCCAAACTTTATATTAGGAATAGACTCTTGGATGCAATTCCGCATCGCACCGGAGTTGTTTTCAAGAGCTAGTCAATCTTCTTCGGAAGGTAATATTAGTGGGCTGCGAGCTATTAGGCCTGCCTCATCATTATCTCCGTCAGAGAATCGGGCTCTCTCTGCGGTGATAAATAAATTTAAATCCATTTCTTTTGAAGAACGCGGATTAGGTTTGACTCATTTAGTAAAACATCACATCGAGACCACAGGACCTCCGATAAAGCAACGTTATTATCCGTTGTCTCCAGCGCGTCAACGCTTATTAGAAGCTGAATTAAAGGAAATGCTAGCTATGGGTGTTGTTCGTCCGTCACGTTCGGCTTGGTCTAGTCCAGTGCTTTTGGTTACGAAAAAAGATGGCTCAGCAAGATTCTGTCTGGACAGTAGAAAAATCAACGAAGTCATAAAACGGGATTCGTATCCGTTACCTTACGTGTCGCGCATTTTAGACAAGCTTCGTGGCGCGCGTTTCATTTCGTCTGTTGATCTTTCGAAGGCCTTCTGGCAGATTGCTTTAGATGAATCCTCAGCTCCTATCACTGCATTTGTTGTACCTGGTTATGGTCTTTACGAGTTTACGCGGATGCCTTTTGGACTAAAAAACGCACCCAGCGAATTGCAGCGTCTTATTGATAAGCTTTTTGGGCCTGAATTTGACGAAAACGTTTTTGGATATGTAGACGACTTAATATTGATATCGGATAATTTTGATTCTCACCTAAAACTATTACAAAAGTTTTTGCACGGTTAAAGGAGGCTGGTCTTACAATAAATTTAAAAAAGAGTGAGTTTTGCAAAAAAGAACTAAAATATTTAGGTTATGTGGTCGATTCTGAAGGACTACGGACAGATCCTGCTAAAGTGGATTGTATCAAAAATTATCCAATCCCGAGAAACTCGAAGCAAATTAAAGCTTTCATTGGATTGTGCGGTTATTACCGTAGGTTTATTAAAGACTTTTCAACCGTAGCAGCACCATTAACTAAGCTTACTGGTTCAAGAAAAGGGGTAACTAATTTTGCTTGGTCACAAGAAGCGGAGGATGCATTCAACAAGTTAAAAAAAGCACTTACAACAGCTCCCGTAATCAATTGTCCAGACTTCAGCTTACCTTTCATAATACATTGCGATGCCAGCTCAGTAGGGATAGGTGGGGTCTTAACGCAGAATTTTGACGGTGAGGAACACCCAGTGTGTTATTTTTCGCGTTGTTTAAATGTACATGAAAGAAATTACGGTGTCACAGAGCGCGAGCTTCTTGCGGTATTAGACTCAGTTAATCACTTCAGACCGTATGTAGAGGGGACACATTTCACTGTGATTACGGATCATTCAAGTTTGTGTCTCTTTCTAACCCTACCGGTCGGTTGGCTCGATGGTCTACGCGATTGTCGCAATTTTCTTTTGACGTCATACACAGAAAAGGCAAGTTAAATACGGTACCTGATGCACTATCGCGTATGGAGGTTTCATTATTGTCCACAGGGGATGCTAACGAACTATTTAGACATTGTAAGACTCGTTTCGCCCTTTGCGAAGATACGTCGTGGAAATTAGTAGTACCTTCGGAGAATCGTATGGCAATATTAACAAAGGAACACGAATCAGATCTATCATGTCATCCAGGTATATTCAGAACTTACAAGAAGGTTCACTTACACTATTATTGGCCTGGAATGTATAAGGATGTGAAAAACTTCGTTAATAGGTGTAAAACATGTAAAGCCCACAAAATTAACACTGCTGCGCCTGCAGGGATTTCTGTAAATCCAAAAATTGTAACAAGACCAATGCAGATGTTATCAATTGACCTTGTTGGGCCACTACCACGAAGTTATTCTGGATTCACATATATTTTGTCTGTCGTAGACGTTTTCTCTAAGTACACATGGATTTTTCCACTTAGGAATGCTACCACAAAAAGTATCGTTAAAAATGTAGAGCAGTCCATTTTTCTCGTCCATGGGGTTCCACAAACGTTTGTTTGCGATAATGGCAAACAATTTGTGTCCAATGAATTTAAAAAATTACTGTCTGATTATAATGTACCGGCACCTTTCTATAATGCTTATTACACACCACAAAACAATGTCGTTGAACGGTATAACCAAACAATAGGTACTGCACTGTCTATTTTGACCGAGTCCGACCAACGTAATTGGTCTAGGTTTCTGCCACAAATACAGTCAGCACTTAACAATACGGTCAACTTCGCGACGGGTTATACTCCTTTCTTTCTTATGCACGGTCGTGAACAGATAATCGATGGTAACTTTCATAAGAATTATATATCCCATGGTGCTGAAGATCTTAACTTACAAACATCTAGAGAAAATTTTGCTGGAAAATTAGAGGACTTGGTTCCTATTTATAATAAAGTCTCAGATGCCCTGTTAAAGGCATACAGAAAAAACGCTCAACATTACAATTTACGCAGGAAGTCGGTAAATTATGAAGTTGGAGACGTAGTTTGGAGAAAGAACTTTGTCCAATCGAGTGGACCCAATTTCTTTTCACACAAATTAGCCCCGAGGTTTGTGCGAAACATTATAAAAAATAAATTATCTAATTTAGTTTATACCCTTGCAGACATGCAAGGCAAAATAGTTGGTAATTTCCATGTTAAAGATATAATTCGTTTAGATTAAGTTTAGTTTAATTTAGTTTATCATAGGAAGCTAATGAAGTAGTATAGAGGACTACCAATCCTTCATGCTATTTCTTTACCTTCTTTATGTGTTTGTTCCGGTCACTCGTTCTGGAGCTTGGTACCTTCAGAACTTGTGCTCATAATAAACGCAACATTCTAGTGTACTGATGATAAATACATTATTTACCCTCGTTTAACTAGAATCTGATCTTCTGATCAGTGGCGCCCAAAATTTTTATGTTTAGTTTGTATTGTGTCTACTGACCTTAACTTTTAGAAAACTTTATAGTTATCTACATGTCTTTTAAAATTAAGAGAGTATTCTATACTGCAGACTTTCGTCTCGTTTTTTTTTTACAACTATTATATTATATTATAACACACGATTCGTCACATCTCGATAGTATTATGAATATTGTTATTGTCATTTGCCTTAGAGTTAAGTCAGTGTCCCTCCTCAATTGCTTTGGAATTGTATAATTTTTTTTCTTTTGTTTAAAGCTTCCAGGCTCCCTTACCTTTTCCAAAGAATTTGAAGATGACTATTCTTAAATTTTGTGTATGGGAAAATTTGAGAAACTTTCCAATGCACGAAATTTGTTCTTGTTAATATTGTTGTTTGTACTTGCTAATTTTAAGTTTAGTTTTTAAAATAAAATAAGATTATTTTCATGTATAAAATCAAATAAAGTAATGCTTCGGCATACTTTTATTAAGAATCTCCATTGTGGAAATTCGAACTCTACTCTATCATGGGAGAGCATGCTTTATGTTTAGATTTTAATTATAAGCAGTCTGCTTTAAATTGTAACTTACTGCTAATACCAGTGTTTTACTTTGCAATTGTATTACTACGCCTACGGGTCAATCATATGATTACCTTTATAGACAGGTTTGTTTTCTATTTATGAATTTCCTGATCTAATTTTTTTTGAAAAATAGGTGTTTTATATATGTAAACCCTACTTTGACCACTTTAATAGATAGGTTTTTTCTTTTGAAATTGTAATTCCTAAATCTGAAAATTTTGATAGATAGGTAATTGACTATGTAAACCCTATTCTAACCTCTTCTCTTATAAAGACAGTTTAAACTTGTCCTGACTAACTCATAAATACATAAGTATTGTGATTATATTTTTTTTTTCTTCAAAGCGACCTGTTGGATCTAGGTAGGAAGATTAGTTCTTTTCTCCATTTCAAACAAATGACTTAAATTCAGTGAAAGTGAGGGCTGGTTGTCCACCCTTGAAGTGAAGCCTAAAAATGGCTAAGTGTCCTATTAAAGGAAAAGTGTTGCCTTGTGCATACCTATCGGTTTCTTTTTTGGTTTATACTAATTTTTCTTTATTTTAAGGTGTCTCAGATGTTAAGATGGCGCGAGGATGGAAAGTTTTTGGGCGACAGCCAGTTTTACCGCACCGAGTATCTTCAATGCTGTTGGTGCTTGTGAACCGCCTATTCTCGTACCATTGTTGGATACTATTGTTCTTTCTTTTATCTAGATTTAAGAGACTTAGTTTTAAGGATTATGTTTTTTTAATTTTAAATATTAATGTTAGTTGATTTTTAGATACCTGCTGGACCTATCTTCTAGTTAGTTAGTTTGTTTAGTTTTTGCGGATTTAGTTTTCATGTTTGAGGGCAAACATTTTCGCGGGAAAGGGGGAATTGTCACGATAATATTTATTTTGGTTGAATAAATATTGTCTTGAACTTCACCTGGCTGTTAACCTTTTATTTCGATCGCCGTATTTGAGTTTTAGCGACTAGCGCCATCTAGATCCGCCGGACTTCTGGAAGGTCCGCCGTGACGGGAGCCGACGGGCGATTCGAAGGGTCACTTATGTGGGAGTTTCTGTGTTTTTTTATGATGGGATAACCTTATTTTGTTGTCGCGAAACGCGAACCAGATCTTGATGTAAGATTTTTGAAAAGTTAACACGGCCCAACGTATGTTTTTCGATCGTAATCGCTTGCCGTTAATGTGGCCTGCGCATGGCTGCCTCATGCTTCAATGGTCGTTTACCTACGTAATCCGTAATCCGGATGGTGTCTTTCATTGTGAGATATAACCCGTGTGGCCTTTTACGGCCCTGGCTACCCGTATTTCTGATGGATGAAGTTCCGATGGTCATCTTCGGATGATTAACCATTTCCATACTTGGCTTAAGCCTGGTCTCTGGTACGCTCAACCGGAGCCCTGGCTTTCTGACTGACCGCGTCCTGCTGTTCCTGGTTCCTGTTCTCTGGCGAGGAGTCCCCAACCTCTGGGGCTATTCCCGGTTCCTGTTCCCTGGTGAGGAGACCCCATCCTCTGGGACCTTTCCTGGTTCCTGTCCATGGAGATCCCGCGTGCTCCTGGACCTCGATAATGCTCGCCGAATAACAGTGGTTCGCGCCAAGTTAGGTCAATAGAATTTAGCTTCATAATGGTCCACAGGTATGCTCTTCTTTTTATAAGTTATATGAATCTAGCTAAGACTTCTTGTAAGTTCGTATTTTGGTATTTCTTTAGGAAATGTTGAGTTCCTGTCCCTTTGAAGGACATCTTGTATCTATATCTTAAATATAGAAAATATTGTTACTGCTATATACTCTTTTATTTCTTTAAAAATCCCTGAAGATAAAACTGTATTTTTCTTCCCACCAACCTGAGGGAGATTCTAATGCTCTACCAAAGAATATACGTTACAGTGTGTTCAGGAGTGACTGACGAATAATTCCTCCCACTGCGGTGAAACGTGATGTTTCGAGAGGGCCCTGCTGGAGAGTTTCCTTCAACCAGTGTCTCTCCCGATCTGGCCTGCCACACTTTTGGTGGGCAGACACATCAGCTGTCAAGACCCGGATAAACCAAACACATGAGCCCAGGCATCCTTGCTAAGTCATCAAATGTAGCGAACGACTTTGGGGTGACCCATGGCAGATTTGTTGGTTAGGCAATAAATGGTTCCCGCAGTAGCAGTACCCATACACGCCTTACAAATTGTTAATCATCTTCTTGCATCTCCCTCACACGTCGTGATGTGCCTTTGCCGTGGCAAACCGAGCTCCCTGTAGAACCCTGACGGCAATGTCGAGGGTGTGTATTATAGTGACAAGGATAATTTTTGGGTTTCTTATAATATAAGTACATATTAGTACAGCATTAAATTATAAATAAAATTAGCTATGAAAGGCGCCAAGTAACTGTTTAACATAATTATAAAGTGTAAATTAGTAGAAAAGTATTGATATAAGTACTAAAAGTATTAAATAATATACACGGTGTCTGGAAACTCGTAGTACAAGCAAGAAACTAGTGAGTCTGTATCATATAGGGAACCCAAAAAAAAACTTTTTTTTCAATCGGAAACTTTTGAAAAAAAAATTGATCCCCAATATCGACTCTAAATGTGATATGGATTCACTAGTTTTGCGCTTGTACTACAAGTTTCCAGACACCATGTATAAAGGTGGGTATTCAAAGAATAAAAATGACCATTTTAAGGTAAAATAGGCAACAGGAACAGGGTTAAGTTCGTGTATACATGCTTTTTCCATATTGTGATATTACTTATATAAAAAACACAATTAATTAATTATCTTATGGTTATTTTACAAAATATGATATCCTGCTAAATAGTTGAATAACATAAAAGGCTTGTAAATATCCGTTTCACTTTGACGCTGGCCGATCAAATTATTTTAATTCACTTATCATTTTATTTTAACCAATTTTTTTTTTATAATTCCTATTTTTATAATAAATACTCCTAAATATAAAAAAAAACAAAAGGACAGTTACATCTTAAATATATCGGAGTAAATTTGTTTAATTAATTACCAGAAAAAAATTAAATAAGAATACTAATATAAAATAATTTAAAACTAACCTTAAAAGTTTATACTGAAAACTTGAACTGAATCATGTCAAATAAAACCAATATAATAACAGATCCCCACACACACAAGCACTGTTTATTTATGGGGGTACATCAAAAGCATCTATTATGTAATTAATTACTATTTAAAATTTATTTGAAATTTATGTATCTTTTGATGATTAATAAAAAAAAAAAATATAGTAACAAGGGAATTTCGTCTCGCCTTAATTTTTACGGTTTAACACATCTTTCAAAGCTTTATAGATTCCGAGAGAAATAGTTGTGAGAACAAATATCTATGTTCTAAAGTCAAATAAAAAAAATCGTTAATAAAAATATGTTTATCCGGAACCTGAATTTTTAAACAGAAGTATCTGAAAAATGAGAAATAACGAGCCAAGCAAATATTTCCAATATAAATTCAAAACGATCACAGCAGATCATATGCGATAAGCAAAAATCAGCATCAGAGTTAGAAATTTGCAGAAAAGCATTTTGTAATATAACGAAGAGAACGAGTTTTCCATTCGCGAGTTTTTTAGTACGACCAAAAAACAAAACAGAGAGCTGAACTATGATAATATTTGTACTTCGGTTAAAAAGCCTAACGTTTGTTTATATTGGTATACAAATCGTAGAGATCTGTGCTAGAGAATTAACCAAATGAAGTTTTTTGTTATCCTTAACTTTGAAACTAAAGTAAATCCTTAATTTTAACTCTAAGGAGGAAAATTTTCACAAGTCGACATATTATTGTTTAATTTAGTAGATATGTATTTCTCGAGTATACGTGTATTGTATACACAGACATATACATATGTCTATGATTGTATACCACTTGATTTTATTACAGTTCTTCGAATAAAAACTAAGGTTTGTAGTGCAAGTATATGAGTTTTCGTTGTTAAAATTTTGAGTTCGCTTTCGTTTGTTGTGAGAAGTATTATGTGGGATGATTAATTAAAATGAATTGTTTTAGTTAATAAGTAATACATTGTTGGAGGGTGATATTTTAATATTTCCTTACTACTACTACTAGTTTGGGGACATTGAGAAATGAGAAATATGCTTCAAATTCGAAATTGATTCCTATTCCGAGAATCAAGATAAACTGAAAATCGTTCTTGTAAAAATAATAAAATAAATAAATCAACACGTTTATTCATCAATAGATGTTTTTTATATCACACATTTTGTTCTTTTATTATTGATGAAGTGATATTCGATAAGACCCTACACATATTCTTGCTTTGACGATTTAACCAGAAATTATGAATTTCATCGTAATTATTCATGAAGTCATTTCAGAAAAATGTGCTTTTGATGTAGGATAGATTGACAGTGATCCGGCGGTTGATGAAAGCCAAATGTTGCATCCGAAACTGCTTACGAATTAGAGCTTCAGCTGCATTTGGAAATGGACTATAAATACTAAAAATGAAACGAAACCACTTGGTGTTTGCTGGAATTGAGTGGTAATATGTGTGGGAAAAGCAATGGATGTAAGGAAAAGGGATATACAATCAATTACCATTGTAAGTGGTTAGGGAGAGGTAGGTACTGGATAATTATAGATAGGTACTGGTACCGGTAGGAAGTAATTACACTTTAATTCCAAAACCAAAAAACAGAATTTACATTATATAAATGCTGGCTAATACAAAATATCGTACGAATTACATTAACAACTTTATTTTATTTTATCATTGTAGCATTCTGAAACTAATTACCCCATATTTGGCTTTACGACCATAAATAAGTACTGATTGCTGCTTTCAAACACAACAGCTGCTTGGGCATACCGGCCTTCGAGCACAAGTATTCTTTTCTCACCAGTACCAAGAGGCGAGCGCAAAGGAGAGGACGTTACAACACAGGACGGAGACGCAAGGGAATGCGTTACCGACATTCGTGAGCCAATTGTCACCATTATGTTACTTTAGATTTTAAATTAGAAATGGTTTATTATCCAAATATAAATATGCTTCTCTCTTATTTTAAAAGGGAGAGCTGGCGCCCTAAATAATTTTAACATGATCATTCCTTGAAATTTAGCTTTTTATGTGTCTTACCTCTCAAAACATGTGGCCTTAACGATAAACTTTGAAACTTCGTTTCATCACTATTTAGATGTTGTTTCACAATCTAAACATGCCCTGACGATTTCTATTTAACAAATTATAAAACTTAGAGTCTCTTGCTATTCAAAATTTAAACTTGTAACGATTAACATATCCAATAAATTCAATGTCTTTCAATGTTAAGTATCTTTTTATTTGCTAACCTATATTACATTACCATACACATTATAATGTCTTTCACACACATATTTCAGAATTAAGAAATCGTGTTATATTTAGCGCCTAACGCGTTATATTAAGTTCCTTTGTTATATTTGGCGCCCAACGTGGTGAACCTAGTGATTTTGTTACATTTTTTGTGGGGTAGGATATAAATGTATCAGTGTATGTGTTTTTTTAATGTTTTAATAATTTCAAGTTGTGATCATGCTATTTTAGAAACTATAATGGTGACTTTTGGTTCCGGGTGTGGGTACCTGCGTAACTATGTCTTGTGTTGTGCTCCTGTGACTCACTTAATTTATTCATAATTTTACAAAATTTTTTTTAAGCTCCCTTGGTACTTACATCTTATTTATCATAACCAACTAAGAATTGAATTAATCCATTAATTAAATTTATTGCAAGAATTTAAAAGCTAATTCATTGATAAAAATTGAAAATTAAGTTGATTCCATTTAATTTATTGTAGCTTCTTTAATTAAATGCAAATCAACTTAATTTTCAATTTTTATCAATGAATTAGCTTTTAAATTCTTGCAATAAATTTAATTAATGGATTAATTCAATTCTTAGTTGGTTATGATAAATAAGATGATGTATCTGATATCGGTTCAGTTTTAGGCGAAAATTGAACAGTTTTTCATTTTTATTTAATTATTTATCGTATAAAAATAATTTTGGATGATAATTTTTTTTCTATGATTGTTGATAGCGTTCAGTTAGCAGGGAAATTTGAACGGCGGTCATAATTATAAATCAACATTATCATGATGTAATTCGATAATTCTTTAAGTTATTAAACTTTGTTCAAAATAATTTGGGGTTTGTTTACCATTTCATTTTAATAATTTAGCTTGAGATAATATCGCTTAGATAAAAGTCTAATTTAGTAACTATGTACGGTGTTACAAGCAGTTATATTGGGTTTTATAATTACAACTAATCTTATTTCAGTACAGATATATTTGGGACTTTCACACATTTAGAGAATGGAATAACGCGACTTTTCTTTCATTTTGAATAATGTTTCCTTTCGGGGGATGTCAAACATTGTTTAGGATCAAGAATGCTGGTTTTATTTCGTTTAAAAAAAAAAAAAAATTAGTTGTAGATTCATTCTTTCTCCGGTTTTCTTTATTTAAATATTTAATTACGTATGGTAAATTAAAAATATATATATAAATATTGCACACATGCTTTATTACGGATTGACTGTGGTTGGTTATGCACGTATTTAGAATTAATTATCAATTGAATGTCTGTTTTCAGAATTTAATTTTTTTATCACCATTTTGATCTAGTAAAAATAAAAAATAATTTTTTTTTTGATTATCATAGTTTATACTCTGGTTTCTACTTCTTTCTGGATTTTGTCCTCGATTGAGGGATTTTATACATATTTAGAGTTTGGTTTGAACTAGATGTGTTTATTATGTTAAAAATTTAAACTTATTTTCTTTGGTGGTGCGAAGCTATACTTGATTTTTTTTTCTAAATTATATTTTGGGAGTGGTAGTTTAAAATTTTTTGGAATTTCTTTCAGATTAATTAGTTTTTTTCTTTTCGGTGTTTTCGGGTATTAAGTTGTACATTCCTTTGGGGATTTATATGTCAATTTGATGTCTGTTTGTACCGCGGAAAATTCCTTATTTTGACAGTTTAGTAATTTCAATTTCAATTTCAATGATGATTCTTTTTTTGTAATAACAATTAACGACATCTATTATTGCAGTCACGCATTTTCTTTAGAATTCGGATTATGATTACATTTTGGTTAGATTCCTTGCTAAATACATAAATTGTTAGTCAATAGACTTCAACAGCTTTATATCGCAGTTTATTTCTTCAACAGATTGAGTCAATGGTCACTACTAAATTCTTTTCATTTTCTTTGAAGGCACAATAAAATCTTTTTAGGGAGTGATTTGTAGTAAAATCACTTAACTCGGGCTTTAGTTTTCATTTTGTAACATATGCAATTTGAAACATTGAACACGTATGTTTTAGCGTCAATTGCGTGGTTATTTCGTAGTATTGTGTTTTGTGATTGTTAAAATGTCTGTCATATATGTGTCCATGTTCCGTTCTGGGGAAGTCGTGGTGATTCATAAGTGAGCGTTGAATTCACTTTTTATTATTCGGTTCCAATATAGTTGGATCGGGTATATTCCTTGTTCGCTGGTTAACAGTTACTCCTTGTATGCATACCTTTTGGGGAGTGAAAGCGCTGTTACCATTTTGGCGATTAGATAACGTTTGCGTTATCTCGGATAAATCTCATCGTCTAATACGTTGGGGATTTTGATTTTCTGTCTCATGTTTTGAGGATCTATATGGAGAATCATAAGTAATATTGGTTGTTGTCAACAACTTATTTTGGATTAATGTAAATCCTTGGAGTAAATTTATAAGTTGATAAATTTCATTCCTTAAGGGAATAAGGGAAATTTTAGGTATTTTGTGATCTCCGGTCACTTGGTGGTTTTATCTAGAGTCATGAATGTAATTAATTTAATACAAGTATCGCCTCCACTATCACGCATTAGTGGGTGTGATTAAAATATTAACATTGAACGTGAGAACGTGAAGATTTTGTGTTCTCACATTGAATGTTATTTAATGATTGTCATTGTTTTGTTTTGAAATGTTATGTATTTTTAAATGTTGCTTATGTTGCGTTGAACACGCTCAAATGAATGTACGCTGTGCTAGGGTTCTATAAGTTCATATTATAATATATTCTATTCTGAATGTGTGTGATTTTGGATGAGTACATGGTGCATACATTTATTTTGTTTATTTACAAGGAGTATCATCACTTTCTCATAAATTGTGCCTGCATGGTATGCTTTTATTTTGCAAATATGTATTATTAAATAATATGTATTTTATATATTTGTCAAATCACAAATTATTATTATAAATCATAATCAAATATCAATTTAATGTTCCCCTTTTGGGATTATCACAAAGTTAATATTAATTTAACTATTTTAATATCAACATCCTAATGTGGATTTTAAAATTTTCAATCTTTAATTCGAAATCACTGTTTCATTAAGAAACTTAAAAAAAAAAAATAATAAAATAAATAAACTATTATTTTTTCATTCTAATTAGAGGAATGACACCTATGGGTGGTGTTGTGAAGCTTTGCGTTGCGTCTTGGTTATAAAGTCACTTTTGGTTAAATTTGCAGGGTTTTAAATTGCATAATTCAGTTCAGAGATGCCACTTTTTAATCAATAAATTCTTGAAGATTTTATTATATATTATTTCACTTAGGGTCTTTATTTTGTATAATTAAAACAATGATCATTTGTTATCTACTAACATAAATTATTTTCATTAAATTTTCATTATCAGTAAACCATTTGATAGAATAGTTTAGACTTCGCTGGGCTATATCAAGAATGAAGAATATCAACTGTAAACTTCAACCTTCCTCTTCCCTTCGCCTATGCATTCTTTGGGTACACATAGCAGCGGCTTCTAACTCTATCATGGTTAATATTGAAGGAAGAATTCAACCTTATACAGACTTCTCAATACCATTGGACTACTTGAGATAAAAACTTTCAACTTTCAACTTCAACCTTCTTCATCCATTCAAGACCTTCACTTACAAATTCATTGGCACTCATCTCATCTGTTTTACCTCAAGATTCCTACATTTCTTCAACATATTGTATGCGGCCTGATCAAGTCAAGAACCCTGAAGGAGGAGCCTTTACTATATATTATCTTGGTCACCCTGGAGGGGAACCTCACCATTTCTAACCGTGGTTACCCTGGAGGGGAGCTACACCGTTATCAT
This sequence comes from Limnephilus auricula, assembly GCA_951813805.1. Classification (NCBI taxonomy): domain Eukaryota; kingdom Metazoa; phylum Arthropoda; class Insecta; order Trichoptera; family Limnephilidae; genus Limnephilus; species Limnephilus auricula. The sequence goes on along the minus strand of OX638406.1, from coordinate 23,530,998 downwards.
GTTGGTCACCCTGGAGGGGAGCCTAACCATTTTACCTTGGCCGTCCACAATGGAATCCTTTCATCAGTTGCAGTCGCTCATGCAGATTCGTGTCTGAGTTGGTCAAGGCGCCGGGAGGGCCTGCAATTTCCTATTGGAAATTCTTTTTGGAAGGAAAGGGTGTAATGTAGCATTCTGAAACTAATTACCCCATATTTGGCTTTACGACCATAAATAAGTACTGATTGCTGCTTTCAAACACAACAGCTGCTTGGGCATACCGGCCTTCGAGCACAAGTATTCTTTTCTCACCAGTACCAAGAGGCGAGCGCAAAGGAGAGGACGTTACAACACAGGACGGAGACGCAAGGGAATGCGTTACCGACATTCGTGAGCCAATTGTCACCATTATGTTACTTTAGATTTTAAATTAGAAATGGTTTATTATCCAAATATAAATATGCTTCTCTCTTATTTTAAAAGGGAGAGCTGGCGCCCTAAATAATTTTAACATGATCATTCCTTGAAATTTAGCTTTTTATGTGTCTTACCTCTCAAAACATGTGGCCTTAACGATAAACTTTGAAACTTCGTTTCATCACTATTTAGATGTTGTTTCACAATCTAAACATGCCCTGACGATTTCTATTTAACAAATTATAAAACTTAGAGTCTCTTGCTATTCAAAATTTAAACTTGTAACGATTAACATATCCAATAAATTCAATGTCTTTCAATGTTAAGTATCTTTTTATTTGCTAACCTATATTACATTACCATACACATTATAATGTCTTTCACACACATATTTCAGAATTAAGAAATCGTGTTATATTTAGCGCCTAACGCGTTATATTAAGTTCCTTATTACCCTCTTACAAAATATATGTAAGAGGGTAATACCAGAGAATACAGGAAATTAGTCTTTTTTAAAATCAAATTCTAGACGTATTGACTCTTTTTTACAACAAAATATAAATTGATTTTGAAATGTTGTTATTTTATCTGGTACACGCAGTTTTAAAATTGTGAAAAACTAAGCGTATTTTTAATATACTAATGTTATACCGTTAGTCTGTGGCAGATATGTTCAATTTTCAAACGATAGATTCTATTAAACAACACAAATTTCAAATCATATAATCACAAAACAAAATAAATCAATACATAATCTAGTCAACACAATATAAATTTTTTAAATTTTAGTTAAATTAAAATCATTAAAAAATAAATCCGAAAACTTGTTTTGTGACAAAAATAACTCAGTTTTTTTATTTATTTAAGGTCTTGCAAACTAAAATATATTTTTATTTTTATACACTTATTTAGATTAGACATTATTGAAAAATCATAAATACTTATGATCAAAAAATACTTATAATAATATGAACATGATATTTAATAATTTATTGCGTTTTATTTTTATTGCTTACTTGAATGTAGGTACCTATACAGGGTGTTAAGGTACGTACTTGAGTTACTTTAACGAGTTATTCCTGACATTATTTGGAGTAAAAAATGTAAATGAAATTTTGGTCTCCGGTGACTTTTTTTATGTCAATTTTTTTTTTTTTCAAAATATTTTTTCTTCAAAATCAAACAAAAAAAAAATTCTTTCACGTGACCTTATTGGTCACTCAGCCGAGTTACCGCCCCACCACTTACCCCGCCCCCAACTACCCAACATCTACTATTATTTATGTTTTTGTAGAAAAAAAAAAAAAAAACATCAAAAATGTCACCGGAGATCAAAATTTCATTTACATTTTTTACATGAAATAATGTCAGGAATCACTGGTTAAAGTAACTCAAGTACGTACCTTAACACCCTGTATATTAAAACAAGTTTTGAATTAAATAAATCGATTTTTAGTTTTAAAAATTTGATACGGGGAACAATCGATCTTTCTCATTGGAACCTCCCTGTACAGTTGCAAGCATTTTTAAACTTTTATTCTCAGCCTTAAGCTCTTAAATTCAGCAGATTTCCGAAATTAGTGTATATTAATTGATTTGTTTACAACTGCGGTTGAGGTTCAGTCAAAGGGTACAGAACTGTATAAAGCTCGAAAACATGAAGTATAAGCCTCCTATGAATATTTAATAATTTAATAAAATTAATTTGGATGAATTTTTCGGTTGAATTACTCGCTCACTGTTTTTGTGGAATACATTCGTTGGCATTGTACCCCGGTCCACATTATGATATATTATCTCATATTTACATTTCATTTGAGTAAATAGTAGTATTAAAACAAACCTGCCCGAACGTGACGTTAATTTTATCCTTCTATTTGAAACGTGTGATGCCACATGGTGTTAGTTTGAAAATATTTCATTATTGTTAATTTTTTTTTAATATTTCTTTACAATACTTGTTATATGTATTGACACATTTTATGCGAACCAATTTGTGGACTAAAATTAATAGTTATAAAGTTTTTTTACGTTGACGCAACCATCTGGGAGTTGGAATACACTGGTTAAAATTAAAGACTGACTTACCTATTTCTTCTCATATTCTTCTGTAACGGTATTGTGGTGAAACGATATTACCATACAGCTGGCGGTAATCACTTCACAATATCATAACAGATTAATTATTATATGCGTTCAGTATTTTCTAGAGATTGATTATCACACGCCTTCGTCATTTTCTATAGTTCATTATTTTCTCCAGATTCATTATTATACTCCTTCATTATTTTATAGAGATTCATAATTAATTTTCAAGGGATTCATTATTAAACGCGTTCAGTATTTTCTAGATATTGATTATCACACCATTCGTCATTTTCTAGAGATTCATTATTATACGCGTTCATTCTTTTCTACAGATTCATTATTATACTCCTTCATTATTTTCTAGAGATTCGTTAATATACGCGTTCATTATTTTCTAGAGATTTATTACAATACTCGTTAATTATTTTCTAGAGATTCATTATTATACTGCTTCATTTTTTTCTAGAGATTCGTTCATATACGCGTTCATTATTTTCTAGAGATTTATTATTAAACGTGTTCATTATTTTCTCGAGATTTATTATTATACGCGTTAATTATTTTCTAGAGATACATCATTATTTTATCGAGATTTATGTTCTAGAGATTCATGATTATACGCATTCATTATTTTCTAGAGATTCATTATTATACGCGTTCATTATTTTCTAATTGAAATACATATTTTGAGAGAGTTTTCACTTTTATTTATTAAAACTTAATTAATAATTTTATTTTAATTCTACTCAAGCGTAACGACAAAAAAGCATGTACATATAGAAGTAATATTTTTCAGTAAACATAATTGTGGTGATTGTTGCATGTATGTTGATATGATAGAGATTTATGGCTATAAAAAGGCAAGTACTCTGTCCATTGTGCTCTCTTTTATTCGGAACATTATATTGTGAAGTATGTGTGAGGTTGTGCATTAAACTAGATAAGAAGAACCGATGTGTATTATTCATTACCAGTATCAAATCTTTGGAAGCCAAATCGACCACAATAAATATCACAATAATGTAAAACTATTTTTAGTACAAATTTATCGAAAATAGTCATTTCACTGACATTAAGACCAAATGAAGCACAAATTTACAAAGGAAAAATAGTTAAATTTTTTACGTTTACCTACTACGTCACCGTTTACCGAGTTCCGAAAACATAAACAAGAGTCAAGGTTTTATTAAGCTGTATACCTATCGCAGTAGGGACTCAATTATTGTGAAATGACCCGAACCCTTTATCAACAATGGTAAGGTCCCTATTCCCCAGTGCGCTGTGGTCGCTAATCCCAAATGTAATTATTATGATTGTGTATTGTATAATAACTAGAGATGGCTAAAATCGAGATAATCATTTCTAATTTCTTATTCGAAATATTTGGATGAATAATGTTTGATAGTAATATAATAGATGCTGAAAGTAGGTACTTAAAATTAAAATCACAACAAAGATAGCAAATAAGTATAGTTGAAATGAAATAAATTATATTTCAGCTGTAAAAGTTATCGATGAAATATACCACAAAATTGGCTCTTTGCTTCCTGCAACCAAAATTTTTGCAAGTTTATTTCATTGGAGATTAGTGAACACAAGTCAATAGACATTCTAAGTACTTACAAGGTATAGAAAAAAACACGGTAAAAAAATTTCTATATGATCACAACATGCTCAAGTTTTTCCAAATCTGCAACGCAATATTCACGAGAGAAAATTGGTTGTGTGAAAGAACCATATTGGCACCAAAAAATGAGACTTTTGCGAAAAAAAATAAAAAAAATCTTGGATGAAATAACTAGCGAAACGGTCATGTCATTATATGACAATACGAGCTATCACATGGAATTCCTAAACTCTTTGGAGTTATCCGGGGTGCCATCCCATAAGTTGGAATTAAAAGTAGGTGTATCCGTTTTGTTAATGCGCAAATTGAATGCTCCAAGATAACGGTACTCGGTTGCTAGTCACCGAAGTAGGAAGGAATATTTTGAAGGCCACAATCTTAACTGACGAAGAAAGGGGAGACAATGTGCTTATACCACGCATCCCAATCATACCTAATAACTAATAACTTACTATTTAATTTTAAGCATCTGCAGTTCCCATTAAAAGTTGCATTTTCAATGACTATAAAAAAATCACAGGGTCAAACCTTAAATGTAGTAGGAATACATTTGGGCACGCAATGTTTTTCTAAATGCCGGTCTCTTGCGACCAATTTCACAAACAATACCTCAAACATTACCATAAACATGGGGCAGAGCCACAACGTTTGTTGTTTTCCATGGGCCACGGAAAGTACAAACGTTGGGGCCCCGACTTAACTATCCACAAAGTGTGTAAAATTTTCGTCGGAGGAGACGCCGCTTTACGGTCAGCTCTCCGTAGCTTGCTCACGCGTTTCTACATCGCATAATCTGCATGTTTACGCAAAATAAAATCAAAAATTAGGTAACATAGTTTATGGAAATGTACTGCAGTAAATATCTGTTTATTTATAACTTTTGCATATTATGAATAATCATAAAAAATTATGTACTTACATTACATGTGTATATTCGTTTGTTGTCGTATAATATAATTTGTACTGAAAACATGTTTTTTAAATCAGTGAAAATAATCATCCTCGCAAAAATGTATTACACATTGTAGTTACAATACTTAAAAAAAATCATATATATTATTGTATACATAAATTATATCTAATATCGTAAATTTTAATGTAGTTTCTCTTTCTCTATGTAGGTATTATCAGTTCACACTTCTAAACATATAACCTAAAATAATTTCATATCGTTATGTTGTAAATCATATTGTAATTCCTCCATCTTTTTATCAGGTACCTGGTTTACACATTAAATACTACCAACTTACCTACTTATCTCATACTCTGCAAATCTGAATATAGTATATATTACCAGGCTAATTCGGTAAATTCGAATAGAATATATACACAGCGCCCTTGAGGTGATTTCTCACAAAAACGGCGCTCTACAAATTATCTGATTATTATTATTATATGCTACCATATTACTTTTTCTACATTGTCACAAAAAACATGTATGTATATATTTATAAATTTTTTCATTACACAACTTGGTTTCAGAGAAAAATAATATTTTTTTGTTTTTTATGGTTTTCAGTTTTTTTTTATATGTAATTATGTACATTTCTTAAGGACTAATAATATGAACTAAAACCTGTCAATTTGTGATGTTGGATGGTTCATATTGAGTATTTAAACATGTCAAATATATTTCGTGGTAAGCTATAATAATGTCTACTGCGACATTAAAATTGTATTATATTCGCCTTATAAAAAAAAAACAAAAAAGGAGGATTTCTATCCTATTATAACAAGCGTGAGCATTAGGAAATTGGAACATTTCTGTCCCAGATTAACATTCCATGAAATAATAATAACAATAATAATTGTTAATCTCTGTTGTTCTAGCTAAGTCTACAGTAACACAAAACTAATCTCTGTAGCTGTTTATACAATTTGCAAAACCTTTTGTATGCTTAGCGTAACTAATCTTACATCGAAGTAAACCGTGCGTGTACATACCATATACCCCCATTAAAACAGCGGTACAGGATGAACAATATTTTATCCAATTGAATAAAGTTTTTTTTTTCCAATTTCGATTCTGCTACCTGAAGTATGTGCCATCTTTTCTCTTCTAACCAACTTTCAATCACCAAACTCATGTTAATGCATAAATTTTATTCAATAATGTATGCGCCTTGAAGATATGGAAGATTCGAGTCATTCTCATATCTGTTCTGATCCGACTGTAGGTACAACTTCTAAGTCTTGTTCTATTTTCGATTAGTGTATCTCAAAAGCTTCCGACGGAAATCTGTAAGTGGGTTTTTTAATATAAATTGGGTAGGTAGCTAATGTACGGTAGGGCCTATGTCATCTTTAAATATGATATTATGTGGAGGTTATTTTCAGAAAAGGGAGGCGACTGAAGTGCTGGAAAAGAAAATGGATAAGGGTTGGAGAGGAATCGGGGGGCTGTGTGTTCAGGAGTAACGGACGTATGAAAATTCTGGGATGCAAGTCGATGATACGAAAGAGTTTTGCTGGAGAGATCGATCATACATACAATTATATAGATCTCAATCAAACTCACCCGATCGGGTTTGCCACGCTGATGGTTGACATGCGCATCCGCTGCCAAGACCCGGACAAACCACACCCCATGAACGCCAGCCACTCCTGCTGTAAGTCACCAAATATAGCGAACCACTCAGGGTGACCTGTGGTTGTGTGTGGATCTTATAAATGGTTCCCGGGGTGGCGGTACCCATAATTGCCTCCCAAATCAACGTGTAATAGGTTATGGTGTGACTTATATAATTCATATGCAATAAAATAAGTTGCATTAAAATTTAATACAAAACCCAACCAAAAAATAATTACATGTTCGTAATAAGCATTTACTTTGTGGCTCGCCATAATTTACAATAAAATATATAAATTTTTTTAAGACCACTTTAAATTGGTCTTTTAATTTAAAGTGGTCTTAAACAAATTTATATATTTTTTGCAAAAAATAATTCTTAAAACTTAAAAAAAAACACTACAAAAACAACAGCAATGGAAAGAAAACCAAACTTATAACTAAAAGCTAAGTTTTCACTCCCCATGCATTCAAGCACAGGGGTACAAATTTAAATTGAAATATAGATACAAAAGTACATTCCCACTAAATTGAACGAAATGTTATAAAATTATCCTGTATAAAAAAACTTCTAGTTCTTTACGAAAATGCTTTAAGATTGCATGAAAAATATGAGAAATGAGCATGGCATCGAAACTTTTTCATTGTTGCAGAAGAAAAAGTTGCAAAATAAGTATTTAAAGATAATTCTAGGCATTGCATAGCACAGGAATGCGTGATGTTGTGCACGAAATGAACACATATATTAAATAATTCGTATTTTGGTTTCATCGGCAAATCTCCCACCTCTATATTTCTATTGATTTTGGTGTCCAAGCTCTCGTTTAGTACAATAGTAAAACAAATAATATACCACCACAACAAAGGTAAGCTAATATACACATAGCTAATCCTATGTACCAGAAAACTACACCCTTCCAAGTAACCGAAATAACTCCATTATCCAATATCTTGAGTAGGTACTTAAATATGATGACCTGCTCAATTATTATTGGATCCTATTGTATTCAAATATTAGTGGTAATACTATTGGGTATTGTATAATTTGTAAATGATTACGGCTTCGGTTTGGTTAAATCCTTGCAAAGAGAATTGACAACCAAAAAAATGTTCCCTTTATTAATCATTTCCAAAATGTTGATATTCAATCAACTTTAACAACTGACGTAATATATTGAAGGGACACGTACCATCCGAATAATCCGACAGATGCTTTTCACATTGTAACGTTGGGAACCAATTGAAGGTAGAATAATCTTCCTAGAAATCTGTTTTTCCTGGAACTTTGCATTTTAATTCGTCCCGAGGCAAAGAAAACTCGTGGATTGAATGCATAATCGAGGCATTCCCTTTTCCCAATCCAATTGGAAACTTTTCTTAGTATGTTGGCAGCAAGTTGGTTGAGGTTAAACGGGGGCAGGGTCGATGCGAAAGGTACTGCCGCCAATGCGAGAAAAACATTGTAGATAGGCAGTGTTGAATTAGGTACTATGTCAATGTGTTTACTGTGTAGTGTATTGATATTAAATTAAATTAAGTATTTAACCCATTCGAAAATTACATTTATTAAACACAGTATAGTAGTGACATGAGAAGGATAGGTATATATTATGATTTTGAAATTATTTGTATACAAATCTTCACAAGTTTTCCCTTGCGTGGTTGGTTTACCAAATCGTTTTCACTAGTTCTAAATCATGAAGGTATGACGTTTCCGGAGGCATTCCTTTTGTTATTTTATGCTCTACGGTCTCGTACTTAATTTTAATAATTTTGTTTGTACTTTGCCATCGTAAAAAGTAATATTATAGGAAAATCGGGATATTTTCAAACTTTTTAAAATTTACAACCTCGTATCTTTTTGAGTTTTTGATGCTCATTAAAGTCCAAGATAAAATGAAACGTAATATACACTTCTCTTTTCAACAACAATTAGTTCATTAGAATCGAATAATTAGTCTCTGATATATGACTCGTTTATGAGCACGTGTCGAATCCGGAAAGACAAAAATCGTGGGTTTACATTGAACATGCGCATTTCGTGACATTCGACCGCCACGAATATCGTATTGGTGCTGCCACAAGTTCTAATTTTGTTTTTTAAAAAAACAAGTCAAAAGTACTTAGTTTATTTTTAGTCAAGTTGGAAATTTGTTTGTTGAAATAAGATCGCCTAATTAGACTCTCCAACTCTCTGTGCCCCAGAATATGGTTAAAATAAATTAGTTGTGAAGATCACCTGTTTAAGCTGGTTCAAATTCAAATTAAAAGGCTACCTCTTGGTTTGGCCGCCCGTGTGCATAGCACAAATTGCACATAATGACGCACCGCCCCTGAGCTGGGATTCTGAGATATAACAGCCATCGGGAAGCATCCAGTTGCGGTTCGTGCAGCACGGACGTGCCCCAGGGATTAGTGGAGGAGAGACGACTCAACAATGTTCCTTGTGCACTAGTCCACAATCAACTAAATTCTTAGTGTCGTTGGGGATTTTGAAATTATCGACATCAGGCACTGCACGATTTCTTGAACATGAGCCAGTAATTTAAACCGAGCGACTTCATTTTCGATCCGATAGGTTGAGATTATATTATTATTATTACATTGACGCTGTATCGCATTGGAAGATTGAAAGAGGCGTAATAATGACAATAGTAACTGCGATCGATTATACACTAGCCACAAACTGTGTATTTGCTAATTAATTGTATCGTTCGATTTTGAACCGTTCACCGCAAGAGACAGCAACCAGGTAACCACTCTAGCTATCACGCGAAATAATTTGCCTTGATTTTGAACATTTTCCGACTACATTAAAAAAATTATTACTCAACATTTCTGTAAGTATACATATAAATAAAATATAGTGCTACACTGCCAATCAATTAACAAATATTTAAATAATCATCCTAAATTTGTAGGATTTATAAAAAAAATATTGAAAAATCATAAGCATTCTAAAAGGATATATTTTCTGGGTTTTTTAGTTTAAATCTGCCGTGCAAAGTTTAATTTTGCGACCACATTAAATATTTTCTATAAAGTTTCTTGTAAATAGTCTAATTGACAAGCTCATATATATAATAAAACTGAATTTTGATAAGTTCTCAAGAGTTGAAATGGTTCCTAAGAAGACATTTTCGTACGAAAATTTGTTCGTAAAACCATAAATTTGATTGTTATAAAATATGACTTTAGAGATGAGGCATTACACCACAAAGATACATTAATTATCTTTATTTTATCATTTTTATGTTATTTTTTCAGGATCACTAACTTCTTTTTTAATTATGTCGACATGTAAACAGGTTAACAACATTGATAATTCAATCATAATAACACTGGTATAATAAAAAGTGACAAAAATACAAAATACGATATTTTACAGGACAAGGTTTTGACAGAAATGTCAAAACAAGATAAAACAAGATAAAACCATGTCAAGAGTCAGAATAATAGAAGAGCATGTATGATAAGATGTATGAATGTGAATGAGGCGAGGAGTGTATGCCAAGACCGAGTTGTTTGGCGGTCCGTCCTCTCTGCCTACCCCTGCGGGGAAACGGCGTGATGGTTAGTTAGTTAGTTAGTTAGTTAGGTTTTGACAGCTAGCGGTTTGAAAAAAATATGTAATAAACTGATAATTCAACTGAACACTGCGACTTATTTAAAGCGACTAACAACATATTTTTATTATTAATTATTGAAGTCGACTTTCAAATTTAAAACATTTTAAAAATATCAAAAAATGTTTTATTAAAGGCAGGAAAATGTGATACATTTTTGGACCGAAATCAATCCCAGAAAAATTAAAGGGGTCCAAATGTGGACCGAAATCGCTCCAGTAGTTAAACAATAACCAGCTAGTACTACCCTGTATTCGGGTAGTAAGTACCGACTAACTGTGTTAAGTATAAGAAAAATGTATAGGTACATTAAACACCAAAAAAAGTCCGATATAAAAAAGATAATAATATATTACACCGTTCCTCCTATGGACGTTTTTTACTAATCATTTTTTAATGGATTGTTATTGTTGTTGTTGACTTTAATTAGAACATTTCAGAAGTTCAAAAGCTTGCATCTGGAGTTGGCCTCTTTATGTCTCATTGTGGCATAAAAAGTCGATTGACTCTTACTGATGTAAAAACATTTCGATGACACTGCAATACCTCGGTAGGCGAAACAATTGCCAATAAGCGTTGTAGTATTGAACTCTTATGACAAACCATTGTGCTCGCTTATAATGGATCCGCATATCTGTTGTGAAGATGTTTGTACAGAATGATTCAATTATTTGTTTCTCTAATTATTTCGTCAATGATAAGTGAAATATACATTTTTTTATATCTCCAACTCAACACCCCTTATAATTATTTCGGAATGTTTTTTTGTATTTCAGATATAATTTATAGTTCAAAAACGCTACCCACGCATTACGAATTATTTAATATTCAAATATCGCCTTTTCACACAAGACGTCCAGAATTAGAGTCGAAGGATTTGATTCATGGAATTTAGCGAGGAAATTGAGTTTCGTGTTTCCCGAGTTAAGAATTTACTTTCCCAACACGCAATTTAACCGAAACGGTAAAACTTCAACGCGATATTATGCGAAAACTTAAATTGGATCGATTGAAAAATGTAGGCGCTTGGAAAGTTTTGTCTGATAGCTAACAAACATCTTGAAAATGATTTGTTATACCAGAAACGCTTGTAAAATGAAGAGGTTTAAATTAAAGGAGTACATAACACTACCTGTGTTTACTTGGGTGTCAGGATAAATTCTGATGATGCGGTGCTGATTTCTAACAGTATGGAAGATCTACAGTCGCTCATGTCTAGAATGAACGGAGTATGTATGAAGAATGAGTTAATGATGAATGTAAGTAAGTCTAAAGTCATGGTATTTGAAAGAGAGCGTACGAAAACATTGTGCAATATAATTGTGAACGATGAATGCTTGGAGTAGGTGAATGAGTTTTTGTATTTGGGTAGTATGTTTACGAGAGATGGGAAGGCTGATAGAGATATTGAAAGAAGGGTAAATACAGGTAACTCCATTAATGGAGGACTAAATGCCGTTGGCGCTAACAAAAAGCTGTCCGAAGAAGCGAAGTTAGCAGTCCACAATGGAGTGCTTGTACCTACCCTGATGTATGGCAGTGAAGCATGGAACTGGCAGAGGAAGGATTAAAGTAGACTGAATGCTGTTTAAATGAGATCCCTGAGGCGTATGTGTGGTAAAACCATGTATGATCGTGTGAGAAATGTGGAGATTCGAAAAGAATGCAAGGCTGATGTAAGCGTAATGAGTAAAATTAAGAAAGGAACCCTCAGATGGTTTGAGCATGTAGAGCGAATGAACAAAGAAAGGAGCGAAAGGAGAATATATGATGCAACTGTGAATGGTGTAAGTAGGGGACGTCCGAGGAAGACATGGCACGATTAAGTGAACCAGATACTTGAGTCGGGCCATGTCAAGAGTCAGAAAAATAGAAGAGTATGTATGAGACTATGTATGAATGTGAATGAGGCAAAGAGTGTGTGCCAAGACCAAGGTGTTTGGCGGTCCGTCCTCTCTGTCTACCCCTGCGGGGAAACGGCGTAATGGTTAGTTAGTTGGTTAAATTTTATGTAGGTACGTGTTATTCCATATTCGATAGTAGATACCTACCAATACTAGACTGCCAGAATTACACACGGTTGGAATTACACTTCCTTGAAGTACACCAAATTATATACGAAATTATATGCTAATTTTTTGGTTTAAAGTTTAGAGTGCTTAGGTGAAAATAAACTTAATTTATTACTTAAATCAAAATAAATGTCATGTTTAGTATTTTGACACATGTACGAAAATATCAATTTGGACATTTTTTGTCAGATATTTTTCTAGCCAACACCTCTGCCATAGGTCACACACAGTGATTTATTTATTAATCTTAAGTTAGCTCACATCTTCGTGTGTGCTAATAGTTCTATAAACTTAAAAAACATTTAAATTGTTTGGAAAACATAATGGTTACTTAAATTATTAGCATTATGGTAGATTCAGACTGGGTCGACGTACGTGGCCATCGCTACACCTAACAATATCTGGACTGCTTAGCAACCATAGATTTTCAATGAAAATTTATGTTTTAGAATCACATTGGCCACACGCATCGCGACGTGCGATGTCATAGAAAATGTATAGGTTGCTAAGCATTGTTTGAGAAGCGATGCGTACGTACGTCGTCCAGTCTGAACCTACCATTATACAGACACAAATAAATTAAAACATTAATGTTTGAGGTAGACATACTTTCTTAATCCATTTTTAAACATATTAATATTATCTATCTCTGCAATTTCATTCGGCATTTCGTTATAAAGTTGGACAGCCTGGTATATCATAGATTTCTGGTTCACTAAGTTTGGTGACTTGAAAGGGATGCCAGATTTCATAGAGTTAGGTGTATCTAGGTCTTGGCAATGAATGCGTTAAACCAAATACAGCGAGACGGCCCGGATCGGGAGACACCGGTTAAGCTAAATCTTTGGTTCTCTCCAGTCGGACTCTCCCGACCCATCACCTTCCACCGCATTGGGAGGGATGGACTCATACGTTCGTCGCTCCTGAATTGACCCTAGGATTCTCCCAGAACTTCCTCACCTTTCTTTCCATAGAATAACCCTCTACACAGCCTACCCAAATATGACGGGAGACATATTTAATACAAGGTTTTATTTTATTTTCTATTAATTTATCCAGGTTTTCATAGTTTTGGTTATAGGTTTTATTTTTACTTTTGAAATGGTAATGTAAATTGAAAAGGCGGTATTTTTATACAGAAAACGTTATCGACATTACTTTTTATACAAGTGATTAATTAAGCAGATTCGTAAAATTTGCAGATTGCTAAATATTAGGAATCTGTCTATGATTGTCCTATCGATCTCTTCAACGTAATCCATTTCTCTTCTCGAATGTTTCAGTAAGAAGATAGGATTTAAGAGCGATTGACCAGCAGCTGAGAATAAAAGTTTAAGAATGCTTGCAACAGTACAGGGAGGTTTTAATAAGAAAGATCGATTATTCCCCGTATCAAATTTATAAAATAAAAAATTAATATCGATTTATTTCATTCAAAACTTGCTTTAATATATACCTACTTTTAAGTAAGCAAAAAAAAATGCTTAAAACGCACGATGATAAATTATTAAATATAGTGTACTTCTTGTAAGTATTTTTTGATCATAAATATTTATCATTTTTCAATAATGTCTAAACAAAAATTTTTTTAAATATTTTAGTTTGTAGGATCTCAAAAAATTAAAAACTGCGGTATTTTTGCCACAAAACATGTTCTCGGATTTATTTTTTAATGATTTGAATTTAACTAAAATTTATTTTTTTAAACTGTGTTGACTAGATTATGTATTGATTTATTTTGTTCTATAATTATATGATTTGAAATTTGTGTTTTTTAACATAATCTATCGTTTGAAAATTGAACAAATCTGCCAACGATCAACGTTATAATCTTAGTATATTAAAAATAAACTTAGTTTTTCAAAAATTTAAAACTGCGTGTACCAGATAAGTTAACAATCTTTTGAAATCAATTTATGTTTTTTTGTAAAAAAGGGTCAATACGTCTGGAATTTGATTTAAAAATGACTAATTTCCGGTGTTCTCTGGTAATAAATACCCTCTTAATATGAAAATAAATTTACGAAACTCCATTGTAACCATACCTTTTAATCAATTCATAAAATCCTTAGTAAATCTGTGAATATTGTAAATATTACAAACGGTAAGAAACGTAACAAGTGTTGATGGAAAAGGGATTGTAAACCACTATAATCACATGTTATAATATCTACATGTGATTATAATGGTTTACACAAAGTACCTAATTTGTTTCGTTTAATTAAAATGATGCCACAAAGTATTTTTGATTGAAGATTGAAGAAAGGATATATTTTTCATTAAAAGTATATTTTGCCTTTATACGAGGAACATGATTCAGAGGTTACGTGGTTACAGGTAAACAAGGGTTTTCTGTTTTCTCCATCTACAGTTTTGATTAAAGTACCGTAAACAATTTCTGAAATGTGGGGAAACATGAAAGTTTATCATCAAATTGTCGTTAGCGCTTCCCAACGTATTATTTCAGTTTTATTGCTGATTAATACACACGGAACTAAAAAGTGAAACATCACTTTATTATTTCATTCACAATGCATAGTAATTGACAATTTACCATTATAAAGTTTTAATTTTAGATTTTTTTCTTTTAAATATAGGCAAAAGCTGAGGGAATCTCCGTATTACATTGGACCGACAAATAAGTTTACATGGTTTTTTAGTTTCCAAAACTCTGTTGCCAATGGAATATATTTTCTTGGTGAAAGTAATTTTTTTGCCTTTTCTTTAGATTCTACACCGTGGTTTTAAAACTTAAAAAAAAATTAAACACTCAACTGTCCCGACTGCTCCCTTCTGGAACCAAAGAGACTATGGCACCCCCAATTGGGGTATGTTGTGGGCTAAAGGTAGTATGGAAGGGAAGGAGACAGGGAAGAAGAATTTGGGAAAGTGCCTGGATGTCTGGTCACCAAACACGGCTAAAGACAGTATAAGCAACTGAATGGTGAGCTTACACCAGGGCGTTACTGAGTGTGTCCTTCACTCTGGAACGCAGCGCAAATAAGCAGACATTTTTTTCTAATTAATAAAATTGTGAAATGTTCCAAATTATTCAAATAAAGTTTATTCGTGTACAACCGGATTTGATCCCGCGTCCCGCGGAAAATGAAGTTAGAGTGACAAAAATCGTTTTTAATTTTTTTTATAAAGTACTCGTCATTTTTTGTTCTCAAAACGATCGGATTTCTCAACACGTGGAAATAAAAACCTGCAGAATGTTAGGAGTTAATAATTTTAAAAATATCGGTTAAATACACTTCAAAAGAAATTAAATCCTACATTTTTACTCAGTAAAGTTTTATGTTAAAGGTATAATATAGGTACATGTTCTTATTTGCATCTGCAATGACTGAGAACGGACCAACCTATTCAGCAGGAAATGACTGTGAACCGTATAAGAAATTACCTTACGTGGCTTTGGAGAGTTCAGGACTTCAGGATATTCAGACTCAAGAGATCTCTTGACTTATTACCTGTCATGGGTTTGATACTGTAGAGCCTCTCTAATATTCTAATTATCCATCCATCGGCTCTATTATGTTCTTATAAACCACTCACAAAGTGTGAAGTACATTCCAGGTTGGACGTGTAGAACGTTGTAGAGCTATGCATAGTCAAACTTAATGCTTGAAGAAGTCGGGAATACTTAAAAAATAATAAGTTTGCTTTAGCGAATAAAGTTTATTACACATCAAAACTAATTTTGAGAATTGTATTTAATAACCAACCAACCTACCACCTATCAAAAGCATTGCTAAAATTAGGATCTTAGATATTTTTGACAGTTATTTACTAAGATCATATTATGTAACAATTTTAAAAAACCTACAGGTGGCTCCACAACATCAAACACACATCCGATTTTCATTAATCCTGGATTACATGATGCCTTAAACTAGAACCACAATCGCTCAACCTCAATTCCGGGTCATTGCTCCTAAAATATACCATTTCATTTCTAGTTTCTATGAATTGTCTATTTTAATGATTGATAAAATAGATCATTGAAGAAGAAGATAACAATAATAATCTAATTTTTTAAAATATGAAAATGAACAAGACACAGAAAAATAATAAAAGATAACGGTCGCAACTGGGACTCGAACCCAGAACCTTACGTCTTACCGGGACATACACCTCTACCAATTGGGCTACTGCGATCTATTATGAGACTGTCGTAATTGTCAACTTCATATTTCAAATTTCAGAATTAACAATATTATCTTCGACTAATGTTTTTTTCCATATTATTGGCAGCTACCTTTATTATTGGAAACAAGTATTCAAAGAATGTATTTGTTACCTAGATAGTGTCTCGGATAAATATATCCGATTTTATTTTTATTGAACACCTATTGACATTTTATAAAAGCCTAAATTCATATTTTTATAAGAAAAACTCTCCTTTTAACTTTTGAAGGTTATTCCCATCAATGTAATATATCATTGTAGAAGAAGATTATAATAATAATCTATTTTTTTTAAATATGAAAATGAACAAGACACAGAAAAATAATAATAGGTAACGGTCGCAACTGGGACTCGAACCCAGAACAATTACGACAGTCTCATAATAGATCGCAGTAGCCCAATTGGTAGAGGAGTATGTCCCGGAAAGACGTAAGGTTTTGGGTTCGAGTCCTAGTTGCGACCGTTATCTTTTATTATTTGGCTGTGTCTTGTTCATTTTCATATTTTAAAAAATTAGATTATTATTGTTATCTTCTTCTTCAATGATATATTTACAATTCTTATTATTACAACGTAAAATATCCTACACTTGTCTGCCATGATTCGAGCACTGAGACTAGTACGGTGGTCGTGATGATGTTGATGATGATGTCGTGATGATGTCGTGATATGGTTATTGAAATATGAAAATTATATTAAGCAACAACAAAAAACTTAGAATCTACTTAAGTCGAATCAGTTTATGAGTCCAGAATAAAAGAAGAGTTTTATGAGAAGGTGTATAAATGTGAATGATTTAAGGACAAAAATATATGTGGCCGTCCATTATTTCTGCCTGCCTCTCTCGGAAATGACATGTCGGTTAGTTAGTTAGTTGGAAAGTAGGTATACTTTATTATTAAACAACAACAAAAAATGATGTAATTGCCTCAGTGTTGACTTTGCAAAATAAATACCATTCTGTTTTCCTACACCAAATAATTTGATACATTCGATTCGCAGAGAATATGTCTGTCGGATCCACTTCCGTTTCCGCAAACTTCGTTTCCCGCCGGATCCGAAACAAATGACGGAACATTTCCGTTCTGAAAGGTAACGGATACGGATACGGAGGCTTTCGTCATGACGGATAGTTCGTTTAGCGACACGTTAAGGCTCTGCTGATCAAAGGAGAGAATTACCCGCCATGATATAAGATGATATTATTTATGTTACTGTAAAATACTGAAAGGAAAATGCTAACATTTATCAACATAAATGAAGAGTTCCAGTCAACGCCGACTAACTAGAAGCATGTTTTCACTCAGAAAAACAAAATTAAAAAAAAACAATCTCCTTCAAAGTTAGCATTCTTCCGAACGGGCCCTCCATTGATATGCTCGGTGTAACTCTAAGTGACCAGCTCAGGTACGGCGGCTATATCGAAGCCAGAGTTAAGTTAGCTCTCAGAAATTGGGCGCCCTGTACAAGGTCTACATATATTTTAATAGTACACAACTGCTAACCCTGCACAAATTTGGCAGCAACCTCTGGTCTAGAGCCCCAAAGTATCTGAGATTATTATAACACTCTCGACTCTGTGCAGAAACGGGCGGTTCGTTTGGTAGATTCTCCCATCACAAACGAATTTGCAATCTTTAGAGAACTGACGTCTGGTGGGAATGCTATCCTTGTACTTCCGGTATTTAAATGGAAAATGCTCCGAGGATAGCGTTATTGATCGTCTCGGCACCGGTGCATAGTCGGAAAATAAGACAAACGCATGTACACGGTTTGTCACATGAAAACGAGTCGCTTCTATGACTCGTTCATGAGTTCAACAGCTCAGCTGTGGATTGATTTGCTGGCCTCTGTGTTTCCTCCTTCCTACAACTTGAGTCACTTCAGGACCCATGTTCACTCCTTCCTCTCCTCAAAAAGACACTCCACGCAGCATCTTCAAAAATGCCATAGGCCCCGAGGAAATTGTTTTTCCTCAGGGCCTCCTGTGGGAAGTTAATATTAAAAAATCTTATTTCAAATTTGTAATTGAAAAATTAAACAAGATACTCCTATTTAGCATCAACTCTTCATGTGCATCAATCTAAGATTAAATGAAAACATAATTTTTGTACGATAAGTGACATCTTTAATATCACGAGTTTAATCTTACTAATATAAATAATCAAACGTTGGGTGCCAAAATATAGCAATTAAACGTGCCACTAAACGGCAACAAGCCTAACCCTACAGCGGGTTCAGACGATTCAATTTTAGTTGATCAACTTTAATTGAAGGAAATCGTATGATAAAACTTGTTCAACTTTGTTGAAAGAAGGTTCACACGTGTCAATAAGCTTTCAAGTGTCGAGTTAATGAACTAAAATTTAACCATCTGAACCCGCTATTACATATGTATAGAACGTCATTAAATTTACTTGTACAATTAGAAATCGATAGACGAACGAATGATTCCAATATAACATACATTAATTAATAGTAAGGAAAACAATTAATTCCCCGCTTCTAAGTATGTTTACAAGACCTAAACAATGTAACAAATTAACATAAGTCAAAAGCAATCACATCATTATAAGACAATTAAAAAAACGTTAACTTTTAAGTACCCCACAGTGCAGAGAAAGTATTGTGACAATTATTTTCTCAGTAAGTAGATTTTTTAAAGTATACCTACTTTGAAAGTGGCCTAACTTCAGTTTGAAAATGGCCTTAAAAGCTGAAACAGCTGACAAAATAATAATATATATTATAATTAATAAAGATAAAAACTAAAAAAAATAAAATTAAGAAGTGAAACTGAAGTGATGTGAAAATCTGAAATAGAAAAATCAGAAAAAAAATACGGATACATCTGGGACTCGAACCCAGGACCTTCAGCTTTCCGGGCCACTGCAATAACCAGTGCGCCAATGCATCCCTTTTCAATTCATACTGTATCATACTTCGACTGAGAACCACTAACTAAAATATGTTTATTGGCTGCTCTCTTTACGTATAATTGCAAGATTTTCGATTGGGTTTCACTAGGTTAAACTCATTAATATAAAAACAAAAAAATGTTTTTGCAGAACCTTAAAATAATTTACAATAAAATATATAAATTTGTTTTAGACAACTTTAATTTTAATTACACTCTACCGGTTTCGGAAGAACCCTTCCTTCGTCAGGAGAATATTAAAACTAACCTATGATACAAAATATTGATAGATATATACCAAACATTTAGGTGCTGGAGTGGGAGGTCAAAGGGGGAGGGGGGTAGTTGCGGGAAATCCAGCAATAACAGAGCGGTTTATTGGAAACATATCTAGGATGGGACTAAACGATAAATTTATTAGCGTTATTATTTAGGGATTTTTTAATTTCAAGTGCTTCCAGGTTATCTAATTTGTTGCTTTTATTATTACGGTGAAGAATTTTAACCCCTGTGTCCTTATTAAAAGTATGATTGGTGGAAATAAGATGATTGGCAAACTCAGAAAAATTATTATTATTTAAACATCTTATGTTCCGTGATTCTAATATTTACATTTCTGGTTGTCTTTCCTGTGTAGAATGATGGACAATCATTGCAACATAATTGGTAAATGCCTGAGTGGCTTAATTTATGATCTCTATCTTTAGTGTTTTTTAATAATTTATCTAAGTTGTTGTCAGTATAGAACGCGGGTTTAATACAAGGAGGCAATTTTTTTGTACTAAGTGAAGAAAAATTAGATATATATAAGATCCTACGCCATTGAAAGGGATTTGTGATTTTATTATTAGTTTCAGGTTTACCAAATAAGAATTTATTAGTTGAAATGAGCTTAAGTTTTTTATTTAGGATTTTATCAATTAAGTGTGAGGAATAACCATTATTCAGAGCAATTTGTTTAATTTTAGATTGTAAATTATGTAATATTAATATTAATAATAATAGATATTGTAAATTATGGCGAGCCACAAAGTTAATGCTTATTACGAACATGAAGCACTTAAAATAATTATTTTTATTTCTTCAAATTTTGCAAATTCACTAATGTGGCACCATTTTATTAATGACAGGAAGAGAACATCGTTCTCGAAACATGTCGATTTCTTAAAATAAAGATTATCGTGGTTAGAACAAAGTGTTTTAATTTGTCATTAATAATTTTAATTTTTATTTACAAACACTTCCACACCGGACCGGGGTTACACATCTACACTAACAAGAGTTTTACCCTGTATCTGAGTGATTTTTTAAACCACGTAGTCAATAATTTAGGTAATCCTAGAAACACTATTCAGTTATCGATCTGCATTTAAAAAAATTATAAAACAACTCTCCTTTTTGAGATATTAAATAAATTTTAATTGAGTTTAACCGCAAATTATGAAATTATGATGATTAAAGTGTATTTTATCCAGTAGTATTTATCTTGGCAATATTGGTTATCTTTGAGACGTTGAAAAGCTGTTTAAACTTTCAAGAAGCTTGTGGCAGCTTGAAAGCTCTGGTAGAGGTGCAACTTTATCCTTACATCGTGCAAATTAATTAGTTTCATGTGGTGCTTTCATTTCAACGTTCATTACCCAACTACGCCCTGAAATTATCAACCGACTTATTTCAATTATTCCCATTAAAAAATTCACTCTTATTTTGTTTTTAAGTGAATATTGAGAAATAATTAACAAATAAGCTGAGTCTATTCTGCAGGTATTTCAATGGATAATGGTGCATGAGACTCGATTAACACAAGCAGAAAACCAGTTCACGGTAGTTGATAATGGGACGTTTTTTCTACTCTTTTTTATTTTTTTATTTTTTTATTTATTTCAATTTATTTCACCTCTTACACACAACAATTTTACATTTTAATCATTGTTTAACAATAGAATAACTAAAATAAAAACAAAAATATAATAAAAAGGTATAACAAAAAGGTGAAAACATCATTTTTTTGGTTTCTACACCAATTAAGAGAACTGGCTCTTGAGCTTGGTGTAGGTGTTATGTAAGAATATACAATTTTTAGTCCATAATTAATATAATATCTTAAGTACTAGATTAAGGACGACATTATACAATATTTGATGGTTTGAATTACAGGATTAAGGTTACATGGTTTTATTGCATACAGTTTTTTAAGAATAGTTTGAGTATTATATTTTATATTATATCTTATTTTTGTATGTCGGCTGGCATGTGTAACGAGCTACCGGCATCTGTTTTTCCTCTTTAATAACATTCCGGACCGCAATAATAAATCTCTTCTAACAACCACTACCTTTCCCCGCCTCACAACGCTGCCCAACCGAGTGGCGATATAAATCCACTTTCTTTACACCGTACAGCCAGGAGCGCTCTTTGTGTTTTTATTTTTATATTGAAAGTGCAATATAAAAATAAAATTTTGAACAAAAACATTAAGGTGACACAAATATTTTTAATCTCCATATCTTATAATGAAAATAAAATTTACTCTAAGTAGAACAGTCGCACTGCGGTGGGCAGGTGTCTTGTAAAAAGACAGTGAGATTAATAATATGCGGGAAAAAATACGGTAGGCGTGGGAAAACTACTGTATGATAGGATGGACCACAACACAACTCCGTCTTGGCACGCATTCTGCGTCTTTCACGTGCGTAGATCGTCTGATACATGCTATTCTATTAATTAAACACTTGACACGGCCCTACTACGACTAAAGTATCTGCTTTATTTGATACTGTCCCTGACTTCTTCTACCATTCAAATTTGCGTCATGTCATATTGTCTTACACTCCTTTCTCCGTTCATTCGCTCTACGCCCAAAGCATCTGAAGGTCACTTTCTTAAACTTAGTCATTGCGCTTTCATCAGCCTTAAATGCTTTGCGGATCTCCACATTTCTCACACCGTCATACATGGTTTTACCTATTATATATATACGTCTCAGGGATCTCATTTCTGCAGCATTTATTGTACTTTTATCCTTCCTCTGCCTATTCCGTGCCTCATTCCATGTTATTCATCAGGGTAGATAACAGCACTCCATTGTGGACAGCTAGCTTAACTTCTTTGGACAGATTTCTGTTAGTACCATCGGCATTCAGAAATTAAATACACTGTTGGTTTGAAAGTCGCATTGCAGTAGGATAGGTACCCACTTAACTGTTTTGCATAATGACACAGATAATTGTTTAAATCTTCACACCTCATATCTGTAATGAAGTTTGCCGTAGGCTGAACAGTGCAGTGCAGTTGTGTTCATTATACAGTTATAACGACAGTAAATCTGATATTTTAAATGTATATAACTCATAATGGAAAAAACCTGCATTAGGCTGAACAGTTGCATTACTACAACTTGCTTTAGGCTGAACAGTCGCATTACAGTGAGATCTCTACTTAATATCCTTACTAGATATTTAAAATTATTTTAATTATCTAGTAAAAAAATCTCCTATCTTATATCTCTGTGTTAATTGAATAAAATATAAAAATAAAACATCTTTAAAAGCACTTTTTTGTAGATTTAATATAGTAAAGAAATTAACAAATTCTTAATGGTGAATTATTTGTACATCTAATTTCATTCAAATCCTCCAGTCCTAATGAGTCCTAAATTCACAAGTCTTTCGAAATAACTTCAATTTATTAACTCCATTTTTGGCAGTAATCTTCTTATAAATGTAATATGAAAAATGATGGTGTAGCAAATGTAAAGTTATGCAATGTCCAGTGTTTTAATATAGCGTCCTCCGCGTGCAAAGTCGTATCTCCTCCAAGCATAAACTTTCTAATTAAAGTGTGTTTATTGGAAGTGACCTGCCAGGTAAGTATGTTCTCTGTGTCCATTTGTAAATAATAGTTCTAGGTAGAGCCTAAGAAGTCATAATAAAATGTACAGCGCCCTTGAGGTGATTTCTCACAAAAACGGCGCTCTACAAATTATCCAATTATTATTATTATTATTATAAAGATTTTTTTTCCGTAATAAGTGGGTAATTTTTAATTAAATTAAACAAATAACTTTGTATTAAACCACTATTACATATACACAATTACCTACATGTTTCGAAACCATCGGTGATTTTGCGAAGTTTGAAGGGTAAATTTTAATTTAAAATTACACCCATCAATACATTTTTTTTTCTTTAATTTACTAAAAAAAACGGTAAATTCATTAAAGTTTTTTTATTATTGAAAACAAAATAAAATAAAATAGCTTATATTTGAACTAAATATTTTATATACCATTGGTTTACAAAATAAATTTTTCAGTTTGGTTGGGTATTTTGACTTGAAATCTAAATTTATTAATATTTGTATGAAAGGGGCGAGAACTAACCGTTCAAGAGTTTTTTTTTAAGTTCAGAACTCTTTTATGTAGTTATTAGATAAGGTTGGTTGGCTTACCTTTAATACATCCCCGAAAATGCTAATATTTTATTCCCACTGGCTCCTGGTTAATGGAACTCTGATGTCAACGTCATAATAAATAATACACTGAACTTCACTCAAATGTAATAAATTCACGAGAAATGCCACATAAAGACACACAAATAAATTACTGAAGGAATAACTAAGACAGAACGGTATGCAGTAATGTATTGCAAAGTTCAGGGTAGAAAAATCCCATGAGCTTTCGGTTATAATCTAAACTTTGTTCCCTGTAAACGTAGATAAATTCAGGTTTCCTAGGAAAAAAAGGCCTTTCCATTAGGCAGGTATGTAAGGTCAATATCCAACGCAATTTTCCACAGGTCAAAAGATAACTAAATCTCATTTCGCGGGAAATACAGCCTACCATCCCTCTGTCTTCAAAATCTGCGGTTTACTCAGCCTTCGAGATAAACGGATTTCCTTTACCTTTTCCTCCCATAAACAAACTCTAATCTAAAATCATGATAAATAGAACACCTGATAAATTTGAAGATAAGTTTGGAGGTTAGATGTAACAATTTGGAAGTGAGCGCAGTAGTTTTGTTCAAACTTTGATTAAATCAGCTTTAAATTTTTATTTAATAACTAAATTATAATTTTGACATTTTTAAAATATACATAATATGGTATTACATATATTGAAAGAGGCGGGATTGGGCGCGGAATTGAATGATCTGAAAGTATGCTGTCTGTTGTATGCTGATGATGCGGTGCTGATTTCTAACAGCATAGAAGATCTGCAGTCACTCGTATCTAGGATGAACGAAGTATGTATGAAGAATGAGTTGATGAGTGGACTGAATGCTGTTGGCGCCAACAAAAAGCTGTCCAAGGAAGCGAAGCTAGTAGTTCACAATGGAAATCTGGTACCTACCCTGATGTATGGCAGTGAAGCATGGAACTGGCAGAGAAAGGATGAAAGTAGACTGAATGCTCTGGAAATGAGATCTTTGAGGCGTATGTGTGGTAAAACTATGTATGATCGTGTGAGGAATGTGGAGATCCAAAAAGAATGCAAGGCCGATGTGAGCGTCATAAGTAAGATTAAAAAAGGGACGCATAGATGGTTTGGACATGTAGAGCGAATGAATGAAGAAAGGAGTATCAAGAGAATACATGATGCGAATGTGAATGGTAGAAGAAGTCGAGGACGCCCGAGGAAGACATGGCACGATCAAGTGAATCAGATACTTGAGTCGGGCCATGTCAAGAGTCAGAATAATAGAAGAGCATATATGATAAGATGTATGAATGTGAATGAGGCGAGGAGTGTATGCCAAGACCGAGTTGTTTGGCGGTCTGTCCTCTCTGCCTACCCCTGCGGGGAAACGGCGTAATGGTTAGTTAGTTACATGATATAGGAATATGTATTTTTATTTTAACTTAATGAGTAAACCCTGACTTGTAATATTTAATCACTGAAGACAATATTAGCGACTCTAAATAGAAAATTTTCAACTGGAAAATCAGAAAAAGATACGGTTACATCTAGGAATCGAACCCATTGCCATGGTCTTTTTTTATCTGTACCATACATTAACTAAGAACTACCACAATTATCTTAAATTTTAACGCATATTTTTATTGGCTTCTAACTTTATTTTTGATTGCAAGATTAGTCTCAAACTAAATGCTACCCAGATTAGTATCTTGGAAAAATCTATCAATTTTTATTTGTTAAACGACATCTATTGACTTTTTGCAAGTCTGGAATGAATATTTATTTTAATTTTAACTTGATGAGTAAAACTCAAATTGTAATATTTAAACAATGAGGACAATACTAGAGACACTCAAATTCAAAAAATGAGACAGAAAGATCAGAAAAAGATACGGTTGCATCTAGGAATTGAAGGGACCTTTGCCTTGCCGGGGCGCTGCTCTCCACAAGAAAGTATAAGGCAAGGCTAAGGTCCTGGGTTCAATTCCTATATGAGATTTTATCTTTTCCTGATTTTTCTGTTTCAGATTTTCCTTTGGTAGACGCTAAGATTGTCTTCAAAGACTTATTATTAACTGGTGCTGGCGAAGGATGATTTTTTAAATGAAAAAAATAATTGCAATATGGACTTTTTATTTTTCTTCGTGACCAAAAACCTTTGAGATACCTATTAAAAAAAAGAGAGACTATTATTAAATGCGTTAAGTTTTGTGCATAAAGTTATTAAAAAACCAAATGCCAAAATTCTTTCAAGATTAAATTTTTTTTAATAGAGATATACATAATTAAGAAACCAGAAACATAATTAGAATTAGATAGCCACGTATGAAAAAAAAAAATCACAGAACTGCCTAGTGTATAGAAAACGAAATGCCTGAAAGTCTGAAAAATGAATGTATTTAAAAATAAATAATGTTATGCTTTCTGTAAAAATATTTAAATTTATAAAATGAAATGTTACCTTGTGTAATACGTTTGTTGTAAACTTAGTTTAAACAAACTCAATACATTATAAAAAAATATCCTATCAGTCATACACAAGGATTATAAACAAAGATTAATTCTAAAAAATTTTTTTTTCGTATTTTATGCTTTTTCAAAAAGCTAACACTAAAAATATGAAAATTATTCCACCTCCTATATTTTTACAACATCAGTTACACTTTGAGCACGAAGTAAATATAGGTGGTAGCGTTTGTGTTTCCTCTCAGGAGTATAATATAATCATTTGAAATAATACCACTTGCTCAAACAGACGTGACGACGATGGGTCAAAAGCAAACATTGGAAATCTACTACTCCACTGCGAAATTTTAGCAAATATTATTCTAGTTTGATACGAGAGCAAACACTTGCATAATTCCAAGTAATTAAATGTGGACAAGGAAATAGGCATGGTTTATGCATATTTTAAAGAAAGTATATATCAATAAGGAAACCCTACATTTATGGTAATAACTGTATCAATAATCAGAACTTGTTCAGAACTATAACCGATACCTGCCGTGAACCAACGCAACACGGGCATGTGCCTAGCGTGGTGGTAGAAAAATCCTCTAATTATGTATGTCATTACAAAGTAGTAAATAAAGAAAAATGGAGGAAAAAAATTATACTCGATTGGTCTGAACGATAAGCGCCCGCTTTTTTATTATTTCAATTTATAGACATCTTGTTTTGAAGAGTGTTAGTTTTGTAACATTTGAAACTTTTTTATTTTATTTATTCGCTACCGGTTTCGACACATCCGTGTCATTCACTAGCAAACTTAAAACCTTAAAATTTATACAAGTACCGAAATGATGAGATTTTATTAAGAATGATTTTGTTGGAGGGGGAGAACGTTGGGAGGAGTCAACATTGTTAATAATGGTGATTAGAAGAGTGCTATTATTCTGTTAACTAAATTATTTTTTATTTAATTTGTTTGTTTATTTCTACAGTTTTTAGAGCGCATAATTTATTATGAATTTATGTTTATACTTGTATAAATTTAAAGTTAGTTTTAAGTTTGCTAGTGAACGACACGGATGTGTCGAAACCGGTGGCAGATAAATAAAAAAAATTCTAATAAAAGTATCGGATAAATACCAAATGATAAGCATCCAGCCTACAACAAACGGTGAAAGAAGTCCGAGGAAGACATAACCCGAACAAGTCCCAACCGCTCTACTGGAGCTAGTGATAAAATCGTGAAAACTTGAATTCTTTAATAGCCAATCTCTAATATATAAAAGTCTCGTGTCACGGTGTTTGTGGTCGCACTCCTCCGAAATGGCTCGACCGATTTTTATGATTTTTTTTATTTTTTATGTGGTGGGTATGGTTGTTAAGTAAATTTCATAATGCGAGCTCTGGATTTATGAAATTTGCATTAAAAAATTGAAATAGGTCAAAGAGTTTAGCGGCCGGGAAAATGGACATGAGGGGGAGGGGAATCCGGGAGGGCGGAGAGGAATTAAGGAGGGAGGGTTCGCAGCAGTGGGGACAAGGGAAGGGGGAAGGCGGAAAAGGTAGAAGGGGAATGCGTGATCGGGGTCGCGAGAAAGATGAAAGTGGAACGCGGGAGGGGAAGGAGTCGTGGAAGGGGAAGAGTTAGCGGAAGGGGAACGGGATGAATGGGAAAAGACACGCAGGGAGAACAATTTCTTTAGTTAAGTGGCATTGCAAATCAGCTAGTATTTTATAATTTTTAACACAATTAAATAAATAAAGGAAACTTTTTTTAATAAATACTTTCAACGTCACAAATTCTTCAATTAAAATATCCCTTTGTTAATAAGGGGAACATTAATACAACGAATCAATGAAAACACGTTTGCTTCTGTATTCCATTGTATCAACAATGATAATAATTTGCATTCTTTACGAAAACTATCCCTGTCTGTTTTTTATATCTATATATATATTTTTTATTTCTACATAATGAAATATTATTTTAATAACGCTGTATTAGTGCTGATTGCGGTCCATATTACAATTCGCCTTCTGGAGATTAAAATTAATACGACTCGTAATTAGTAAAAATGTTGGTATTTTTCATGATAACATTTTAATTTTGGAAGGGAAGCTTAGCTTCAGTCTGAAGGGCGAAGTTACGGGAAATGTTTCTTTGATTATTTTTTAGAATGACGCAGCATTTATTAGAAAAAAAAGAATTAAAAAAGTAACGAATTTAATTTTTGAAACAATTTCAGTAATTTTCTGCCTATTTTGTAATCTAACTTATTTTAAATATATAATTTTATTTACAAAAAATTAACTCGTAAAAACCTTTTTTTTTTGTTACAATACATCTATTTAACTTTTAAAAATAAAGAAAACCTTTTTTGTCAGACTGAGGATTGATTGGTCAATTCCGACTGTAATGTCTAGAATTTCAGAGAATTGTCTATTTATTTGCCACCACCGAATTTGTTGAAATGTATTGTCATTGACAACAACTCTATCTGCCGAGTTTCGGCTCGATCGGTCAGAGGGTTAATTTCCTCTTCCAAGACTCCATTTCATTCATTCAAATAAAGAAAACTGAAATTCAAATAGATGCACCGCACCTATTTACACAAAAACAGTTTTTTAAGCTTAAACAATACCTACCAAACGAAATCATCAAATTGTTGTGAAGCAATTTATTTTTACACACAATAGTTTCCTTCGGCGCCTTAGCCATCTGAGAGGATGCTGTGTGGATTTTTTAAGGAATGTAAGGAGAAGAAGTTCTGGGAAAGCAAAATTATGTGGGGTTGGGAGGATTCTTTGGGTAGGTCAATAGGCCTCCCTATACCAGTCTATCTTGATCCGGCGAGCAATACAGTAGGTGGGCACACGCATTTACCGCTAAGAACTAGAAAAGCCTCTCCCCATGAGCGCGGGCGCCCATGCTACTCGGCGTGACCTATGGCAGAGCCGTTGCTTATTCAATAATACCCGACTCTCAACTTACAAAAGAACTGTGGCGACCTTTCTATTCGCACTGCATTTGCAACTTAATTAGCACTGCCCGGACGTCCCTACCTACTACCTCGCTACACATTATTATTTTGACCACATTCTCGAAAGGTCTAGCTGCTGCGACACACAATACACAGTGCTGCGCCCAAATACCGAGAAGTTTCCAGCGAGTGTATGGTTTAGCTTACCGTTTAAATACCTGCTAGGTCGGGCTATATAAAGTAGCTCCAGCAAGCCAAGTCAGTCTTCAAGTCAACGCGACCAGCATTCATTCGGCAAGCGACTGCCCACCGCGCATCATCTCTAATATCTGCAGTTCGAGTGTCAGAATAATCTTACTATATTTGTAAATACGTTAAATTTGTAAATAGTGCATTATGTAAATACATCATCATCACAATCATCATCTCGAGTTTATTATTCCGACCTGCAGCACGCGGAGATATCACGACTCACCGATATCTTCTCTCTTCAACCGGACGCCCGAAATCTCCCCCAAAGAATTATTTATATTAATTTTAAATAGGTACTTAAAATTAAAATCAAATGGCTTTTATTTTTGTTACCAAATCCCTTATTGGTTAGTTACTACCCTGTAAAATTTCCCCAATGTATTATTCCCCATTTTAGTGTTTAAAATTGATTAAAATCGTTAAAGTTTGGTGTTACCGAATTAATAATTTTGATGACTGAGGGTTTTCCACCGCATAATAATTACCCAAGCTTATGTTATTTTGGTCTATAATAAATTATTGAACTTCTTCATGTCATTTTAAATATAATTCTTTCCATAAAAAATTCTGTGGGTCTAACGAAAAACACTATTTTAATTGTCATATTACTGCTACTTTTTACTTCAATAGCTAGAATTCACAAGAATCAGAAAGAAAAAGGGAATAATATTCCTCGTAAAAAATAATACAAATCAAAAGTTGCACCTAAAATCTTTATTTAAATCATATAATAATCAACAAACCATAACAAAAACCTGTTGAACTTACCTTATACATTAGTAAACCAAAATAAACTGTTGAAGTCTGAGGTTTGAGTTGGCTTTGACGTTTTGTTATTCGGACTCATTGTTGCCGTACCTACAACGTTAATATGATGAAATGTAAATCGAACGTCATTTCCGTTAATGTTACTTCCGTCCAAAAAATATTTGAGTTACCCCGTCGTAATGCCCCTAAAGAAATCTTACTTCAAAATGAATAACAATGAAGGTATGAAAAAGCAATACAAAAAAAAACTCTATATATCTATGAATTCTCAATAAGTCTAAATCTAACTCAAGGCGCACAGCTTATACCCGCGCTGTACAAGTGGTTTTTCCGGAGAGCATTGGAGCTCTCCTATTTTATACACGATGATTAATTAGTACAACGATCGATATAAATTTATATTTCAATGAAAAGTCAAACAGACCGAATGGAAAGGATTAAATTTAATTTTTGTGTTACATTCTGGCCGAAAGGTGATCATTCGATATCCGTTCTGGCACATTTCCGGCTCCGGAGGAAGTGGCGCGAAACCTCCACCTCCGGTTTGGCGGGAACGGCCACCGGATGTGGGGAAACAATTAACGAAATGCGTTCCGTCATCAATCTTATTCATTGCGGATTATTCAGTGTTTGTTACGTGGGATTTGTGTTAAATCGAATTAATGAGACACATCAATCTGAAATTTCTATGTGCTGGAGAGAATTTCACTAAAATCAAAGTATTCCACTATATCGTCGTTGCATATTTAATATGAACAATGTAACGAGTTTGACGAAAATGAATTAAGTATGCAGTTATTTTTCTTTTTTTTTTTCTCTATCTTCTACAATTTGAGCCATGTAAAATTATCAAATATTTAAGGCGATAGAAAATAAACCATGACATTCAAAATAGTACATTATAAAAAATAACAAAAAGTTATATTTTAATATAAAGTTTTTATTTTTTTATTTATTTATTGGCTCGCCAACAGAATACATCACATAATTTTTACAGTAATTTACATATATACATGGTTGTAATGATGTTTCTAATTCTAATAATGATGAGCACAACATTCATCTCAATATTCTTTTTGTAATAACGATTGGTTAGTTACATTTGTTAGTTAAAATATTTATATAAAAATAAGGAGGATCGAAATCAGTTATTAGAAAAAAAAAATGCATACATACTTTCAAACACAATTTATCCTCTGCATACCACTACACAATTTAATTGCCTTGGTATGTACATAATATTAATATCATTTTGTGATGCCTAGCTGTAAGATTTGAATAAATATTTTGACATTATTATGGTATTTAAAATTATGACGAAAACTGAATATAGAATATGAACCGTATGAGAAAAACTGATAGTGCATAGAAAATGAAGCATGTAAGAAAAACGCGTTAAAATTAAATTTTCTGGCATAAAATTAAATGTTTTTCGTAAATATATTTTTATAATGAACGAAATATATTAGGTACCTACTTTGTCCATAAATAGAATTGTTATTATCCGTTTCGTTTATTTTCAGTATCACATGCCTCATATTCTATATGCAACGACGATATCATGGTTGTTACGAGTAAAACTAATGTGTGTGATGTTTTATTATAAGATCTCGTTGTTAATCACAAGCAAAGTTTTCGAATTTCAGGGTACCCTTCTTTGCAATATCAGCAAAATAGATTAAAGTGTCTTGTCTTCTTGTGGTTGGTGTTTAAACGTTTCTATTCTGAGACTTACTTGACTAGACAGTAATTACATAATATTATTTGCCTTAGATTTTTCTCGACTTCACTTATTAAAATCATATTAATTTTCTCTACCAATATGCAAACTAGAAACCAATATCATCACGTTAAATAAAAGAATGGCTTGAAAATGGTATCGCAAATAGTTCTAAATTTTAACGTAGGTGATGAATTCGAACCGGATGCAAATGACGAAAAAATATTCAAATTTTAAAAGATTATCTAAAACCCCTTTATTATTCGACTACTCAATTAATAATGCCACTTTAAAAAGAGTCTTTGAATTTAATGACCTTGGAGTTATCTTTGACTCCAAATTACGCTTCTTGAATCACATTGTTAGCATCACCAGTAAGGGATTACAAATGCTTGGATTTATTCTCAGAATTGCCAAAGACTTTAATATAAAAAACATAAAATTACTTTACACGTCTCTGGTTAGAAGTCAGGTTGAATACAATTCAAGCATTTGGTGTCCTCATTTCAACTCTCATTGTTTACAGATTGAAAAAATTCAAAATAAATTTTTACGTTTTATAAATTTTAAAATTGGTAATCCTATTATTGAAATCAATTATGTCAATTTACGCAGTAAACTTAACTTATCGAAATTATCTGAAAGGCGAAAAATATCTGATCTCCTTTAATTATATAAAATTGTTCATTCAAGGTTGGACTGCCCTGTCGCTATAAATTTGCTATCTATACATATACCTCCAAAATATACCAGACGGAATATTTTATTCTACAACAATAACTTCGCTATAAATTCTGTGATGGAAAGAATACATAGGTTGGGCAATGAACTAACAGATGTCGCTGACATATTTAATTTAAACTTCGACACATTTAAAGCTAAATTAGTTCACCACTTTTTAAATGTTAATAAAGAATGAGAAATCATTTTATTTTATTTCGATTTTCTTTTGTTATTTTTAATTGTTCATATTATACAACTGTAAACTGTACAACTTTTTATGTGACTGTTTTTTCTTCTTTTTTTTTTGTTGCTCGTAGGTATATGAATTGTACCTACGAGTTCTCTAAAGTTATGCATGTGGATTTAGCATTAGATATATTCTTATTTATTATATTGTGTTTATGCTTTATTTATATATTTTGTAATCTTTTTTATTTAGGTTATATTGTTGTTATAAAATAAATTTGTATCTATGTGTAAAAGCCCAATAGGGCGTCAATAAATAAATAAATAAATAAATTACTGTACTGGACGCTAACTCCAGTAGCATTGACTGTAAAATGCCGGCTTCCTCTTCAAGGTACCTTGGTTATTATGGATTTGCAAAATGGAACACAGACTTAACAAATGTCACAAGACAACTAACTGATTAAGATAGTTATATCTCTATTTATAAGCCTAAAAAGTAAACAGTTCTACACGTGTTAATAGATTAGTTATTTCTTATCCGGAAAGGAATGCATGAGAAAATACGTAGCGATTCTCGTCAGCGAGAAAATAATAACCTAAAAATAAAACACTCAAGATTTTAGGTCTATAAAATGCTAACATTAAAAAATGTTGATCTTTCGAAACTAAAAATAAAACACTAAATATTTTAGGTCTCTAAAATGCTAACATAAAAAATGTTGATCTTTTGGAAGCAAAAGTTACTCTCATAAATTTAAGTTCTAACCCCAAATATGTATTTCTAAAATTAAATTTTCTCGAAATTCCATTTCCAATTCACAGAAAACCGCAAGAAGCAATCACATCTTCCAGATTTTTCAACATGAAAAGGTTCAACGATTTTGGCGATTTTATGATCAAAAGCAAAGAAAATTAGTGCCATAAAAAAAAAACAAAAAATTCTCGTCCTTTATAAATCTCCAAACAAATTGA
Source organism: Limnephilus auricula (assembly GCA_951813805.1). Classification (NCBI taxonomy): domain Eukaryota; kingdom Metazoa; phylum Arthropoda; class Insecta; order Trichoptera; family Limnephilidae; genus Limnephilus; species Limnephilus auricula. The sequence goes on along the minus strand of OX638406.1, from coordinate 23,497,039 downwards.
GATTCTGCTTAGTAATTTAATTTAATTCGACGTCGTTATAAAAAATATTTTTGTTCTTGGATTTCAAAACTTGAAAAAGGGTTAAAGAATTTAATTTCGTTTAGGACAATTTTTAACCGTGAAATCTGATTGTAGGGTATAATAGAACCCTTTAATGTTTACAAAAATATAATTAATTAGGAATTAGACCTACAAGAATAAGTCGGTATGGCACTCCGTAATATGTTTTGGAATCAATTGTTTTATAATTAATTGGGTCACAGAAGGATAAAAAGGGTTTCAGCTCTCAATTAATAAAAATGTTTTAAATCGAAATAACAATTCAACACACAATTAATTAGACGATTTTTTTTATCATTTTATTTCCTATAATTTATAATTTTATCAATGTTTTTTTCTAATTGATCAAATCCTCGTAAGACGTGGAGTACATCCTGATGTGGATCCTAAGCTTTTTCCTGTAGAAACCGCAACTGATGACACGATCGTCAAGAACTGAGTTTTCCACAAACATTGAACGTGACAAGTTGGCCTTTTTAATGGCGGTGTTTGCTAGTGAGCCATCAGTTCTGCTAAGAGGCGGCAAACTGGGTTTGCAGAAATTGAGTTCTATTGTGCCCGTAAGCGACCAGCCAATCGGGCAGGCAGCCAGCTGTTCGCTGATCTGCAGGTCGTGCTTGGGTTTCGACTTGTAGTGTGATTTGGACAGGAAGATCTAATGAAAGAAGAAAAATGAGTGAGGGATGTCCAAAGAAGACATGGCACATTCAAGCGGACCAAATACGTGAGACAGATCATGTCAAATTAAAACAGATGTTATATCAAATTAAAACAAATGTTTTTATAATGAAATGAAAAGTGGAATAAACATAAAAAAATTCAAAGCATAGTAATAGATCATGTCAAGAATAGAACATACAGAAGCATGTGTAAGGTGATGAATGTGAATGAAGCAGGGAGTTTTGCTAATACAGAGTTGTGTGCAGGGAAACGGTTTAATGGTTATTATACCTGTCTATAATAAAAATAGTCGCTAAACTGTTTGATTATAATGCCGTTAACGATTCTATAAAGTCGTTTCCACTGTATACGATTTTTATTTTTATTTTTGAAATGACAGACCTCATTGTTTTAATTTGTCAAAATCTTTATTTACTGCAATCACCTGATTTCAATCTTGTGTTCGAATATTTTTCTACAACTTTTTCAAAAGCCGCCGTATTTGATTTCAACGAGAAAACCTACATATAAAAAAGTATGCTAATTTTAAACCAATTAATTAGGTAACTTAATATGTATTGGTTTTGATCAAAAAAAATTTAAACATTTATATTATAAAACATGGTTATTTATATTTGCAGGGAAATTTAAATACATTGTGCCCATTGACTTCAAATGGGCCACCACAAAAGTGAAGTATCCTTGAATACTAATAATTAAAGCGTCCTTTTGAATACAAAATTTTGATTATTCAAATAATATTATTGTGACATGAAAAAATCAAAATCATCATCTAAAGTTAATCCTGCAATCAATGTGAATTTTACTGTGGTTGGAACAACTTTATAATCTAACTTGTGTGTGTCTATCTGTAATCCTGAACGATTCGGTAAACATCTATCAGCAGACATCACTCTATAAGGTTGGTGTCTTTGATGTTTGATCATTGCCGATTGCCATTTTTTGATATATTCGGAGTCCGCGAAAAGTATATTCATCAGGCAATAATTTATGGTATAATGCTTACCAAATTGGAATTATTCACACAACCCAAGCTCACATATTATATTATACATCAATTTTGAGATAATGGAAACCATTAAATACTAGAATCAAAATAAACAAATATGTAAAAACAAGAATAGAATTTCGCGAAACTGAATAGTATAGCTTACTTTCTAGAAACCACTCGTGCGTCGTTCATTATGAACCATTATTTCATTATTTACCTTAATACCTTCATAAATTATTTATACTTAAAACAACCCTCCTTCTAATAATATCAATCACACGTGATTATTTAATTGAGCAGGCTCTATTCTCAATTAGTAGGATGGTATTAGAAACGTAGTACCCCGTAACATTGTATTTAGGGGTTGAAACCTTGTCGCCGTAAATTCCCCGATATTTCCTCTTTTCTCCTGTACTTCAGAGTGTTTCTTAGAATTGTCAAAGGATTGGATTGGATTTTATGCTAAGCATCAAGTTCGTTGGTTGTAGGTTCTTAAGTTATTAAACAATGCTTCTCGTTTCCTGATATTTATAAACTTAGAGGAAAAAAATGAGTACTGGCATTTTATTTTAATTTTTATCGTGAATACACAGAAATCTTATATTTTTAAGGGACGTTGCAGGGCAGTAATAAAAATAATATAAGAAGGAAAAATGGAAAAGGACCCCACCATCCTTTCCACTCTAACAACCGTAGCAATAATTACACTTAGGGATCCACCGCTAGCGCGTATTTACCGATCTGCTAATATATTTACAGACCTTTTCTATATTTTCAAAACCTCTCCGTCCTGACCAATGCAAAAATAACAAAATTAGTTGTGAATACAAGTGACTTTTTAGGCATTAAGCTAGTAAAATTATTATTTATAATATTGGATGTATTATGTGTACGAATAGGTGGTATCTTTGTAAAAAATAATAATTGTAAACGTAAGACAAATCTATACCATAAAAATTTATGTTTATTTGTTTGTTTGTTCGTACCTTATGCGCGGCCAAACCGTTCATCTGATTGCGATGAAACTTTGGGAATATGATGGGCGCCTAACCTGGATGGTTATAGAGTAGTGAGTTCTGGCGTTATGAAATTATTTTCTATACTATTCATACGATTGCGATTAAAATTTCATCCGATTGCCATTCAATTTTTTTGAATTGTTGTGAACATGCCCGCGAATACTTCTATATCTACACTGGTGAGCTCTGGCTTTATGAAAATTTCATAAAAAATTTAAATAGGTCACGCGAGTTGTTGGTAAAATGGGTGTATTTTTTGGAGTTAGGTGGCAGGGAAAAAAGGCTGAGGGGAGGGATATGCAGGAGGGTCGGTTAGGGAATTAGGGAGGAGGGCTTCGCGGGAGGGGGGACGAGGGAGAGGGGATGGTGAAGAAGGTAAAAGCAAAATTCGTGAGAGGGGGGGGTCGAGAGAAAGGGGAGCACGGGAGAGGGGAGGGGGAACGCGAGAAGGGGAAAAGGGAACGCGGGTTGGTAAGGGGTGGCGGGAGGGGAAGAGGAAGAGGAGTTGGGAGGGGAACGGGGACGAATGGGAGAAACAATTCATTGTTTCGCATGCCGGTGATATAGCTGATGCTAGTGTAATATAAATGCAAATAAATGTCTGCAAAAGCCCAATGGGCGCTTAATAAAATTTTAAAAATGGGGTTGCCATAGTCTCACTGGCTCTAGACGGAGCAGTTGGAACTCTTGCAAGGTACTCACATGTAGATAAATAAAAAAATAATAAACGTGTTTGTTGCGATATTTTATTGCATGTTTCGCGTGAGTTCATCCAATTGGGTAATATTTTAACAGAACGATTACGTATACCACAACCAAGTAAAATCTTCTTGACCTCTGAGCCCAAATTCAAAGGTATTTTCATTCTGCCTCGAAAATCGTCATAATAATACTAAAAACATTATAATTTTTATTTTATTTCTAAATAGAATTTAAAATACAGAATATGGTTAAATTATTCAGGTAAGAATTATTTTTTTTTTGTTTTATTGTAATTTAATCGAATTTTAATATATTATTCTGAAAAAAAAAACGGTAATATTATCAGGACTTAAAATAAGTAAAAGATATTAGATTCAGATTTTCAGAGATTTTCAGATTCAAATTTTAAAAGTGATTAATTTTTGGGTTACTACGCCGTGTTAATTTTTATATTGTATTGTAGTTACGGTATATATGCTTTCAGAATTATATTTTATTAAATCATTAAAAAATCATTGTTTCTTGTAGATATGTCCGTAATTAAGATAGCTATTATAATGTTCATGATATTGATTTAGCTTTTTAAGAGATGAATGAGTTTTTATGAGATTACTGCACAAGAGTCCCAATATGGTATCCCCAATTGGTGTATATTGTGAGGCTGAAAGTAGATGGAAAGGAAATAAGATGGGAAGAGAAATGTGGGGAAGTACCTGAGTACTCAACTCTGGTCACCAAACCCAGCTAAAGCCATTTCAAGCAAAGTTTCAATTCTGAATGGTTGTCTTTCACCAGGGTCATATTGAAATCGTCTATCACTATAAATTCGTTAAATAAAATTTACCTGCTGATGCCAGGATTTGATCCCGTGACCTGCAGAAGCCGTCAATCGATAAACAGAAAAACAACTCACAAGCCAATTTTTAAACGACTTGACGCCGATTTTGTGCCCCGGCTACCACCTCAAAATATGATACACTTTTAATTAAATAACAGATATCGAAAATAAACATTTAGAATTCTTGCCCTGTCTTAAGAGTACTGGATGCAATAAATATTTCTACATTTTTGTACAAAATCTAAAAGAACCTAATAAAATCCTAGTGTCCCTTTGTTAAGAATGACCACAAAAACTTTTCCAAAAAGGAAAAAAGTTTAATCACTAAAAACACTCAAACATAGTTTTTTCTGTGTTCTTCTTTTTTTAAACTGAAAGCTTTCGCTTTCAGGAGATAAATACAGGCCATGTTCAATGCTGTGAGTACCTACCAACGACCCTCCAACTACGAGTAATGCTTTGAAGAGTTTTGTGATAGTTTTTTTTTGCACTAACTCGGTTTGTTTTTCGTGCTTGGACGAGAGAACCGACACATTTTACAAACTTTTTCCACAAAAGCTTTCACAATGTTATTTAAATGCCAAGTGTTTTGCTACCTTCGGTGACTTAGAAGGAGTGCTAGGGTTCATGTGGTGTGTTTTTTCCTAGTCTTAGAGGTGGGTTCGTCTGCTGTTTGAGAAAGGCCTTTTTACCTCTCCGGAATCTCTCAAAACCGCAGTTGGAGGGATAGATTCAGACATGGATATATTGATTTCAGATTCCTTTCCATCCCTTAAATCTCTTTTCCTTCCCAAAACTTCCTATCCTTCCTTTCCTTGAAAATACCCTACACGCAGCATCTCTAAAGATGAAATTATTCCCGATGAAAATTATTATTCTCAATGCCTCTTGTGTCCAACTAATGAGAAAAAATAGATGTTCTCGAAAAAAAATACATCATAATGTTATAAAAATTTTGATTATTTGTGTTTCACTAGTTCACTAGTTCACTAGTTTTATTAGAGTTTCTATAATGAAGTTTTTAATACAATTGATATTTATGATTCATATAATACCTATATACTCAGGTGCGTGGCATACGTCATTCCTATGTTAACCTACGTTAAATTGTCGTGAAAACAAGCTTATGTGCCCAAGCGGTTAACTAAAAAAAACTATACATGTATTGTTAAATAAATAAAAAAACACAATTACGCGAAAGAGAATTATCATCTTATGAAAATTAAATTTTGAATACAGAATTTTCCGTCGCTTTTCTAAAAAAATATTCGTATTAAGCGTGTCCAGCAACTTCTATGTAGAGTTTATCAAAATCAAAATCCACACAGGTTGACCTAGATAGGCTAGTCGGAGAAATAACATGCCTTCAGAAGAATCAGATTTTCAGCTGTACAATAAAAATGGGGATAATTTAAAAAAATATATTCAGTCCTCTTGTAGATAGGTACTAAATAATGTTTTCCTTCCATGAACGAAGCAGAGAGACCGCGATACGAAAATACCCACGACCCTTTTTGTGTTTCGCCGTTCAAAACGACCCACAAATTTGTAAAACGTTTGAATAAATGAAACCTCTGCAAGGTAGGACCACACATAGCCTTTGTAGGGGAACAAGCAACTCGTAAGGGACTGCATTTTTAATGCGGTTAATTCCGTGTTGGGGCTTTTGCGGTGTCATTAATGTGCGAAAATACTGCCCTGAATTAAAAGCAAGCGGGAAATTTCGATCGAATTCTCACATACCATAGAAAAGTATCGTAAATCAAAATTTTCTATTTGATTTATTTATTTACGCCATTTTTAAGAGTTTTTAGTTACGGAATTTGTATATTTTTATATATAACTTTGTTAAATTTGTAAATTTAATTTAATTGTTAAATTTTGTTCTCAGCTTTTGTTTTGTATTGTGTATACCGTTTATTATTTATTTTTAATGAATATTTATTAATATTTTGGAAATTAATTATAATTTTTTAATTATTATAAGCAATAATTATTAGCCTGGAACACTCGTCAATATTGAAAGAATCTTCCGAGAAAAGATACATATCGCCGACGGGACTCGAACCCGCACCCTTTTGATTGCCGGTCAAGTGCTCTAAGCTACGGCGGGTTACCTCCTCATTGTATATTTTTTCTCACTTGACCGGCATTCAAAAGGGTGCGGGTTCGAGTCCCGTCGGCGATATGTATCTTTTCTCGGAAGATTCTTTCAATATTGATGAGTGATTCAGGCTAATAATTATTGCTTATAATAATTGTTACCCTTTGTGCTATGCATAAAAAATCTTGTCTTAAACATTAATTTATCAATTAAAAAAAAAAAATTATAATTTTTTATTATTATTTAGTTAAGCGCACTTGAATTAAAACCACACAAAACTGCGCTATATAAATGCAATATATATTATTATTATTTGACTATAAATAACTTTATAATTTTTTTCATTTATAAACAATAAAAAAATAAAGAACAATGCAATTATATACGCCCCAATAATAATACTTCCCAATTATATATCCAATTATAATTATAAATTGAAATTGAATTTAAAAATTGAATAAACGAGTTGATAAATTAATTTAGTTCGGATTTAATTTCTTCATTGAAATAAATCCCAACTTCTAGTAAGTATTACGTTGTTGAATTGAAAAACTTATCAATGCAAGCAATTCTGGACCATCAACTACATATAGGCCAGTGCAATTAGCGCAAAAAAGGGGGTCGCGATCGGAATTATTCCGGTAGTCCCAATTTTTTTATATGTTTTACATAGTCATCTCCTGATGAAAAATCTGAGTTTTCGACCTTGGCGCACTTGAGCTTTCGTCGCCATTTTGAAAAAACCAACCGGTTTCGCGCCAAAATCTAGTTTTTCTCAAATATCTCGTTTTCAAAACAAATTTTGGCTAAAGTAGCTTAACAAGTTTAGTAGAACATAAAATTAACTACAACTTTTATTTGAAATAAATTCTTCTATCTTTAATACATATCGAGTTATGCTGTCGTAAAAATGTGTAAAAATTTATAAAAACAGGTAAATTGCACGATTTGGTTTGGTTTTTTGTACATATCTTTTTTCCAGTACAATTTTGTCAAAAAAATACTGATATCAATTTTATAGAGAATAAAATTTCATAATAGAAACATAATAGGTATACGTTTAATGTTTTTATCTCAATGAGGTATTCAAAAAAATCTACTTAAATCAATTTTGTAGAGAATAAAATTTCTAAAAGAGGTGTGATTTTTATGTTTTTTGCAGTTTTTTTCACTAAAAATAGGTGAAAACAGAGAATTTACCTTACATTTTTACATATTATAACTATGAATTAACGAGAGTGGGGGGGGGGGGGGGGGGGGGTCACAGCCCTCCCCTACATTCAAGTGAAGATAAGAATGTGGTATTCAATGCTCAGGAAAATCAGGCTTTTCAGGCAGTTCAATCTAAACTGATTAATATACTGAAAAAAATAAAAGTAATCGGACCTACTTCCCAGCTGTGGGTTCAGTACTTCCAGATGACAACACTGACTGAGCTGTATATTGAAGCGGAGCGTTCTGGAAATTGGAAGCTCCATCTTGCAACGGTCCTAAAAATTATACCTCTCTTTCACGCAGCCGCCCACTTTTATTACGCCAAAAGTGCAAGATATGTTGACATTAAAATGAAGATGGATCTAATAGAATATGAAAGATTTACTAAATAGGGTTTCTTTACGATTCGACGATCTCATAAATGTTGGTCAGGGATTTGGTCCGACATGACCACTGAACAAACTCTGATGATCGATGAAAACATCTGGAGGTTTGACCCAAGGACGATGAATTACATACAGTTCTATTATTCGTTGGACTGCTGGATTTGTTTATCTGCATAGCATTTGTGACGGTATCGACTAATTCTGTGGACTTGAATAAGGAACGTCAGAACAACATGTAGAGATGAGGCCTAAACGAATTAAGAGGGATGATGAAAACGTCCAAACTCTCATAGATTGGTTTGCTTGCCATGAACCATTTTCTAAAACAAATGTGATTATGTCTATAAGCAGTGGCACGATCGGGGATAGCAAAGAAACTTGTCCCATATGGCTGAAAAGATGGGAAACTTCGCTATGTCTAAGGTTATCAACCAGAACTTTGGAAACCTACACTTAAAACGTAAGGATGCTATAGTTTATCTTGCGGTGGTGACGAGCGGCATAAAAAAAATCAGGGTGAGACTGTGACAATATTCATCCATTAATGCTATTCCATCGTATGTGTACTGCCAAAAAGTCTGAAATTGAACTAGAATATTTCCGATATGAACTATCTCCTGTCCTACTGCCTCTTTTCTCAGAGGAAGGCATGCGCAAAAGAACCAAGTCCATATTTTACACATCGTTCAACCCTTTACCAAATAACACAGAACTGGGAAGCAGTAAAATACACGCAGTTGATGGAGGATATTTTCTAAACAAAGTTGTATGGAGTCGTGCTCAACCTTTTTCAATAATTTTCCAGCAATATGTCAGGTATATACAAAATCATTATGGAGCCAATACACTGTATTGGCTCCATAATGATTTTGTATATACCTGACATATTGCTGGAAAATTATTCAATACAGTAGTGGTGTTCGATGGATACCCAGATTCGGCTGAAAAGAAAAGCACTAAAGAGTTACAACTTCTGCTGAAGTTTTGTTATGAAAGCAGTCTCCCAAAAGTGCCTCAGGAAAAGTTTCTGGAAATGAGAATAACAAGTCTCGTTTTATTTCCCCACTCAGAGCCTCATTTGAACGATCGCAAATAACGACAGTACAAGCTGAAAAGAGGATGCTGACGTTCTCATAATAACCACATCAAACTCGTTGTCATCTCAATATGATGCAGTCATAATCATTGGTCGGGAAATCGACCTGTTGGTACTCCTCACAGCTCTCTCACTTCCAAATGTATATTACTAAAAAGTTGGTAAAGGCAAATCACCTTGTACTTATTGTTACTTGTAAACGTACGTAATTCGTATAATCCAAGTTCCAAAAGCAAAGCGGGTAACAATCATTTTGGCTGCCGAACAATTCTTTGCACTTTTGTATGGAAAAGATTGGAAAATTTAAGGTACATCCTTTTTGTCAAAGGAGTGAAAAAATTCAATTTATCCAGGCTGCCCCCTACCAAAGACGCAGTCCAGCAACATGCTTCAAGAACTTACTTGCAAGTGCAAACTTGGCTTGGTCACCATAAAGATCCAACTGAATGGGGGTGGAAGAAGGACGCTGTTGGGTTACTAACTCCAGTACAATGGTACTTGAAGGAGGCTGCACCTCAGGCGTTGCTGAACTTTATATCAATTCAAAAAAGGTTCCGCTGGAGAGAGCACTTGTAGAAAGTCTGGTTTAAAATGCTCCCTAATCTGTATTCACTGTAATGGAAACTCGTGCGAGAATGCTGTGGAAGCCTTCGTTGATGATGATGACGAGGAATTTGGTGACCCAGTCGCCACAAATTCGGCTGATGAGACATATGAAGTATATATTGTGGCCCGTAAGTGGCAGTAAGAAACAGAACTACAGTCAATAGTCCAAAATTTTAAAGAATATACTTTTTTTCTTCTTTTTTTAACATGTTTTTGTATCTTAATCAATAATTTTATTTATATGTTGTAATTATTTTGATGGTTAATGTTGCTAAAATGTATGTTACGTGTTATTTCAATAATAATTGTTTAAAAAAATAATAATCAAGGTATGCCAACATTAAAACATTATTATTCTTCTGATTCAATCTTTCGCCTAATATATGTATTAAAACCTGGATACCTAACTGAGATAAAAATAATTAACATGTACCTACTATTTTTCTAATATGAAATTTAATTCTCTATAAAATTGATATCAATAATTTTTTTACAAAATTTTACTGGAAAAAAGATATGTACAAAAAACCAAACCAAGTCGTGCAATTTACCTGTTTTTATAAACTTTTACACATTTTCACGACGACATATCTCGATGTGTATTAGAGATAGAAGAATTTATTTTAAATATAAGTTGTAGGTAATTATATGTTCTACTAAACTTGTTAAGCTACTATAGCCGAAATTTGTATTGGAAATGAAATATTTGAGAAAAACTAGATTTTGGCGCGAAACCGGTTGGTTTTTTCAAAATGGCGGCGAAAGCTCAAGTGCGTCAAGGTCGAAAACTCAGATTTTACATCAGGAGACGAGTGTGTAAAACATATAAAAAAATTGGGACTACCGGAATAATTCCGATCGCGGATCGCTATTTGCACTGGCCTAATACATCATTTAATAAATATGATTTTAAATTTTCACCACTAAAATTAATTTACTTGTGGTTTTTTTTTTATTATTACGGCGTGTTGCGCTACCTCCTGCTTTAGCCATGTTTTCGGACAGCGTCACAGTATCCATCATCAGGGCACATTTTTTATTATTTTTATTTTTTTATTTAAATATTTAAAACATATTTAGAGTTACAATATTTACAACATAATATAGATAAAACATTTGAATCACTCTCCTAATAAAGCAGTTGCTTGTGTTTAGGAGAGGACAACTATATATTTTTACATCTATTTAAATTACAAAATTATTATAAAAAAAGAACTATTAGTAATTTTATAAGAAAATTCATCGAAACTAATAAAAACATAGGTAAGTTATAAAATGATACAAAAACGAGAAAATACAATAAAAGTAATAAAAAAGTAAGTTATAAATGATACAAGGAAATAATAAGCAAAACATAATATCAAACAATAAGAAAAGTTATGAGGTGGTATTAGAGAATCTTAATTTAATTTTTTTTTGTAATTCTCATAGTTTTCCTCCGTTCTTATATCTAGAGGTAATTTGTTAAATAATTGTCTTCTTCTTCCTTGCACTGTCCCAACTCATTGCCTAGGTAGGCTGTTGGGGTCGGCTCTCCTCGTTCTCAGGTTGTAGCTTCTTCGGTTCTGGGTATCGCTCTCTTCCAGGCCGTTTCTACTTAGAATTTTAGAGCATTGAGTCATCCAGGAGTTCTCCTCTGGATGACTGTCGATGAAGCTCCATAGACATTGCCTGCTTCACTGTGTAGTCTGGTGGTCTGGTTTGTTAAATAATTGTATACCCTTAAATATAAAGTGATGCTGTGCTGTTGAAGTTCGTACTAGAGGTATGGTTAGCCCTCCAACAGAAATAATTCTTTTGCTTATATTTAATTGTGGGATATTATTTTTATCAAAGAATTCTTTATGTGTTTGAAGGAGTGCAATTTTGTCATAAATTTTTGTCTGCCTACATCTGCCCTGTCTGCATACATCTGCAAAAATCTAAAATAATATACGCTTAATAAATGTCTATATTGTTATATTGTACTACTACAACTTATGATTTATATTTCCAAACTTGTCTCTGACAAAACAATTATGCTCAACTAATATAACTGAAAGGGCGGTCTTCCATTTACCATCAAGGCTTTGCATGGGAGAGCAAAACCGGAAAATGATTATCTCCAATATTCTCTTAGCGATTTATGAAAATAAATACATTTTCTTAATATAACAGCTGTTTTTATTTTCCGCCGGAAAATATGATGTGTCAGTTCTACAAACCCATTACAGTTGATTTATTATTTTTCTCATGGAAACTTACACATTTCATAGAGTTGGACATACTTGTTGATGAATTATATTGTCTTGGAAAAAAAACTCACCCGAACTCTCTTTTTTGTTTGTTTTTAACATAATTCCACACAGTAAGCTAGATGAAAATAACTTCCCTCGGGGTCTACGTCATCTTTGAGGAGGTTGTATGGAGGGTGTTTTTAGGGAAAGGAAAGAGAGGAAGTTGTGAGAGGGATAGGAATCTAGGGGTCAGTGGGTCCAGGAACGACAAACGTAAGAATGCATTCCTCCCACTGCGGAGCAAGGTCGAGAGAATCATGCCGGAGACGTCAAATGGTCCTCTTATAGGACTTCTCCGATCCGATCCGCCGCGCAGTAAATGGGTAGAAGCATCCACCGTCGAGACATAGGCAAAATTTTACCTCATAAACCAGGGCATCCCTGCTAAGTTACCAAAAACAAACCCAACGCAGTGAACCACTTGGGGAGACCTATGGCAATGGTGTTGGTTATTCAATTAATGATTCCCATGGAAATACTCAAATATGGAAAAAAAATTGTTAGTTTTATATTAATTTGGTACAGTAATAATTGCATAAAAAAACTTATATTTCAACTGATACTGTCAAATATTATCATTATTTTGTTTTTTCAGAGACCATAAAATTATTCTGTTAAAACAACATGAACTTTTCTCTTGTTTCAGATCGCCGATCATCATTTTAAAAATAAGTAGATTTATTAGTTAGTGATATATAACAGTTGTGTTATTAATAAAAAAGTAATCGTGATTTAAAACTTTTCATGAAGTTAAACAGTGTTAATATTATAATTAAAAGTGTTTTAAAGTGTTATCATGATTAAGTGCAAATATTACAACAAATCATGATAAAACAAAACAAAAAAGTGTTTTATTTTTATTAAATCATGGTTTTTATACAAACATGTACAAAAACGTTAAAATGCGTCAGTTTATGTTTGTTTTCCGTATAATTAATTAAGCCACAGTTTAAAGTTTTTTTGTTGTTGTAATTTTTTGGGAAAAAATTATTTAAAAGTGGAAATTTTGTGATTTGTGAAAGTGAACGAAAATCTTCAAATATGCCTAGGCGTCCTGCTGATAGGTCGCTGCTGGTACTATTCCTAGTGCTGCTCTCTTTTATGGTGGTGGTGACGTCACATCCTGACAACAGTAAGTCATTTTTTGAAATTTAAAAAAAATTTATTGACGGCATCTGTGGTCGAGGGGCAAAGCCTTTGACTAGCAAACCCTTGCCCTTCTACCACGCAGGCCATCATTTTATTTTAATGTTGGCCTGTTGTTTTAATGACAACTTTGCATGTTTTTTTGTTGTTTCATTTATCAGTTTAACGTGTTGGAGTAAATTATTTTGAGAATTTATTATTTTAAAGTGGACATTTTCAATTAGTTTTACCGCCTATTCTCCCCACTGATATAATTTTTTTACGAAATAACAATAAATGTTGACATTTATTGATATTTGCTGCATGGGGCATAGTTTTTCAGTCAAATTAAATATAATGTTGCAATACTTAAATTAATTTATGTGGAAATACCGCAAAAAGATTATTGTTTTTTTATAATTAAAATTTTTTGTTTATTATTTATTTATTATAAAATAAAAAAAAATCCAATTTGTAAAACACCACTTTTTATTTGAATTAATATCTAACACACAACCGGGTTTCGCTTTTCTCAAGCTTAGTCAGGGCTTATTATTATTATTATTATTTTTGTGATAATATATTATAAAATCATAACTTAATTTATTATTACATGTTCGTAATAAGCATTAACTTTGTGGCTCCCCATAATTTACAATAAAATATATAAATTTGTTCTAGACCACTTTAATTTTAATTACACTCTACCGGTTTCGGAAGAACCCTTCCTTCGTCAGGAGAATATTAAAACTAACCTATGATACAAAATATTGATAGATATATACCAAACATTTAGGTGCTGGAGTGGGAGGTCAAAGGGGGAGGGGGGTAGTTGCGGGATATCCAGCAATAACAGAGCGGTTTATTGGAAACATATCTAGGATGGGACTAAACGATAAATTAATTTGGTTATTCAATTTTTTTTTTTTTCACCAGATTTACAGGAACGGGTTTAGTTTTTCCCATAGGAAAAACTAAACCCTTTCATACACTTTTCCATATAAATGATCATCTAGTAAATCCACGTTATGCAATTGTATTATATAAGTATAATTAATACAAAACAATACAAGAACAACACGTTAATCTACCAAACTATTAAATGGGAATATAATTCACCGTCTCCAGATATTTTCATATCAGAGGGTTCGGCTCTGTGGAATTCCTAATTTGACCGATAAATCCTACTGATCCCTCAATATAAATATTTAAAAAATCTTTCGTAATTCTACATGTATTTAAAATGACTGATTTTTGCATTTTTATATACAAATTCTTTGACAAATCTAATATGCCTAAATTTTTAATAAGAGAGCTAGGTATAATGCCAGTAGCCGAAATAACAAAAGGTAAAATTTTTGTAGTCTGAGAATGCCAAATTCTTTTAATTTCATTTCCTAAATCTGTATACTTTCTTATTTTTTCAGAAACAGATTTTTGAATATTACAGGAATTTGGAATAGCTACATCAATAATATAAGTTATTTTTTTAATTTTGTCATGTAAAACTATATCAGGTCTATTATGACCAATTGGTCTGTCTGTTAGTATAGTTTTATCATAGTAAATTTTAAAGAAATTATTTTCTAAAAATGAATTTGGTTCGTATTCATAATATGGTACTATATTATGACAGTCAATCAAGTTATGTTTAATTACCAAACTTTGGTGAATTATTTTTAAAACCTGATTGTGCCTAAATGTATACTCAGACGGCGCTAATATAGAACATCCTGATATAATGTGTTCTATATTTTCCGGAAAAGCCATACATTTTCTACATAAATCATCTATTTGATTTGGATCTTTGATTATATGCTTCCTATAATTTTTGGTATTAATTACTCTATCTTGAATAGCAAGCATAAAACCTTCGATTTCTGCGCTCAACTCTCCAATACTCAACCATTTGTTTGACGAAAGTTTGTCAACATACGTTTGGTTGAGATAATTGAAGTGTTTTGCGTGAATAATTTTATTTGACCAGGAATCTAATAATTCCTGGTTGGTATTTATAAAAATGTTGGCATTCTCGTCGTATAAATTTAAAGGTGAAATATTTCTGTCTGCCTTGCAAATTATTTTATGCAGCTCTGAGCTATTAGCTTTTCTATGAAAAAAATTTCTTAACATTTCTACCTGATTTTGTTTTAAAGAAGTTATTTTGACTATACCTCTACCTCCTAAATTTCTAGGTAAATTAATTCGTTCTATAGCTGAATTTGGATGATGACAATTAAACTTTGTTAACGTAGTTCTAATTAATCGTTCTAAGCTATCTAAATCTGTATTAGACCATTTAATTATACCAAATGAGTACGTTAATAGAGGTATTGCCCAACTATTTATTGCCTTTACTAAATTTTTAGCAGATAGATTGCATTTTAAAATTTTTCTTATCCTAGTTTGAAATTTAATCCTAATATCATTTTTAATACTAGTATGATCTAATCTATTCGATTGCGGGTATCCTAAGTATTTATAAACCTCATCCCCTTTCATACTTTTAATTTTGAAATTTCTAAATATACCCTCATCTCCATCTATAATTTTGCCTTTCTCTATATGGATCGTTCTACATTTATCTAGACCAAAAGTCATTTTAATATCATCTGAAAAAATTTTAACTACCTTAATCATTTTCTCTAAATTTGATTCAGAATTTGAAAATAATTTTATATCATCCATATATAATAGATGCGAAATTGTACTACTCTCTCCTGTATTTCCCTTAATTTTTATTCCAAACTTGCTTTTTATTAACATTTTGGATAGAGGATTTAATGCTAAGCAAAACCAAAGAGGACTCAACGAGTCTCCTTGAAAAATTCCTCTTTTTATTGAAATGCCTGGTACTACTATTTTCTTACCCTTTAAATTGATAAATAAATCTGTATTCCAAAATGACATAATATTTTCTAAAAAGCTAATAATCATTGGATTAATTTTATATATATTTAATACTTTGATAAGCCACGAGTGCGGGACACTATCAAAAGCCTTTTGGTAATCTATATAGCAAGTATGTAAATTACGTTTTTTATTTTGAATCTGTTTTAGAATTACAGAATCAATAACTAATTGTTCTTTACATCCCATATGTTTTCTGCGACAACCTTTTTGTTGTTCAGATAAAATATTTTTTTCATCTAAATGATTATATATTAAATCTGTCAAGCAAGAGGTTAAAATTTTATATATTGTCGGTAAACATGTAATGGGTCTATACTGAGAGGGATTATTAATATTTTCGCTTTTAGGCAACATATAAGTAATGCCCTTAGTTAGAAAATTTGGAAAATTTTGAGTTTGTCTAACAAATTTTGAAAGATGTTTTGCCAAAAGAGGAATTATTATTATTAGCGTTATTATTTAGGGATTTTTTAATTTCAAGTGCTTCCAGGTTATCTAACTTTTTGCTTTTATTATTACGGTGAAGAATTTTCGTGAGTTTAATAAAAATCATTTTGGGAAGGACAGTATTACACAATTAAAAGAAAAATATTTTTACACAAGAATACGAATTTGAAAAGGAGTCAATGAAAAGTACGTAGTTATTATCTAAATATACGAGACTCATCCAAGATCGCAGGGATAAGGGTAGGGAACATTTTATTTTTTTTTAAAGAAAGAAAAACATTTCCGGGTTACGAATAACCCAACAACATTTGAAAATCTCCTACTACCACCACACTAAGCGGCAATGAATTGTTAAACCATTAAAAAAATTACAATGAGGCTTTTTTTATATTAGCTCCAAAATAGTAGTGAAAATAATTCCACTCAGGGCCCATGTCATCTTTGGGGATGCTGGGTGGTAGGTCGTTCTAGAAAGGAAAAAAAAAGGTATGAGTCATGGGTAGGAATCTGGGAGATGACAGATCAACTGAGAGAATCAGGAGTGACGGACGTATGAGTCCGCTCCTCGCGATGTGTCGAGATAGGCCTGCTGGAGAGGTCCAAAGGTTTCCCTCAACCAGTGCCTCTGATCCGGCCTACTGGTTGGTCAGCAGGCGCATCCGCTGCCAAGATCCTGACAAATCTCCGCCACCCCATACTAAGTCATTAAACCTAGCGAACCGCTTGGGGTGGTTAAGTCAGAGATTGGTAATCCAATAAATTGTACTTGGGGCGGCTGTACACACAACTGCCTACAATTTTGAAATTTATGATTTCCAAAAAAACAGTCGTCCTATTAGGTCAGTGGTGCCCAAACCAATCGTTTGGTGAGTCTAAATATTACAGAGCAAGCTCTGAGGGTAACTACAAATATTTTATTACGTTGCCTTGCCTTACCCTTGGTGCGTTACAATATAAAATCCAGTGTGCTCACTCTCTAGTTCTCCCACTATATACGCATCTATGTGGGTCCTTTGCAATCACTCTTCACTTATTCAAATTGGATCAATTATATTCGATCTTACGAGAAATGTACGGAAAAAACATACTGGTTTAAATTGATTGCGAAAATAAATTCCTAGTGCGGCAAAGAGCCAGAAACTTTTCAAGCAACCAATCAAGAACCCCATCGAGGGTCTAAGGACTAAGGTCTAATAACAAATGCAATTATGATAAATTTACAAAAAGGATTTTTCGTTTTTTTTTTTTTTTTGGTTAAACACCAAAATTTAAAATGCAGAAAACTGAAAACTTCATTTTGGGTCGCAAAATATCTTCAGTTGGGCAGCATGAAGGGGATGGAAGGTGTTATTCGTGAACGGAGTAAGGTCGAGTTTATTGTTTACCGGCAATCGCGTGCCCGTTGGAGGGACGTACTGGACGTGTTAGGTTGAACAATGATTTAATTAGGCGGCTTACTATCACAAAAGGTGCCAAGAAAGTCTTTGTAATACAGTAGCGGTTTGTAACCTATTCTGTAAGTGCGGTTAATAATTTTATTCAGGAATGATACATCTTGGTGTGAAGAACGTATTTCTGAAAGTGTGAAAGAGATATTCATAAATGAATAAAATTAAAAGGGCATGTCTGCATTGTATCTTGATATAAGATTTATTACTCAAATGCTTGGAATAAACATATTATCTTCGACAAATTTTCTTCTTCAATAAGATATAATTGTTTTTCCAGTTAATAATGGAATAACATCTTATCACCATCATTAGTTCCTACAAGTCTGCCTACGATTAAGTGTGGGTTTTATTTCCTCTTATTGAAATATTCTTTAATCTCAGAAATATGATATGGGTCACACCCTATATAAATCTACCATATCCATATAATAATGATTGTTTGAAATTTATATTTGCAATAACCATTTTTTAAGATATGCAACAGATATTGTAATGAAAAGAGGCAAGTTAAAATTATGGAAAATAAGTTTGAAAACCTGTCTGGAGTTTCATTTTGTCGATTTAAATGTTTTTCATCCAATTACACATTCATTTTGTCCATTTGAACAACTTTTTGTCCAATTTGACATCCATTCTGTCGATTTGGACATTTATTTTATCCATTTGGACAATTTTTTGTCCGACTGGACAAATGAATGTCCAATTGGACAAAAAATTGTCCAAATCGACAAAATTAATGTCTAATTTTCAGATTTCAAATATATTTTCTATTTTTTTTTACTTTACCTTTAGGTAATGTAAATTTTTTTTTTAGTTAACATACATGAAATATAAAGCTGCGCCCACATTATAATATGGTTCTCCAAGCATTCGAGTAGTGAATCGCATCTCAAGTTAATGTGTCTAGATTCCGTCGCATTTTTATAGATAACATTCGTCAGCCGTCGCCCCCCTAGACTTTCTTAACGCATTCTTTGAGACTTCTACTGCCCACTGCCCACCTGAAAAATTCTAGCGCAAACTCTCTCTAGTTTCAATCCTGGGATTGGTTGGCAGCAATTTCTTCTATTCTTCTCTTCCATTCTTCTCTGTCTTGTGCGGCTGTTTTGAAGTCTGCATATGATGAGCAGCGCATGCCCACCAGCAGGTCCTCCAGGTACTCTTGGCGTGGGCGTCCCCTAGAGTTTGTCCCCTCGGTTATGCTCTCCATGTTGGCATGCAAGAGGCCTTCTTGTCGTATTATATGGCCGATCCATCTTGCACATCTTTCGGACAAGGTCCTGAGCAGGTGCCTTCCTCCTTCGATTATTTGGAGAACCTCCACATTTGTAATGTGGTCTCTCCAGGGAATTCCTAATAGTCTTCTGTAAGACCACATCTCGAAAGCCTCTAGTCTCCGTCTATCTCTTTTGGATAGGCACCATGTTTCGCAGCCGTACATCAAGACACTCCATACATAGGTCTTGATGAGCAGTATTCTCAGTTGTAGGTCTATATTATTCGAATCTATCTCTTAGACCGACCGTCCCATATTATTTTGCTCCCGAGGTAGATAAACTCCTCCTCATCTAATGTTGCGTTCAACCTACAGTCAGCAGCTTTGTTTTGTCTTTATTTATATTCGTATATCGCCAACAAGGGGGCGTTATTGCCCACTTTGAGAAAGACTGCTCTAAATGAACAATTACAGCCGGTAAATGTTGAAGACTTGGAAATTGGAAATCAACGAGTGATTTAATATAATTCTTACTTACATAATTATATAACCAAAGTAAATACCGTGTATGAGCACCAACTGCTCTAATTTGCCTGGAGCCAGGGCCAGATTGAGAGAGACTGTTGGAGGGAGACCTAACCTAGACCTCTCGAGCCGGACTCTATCGACCATTCGGAAGGTTTGAATCGTGGCTTTGATGAATTGGTGGAAACAGTTCATTTTTAGCAAAACTTCCTTTCAAACATCACACAACAAAAACTATCCACGTGTCATGTAAAATGATTGCACAATTAATTGAAATGTGGAACACAGCTAACAGACATACTAACATCATGTTCTTGGAAATATAACAATCAGAGGTATGGCGCAGGAAGGAGCTAAATCGTTATTCTGTTTCGTATTATTGTTTTGGAAAGTGATTAATTTTCCCTTACAAATGCAGAAATTTTCTCTCCTTCATTTGTTAACAAATTTCAAAATAATGCAAAACAGGTCTCACTCCTTTTCCGATTGAATCGACTGGTTTGGGAAAAGCCGAGATCCTTTTATAAGATTATTTAAATGGCTAATAAACAAATTTATAGTCTTATTAAACACAATCATTGAATAAGCGTTTAGTTTAGAGGGAAATGATAATATTATTGTCATAGCGGTTTATTTAAATTAATTTGGAAGGCGGGTATCAGGTCACCCCAAGTAATTTGTAGCATTTGGTGACTTAGTAAGGATGCCTGGGTTCTAGGTCTTGACTTTTTCTTCAATAAGATTTAATTGTTTTTCCAGTTAATAATGGACATTCATCTTATCACCCTCAGTGGTTCGTCAAAGTCTGCGTACGATTAAGTACGAGTTTTATTTCCTCTTATTGAAATATTCTCTAATCTCAGAAATTTGATATGGGTCACACCCTATCTAAATCTATCCTATCCATATAATAATGATTGTTTCAAAATTATATTTACAATAACCATTTTTTTTTTGCAACAGATATTGTAATGTAAAAAGGCAAGTTAAAATTATGGGAAATAAGTTTTAGAACCTTTTTTCTATTTGGACAACTTTTTGCCTAACTAGAGTTTTATTTCGTCGATTTAAGTGTTTTTCGTCCAATAACACAGAATTGCAAGAATTGCAGAAAGAACATATAAAATTCTTATTACCGGAATTGGCTCTGGTCTGGAACTTTGTGGCAGTTCATTTTGTCGATTTGGACAACTTTTTTCCGATTTGACATCCATTCTGTCGATTTGGACATTCACTTTATCCATTTGGACAATTTTTTGTCCAACTGGATATTCATTTTGTCCATTTGGACAACTTTTTGTACAATTTGACATCCATTCTGTCGATTTGGACATTCATTTTGTCGATTTGGACAACTTTTTGTCCAACAGGACAAATTAAAGTCCAACTGGACAAAAAGTTGTCCGATTGGACAAAAAATTGTCCAAATGGATAAAATTAATATTCACTTGGACAAAAAATTGTCCAAATTGATAATATGAATATCCATTTGAACAAAAAGTTGTCCAAATGGACAAAATAAATGACTAATTTACGAGTTTCAAATTTATTTTTCATATTTTTTAACTTCCCTTTTAACATTACAACGAATGAAATGTAAAAAGCAATTTTTGTCAACTTACACGAAATATAAAGCTGCAACCACATTATAAAATGCATTAGCGACTCTAATTTCACCGTCATTTTGTCGATTTAAATATTTTTCGTCCAATTACACTTACACCTTCATTTTGTCCATTTGGACAACTTTTTGTCCAATTTGACATCGATTCTGTCGATTTTGACATTCATTTTATCCATTTGGACAATTTTTTGTCCAACAGGACAAAATGAATGTCCAATTGGACAAAAAGTTGTCCGGTTGGACAAAAAATTGTCCAAATTGATAAAATGAATATGTATTTGGACAAAAAGTTGTCCAAATCGACAAACTAAATGACTTATTTACACGTTTACAAATTATTTTCCACATTTTTTAACTTCTCTTTTAACATTACAACGAATGAAATGTAAAAAGCAATTTTTTTCAATTTACATGAAATATCTTTAAAGCTGCAATTTTAACATGCATTAGCGACTCTAATTTAACCGTCATTATGTCGATTTAAATGTTTTTCGTCCAATTACACATTCATTTTGTCCATTTGGACAACTTTTTGTCCAATTTGACATCCATTCTGTTGATATGGACATTCATTTTATCCATTTGGACAAGTTTTTGTCCAACTGGACATTCATTTTATCCATTTGGACAATTTTTAGTCCAACTGGACATTCATTTTATCCATTTGGACAATTTTTTGTCCAACTGGACATTCATTTTACCCATTTGGACAATTTTTTGTCCAACTGGACAAAATGAATGTCCAATTGGACAAAAAGTTGACATTCATTTTACCCATTTGGACAATTTTTTTGTCCAACTGGACAAAATGAATGTCCAATTGGACAAAAAGTTGTCCAAATCGACGATGTGAATGTCTAATTTACAAGTTTCAAATTTATTTTCCATATTTTTTAACTTCTCGTTTACCATTACATATGTAATGTAAAAAGCAATTTTGGTCAACTTACATGAAATATAAAGCTGCAACCACATTATAACTTGCGTTAGCGACTCTAATTTAACCATCACGGTTGTTATGTGTCTAGATACCGTCGCATTTTTATAGATAAAATTTGTCGGCTGTCGCCCCTCTAGACTTACTTAACGGCTTCTGACTTTTTTTGAGACTTCTACTGCCCACTGTCCACCTTAAAACCTCTAGCGCCAACAAGGGGGTGCTATCGCCCACTTCGAGAAAGGCTACTCCAAACGAAGAATCACAGCCGGTAAATGTAAGGACTTGAAAAGTGGAAGTGAATAATATAATTCTTACTTGCATAATTATGTTAATAAAGTGAATACCGTGTGTGAGCATCAACTGCTCTAATCCGCCTGGAGCCAGGGTTAGATCGAGAGAGGCTGGTCAAGGGAGACCTAATCTAGACCTCTCGAGCCCGGCTCTATCGACCGCCACTCCTCACTAGGAGGGATTAATTCGTGGCTTTTATGAATTGGGGGAAACAGTTCATTTTTAGCAATACTTCCTTCCAAAACATCACAGAACAAAAACTATCCACGTGTCATGTAAAATGATTACACAATTAATTAAAATGTGGAACACAGCTAACATACATACAAATATCATGTTCTTGGAACAACAACAATCAGAGGTATGGCGCAGGAAGAAGCTAAATCGTTATTCTGTCTCGTATTATTGTTTTGCAAAGTGATTAATTATTTCCCTTACAAATACAGACATTTTCTCTCCTTCATTTGTTAACAAATTTCAAAATAATGCAAAACAGGTCTCACTACTTTTCCGATTGAATCTACTGGTTTGGGAAAAGCCGAAATCCTTTTATACGATTATATAAATGGCTAATAAAATTTTCGTTGTTTGTTTTTGGGGTGTTATGCCGTGTTGTGCTACCTCCTTCTTTAGCCGACGTTTCGGACAGCGTTGCAGTGTCCATCATCAGGGCAGATCCGGAAGATCCGTCGATGTGAATTGTCGGCTAAAGAAGGAGGTAGCACAACACGGCATAACACCCCAAAAACAAACAACGAAAATGCTTTTGGCCGTGAAAATCTAAAATCGTATCTGGCTAATAAAATGTTTTATAGTCCCATTAAGTTTTCAATGCTGCAACAAGGCTGATGACTGGTGTTTCCAAATATTCCCCCATATCACAATATCGTAATTATAGTACACGTTTTTCTAAATGTATGTAAGTTTGTTACGAAGTCGTAAATATATGTAGATTTTAAGACAGTTCTAAGTCGTAATACGAGGATAACACATAATTTTGTGTGTAACCTCTGCGGTTTAATTGAATTTAATTTTTTTAAATTATATGTTATAGTTTTGTGGCGTTTGATATACCATTTACTTACGTAGCGGCCTACTACGGCACTGATTATTACTGCACGGCCGCTACAACCTCGCTAGGCAATATAATTTTTGACCACCTTCTGGAAAGAGCTCGGATCTGCAATACGCGATACAAATAAAAAATCTGCAGTCCGTAGCACGTGAACTCACGTCGGGGTCACCACTTTGGAGGGAAAGTGCGGGTCTCCTAGGTTGAGTCGTTCTTAATCAGTCGTAACGGGCCGCCGCGAAGCACATCTGCAGTACACGGAATAACTTACGCAATTTGTAAATACGGTGCATAATATGTAAATACTCTCACATTTGTAAATAGTGCATTATGTAAATACATCATCATCATCAACCATCATACAGTGTTATTATTCCGACCTACAGCACACGGAGATATCTTGACTCACCAATATCTCCTCAATCAATCAGAGGCCCACAAATCTCCTCGAGCTAGGAGACCCGCACTTTCCCTCCTGTAATTATTTTCAGACTGTTCATTTCAGTCCAACTGATCAAATTTTTAAACTTGCTCACGCGGGCCATTTATAATTCGTTCGCGGGGGTTGGGCAGCCTTGTATTAGATGGTTCAATGATAGTTGATCCCCGACAGTTAACCGCCGGAAAATTTATATACAGTTATTTTAAATTTATTTTTTAAATTTATATACATATATGTAGTCGGTTTAGGTTAAATGCAGTATACCTATTTACACAATAGTTAAAGTGTTTCCAAAGGAATGTGCAAAGAGGATGTACCGCCGAATGACTAGCGTAAAACACAAAGTCATACAGGAAAAAACTACTTGTCGTCTATAAACTGTATATAGAAGCGTGTAAGTACAAAAAATCAAAACTGTAAAGGATTTCGTTTGACATCCACACCAACTTGAAAGATATTTTAGAAATCGATTGAGATGAGATGGTGATATTGAATTTGTTGTGTAATAAAAGAGACAGAAGGCAACGTGAAACAGAATGTTACGGGTTCGCATGAGGAAAAAAGAGACAAGAGACAACCCCCAACCTTTGATTTTTAGCAGGCAGCTAACAGCCCGATATGTCGGGCTGTTTGCAGCATAGTGTGTAGACCGCTTTTGGTTTGAAATTCGTTAATAAGGCACATAAATTATTATTTTATAGAAACTATAATTTCGGAGGTAAACTGTTGAAGGATCAACACATACCCATTCTGAAGTAAATAAATCTTAAGAATTTATTTTTAAAAGTTTTTTTTTTTAATTTTTTTCCGGAATCACATAAAAAAATAACAAATTATAAAAGTACTTAGCGTAAGTTAAAACAACTTGATTTGCTGTTATTGTTGACAAGCCTCAACGAATGATTGTACCGAATATTTATTTAACTCAATGGTTTGAAACGTCAATACACAATGTAACCGATTGTGAATGTAAATAATAGATTTCGCAGTTCAATTGCATGCACAGGTGAACTTTCCGCTTTCTTGACTTCATGTAGTTGGTCGTATTTTCAAAGCACTACATACAACAAAACCAGCTTTATAACTTCTGCATTCACCTGGATCGACGTTTACAGAACTGTTAACAGGCACCAATAATACAAAATTAATGTTCATCGTGTTCCTACCTACTACATTTCAATATAGCATTTTTTTTAAATTATTTCTTCATATATTATGTCCGATTCTTGATAACGTACACAACGAACAGAGCCCGCAGATACTTTAATATCAAACAACTGCTAACACTGCATAAATTGCAATTGGGTCCCACTTTTGAATTTGTTTTATTATATTTTTTTTTTTCAATTTTTCAAAAGAAGCAAACACATTGTGAGTTGATATTTTAAATAAATGAAAAGAAAATACTTTGTTTTAAGTCACTTTATTTTTATTTAACGTCTACCGGTTTCAATACCTCCGTACCGTCATCAGGACTGTTACAAAAATTATGTCTACAAATACAGTAATACACATATATATACATAATGTTATGAAAGAAAGAGACAGTATACTAGAGTGGGACAGAGCGTCAGTTGTTAGAGGGAGGAGGGGAATGGGGGATAAGTGAAGACAATTGTACAACAGTTTTATTATTTCCAGTTACTGTACAAATAAAGTTGATTGCCCCATCTGGTCTGGAGCCACAATATACCTGAAAAAACCATTGACTCTGTGCAGAAACGAGCGGTCCATTTGATAGATTCTCTTACTTTAACAAGCAAATTGCAATCCTTAGAGGACGGACGTCAGGTAGGTTTGATGTCCTTTTTCTACCGTTATTACAATGGAACAATGTACACAGTTGACATTTTTCACATGAGAACGGTTTGCTTCTACGACTCGTTCTTAGTTCAACAGGCCGGCTGTGGAATGATTTGCCGGCCTCTTTTTCTCTCTTCGTGATTCCTTCCTTTTACAGCATGGGTCTCTTTAAGATTCATGTTCACTCCTTCCGCTCCCCGAAAATACCCTTCACAATCTTCAAAGATTGCATAGGCCCCGAGGGAAATTATTTACCTAAGTGTGAACTTAATTTTAAAAAAAAATGTATATTTTAATTAAAACCATTAACATGGGCGGTAACCGGACCAAGCAATAACATTCTCTTTTTCACTTCTCTTTTTACACGTTTTAATAGCACAAGTTACCATTTTTGCCGTGTTATTGTGTAAAATGTACCGATGAGAGCTCGACGCTAGTCTGCACATGAATGATGACGTCACATTTTCTAGATTCACGCGAAGCTATATGCCAGCCCAGCCGGTTCCATGGAACCAGTAATAAGGAGGGGTAAATAATACGCTTTTATAACTGAGGGCGGTTTTAGACATATTCATATGTCTATGTAGGAATCCAGAAACGGACCAAACAATAATATTACATTCTCTCAAATTATAATATTTTTTATTGTTTGAAACTTTCGAAGAGTTTTAACATCTATAGAATTAATGAAATTGCCATTGGAATGTTCATAGTTAGTAACGATCCAATTCAAAATGTTCCCGGTAGAGATGCTTCTAGTGAAATATCCGAAATAATAAATTTAATATTTATTTGTTAATAATGTTAATTTAAAATGTTAAACAAAGTAAATACACAGTATAGTGAAAGAAAAGAAAGAAACAAAGAAAAGAAATCGTAATAAAGCATAAAAAAGCAATTACATAATTTTGAGCTTAAATAATTCTATTTGCCATGACGTCGTGTTAGCTTGTAGTTAAAAAATATGGTAACAATTCAACGAGGTCATGAAAATTGTCTAAAAAGCGTAGGCAACTAGGTTAAGGTTAGTTTTTTGATGTAGTGTGGCATGGAAAAAACTAAGGTGAAGTTGGTTAGGTAAACTAAGATACCTACTTTATCAGGGAATTCAGGTCTGGTCAACGAAACTCAATCAACTAGTTTTGGATTCGGAATGGTGGACTTTCACCAAAGTGATACTGTATTTAAGTTAAAAACAATATTTTAACTATGGAAGTACTTAACGCATATTTATATTGGCTGCTATCTTTATCTATGATTGCAAAATTCAACTCTAACTAAATGCTATCTAGATAGATAGTGTATAAATTTATCCATTTTTATAAGTACGCGACATCTACTTTTATGCAAGTCAGGATGTATTTAATTAATTAATTATTAAACTCTAAATTCGATTGTTGTGAACTCCTGCATTTAATAAATATACATGTACCTACAAGAACTACTAGACAAACATCAACATTTTACATAAACATATCTCATTTGAACTATAGCTTACAATACAACGTTTACATAGCTTTGGTAACAAATACTTAAACAATATTGATGTATTTGACAATCCTTTGAACTTGACAAACTTCAAACGCCGTATGTGCGAACTATTTCTAGCTACTTCATAAACTATTGTGCAAACCAATTTTATACGATTTTATTAATATAATTGTTGATTTGGATGACATTATACACGTATATTCTATATTACCTACATTTTGTTGACTTATATATTTTATGTACCTGTAACCTAAATTTTGTTTCTTATATTTTCTGTTACCTATATTTTATCTACTCATATTTTCACTGTACTCAATAAAAAAAATGTATTGCTTTATATGTAAAAGCCCTATGGGCGTTTAAATAAAAAAAAAAATAGTCTAAAAATAAAAAAAATTACCCTATTTAGTTCCAGTTGAATCTTGCAATGATACATAAAGATAGCAGAAAATAAAAAAAAATGCGTTAAGTTCTTTGGCCAAGTACTTCTTTTGTCAATGGTTAAGAACTTCATCAATTAAAATGTTATAATTTGAGGTTTAACTCATTAAGTTAAAAATAAATTAAAACAACGAAATGTTATTTTAAAACTATTGCGTTTATTCAATGATTTTGGAATTGAGTCAGTTTACAACAGCGAGCTTTGAATTCAATTTACACAAAAAGCAAGGGGTTTATGTTTAGTATTGCGATATTACCGCGGAGCTTTTCCAGATATCAGCTCCGTTTTCAGCCAGTCGACAAATGAAAATGAAAAAGCACAAGCGAAAAGCTCTCTCCGCGAATATCAGCATTTCAGAGATATTCAGAATCAAAGAGACGGCGAGGGACTCTAATGATCAAATACTACTGAAATTGATAGTGCGGAGGTATGCGGAGTTTGGAAAGGCCTTTTCTAGATGCTGCGGAATGAAATTATTATTTCTTTTGAACTCATTGAAATGAATTATGTCAGGGCGCAAATTAAAAATAAAACGATTATAATTATGTTTTGTAAAACACGACTTATAAAATTGAAACAAATAACTGTGTTTTCACCACAAATTATTAAAAATCTACATGTTTCGAAACCGATGATTTCTTCGTCAGGATTATAATATAAATAAAACATAACAAAAGATAACAAAAGAAACAAGCAAGTATCTATAGACAAAATAAACAATAGACAAAATTATTATAGAGAGTGGTGATTATTAAATATCATAAAATGAAATATAATTATTATTTTATATTCATTTTATTAAACATTATATTTTTCATTAAAAGAATTTTTTAAATTAACTATAATAATCAGGTTGCTTAAATATTAAGTATTATAAAAATAA
This sequence comes from Limnephilus auricula, assembly GCA_951813805.1. Taxonomy (NCBI): domain Eukaryota; kingdom Metazoa; phylum Arthropoda; class Insecta; order Trichoptera; family Limnephilidae; genus Limnephilus; species Limnephilus auricula. Next base: position 23,468,400 of record OX638406.1, on the reverse strand, counting down.
GTACCTATTAATGCGAATTAAAGAAATTTATAAGTAATAATAAATATTTTATTATTGATAATATTTCATTTACTATTAATACTTTATAATAGCCATCTCTTAAATTTATTTTCATACTAGCTGCCCTGCCAACTCGCTGCTGTGGCTAACGAAACACAATGCCATGTACTGGATGGTTACCTAACCTAGATAACCAAATGTTGTGTCAAAAAATTAACTCACAACGCCATCTGTAAGAGACTTAAAGGAACTTCGAAATAATTTCAGAGAATTGTCCCATAAAAAATATTTAATTCGCAATAATAAATAATATTGAGGTCAATAATCAAGATATAAACTATTTTATATTTTAAGTTGGATCAAATTACACAAAATAAGCTAAATTTTGTCTAAACTTAAATCCTGAAAATGTTCAAGAGGAACGCACGTTGATATCAAACTATTTTTTTGTTATTAAAAAAGTCTTTCAGTTTAGTTTGAAATTGTAGCGTTATCCAAAAGAAATTTCGTGGAACAGGTGTTATTCATATGAAGCAGTCGTTACAAATCATAGTTTTTATTATATCTTCAACTTTTTTTGTTGATTTCCTCGTCTTATATTTTACTTTCTTTTTAATCTTCTTTATCCTACTATCTTCAGGACACAAAATTAATTATTAAAACTGTATTTCTATTATTATTAAGTACATAAGTGTGGAAGTAGGTATGGTACATAATAACCAATTTAAAATAAAACAATAACTTAGTAAACATAACAACTCGAGCGCTTTTTGCCACAAAAAGGCACTATTTCCAAAACGACGGATTGCTTTGTTGCTAAATATGGCAAATATTCTCAAGATTCTTTTAAATGTTTTAAAGTTAATGATTTAATAATATTTTTTGTATAAATTCTACGAATATGTGAAAATAAACATAAGATAGGCGAATTTATTGGCTATATATAACTATAATCAGTTTTTATGTTTCCATATTCAAAATCGGAGGTATAATTTTTTTATTGTCGGTGAAAAAATTTCATTTAGCATTCCGAGAAAAAAGTTTTAAATTGCTCTGTCGCTCCAATATAACCTTTTTACATACTTTTATGCCAACTGTGTTTCGCTACAACCTTCTTCGGGTCAGTATAGTATTCTTCTAAAGTGTTCTAGTTTGGTGACATGTGTTATAAATAATATATGATGGTTTCACAGTGAATTGAAAAAAATGGACTGACATGAGCGGCGGACGTATGAATCCATCTCTTCAAGTCCGGTTCAAGGTGATGGATCGAGAGAATCAAAATCAGAATTTGGGTAGACGCATTCGCCTCCAAAACTTGGACAAACCTCACCTCGTGACAACCCTCAGTCACTAAACTTAGTGAACCACTTGAGGTGTCCTATGGCAGAGGTGTTGGTTATCAGATAAATTATTCCGATGGTGGCGGTACCGATAACCTCCTCCCAAATTGTAAACTAGAGTTGGCCAAGTGACTAGTCCATCGATCATAATGATAATGTTCTATTTAAGATGTTTGTAATATAACTATGAACAAATTCGTACCTTATTTTCATCTTGCAAACATTTTTTACTGGTGGAATAGGAATATTAATTGTTAAGAGTTTAGAATAACTAAAAAATAAGTACTTATTTTTATTTTTCAATTACATAAAATAAATAATATCCTTAAAAGCACTTAAACATTAATGATTTTAATATTATATTAGAAATGTTATTTATTTTGTTTTTCTTTAGAACTTTGTGACTGTTCATGCTAATTTTGGAATATCACTCTAGGAAAATTCTCGCTTTACTTTCCCGGTGTCAAAGAAGCGTTTCTGGGAATCTTCCAACTCAAAAATACCAATTATAGTCCTAGTAAATAATGTAAACATGCTTTCAAAATAAATTCGCTATGAAGTTAAATGTAAACTTTGTACTAGTATTTTAATTAAATGTTTCCATTTTTTGTGCATTGAATACTTAAAAAAGGGTTAAACATCACTAGTTGTTCCGCACACGAGTGCTCCCCTCTGGAACGTTTGATACTATGGCATTCTCAATTGGGGTCTATGATATGATACTATGGCATTCTAAATTGGGGTCTACGATATGATTCTATGACATTCTCAATTGGGGTCTACGATATGATACTATGGCATTCTCAATTAGGGTCTATGATGTGATTCTATGGCATTCTCAATTGGGGTCTATGATATGATACTATAGAATTCTCAATTTGGGTCTATGATATGATACTATGGAATTCTCAATTGAGGTCTATGATATGATACTATGGCATTCTCAATTGAGGTCTATGATATGATACTATGGCATTCTCAATCCGGTGTGAGGCTATAGGTAGAGAGGAGGGGAAGGAGATGGGGCAGGGGAAGTAAATGGCTATTTAGATCTGGTCACTAAGCACCACTAAAGCCATTATCAGCGATGAATTATTTCATGTTCGCTAGCTAAACGTACAACATTACCCAACTATGTACAATTTTGTTACTTTTTTATGTGAACACGCCCACACGAGTTCTAAATGCTCCCCTCTGGAACCTTCCGTACTATGGCATCCTCAACTGAGGATGTTGTGAGGCTATAGGTAGAAGGGAGGGGAAGGAGATTGGGCAGGGGAAGTAAATGGCTATTTAGATCTGGTCACCACACACGACTAAAGCCAATCTAAGCAGCAACGATTCATTTCTGAATGTTGGTTTAAACCAGAACGATACTTAGAGTATCCACCAAGCTTGCCAAATCCCGATTTATTTATTATTTTTTTTACATTAGGTCCACACAGGAGACCCTGAGGAAAATAATTTCCCTCAGGGCCTATGTCACCTTTGGGGATGCGGTGTGGAGGGTATTTTTAAGTAATGGAAGGATAAGAAGTTCTGGGAAGGAAAAATGTATGGGGGTTGGGTAGAAATCTGGGGTTCAGTGTGTTTAGATCATCCGCCGCTAAGACCTAGACAATGAACCCCCATGACCCCGGGCACCCCTGCTAAGTCACCAAACGTAGCAAACCACATGTCACTTTTGGGGATGCGGTGTGGAGGGTATTTTTAAGGAATGGAAGGATAAGAAGTTCTGGGAAGGAAAAATGTATGAGGGTTGGGTAGAAATCTGGGGTTCAGTGTGTTTAGATCATCCGCCGCCAAGACCTAGACAATGAACCCCGTGAACCCGGGCACCCCTGCTAAGTCACTAAACGTAGCGAACCACTTGTGGTGACTTATGGCAGACGTGTTAATTATCCAATAAATGGTTCCGGAGCGGCGGTACCCATTCCCGCCTCCCAAATTGAAAATATTGAAGATTAGATAAAACCGACATTTATTACCTATGTTAATTGCTAAACTGTCATCGAACTTCAGAGAAATGCTTGTAGGTCCGCGTGAATAAAATGCATTGTCATTGTAACGAGCCTGTATGCCGAGTTTCAGCTCGATCGGATGTCAAAAGGTTGATTTTCAAAATCCCACTTCATTCAAACATTGAATCATTGAAATAAACAAAATTGATATTCTAAAAGTTGTATTTTTCAATTTATTTCCTGGTTTTATCTTTTACCGTTTAAATATTAATTAAAACATCCAAATCAAAATTTAATTCTCTCTCAGCAATTTTACAAAATGTATAAAGTTATTTGATTTTTAAAATGTTAAGCATGTCGTAATATTATCAAGTCATGAGTTTTTAATTTAAAAAATCATGTCGAGTTAACACAAATTAGCGCGAATTCCATTAATTAATTTTTACTGCGGTAAACCATGTTCTCGCGTGCCGAATGAGTTACATTGAAGACTTTTTAGAGCGTATTTCGCATTGTACGAGTATTACGTCAGAGTTGAAATATTATTAAATAACGAAACGTTTCAATAAAAAAAATTAACCTTAGTAAATGCTCCTGTTGTAAAATAAATTAGAATTTACTAATTATTAATTATTCTATTTTAAGAACATTCAACAATACGTTTGGGGCAATTTTTTTCTTGATCGATACTTTTATGTTATTTTTTTATGTTTTATTTCTCAATTTGGGAGGCAGAATTTTTTGTTTTGTTTTTTAGTGCATATTTTAGAAGAGTCCTAACTGCTCCCGTCAGGAGCCAGTGAGACTATGGCATCCCCAATCGGGGTATGTTATGAGGCTGAAGGTAAGTGGGAAAGGGAAGGAGACGAGGAAGAGGAAGGTGGGGAAGTACCTGGCTATTCAGATCTAGTCACTAAAGACGGCTAAAGCCATTTCAAGCAACGTTTCAATTCTGAATGGTGGTCTTACACCAGGGCGATACTAAGAGTATCTTTTACTCTGGAACGTGGCGCAAATATACTATATATTATTTTAAATAATTAATTGTGAAATAACACTTATTAAATAAAATTTATTTGCGCACTCCGGGTTCGAACCCGCGACCTTCGGAATAGCAGTCCAATGCTCTACCACCGGACTACGCCGACCGTATAATAATTAATTGTGAAATAACGCAAATCAATTAAATAAATTTTATTTGGGCACGCCGGGTTCGAACCCGCGACCTTCGGATGGCAGTCCAACGCCCTACCGCTAGGCTACGCCGGTCGTCCGTATGGATTAATTGAGGTATTATTAAAATAAAAATGAACAATTCGATCAAACGCCTGAATATGAACTCGCGAACTCTCGCTTCGTAGGTTAGGATTTTAATCGCTTGACCACGGAAGCCGTCAAATTGATGACTGTCAAGTAATAAAACTCGTTTGAGATGGCATTTTTTATTGGACTTATTAGTCAATCAAACCGAAAAAACTATACAGGAAAAAAGCAGATAGAGTTGTACAAACTATGATTTTTTAATGCCGATAGTGTTTGACGAATCGTCATACCGACGCAAGTCGGATGCAAGTAAAATTGCAGATTTACAATGACCACTCAGTTTATTGAGAACTACATTTATTCTGCTTTAATGTCGCTTGCAACTAGGTCATTGTTATTAGATCCAACTTCGTGTTTCAAGCCGTCTGATAAACTTAGATTTTTTAATATATCTGACAAATAAAGGGATTCGCTTTCTGGGTTAACAGGGAGAATGTTAAAGAATTTAAGAGCAATGTATGTAATGTATATGTATTGTCTTTGTGCCGTCGTGGTATGCAGTTTAGGTACATTGTAGTTTTTTGAGTGAGAGTGAGTGAGAGATAAATTTTTTTTTTGTATGTGTACAAGAAATGTGGTAGCATAAATTTTAGATTTATATATTTAAGACAATATACTCGATGAAGAGTCGAATAGAGAAAAAGTATTGCTTGTTGATCACATATATCACCAATTTTTTTTCCTTCTTAGAGCATCAATAGTTTGAGCACAGCACCACAAATGATTTATCGAGGGTTCGTCGATGAACATAAAACACTAATGAACTAATACAAGTATATTTATACATTAGCTCCACACTGGAGGCACTGAGGATTTTTTTTTTTGGGAAAAGGAAGAAGAGAAAGTTCTGGGATTGAAATGGTATGAGGGGTGGATAGGAATCTAAAGGTTACCTCTAATCTAAACCTAACCTAACCTAACCAATCTCTCCCGATCCAACCCGCCACCTAAGTAAGTAAGACCTTGACAAATCTCACCTTACACCCCTGCTAAGTCACCAAAAGTAACGAACCACTTAGGGTGATCAGTGATCATGGCAGAGGTGTTGGTTATTCCATAAATGGTTTCTGGGGTGGCGGTAGACATACCAGCTTCCCAAGTATGTTGTTTTTCAACAGCGAACAACACAAAAATAGAATTCGTTTTCGTAGTAGGTACAAATTTTTTTAATTTAGCAAATGATCAAACGGCTTAAAATTTAAAAAAAATATATTGATTTTATCTGCCTATTGCAAACCCTACCTACGCCTGCTTTAAAAAAAAACACATAAAACGGGCATTATTTGTTTTACAAAAGATGACTCAACGATTTTCATTTAAAAACAAATTCCCTACATTTTGTCGAAAAAGCCCACTTTAAAAGGTAATTACAAAATCCTTTCTTATTAATTACTCAAGAACTTGTTGTTTTTCATCGTCTTACTTAACTAAAAGGGAAATTCTTTTTTTTTTGTTGTGTAGGCTTTCCTTGTTTTCAAATTAAAAATTCTTTCCTTTTTCCGACCTCACACCCCAAAAATAACAAAAACTCCCATCCAAAGAATACAAAAAACGTCGGGTAAAAATAAACCTACCCTTAAAAATAACGCCTCGATAAAATAACGCCGTAATAATTACCTCCCTTAGAATATCGTTAATGATCCTAAGCGATATTACCGTGATATTTTACAGGTGGGAAAAATACGTTAATGTATTATCTCATAAATAGCTTATCGGAAATCAATTACTTATATTTTATATGAAACATTGCTGTTATGAATGGATACTTCGTTACGGCTATGGTCAAGGTAAAGGTAGCCTTTTTTAAAAGTTATCTGATACGTTAAAAATACATAATTAAAGATGCTTAGCTTAATAAGTCGTGTAAAGAATTAGGTTTTATCGCAAAGATGCGAATCAATGAGAAGTGGACTGTAACCAAATGTTTGGTTTCTAATCAAAATAAATATATAAGGTGGGGCATGACATAACCATGGGGATAGGAATTTCGGACGCTGGAAGGGAATCTGACTTACCCCGAATTGCTTGTTACGTTCATGTGGAGTTGTTGTGTCACACAATCACTTGGCCTTTCACCTGCCAAATATCCTTTTTAATCGGTATTATAAGCGCCGAGGGATGGACGTAAATCACTGTACAGCACACATAACCGATTCCGAATAATAGTCGCTGTTAGTTGCATCGGGCACAAAACAGCCTCCAATAACAGTTGATGTTATGCCCGAGGGAACATTCTTGGTTCACTGCACAGACTCTAGTCAGACTTCCGAATTTAGTCGATCGCTAAAAACAGACTCGATAGACAGTCGATGTTAATGCAAAGAGAGATCCTGGGGACCATAGCACAGTACATTAAGGCCATTGGGTGTGCGGCACGTTTCATACAATATGTAGTTATCCTTCTGACCGGCAATCAGAAGGGCACGGGTTCGAGTCCCGTCGGCGGCATGTATCTTTTCTCGGGAGGTTTTTTTAATATGGGTGAGTGTTTCAGGCTAATAATTATTGCTTATAATAATTCTTGTTAAGATAGTTAAGTTAGAAAAGATTTCTATGAGACCTTTAATATCTTATCTTACTAATATTATAAACGTGAAAGTTTGTATGAAAGGGGCATGACATAACCATGGGGATAGGAATTTCGGACGCTGGAAGGGAATCTGACTTACCCCGAATTGCTTGTTACGTTCATGTGGAGTTGTTGTGTCACACAATCACTTGGCCTTTCACCTGCCAAATATCCTTTTTAATCGGTATTATAAGCGCCGAGGGATGGACGTAAATCACTGTACAGCACACATAACCGATTCCGAATAATAGTCGCTGTTAGTTGCATCGGGCACAAAACAGCCTCCAATAACAGTTGATGTTATGCCCGAGGGAACATTCTTGGTTCACTGCACAGACTCTAGTCAGACTTCCGAATTTAGTCGATCGCTAAAAACAGACTCGATAGACAGTCGATGTTAATGCAAAGAGAGATCCTGGGGACCATAGCACAGTACATTAAGGCCATTGGGTGTGCGGCACGTTTCATACAATATGTAGTTATCCTTCTGACCGGCAATCAGAAGGGCACGGGTTCGAGTCCCGTCGGCGGCATGTATCTTTTCTCGGGAGGTTTTTTTAATATGGGTGAGTGTTTCAGGCTAATAATTATTGCTTATAATAATTCTTGTTAAGATAGTTAAGTTAGAAAAGATTTCTATGAGACCTTTAATATCTTATCTTACTAATATTATAAACGTGAAAGTTTGTATGGATGTATGTATGTTTGTTCCTCTAAAAATAGAAATTTAATGAATGGATTTTAATGAAACTTTACAATAATACAGCTCGTACATCAGAATAACATATGGGCTATAATTTATGAAGCTAGCTATTTATTTTCAAAATATTGAATATAATAATTATGGTTTAATAGAAAACGTCAAAATTTTAGAATGACATTTTGCAAAACATTGATTGTTAAATCAAAATTCTATTTAGGAAAATATTTAAATAACTGAATTTATTTGAAGTACTCGCCTAATACTTTGAATCGAATCAAGAATTATACATATTTTAAATAAATAGGTTAATAATTTTGGTATAAACGTAGATGGGACCTAGGAAAAGAAAATAGATTACTCGAAATACTAATCCTACGCAGACGAAGTCGCGGGCAGAAGCTTGTATATATTATATTAAGTTATTTCCAAATTAATGCATACAAATAAGCCTGAGGGGTAAACTGCTTAAACCGTTTGGAGTCAGTGCGTCTAAAGCATCCCCGATTGGGGTATTAATTAGGCTGAAGGTAGTGAAGAAGGGAAGGAGACGGGGAAAAGAGGCTGTTTTTCCTATAAAATAACCTTTCACCAAGGCGATACTAAAAGTATCTATCACTCATGCCGCAAATTGTAATATTTAACCGCTTGGGCACATAAGCTTGTTTTCACAACAATTTAACGTAGGTAGACATAGGAATGACGTATATCTCGGACCTGAGTTATTCACATTTAAACATGAATAATTTATGAAACAATTCTGTTTAGTGACCAGATCTGAATAACCAGATACCTCCCCGAGTTCCCCTCCCATATTTTCTCCCACCCACTTCCTTTAGTCTCACAACATACCCCCATTGGGGATGACACAATCTTACTGGATTCGGACGGATCAAATCTAGGGTAATCTACGTGAATTTTAACGGATGGGATCATTTGGGACTCTTGCTACACACACAAAAGAACTCACTATTCTAGAGTTATTTCTTCTTTGTACTAACAAAAATATCGATTAGTCGTTTCGAGCTTGAAATTCTCGAGATTTGTTCAAATTTATTGAAGTTAGAGCCAGCATTCTAAGGTAATAATTGAGCCTTTGCCCCGAATAATGTTGTATCCAACAAAACTATCAAAGTTGACTTATTGATGGCATAATGTTGGGCACATTATTATGCATCTTGAAGACATGGTCATAAAAATTTTGTTAGGCCTTTGGTAGCATTTTAAATTTCGGTTTGTGCAAGATTTTTGTATAAAGCCGTTTATCGAAATCACGTAGATTGATTTAATTCATGGGATTAAATGGAGAAAACGAACGTATTATGGCTTCAACTAGATACACTTGAAATAAAAGTAAAATTCGTCCAGAAAAAAATATTGTTAAGGCTTTTTAGCCATTGAAACAGTTTTGTGGAATAATGTTGTATTTTAAGATCAAGACAAAATTTCGATTGTAAATAGTGTCATTTATTATTAAATTATTGTTAGAAGAGCATGGTGTTTTCTCGAGGGTCAGAAAAGTAAACAAAAAAAAAACATTTCGTGGAATAATGTTGTACGTGAAATTTTCAAATAAAACATTTTTCTACGAATTCAGCACAAATACTAATTTAAAGCTTTCTTTCACGACTTTTCATTTAAAAGTCTTAATTATTTTTTTAAATTGATAAACTAATGTTTAAGACAAGATTTCTTATGCATAGCACAAAGGGTAACAATTATTATAAGCAATAATTATTAGCCTGAAACACTCATCAATATTGAAACCTCTCCCGAGAAAAGATATATGTCCCGTCGGCGACATATATCTTTTCTCGGGAGAGGTTTCAATATTGATGAGTGTTTCAGGCCAATAATTATTGCTTATAATAATTGTTACCCTTTGTAAAAGTCTTAAGACTTGTATTTTTAATATAAAATGTTATCAAACATAACATCGTTTTTTCCATTTTTCTAGGAAAATTGTTGGAAACAACATTATTCGAGGAAAGGGCTGAATTACAGATTTAAAAACACAAAATTTCTGCATTCTCATAGTTTGATATGAGTGGAACAAGTCATTCCGTTAAATTTGGAACATTTTAAAATGCGTCTATTTGCTGATTTCTGCTTTAATCAATAAATTATAATTGCGTTTTTAATTATAAATGGATATTCCCTTTAAGTTTATCTAAATTTGGCGTAATTTAGTCTGAACTGTTGTTATAAAATTCATACAACCCAAGTTAAATATTTGATTGAAAAATCAAATTAAATTGTTGAATTCCATTATTCGATGAATCCATTAATCTATTATTTCATGTAATTTGTTACTCGATTTGAATATTCCACTCACAAAAAAGACTTTGTAATCTTATTATTTCAAGTTTCTCCTGTATTCTATTTAACTTAATAGTTTGTACGAATTTAATTTTCAAGCTTTTGAGGAAAAATATATCAATTTTCTGCGAAATTAATTACTTTTGATTGCACATACTTCAAACAGTATTATTCGATAGTCGCTTGCGAAACGAAAATTTTCTGAAATAATAATCTACGTTTCTGAAAATATGAATTTTAGTGTCAAAGGAAATGAATATATTATTTATTAAAAATCAAAATGAAATTCTATCAAGACTGATTCAAAATCTGGTAATTTATATATGACGCTTTAAACTAATATTATTTAATATTTTTACTATGGGATAACTTCTTCTTCTTCAATGGCGCTACAGGCCATTTTGAGCCATTGCCTCCTTCAACGTGAGCCTCCTCCGAACTCCATCCTCTGCCTATCTTCCAATCTGCAGCATGGAGTAGTCCTCTTGCATCCTTCCAGACATCATCTTCCCATCTCAGACTAGGTCTGCCCGCCTTTCGTTTACCTCCTACTTCGGTACTTGTGTGCTTGGTATTCGGTGCACATGTCCAGCCCATCTTAGTCTTTGGAGCCTTAAATGGGTAAAGAGTCTAGGAGCTTGATGGTTATCGTATAGCTCACTATTGTGACGAATTTTCCTTGCCTCTCCCTCTTGCACCGCTCCTAAGATTCTTCGAATTACTTTCTTTCGAAGGTATCCAGCTATTGAGCGGACTTTACTGTCAGTGTTCCCACCTCATATCCATAGGCCAAGACCTTTCTCATAATTGTTTTGTATAAGGTTATTTTGGTTTTCCTATGTAAATTTCGGAATTTGAGCACTGGCAACAACGGAAAGTAAATGTTGTTAGCATCTGTGATGCGTTTTCTCACTTCTACTGGGTTCTCGTTTGAGCCCAGAGCCCCTCGCACACTTGATCGATAAGGATTGATAGAATAACTTTCGGTAACTTCTCACCGTTCCCTAGCATGACTGCAGATCGCCAACGAATAAATGACAGTTCACAATGACTAAGTGTCCTTAATAATTCGATATCAATTTTTATGTGTACGTTAGCGATCTGAAGTTGTCCTAGGGAACGATGAGAAGTTACCGAAAGTTATCGATACAATCCTCATCGATCACTTCGAAGTTATAAGTGAAATAACTATTGAGTAAAACTTCTAATATAAATATTTAATCATTGAATATAATATTAACGACCCCCAATAGAAAACTGTCAATCAAAGAAATTCATAACGCCAGAGCTCACCATTATCCACAGAAATTTTCACGGGCGTGGGCACAAGAAATTAACAATATAGAAATTTATAGGAACGCATACTGGACAAACAAATAAACGTTATTTTCGTTGTTTGTTTTTGGGGTGTTATGCCGTGTTGTGCTACCTCCTTCTTTAGCCGACGTTTCGGACAGCGTTGCAGTGTCCATCATCAGGGCAGATCCGGCAGATCCGTCGATCCACATCGACGGATCTGCCGGATCTGCCCTGATGATGGACACTGCAACGCTGTCCGAAACGTCGGCTAAAGAAGGAGGTAGCACAACACGGCATAACACCCCAAAAACAAACAACGAAAATGCTTTTGGCCGTGAAAATCTAAAAACGTATCCAAATAAACGTTAATTTTTAAATAATGTATACGATCGGAGTTCTATTATCTAGTAGTTCTAGTATCTTCTGTTCTTTTGATTTCCATACATACATGTGAGAAGGAAGGGTACGATCGTTGACGGCATGCGTACGACATCTTTCTGGGATTACTATACACACACTAGCGGTTCCTATAAAAACTAGTAGAGTAGGCGTATGCAATAACTTATTATCAGTGACGTATGACGTATGCAAGAACTTGTTCTCAGTGACGTATGACGTACGCAAGAACTTGTTCTCAGTGACGTATGACGTATGCAAGAACTTGTTCTCAGTGACGTATGACGTATGCAAGAACTTGTTCTCAGTGACGTATGACGTATGCAAGAACTTGTTCTCAGTGACGTATGACGTATGCAAGAACTTGTTCTCAGTGACGTATGACGTATGCAAGAACTTGTTCTCAGTGACGTATGACGTATGCAAGAACTTGTTCTCAGTGACGTATGACGTATGCAAGAACTTGTTCTCAGTAACGCATAACGGTTTGCAAGAACTTGTTATCAGTGACGCATGACGTTTGCGTACATAGTATCTAAATATTATGCATAAGCACTCACAACCCCAATACCAAGTTTGGCAATTTGTTTGGTTTTCATATTAGTGATAGAATTGTAAAAACTTTTAGCATTTAAATTTTGCTTAAATCTACCAAAAATATGATTGCAACACGTCTTATAAGAAAAAATTTAAATCATTTTAGAAATGGAGCAGAATTTGTGAGCAAAATATAATGTAATTAAGTGCTTTGTAAACCTCCTCAGAAACGATAATTCCTAGAAGTGCACGTGATGTATAATGATTTGAAAGAAAACCAATGTCTCCGATTAATGCGAGACTTTTCGACTCTACATGCCAGACAAGATAATGAAAGACTAAATTTCAATTTGGGAGGCTGGTATGGGTACCGCCGCCCCGGGAACCGTTTATTGGATAAGCAAAACCCCTGCCATAGGTAATGGGTTCGCTACGTTTGGAGGCTTAGTAGGGGTTCTAGGATTCATGGGGTGAGGTTTGGCGGCAGATGCGCCTGTCCACCAAATGAGTGGTGGATCAAGGATACTGGCACCGCAGTGAAAGGGATGCACTCTTGGAGACAAGAGCCACCAGATTCTTATCACCTCTCATACCTTTTTCCTACCCAGAACTTCCTATCCTCCCTTTTCTTAAAAAAAAATCTCACACAGCATCCATTAATATGACTTAGAGCCCGAGGGAAGTTATTTTCCTCAGGAACCTCCGGCGTGGAGCTAAAAAATAGGATCAATATATATTTTTAAATATGTTCTGTCTCACCAAAAGTTTAGAAAATTAATTCTCTCCGGGCACACGTACACGCCAATGAAACACGTCTATTGAATGTTCTCTTCAGTGGAGTTTGGTAAACAGAGAGGGATCTTCTCACATGATTTGCTTTATACCCTCACGATTTTACTACTATTGGATATTATTTTTTTATAAATGGATATTGACGATGTTAGAAAATGGAGAGAAAATCTAACAGGCTTATATTAAATAGATGTAACGCCGAGAGATGTAACGCCGAGAGTGAGAAGACGTAAACATTGTATGTGTATGTTTGCTTCTATGTTGCTTCCGCCTATTTTAACTGTCTATTATGATTCATTTGTTATCATTTTTATTGCCTCACAGTCTCACTGATCTCACCTTTTACGAAAAACCTTACTTATAAAATTTATAAGAACCTAAACACATTTAACACCTCACAAAATTCTTGCAATACTAGAATAAGACTTGCACAGCAACTAGAAATACCTAAAATAAAGACATCCTTTGGACAAAAACACTACAGATACCAGGCTAAAAAATTATACAATTCACCTCCAACACAATATAAAACAAGTAATCTTTCAGAATACAAAAAACATATATCGAACTGGCTACAATCCTTATAACCCTTAAATTATAATTATATTATCACATTCTTAACTTTATGGAAATTCAAAATAAATTTTCTCTTGGTCAAAGAAATTATTTGTGTCTGTTTACACTTATATGTAATATCCTTCCAGAACACATATTAAGACATCATGTGCTTTTTTTTTTAATATTAAATTATCGGTGTTAAAATTCCCATTGTAGCGTACGCATTGAATAGCCGTTTAAATATTTTACTGCACGGGCAACACCAAAAGGCCCCGCGCCATACGACTGCAAACTTGCCTGTCATTCTGGTTTCACGGCATCGATCGTCGAGTCGCTTCTTTGCGTACGCTACCTTTGTTAAATCCTTCTGATATTAATTTAACGTGTGTCGGTTTTTTGGAGTCAATTAATTTATTTATTTATTTATTTATTTATTTATTCACGCCCTTAGAGCTTTTACAACAATCATAATACAAAAATAATAGAAAAATAAACAATAATATACAAATTATGTTACATCATTGTTTAGTAAGTGGGAAACAGAATTTTTGAAATTTCAGAAATAAATTTTGATAAGGAATAAACGAAAATATCAACTGAACTAAATTTATTTCCAAGCCTATGTAGTCTTTGGATTGGGGAGTTATTGAATGAGAATTAAACGTTCACCATAGTATTCATTTAAATACCGACCATCCTTTTGGTAACATCAACGTGTCTGGAGTCCACGTGTGGATCCGCCAATGGATCCACCAATATACATCATCTTCATCTCCCAAACCATCAATTGGTTCATCTTTGTCCTTTGTTATTTTTATCAACAGGTACCCAAATATTTTTGGTTCTATTTTTACTACTTTATAAATTTTTATCCTTTTATTATCCTCAAAACAGGCTTGTCCTAGTGAGGTTAATATTGAAATGTGAACCATAATACCTACCATTTAAAGAAACGATAAATAAATAAATAAAGTAAAAAGTACTTGTTATATTTGTTTGCATAATTTCTCAAAATGTCATTTGAACTCTCACTTTTGATTACAGCCTTTTAAGGATCATAATTCTTGGTTTTAAATGTCAAAAATATATAAATATCTATCATACTATTTTCCCAAAATTTACTAATAATTTAAAGGTTCTTCTATCAAAAAAATAATTTCAAATTACTCGAATAAAGTTTAACCCTTTCTCATGATCAAAAAGCAACTCACGCCACTGGTTCTAAGTATTTCATTTCTCCTACCTTCCTTGTATCATTTATTTACGGTACATTATCTGATACCTGGCAACACTGGCAACTTTAATGGTACCTGGCAACCCATGTCTTAGCGCCATTCACGTCAGAAAAGGTGATAACTGATTGAGAGTTATTCTCTTAGGCTGCTTCATTCCTTATATTGATCTCATATTTTATCTACCATTTCTACCAACCACGAAAGGAAAATTCTTCATCGAGAATGTAGTATTATCACAATACAGGCAGGGAAAATCAGGAACACCTACCTATTTAGGCTCCCATACCCTTAAATTTAGTATATATTATGTATCTGAGAGTATTATTAGTGTATTGCCTATAATATATATCTTAATCATATTTTCTTATTAGATTAAAATTCGAAGCATTACACAGCAATCCGTCTATTACCGAGAGACTTCATTGAATAAGATAAATATTCTAATCAATTGTACTACCGTACTGCTCATTATTATACCTTACTTATCCCAAACAAGTTCATTAAATAACGTATTACATTATTAGTATTAAAATATAATATACCAGGATTAAATTTCCATAACATTTGTTCGCTGTTATGTCCTCTGCGCGCAAACTGTATGTAAATTTCTCTACATAAACAGCGTTAATCGCAAGTGACCTACCAGGTAAGTATGGTCCTGTATATAAAAGTAAAAGAAGAAAAAAATAAAAAATAAAATAAATTACAAGAAAAATTGAAAACATGTACATTTTTGGGTACAGATTTATTTTATTACTTAACAAATAAATTGGTTTTCTCTTTGGTACAAAATCATTACAAAAAAGAACAAAGAACAATGTGTAAGTTTCTTGATAAATTATTCTTCCATTTAAAAGACAAGATTTCTCTATCGTGTGACATAAAAAAACATTCATATAATAAATAATATATTAATATGTTTTTTTCAAGTATACATATAGTAGGTGTAAGTATACAAGAGATATGTGTATTATATTCACTTTAAAATATTTGACAGCACCTAATCCGTTTCACGGCCTACTTTTTTAAGTAGGACTAGGGCAAAAGGTAGAACTACCCATACTGCCTAAAGTGTGTTAACTTATGGGGAGAATTTTAAAAAAATGTGAAGTTATATTAGGTCACATTACGATTTTTCTTATGAATTTGATGCAGATCCGTGAAAAATCATGTAAAATTATAATTATTTTGAAGGTTTCGTGAAACCAAAAGTCTATAAAAAGTCACATCAGAACAAGGATTTTTTTTTTCTGCTGAAGTATCTGGAAAAATATTTATAAGAACAAATCTATAAAATCATTTATGCTTATCATCAAAACAAATTTCTAGATGTTATTTTTTTTAATAATATTTTCTTATTCATTGAGTTGTTAATTATATAATTGGAAGTTTTCTAATACTTTGTAAAAAGTTTTTACGAAAGAAAAATTTAGATAATTGGATAATTTCAGAAAACTTAACGTCTATTTTAACTTCGTACTTTTGTCAGTTCGCGCGTTTGATATATTTAGAGATGTATCCTGAATTATTCATCCGATTGCGATAAAAATTTCGTGACTTGGTGTGAACATGCCCTTAAAGGTTTCTATATGAAAATATTTGTGTATTGGTGAGTTCTAGAGTTATAAAATTTAAAAAATATATATATAATAGGGCACACGCGAGTAGCTTGAAAAGTGAGTGTATTTTATGAAGTTTGAAGGCAGAGAAAAAAGGCGGGAGAGGGAGGGGATTCCGGGAGGGGCGGATGGGAATGAAGGAGGGGTGGTTCGCGGGATGGAGAGTAACGGCGAAGAATGTGGAAGGGGAATTCGTGAGGGGGGAGGTTCGCGAAAAGGGGACAGCAGGAGAAGGTAGGGGGAACGCGGGAGGAGAAGGGAACGAGGGTGGGGTAGAGGTGGCGGAAGAGGAACGGGGATGAAAGGGAAAGGACACGTAGGGAGAAACAATGTCTTTATTTAAGTGGCATAGCAACCCATGCCGGATATCAGCTAGTTCAATTTGGGAGGCGGGAATGGGTACCGCCGCCCCGGGAACCATTTATTGGATAACTAACACCTCTGCCATAGGTCACCCCAAGTGGTTTGCTACGTTTGGTGACTTAGCAGGGGTGTCCGGGTTCATGGGGTAAGGTCTGTCTAGGTATTGGTGGCGGATGATCTAGACACACTGAACCCCAGATTCCTACCCAACCCTCATACCTTTTTCCTTCCCAGAACTTTCTCTCCTTTCTTTCCTTAAAATACCCTCCGCACAGCATCCCCAAAGATGACACAGGCCCTGAGGGAAATTATTTTTCTCAGAACCTTGTGTAAAAAAAAAAGTTGGTTAAAAATATTATTCGTCTGAATTGATTATTAGTTAAAAATATTATTTTATTATTAATAGGTATTTTATCGCTTCCAAAAAATTTGAGCACAATCAGTTCCAATTTTTAAAATGGCAGTTAAATTCAAAATAAGTCCGAGTTATAAAGTTCATTGAATGAGAGTTTGCAGTAATGTACAGCCGAAATTATTATTCTTGACTGATAACCCATTTTAAAAAAAGTTTTATTTTTCAGGTGTCGTCCACAAGCGGTCCATCGGCACTGGAGGAGTGGATAGTAAACTTGGGGCCAACGTGGTACAGACAGGGCTGCCCAACCCTTTCTCCACTGCCAATGGGACAGTCGTCATAGCACAAACTGGCGGGACCGCGACCCTCCCATGCAACACGAAAAAACACAATACTGCTGTGGTGAGTTTATATGATGCATGCATAGACATATGAATATGTATAGACCTGCACTAAGTGATAAAAGCGTATTATTTCCCCCTCCTTAATTCTGGGTTCCATGGAACCGGCCGGGCTGGCGTATAGGTACGCGTGAATCTAGAAAATGTGACGTCATCATTCTTGTGCGGACTAGCGTCGAGCTCTTATCGGTACATTTTACGAAATAACACGGCAAAAATGGTAACTTGTAAAACATGTAAAAATAGAAGTGAAAAAGAGTATAAACCCAATTGTCGTATTACCTTCCATATGCAGGCATTATTTGTCATTATTTTAAGCTTATTCACATCATATAATATGATCAGTTTTAGACATGAAGCGAAATTCCCGGTCCCGTCGTGTGCACGTTGCAGTTTACTGTGATAAGTAAATTATGAAACATCCGTAAAAGTGTCTTAACTTAACACGGTAACAAAATATTCGACTCTCAAAACAAGCGAACCTTTCTTCATTTTATATGGATTACACAAGTTTATTTAAACCGGGCGAACAATTCGCGCTCCCATGTAAAAAGGTCTATTCATTCAAAAGCAGATTTTACTTTTAAGAGCTAAATGGTGATATTATAATGCGTGATGCCTATATACTGTCGTATTGAAGGATTAACGAATCACATATCGTTACCGTCAACTCATCCCTCTCCGCCCCGCTACAGATGGTTATTACCCCTCTCCCTGATTCTCAAGTCTATGAATAATATGTCTGTGGGTGCATGAGATTATTCAAGTAGTTTCAACATTCTTCAACAGATGTCGTAAGTATAGCTAGTTATGAGTAGTTTTGTGGTGTATCGAAGATATGTCTGTTAAGTAGTACCTTAGAAGAGTATCGTCTATCGAAGTTCGTGTCATGAAATAGATCTGTGGAAACAGGCAATAGTGAAGCTACAGCGTTTACATAGGGGCGGTCGATCCCAAGGAGAGGGTGGGAGGAAGAAGTTCGGTCGAAGGTATCTGTTGCACAGGTATTTTAATGTGGCCTACTCTAATGAGCTAGCAGTATTAATCCCGAGGAATCTCAAGGAAGACGAACGGAACACCCGTTCAGAATTATCTATCGCTTCATGAGAACGGTTTGTTTATTCAAGGCCCGGTAGTACCCGGTCAAAAAGATACGAATGTCAGAGGGAGCGCGCTAACATTAAAAACGATAATAATGAAGTGAAATATGAGAGCAGAAATCTCTCGAAAATACCTTAGCCAGCATTTAAAGAAGCACTGTAAATTTTAAAGTCATATCAATATCACTAAAAGTCAGAGATTATCTTAAAAAATAACTTCTTTTTGTTTAGAACTTAGAACATAAAGTTTTCAAGGGACATATTATGTTATAAATCGATAGAAAATCGGAATACTGGGCCTTAAGTTAGCTCTTATGTGGATCGAGCTACAGAGCCATCTGTTTTTTCCCCTTTCTTTAATGCAGGTCTCACCAGCATTAATAAATCCGTTCCCGAAGTCTCTCCCTTAATAGCGATTGACCAGCAGCTGATAATAAAAGTTTAAAAATGCTTGCAACTGTACAGTAGTGTACAGGGAGGTTCCAATGAGAATGATCGATTATTCCCGGTGTCAATTTTTTAAAATTAAAAATTTAATATCGAATTATTTCATTGAAATATTGTAGCGCTTTTTGACGCCTATTATGTGTTATTACAGGTGGAGGTTTTCTCTGCTACTCGCCTTTGCAATTAAACACGCTTTAAATATGTATATAGTCTTACTTTTTATTTTAATTCAATAACAATTTCCATTGACATGCTTTACAATTGCAGGTTTTTTCTAGAACGTTTTTTCTTATCAAAATCAAGTCTGTAAACTTCTTTTGTTTTGGAATTATTTGAATAATTGAATTGAAGTACTTACTTACTCTACTTACTACTATCCAAAAGTAGGTACTTTAAAAATATGATATAAAATAGTACCTACATATGACGGCATTATGAATTTTAACCAAATATCATCAAATGTTTTAATATATACCTACATTCAAGTAAGCAATAAAAATGCTAAAAGCGTACGATGATAAATTATTAAATGTAGCGTACTTTTTGTCAGTATTTATGATTTATCATTAATGTCACAAAATAACAAAAGAAGAGTGTAAAAAATTTGTGAAATCTTTTAATTAGGACCTTAAATAAATAGAAAAACTGAGGTATTTTTGTCGCAAAACACGTTCTCGAATTTATTTTTTAATGATTTTAATTTAGCTAAAATTTAAATTTTGAAAACTGTGTTGACTGGATTATTAATCAATTTATGTTTTTTTGTAAAAAAGTGTCAATACGTCTAGAATTTGATTTAAAAAGGACTAATTTCTGGTGTTCTCTGGTTATACCCTCTTAACGCTGCCCAACCTTACACCGTACAGACAGGGGCGATCTTGTGAAGTGTCACATAAAATAAAAATAAATAAATTGTGGAAAAAAGATACTTTTAGTATTATTTTCGTTATTCTATGTTTCCAACGATAAACGGGTCGTTGTAAATTTCAATCACCTGTGTAAT
This sequence comes from Limnephilus auricula, assembly GCA_951813805.1. Taxonomy (NCBI): domain Eukaryota; kingdom Metazoa; phylum Arthropoda; class Insecta; order Trichoptera; family Limnephilidae; genus Limnephilus; species Limnephilus auricula. The sequence continues at coordinate 23,448,080 of OX638406.1, read as the reverse complement.
TAGGCCAACTCGATGAATTTGAGGCTAACCAGCACTTGAAACTAAATCCAAAGCAATTAAATATTTAGTCCTCGGAGATTTCGTTGGTTGGCCAAGATATTCCATAATAATTTCATTTGAAGATTTGGCAAGTTTCATCCCGTAATAAGAATTTCATCTTTGTTTTTGGAATTGCAGTTTCTCTTTTAGTATAAGTTATTAATATTGTGTAAAATGAATTAATTGTATTCGATGCAATTAATATGTCATAATCCATTCCTCAACATTCCGAACTTCTTATAACATTACACGACAAATTCTAATTAATACAATTATTAATATTTCTATTTTTGAAACTGATAATTCTTGGTGGAATTCCATTATAATAGTATAATAAAACAAATTTAAAACTTTTTCCACTTTTAATTTATTGACCGTAACCGGTTTCAGCTTGTCAAAGCCATCTTCAGACTGGTGAAAAATATTCTTAACCTAGGGATTTTATACAAAACATATTAGGGAGGGGGGAAGGAGGGGGCGAGGGGAGGGAGGGGTGGTCTACAGAGATTTTATTCAATTATGGATTTTATTACATTTGTTGTTAAGTGGTCTTGAGTGTCCAACTATCTAATTATTTTTTTGGTTATTCCCAGTAGGCTAATTACATAGGGTTGGTAGCTTACATACTTTAGTATTGTTTGGGAAATACCTTACAAGTAATGTGAATTATTAGCACCTAATTTTATTGTTGTCAAGTCTATTATTAATTACAATCTTTATTATATTTATGATGTTATGGAATTTTTTGATTAAACAATTGATTTTATAAAGGGGGATACGTTGGAGTAGGATTATTCTTATAATGGACCTAATACAAACAAAGTACATATTTTACTTGGAACATATATGATAGAAAATTACAATGGATACAATAGTAGAGATTTTGCAAATGATTCTAATTTCTTATTCATTACAAATATAGGGTCTACTTTTTTTGTTAGGCGGGTTATTTCTAATGATTCTAGTTTATCAAGTTTATGACCCTTATTACAAGTGTGGAGGACTTTAATATCTCTGTCTTTATCAAACGAATGTTGGTTTTCTAATAGGTGTGACGCTACATTCGACAATTCACCTTTATCATTCACCCAATTTGTGAAATGTTCTTTTATACGGGTTTTGAATGATCTTCCCGTTTGGCCTATATACTATGACGGGCAATTAGAGCAGTTCACTTGGTAAACGCCTGAGTTTTCCAGTTTTTCTCTCTTATCTTTATTATTGATTAAAATTCTCCCTAGAGAATTTACATTATAAAATGCTGTTCCATTACATTTATGGTTATTAGTTAATCGAGATCTACAAAAAGCATACGACCGCGTCGACAGGAAAAAGCTATGGAAGGTGTTGTCCAAGTATGGAGTGAATACAAATCTCATACAGGCAATCGCGTCTCTGTATGAGGGAAGCGTTGCATGCATTAGGGTAAACGGTGGTTTTACGGGGTGGTTTGACATCATAAAAGGTGTTAAACAAGGCTGCGTAATGTCACCGTGGTTATTCAATCTATACATTGTAATGAACCTCCCCCCTACCTTTACTAGCTCCTATGGGTCTCGGGACCATTTGTGATGTACCTGTGGGGATACCCGGCACCCGTTGTAACGATCCGTAGTCGTCTACCCTTGGTTTTTCTATTCTTTCCCTTTAACACTAGCTGTCGGGATCTACTGGCTACGCTACCCTTATCTTTTGGCCTTCGATCAATATACCCTTATATCTAGCTACACCTAACTTTTCCTTAAACCCCTGCGATTTTCTCACAGTAAATAAGATTTAAGATTTTATTGCACATTATTCCTATTTACCCCGTTGTGTGATTTTTTTGTTTCGGTAATTACAGTTGTATGTGTAAATTAATACGCATACACATGTAGAGGAGATAATGTAGTGTGTGGTAACCTCAGATTCTTTCAGAGAAAAGTGTGAAAGAACCCCGTTTGATAAACTAACCCCGTTTTTAGATTGTTTTATTTTATTTTCAATCCTATCCGTATTACCCGCCTTTTCTCAATTTGGACATAGTATGTCATTGACGCTAATTCTACCGTAAATTGTCACCCGGTTTATAAAATTCAAAGTCGTAGTTTTCCTTACCTGATTTTTCCCTGTCTATAGATATACATTGGATTATTTTAACATAACATGGAAAGTGTGAATTATGACATGCATGCCAGGTTCCTTGCGAAGCTCTCAATGTCGTCGTTCTGCACCTAAATGGTCAAGTTATTATTGTTATTAGTATAAACTACATTTACTGAGGAAGAGGAAGGGGAAGGATGGATGATAGGTGGATTTTTGGGGAATATTGTTTCCTGAATAAGTCGGCTCCTCCTCTAACCAAATAGATACTGGTGACCAACATTCCGGACAAAGACTCAATCATTACGTTTGCTAGGATGGTCCTTAAGTCCTGATTTTGTTCTCTTGCATGAACTTCATTGCTACGAAAGGGTCCCTTCACGCCAGATGAAAGCGCGCAGAGTCCTCATGTTACTTCCAGTATTACCCCGACTTCCTATCCTCCAGAATTGATTTTAACTCTACTGATTCTAGAAGGGGTATGTCCATTTCTTCCCTTATCACGATTCTACTCACGTTGAATGTGGCGTGTAGCTGTTTTAAGTGGATCTCAACTCAACAAAGGGAGCGTTCCAGTTGGTTTACATCAGCTTCCAGGTCGACACCAATGGTAGTATGCGATAGTGCTACAGACTTATTCTCACGGGATACCACGCCGACGTCCCCTCCACATAACTTCGCAAAACTTGGAATACCTTCGGTCCAAACGCCTCCGACAGCGGATCATACTCTACCATTCCAAGTGGCGTTTTCTTTTTTATCCTGTCTTTCATGCCTTTCCACTCTGCATGACCCCGCGAAAGGGAATAACTTCCAGTATTACCCCGTTTTAGCTCAGTTTATGTTGACATCCCCTATCGCATGATAACGCAAGAAAAAAGCCCTCTTTGTCTCATATCTGACGGGATATAATTTCAGTGACGCTATTGCATCCTCCAATCGTGAAGTCTATGTTTCGCAGGTCAAACGGGATTTTGGAAGGGTTTGATTGAGAAAACATTACCGAAATAATGTTGATTTCATTTTTTGTAAGGAAGCCTGAAAGAAATTTGACATGATAATATTGTTGTTAGTAAACAATTATAATGTTTAAATTCAATTCTCCAAATTTCATTTTGGAACTAATATCCAGTATGGTATGGATGTTCCCGTCACTCCCACTTTGGTTCGGCATACCTCAGGAAAAAAAACCCTACTAATTTGGATGAACGTACGATGTTCATCACGGCTACGATTTATGGCCGAGACCCTTTTTTATGCATTCACCTCACCCTTACTAGTACGCAAAAAATATAAGTTCGTTGAACCCACATTGATAATAGATTTAATTTGGGACAAATTTCATAATTACACATCGAGAATAATATTTAGAACACAATTATATCCTGGAACATAACTTCTTTTGTTATTAGTTATTGTAGATTGGCTGGACCTCTCAGGTATCGGGACCAGGTACGACCTGTAAATTAATTAAAATGTTTCTTTCACTCACCTGGACGAAGCCTGATTAAGTGCACTAAATACCTGTGGAGGAAAAATAATAAAAAAAGGGAACCTTCCTATATTTATAACTCGGTGGTTTAGTCCCCGGAAGTAGTAACACCCATGACTCTATGTCACACTTTTTATTTAAGTTTAAGAAAATACGTAGGTTATTAATTATTATTTGTTTTTTTTTTTGTTTTTGCGAAAGATTGAGCAAGGCATTATTACGTAGGTATTTGTAGGTAAATTTTGTATTATTATTATTTTTTTGCTCGGCGCACATTGAAGGAATTTTAAGTACGTAGGTGTATCTTTAAATGTTGTTTTGATATTATTATTTGGTGTGTGGAAGATTGAAGATGACATTAGTACGTAATTATTGACTCCGCTAATTTTATATTTCAAATCAAAATTCGCGCGATGCACTCCCTTCTATTTTTAAAACACAAAGTTACGTTATTATTAACTCACTGAAGCTAAGTATTTCATTCACTTTGATTATTATTTTGGTTTTGATAATTCAAATTAATTTTATTACTTAATTAATCCACTCGCGGCGCACTGTCGTTCACTGCAGCTAATTTTCAATAGAGTATTTTAACAAGCCAAATAATTAATTTATGTACACGAACTATTGTTTCTCACGAAGTCACAAACTTAAAAATTCTTTAATATTATGATGGATATTTTCCCCCCACATTAGGAAACACCCGCCACTGTTTTAGCACTATTTTGTTCATTCCTTGGATTATTACTCACAGCACTCGTTTTTTATAATATTGATTAATTAAATACGAACGATACCAATTATTTATACACAAAAATATTCAGAAACTTCACTATCACGGTTATCACTCTTCCTAGGCCGTCTATGGACTGTCCAAAATCAGTTCACAGCCCTCGAATATCTTCTTTAAAAAAAAAACGCCAGGTGTGGACTCAGGACGTACATCTCGTCTTCCGTAGGGCGTTTTATAATTGAAAATTCAGACAATTTCAACTTTCACTTGGATATTTTTCATGATTCTCTCTCTCCAAAATTAAATATGTCCGTTTTAATTATTTCATTGTCTGGCCGCCGATAAGTGTAACTCACTCTTCTGATGCAATTTTGCTTTAAACTTTTCCTAGAATTCTGCAATCGGTCTTTCCTTAATAATCGGTAAATTATCTCGGCTAATAGTGACTTTATATCTATAATAATTATCACTTTCCACTCTTCCATTTATTATTTTGTTTAACGTTTGCGGCAGGTAAAAATTGAATTCAGTAGTATTTCGGCTTAATTCTCATGGTGACATCATAGCATAGTCCATAAACTTGATTCATCACATTCCTTGCAGTTTCGTACAAATACTTCATTTTTCGCGTCCGTAGATGTTTACAACTATTTTTTATCTTTCGTCCCTTTTCATGATCATATATAATATTCGTAAAACTTTGTCTGGTAATAACTAATATCACCTTATTAATTCAGAATTCATTTTCTTAATGCGTTTCAAATAGCTCTAAAGTCCAGTACGTACCTGTTTGACTTCATTTTTTGTGTACCCTTTCTAAAAATCTTATTTACTTTTAATCTGAGTGTGTTGTTTACCTTTTGAAAGATCTCGATCTGTAGCACTAATTCATAGATTGTATACGTCGTTAATTTTAATTGGTTTTCTCAATACTCCGTCTGTATTCTGTAGTGGTAATTTGGGCTTAATTACCCCATTTATTTCTCAAAACCATGTTAGTTTTTTTTGTTACTAAACAAACTCTCTCCGTATATGCTCTGGAATTTTAAATTTATGGTCGTCTGAAGTGTCGGCTTACGTTCAATATTGATAAATTTTAAACGTGGTATCAATTTGAAACTTCGAGCTATTCATTATGTCGTCACCTTTATTCATCAACCCTTCTCAGATTGTGATTTTCTGTCCTTTTTCAATAGCGGTCGCTAGTGTAGTCGATTTGAAATTTCGTTTAGGTGGGAAAAATTTTGTATAAGCTCTTCCGATGAAGAAGATGTTTTTTTTTTTCTTTCGAACGTAGTGTTGAAGTCATCACAACATGGACAATTGTATGCAAGAATTGAAAGAGGCGGGATTGGGCGCGAAATTGAATGGTCTGAAAGTATGTTGTCTGTTGTATGCTGATGATGCGGTGCTGATTTCTAACAGCATAGAAGATCTGCAGTCACTCGTATCTAGGATGAACGAAGTATGTATGAAGAATGAGTTGATGATGAATGTAAGTAAGTCAAAAGTAATGGTTTTTGAAAGAGAGAGTACGAAAACAGTGTGCAACATAGTTGTGAATGATGAGTACTTAGAGCAAGTTGATGAGTTTGTGTATTTGGGAAGTATGTTTACGAGAGATGGGAAGGCTGATAGGGATATTGAAAGAAGGGTAAATGCAGGTAACTCTATTAATGGTGGACTGAATGCTGTTGGCGCCAACAAAAAGCTGTCCAAAGAAGCGAAGCTAGCAATTCACAATGGAGTGCTGGTACCTACCCTGATGTATGGCAGTGAAGCATGGAACTGGCAGAAAAAGGATGAAAGTAGACTGAATGCTGTAGAAATGAGATCTCTGAGGCGTATGTGTGGTAAAACCATGTATGATCGTGTGAGGAATGTTGAGATCCGAAAAGAATGCAAGGCCGATGTGAGCGTCATAAGTAAGATTAAAAAAGGGACGCTTAGATGGTTTGGACATATAGAGCGAATGAACGAAGAAAGGAGTGTCAAGAGAATATATGATACTAATGTGAATGGTAGAAGAAGTCGAGGACGCCCGAGGAAGACATGGCACGATCAAGTGAATCAGATACTTGAGTCGGGCCATGTCAAGAGTCAGAATAATAGAAGAGCATGTATGATAAGATGTATGAATGTGAATGAGGCGAGGAGTGTATGCCAAGACCGAGTTGTTTGGCGGTCCATCCTCTCTGCCTACCCCTGCGGGGAAACGGCGTGATGGTTAGTTAGTTAGTTAGTTAGAGATATTTTTGTGGATATTTCGCCAATATAAGGAATTTTAACCCATCGTTTTGTGATTTCATTTTTATTTACGAGGCCTTGTGACATGATTGCTAATGTAATTTTTTTATTATTTTTCATTAATAAACTATCAATAGTTTCGCTTTTGTATCCATTGTTCTTTGCTATTGTTTTTATAATATTTAATTCATTTGTATAATTTATATAATTCAAGGGCACATGTAAAAGTCTGTGAATGAGTGAATAGAATACTGATAATTTATGTGAAATGTGGTGTCTAGATGTGTTGTGTATGATGTTATCACTATATGTTGGTTTTCTGTAGATTGAAAATTCTAATTTATTGTTAACGATTTCGATACCTATGTCAAGAAAATTAATCTTATTTCCCCCCATTTCCATTGTAAATTGGATCGATTTATTGATTTTATTGATTTCTTTTAGAAAAATATCTAATTGTCTGTGTGTTCCTGTCCAGATAATTAAGATGTCATCAACATATCTACGATAGAAGGCAACATTTTTTAATGATTTTAATTTTTCGATAGATTCTTCTATATAATCCATGAAGAATTCAGCTAACACCAGAGAGATCGGGCTGCCCATGGCTAAGCCATTAGATTGAATGTAATAATTATCATTGAATCTAAAGAAATTTTGTTCTATACATGCACTTAGTAGTCTTGTTAAATTAAAGATAATTATTAGCAATTACATGGAAGAGAGAAACATTAATTTAATAAAACGGAAAGAAATAACAAGACTACTAAGTGCATGTATAGAACAAAATTTCGGTTACGGTCAATAAATTAAAAGTGGAAAAAGTTTTAAATTTGTTTTATTATACTATTATAATACAATTATATTTCTAAGATGCCTTGGAAAATGTAATTGATAAATAGTGGCAAAACGAAAAAAAACGAAAAGTTTCTATTTTGTTTATATATACTCGTATGTAAAAATACTGTGACAGCACGTATTACATATTCTTATTTTTATAATTAAAATACACATATTTTTCTATAGCCAGCACGGGTCACGTGATCCGCACTCCGTCTCGTTCTAGCAGCATAGTAACAGACAAGTTACAGTGCATATCACTTGATTCCGTCGCCTGCGTAATGGAAAAACATTATTTTTAAAAATGACTTCTACGTATTTTACTCCAAATATGCTCAAGAATCGCTGTTTAAAATCCTTTGGTTACGTGCGGTTACACCCTGTATACGAATATCGAATATCTTTGTGGGTGTTTGAATTTTTGTGGTTCTGTAGAATGATGTACAAGTGATTTTACCCACTTAGTTACCTTTTTTTGTAATTCAACAAGCCACATTTAATTACCTGTTCTTTTATCCACCGTTTCTTAAGCAAGTGGACCACAATAAGTTTTCCAAGCAACTCGGAAATCAACAATCCCCGAGAAACAGGGAAGGCTCTTCTAGAGGTTTAAAAATTATTTGTTCGCCCCAAAAATTTTGTACTCACATGATTATTTTTTAAGCTTCTGCAGATTTTTTATTCAGTACTTTTGGTTTTTTGTGCACTTAAATAAATATATCTTAAGAGTGATAAAACACTCTATTTTCTTCGTGCGATATTTATCGATTTTCCCTTATAAATCTCTTCTTGTCAGTAAAACAAAACATCATTACGATTTGGACCATCAAACGACTTTGAATGAAGTTTGAATGGATATTAGGATATATTTGACTGATTATTAGGTTGAATTCGGATTTGAACTACATTTCTACTAAATTCTTATTTATATATTACCTGCATCCTTTACTTTCAATTATCACTCCTCAGTTTCCTTTATTTTAACATATTTATAAGTTACACTTCCATGGTTGACGTATATGATCAACGGGACTTTAAAATCGACTCTTTTCACTTGGCTCCATGTACTTACAAACATAACTAAGACAAATATCAGGCGAAAGATTGCAACACTGAGGGAATACAAGAAGGCGCTGCAAAAAACAACCCGGCATGCCGCTTAAAGACCCGAAAACCTTTCTGAATGGAAGGAGAGAGTTTCCTACAATCACCTCTGACCCCAGAAGTTAGGTAGAAACGTGACTGGCAATCGGCCAACATGGGAAACGCCTATCTCATACACTACCATAGACCACGACTAAGACAGCCTGGGTTCTCATTGCTTCGTAAACTCTGGTCCGCCATCAATGGGATAAAATGGTCCCATAGCCGCTATACCCGGATTGTCCATGGATGGGGCCGTAAATGGTGACCGGTTTGTGAATCACTGAAAATGTAGTCAACGAATTTTTCGTTCATTCTCCGGCAGGATTGATGAGGTCCACAGGGTGACAGCTGAGTTCCTGGACTGGTTCCCAGACCTGGATATCCCTCTCTGACCCTACACGGAGAAAAATTTTATTCGAAAAAACAATCATTTTAATAGTAAAAACGGTTAAAAACGGGACTGAAATTCTTACGAACAAATTAACAGTGTTTCAATGTTTATTGGCGGGAAATGTAAGAATAATTTGTTGGTATACGTACGAAATTACGTATACCAACAGATTATTCTTACATGTTCCCGCCAATAAATATTGAAACCCTGTTAATTTATTCGTTAGAACTTCAGTTCCGTTTCCGTTTTTACTATTAAAATTATCGTTTTTTCGAATGACATTTTTCTCCGTACACCTACGAAAGAAGAAGAAGACTTAAACTTGATCAACCCTATATCTTATACCCTGCCTGCATACTAAACATTGATGTTCTTCCTTATGTCAATGAAACATAAATAATTGCTTGAATACATAAAAAAAAATTATAGAAATTTAATAAACTATTTTCAACTTTTGGCGTCGTCCGCACCCCTTGACCAGTCATTTCTAGAAGAAACTAAAACCAAAAACAATCCTTTGCAGAAAGAAATACTGGTCCCCAAACCAGTGTGTATATTTTACTTCGTAGCACCGTAGCGCCGGCATAAATATTTAAATTTCTGGGTTTTGTTCCCGGGACGCTGAGATTTTCCGTAGAAATAAGAAAATGCAAGTCAGAAATTTCTCTTTTGGGAACACCAAAACAATCATTAGTATCCGGCCTTTTACCGCGATGGGTACATAATGAATTATTTGCCGGTTTTGGTCCATTTGTTTTCTTAAGCCCTGCGAAAAAAGGTGCTCTTGTATTAAAAGGAGCTTGTATGAATCTCTACCACTCATGTGAAAAACTAAAAGAATTTTAAATTAATTCAAATTCACTGAGCGTAATGAAGTTCTCTTTAATTAAGTGGTTTTGCAATTCGTCTGCCAGTAAATTTGTTTATGCTTTCCGGTTATGTTTCAAAATACAGTTTTAACGTTCAGTAAAGATAATTTCTTCAATATGAAATCGAAGTGTTTGTTTGGACTTTCTTATTTCCTTTTTTTCAATATCATTACTTGCCTGCCTGAATAAAGTTTTAACGAAGAAATGTCATTGTGATAATGACGTTTCTGATTAAATGAATAATTCCGACATGTGTTGTGGGCGTATCTTGTGATTCCGAAGAGGAATCTTACCTCACTTTGCGAATAGTACCCGACAAATTATTTTCTATTTTTTATTCCACGTACTTATTCCATCAATCTATCCCTGAGTTATCAGTAGGTAAACGTATTTTAAAGTTACAAAACTCATAACCAAACGTTTACCTTATTTTAATTGTGGTTTATCAGTTGTGTAAAATTTAAAACGTATGTTTTAGTAAGGAACTAAACTTGAATTTTTAAGACTGATAAAAAATATCAGTTTCCAAAATTGAAACATAAAGTACGTGTGCCTAAAGTGTGCCTAGTGTGCCTAGTTTCATTTACAAAAATTGAAACCTAAATTAGGAGTTCCTAGATTAAATTACCAAAATTGTATCTAGTTTCGTAAAGTAGGGGCAGAGTAGTTTCAATTACCAAAATTGAAATTTAAAGTAGGGGTGCCTAGTTTAAATTATCAAAATTGAAATTTAAAGTAGAAGTGCCTAGTTTAAATTACCAAAATTGAAGCTTAAAGTAGGGGTGCCTAGTTTAAATTACCAAAATTGAAACTTAAAGTAGGGGTGCCTAGTTTAAATTACCAAAATTGAAACTTAACGTAGGGGTGCCTAGCCTCAATTACCAAAATTGAACCTAGGCACCCCTACTAATGTTAACCTAACCTAACCTATGGCAGGGGTGTTGGTTACCCAATAAATGGTTTCCAGGGCTGCGGTATCCATATGCATCTCCAAAATTGACTGCTGATATTTTGTTTTAATTATGAATACTCTCAGTATCGCCCTGAGGAAAGAGCACCATTCAGAATCGAAATGTTGCTTGAAATGCCTTCAGCCGTGTTTGGTGACAATATCTGATTAATCAGATGCTTTCCAACCTTCTTCTCTCACATATCATCAACCTCACTCATCCACCTCACAACATAATTGAATTAGCGATGCCGTAGTCCCTTTAGTTCAGGACAGTCGGTAACAGTTAGGCCTTTTGTGCGGTATTCAGACCCATACTCGCCTTCCAAATTGAGATTCTGAAATATTTCTAGGATTTTTTGGTTCAGTGATCTCTACCCACGCTTGTAGGAAAGAACTGGTTTTGATTTCTTCAGGTAAATAATTTAAGTTAAGTTTAAATCCTCTTACAAAATAATTAACAATTAACCCATGACTTTCTCTGTTGCGTTTTTTTTCCCTTCCAATAATGCTCTTACAGAAAACTCAAAGGTAATGTTAATTATTATAAAGTCAATAAGCTCCCTTTAACCTCTGTTTTTTCATTAATATCTCCACATTTCATGATGTGTTTTGCTTTAATATTTTGAAAGGAATTACTCTTTGTATTGAGATTTTTTAATCTACAATGTAATATTTTTCGCCACCTATATTTTGTAATTGTGTTGATGTTGTTGTGTAGAAGAACAAATACACATATTTTTTGAAATTATTATAAAAATATTCACTGCTTGTGTTTTTTTACTAGAAATACGCAGAATATTTTAAATTGTTACACTGTGTATTATAGACAAAAAAATTGCTTTTACTGCCCGTAAAGAGATGGGGAAATAAAGAGGTCTGGTAATAAAACATTGTAACTAATAATATCTAACAACAAATATATAAATAAGAAAAACTCATGAAAGTGTAATTTAAAAAAAATATAACCTTTAATTAATCTGTTTTTAAAAAGACGCAGAAAAAAAAACCAATTAAGGAAAAAACAAATAAATTATAATTTTCAAAATACAAATACATGAATAAATATCTGTATAAATTTGAATTTGGAATTCTTAACCAAAGAGAAGATATTTGAGATCAAAGTTGCCAGTACGGCAAAACGCCAATTTCATATGTAATGACCAATATAAGGCTTATGCTGCTATTTATACTTATATTTATATAATAACGTAATTTAACTAATAAATGCGATTATTAATGTATCAGCACACACCGTTTAAATTGTATCTTGTTATTGCAAAAACAAATTGTCTTTATGTTTCTGCTGACAAACTACATAAACAGTTTAGCGGGTTTGAATGTAAATAAATAAAAAATAAAAAAAAATATATAGATTAACTTCCGAAATCCACCCCCATATCCTTTCCCCAAAAAGACCTACTACACAGCCTCCCCAAAGACGACACAGGCGCTCAAGGATATTTTTATCCTCAGGGTCTCCTGTGTGGATATAAAATGTAAAAAAAAGATTCTCAAAAGCTTTCAACCTCCCCTAGCCGACTAGATTCATCATCAATTAAGGTATGTTGTAGGAGACGGGAAAAATGAAAGATGAGATGTACCTGACTTTTTGTATCTAGTCAGTCAACACTGTAAAAATCGCAAGTTCGCCCCATAGTTGAATTTGGCAGCCACCTCTGGTCTGGAGCCCCGTAGTACCTGAAAAATGCCAACGACTCTGTGCGGGCTTTCCGTTAGATTCTCCCGTCATAACAAACGGATTGCAATTTTTAGAGCACATGCGTCGGGTGATAACGCTATCATTGTTCTACCGGTGTTTCAATGGAATATGCTCCGAGGAGCTAGCGTCATTGATCCCCTCGGCCCCAGTGCATAGTTGGGAAACACGCCAAACGCGCGCGTAACGTATGTACATGGTTGACATTTTGTCGCTTTAGTTCTTGACCGGTCAGTGGTTGTGTGGGCATCGCGTTTGGGTCCCACCCAGGCGTTCCGTATTCGATTCTTCGGCTGGCTAAGTCCTCCATCACAACACAAGCAACATCTTCCGCTTAGTGTGGTGGTAGTAGGAGATTTTCAAATGTTGTTGAGTTATTCATAACCCAGGAATGTTTGTCTTTCTTTAAAAAAAAAAAAAAGTTCGTTTTTATCCAACAGACCAAAACGTAAATCGGGAGAAATAGCGCTTAAATGTTTTTTTTTACAATAAAAGCACATACATTTTGGAGGACGTAAGACAAAGTGCGTTTTGAAAACCCCTTAAATAATCCTAATCCTAATAATCAGTCCACCTCGGAACAGGAATACCTAGTGAGGAGGACTGAGGACAAAATACTTAACTTTGTATTCTTAATTTACTTTATATTGTATTTTAATTTTAATTTGTATTGTCATTAAATAAAAAAATAAAAATCTTTTAAAATTTTTGTTTTGAACGATTATCGTATAATTAAGGCTTTTTGAAAACAAATGCATACTTAACTAAGTTCACGAAAAATGGTCTGTTAGACAAAAACGAACTGAGCGACTATTTGTCACATGAAAACGGGTCGCTTCTATGACTCGGTCTTGAGTTCAACTCGGTTGTGGATTTGCAGGCCTCTATGCTTCCTCCTTCCTAAATCACGGGTCTCTTCAAGACCTCTCATCAAAAGTACCGTCCACCCAGCATTTTCAAAGATGACATAGACCCTGAGGGAAATTAATTTCTTCAGGGCCTCTTGTGTGGAGTTATTATAAAAAATATATAAACATGGCTATTGATGTTTCAAGCAATGTTTCTGTTATCGTTAGACATACAAGACACAATGGCTTGAGTGTAGGTATGTAGATCTAATAGGTTGTAGACTTATTCAAGAGATGTCGGTAGTATATAGGGGCGCCCCTCCATGGCCGGTACCAATGTACTGACAAACGTGAGGTTGCTAGAGACAGAGAGATTTAAATAACATTATAGAGAGGACGTTAGTCTTCAGGGAGTCCTATTCACTCGTTTCTGATTATATTAGTATTTGGTCGGTAAAAAATGAGATATTATTATTTTCAGAAACTGTATTAAAAAAATTCCATTCTGAATGGTGATCGTTCACCGAGGCGATACTGGTATTTTCTACCACTCTGGATTGTTTGAAGAGAAAATATTTATGATAAAATAGACTATATTCAGTCACCCAGTCTTATTGTTATTTTTACTCTCCGTACTTACCTTAAAAATACCCTCCACACAACTTCCCAAAGATGACATAGGCCCTGAGGGAAATTTATTTCCTTAGGGCCTCCTGTGTGGGGCTATTGTAAAAAAATGTGTCACGTCCCAAGAGGAAGCTACTCTAAGTGTCCCTTTTTTGTAAGACTACCATTTAGAATTGAAACGTTGCTTGGAATGGCTTAAGCCGTGTTTTTTTACTAGATCTGATTACCCAGGTACTTCCACATCTTCCTCTTCCCCATCTCCTTCCCTTCCCCGCTTACTTTCAGCCTCACAACATACCTCAATTGGTGATGCCATAGTCTCACTACGGAGCAGTTAGGACTCTTGTATATTAAAATACTTATTCTATATATAAAAAAATTGTGTTAATAAAAAATAGATCTAACGAAATTTCATCATAATTTACTTACCTATAGGACTTAACCTGTTTAACCTTTTCACGTAAAAAGACGTTTATCACTTTAATCCGGCCTCTCTACATTTCAAATTATATCCTTTACGTGGTGTACGGTTTTATTAATACTCGTATGTAATAATTACCAACTGTAATAACCGTCGTTATTTTCATTATACTAGAATAATTTCAAGTAAGCAAAGCACCCGTCCATATAAATGAATATCGCTTAATTGCTCTGTTCAAATAATTGGATGTTTTTATGAAACGGTAAATTTTTAATAATTATAAAAGCAACACTCTAGCAAAATTATATAAAGGAGGGTGTTAAAAAAATGACCTTGAAAGATTGTTATTTTATCTGGTAAATGCATGTTTTTAATTTTGAAAAACTAAGTTTATTATTAATATACTAAGGTTATACCGTTGGTCGTTGGCAGATTTGTTCAATTTTCGAACGAAATACTGTATTATACAACACAAATTTCAAATCATATAATCATACAGCAAAATAAATCAATGCATAATCTAGTAAAGATATTTTTCAGTATTTTAATTTTAGTTTAATTAAAATCATTTAAAAATAAATCCGACAACGTCTTTTGTGCCAAAAATACCTCAGTATTTCTATTTATTTAAGGTCTTACAAAATAAAATAGTTCTAAAATTTTTTACACTTTTATTTTGTTTAGACATTATTGAAAAATCATAAATACTTATACTATCTACACACCATGCTGCGAACAGCAGCTATTGGCAGCTGGCTAAAAATCGAAGGTTGGAGGATGTCTCCCGTCTCTTTTTTTCTCATGCGAACCCGTAACACTCTGTTTCACGTTGACTGCAAATTGGAAGAAACCGTCTGCCGTTAGTACCAACCGATGCGCCGCAGTGAAATGAGATGGTGACATTGAATTTGTTGTGTTAATAAAAGAGACAGAAGACAACGTGAAACAGAATGTTACGGGTTCGCACGAGGAAATGGGAGACGGGAGACAATAGCCAGCTGCTAACAGCCCGATATATCGGGCTGTTCGCAGCATGGTGTGTACAGCCCAATATGATCAAAAAATACTTACTAGAAGTACACGATATTTAATAATTTATCATCCTGTGTTTTGAGCATTTTTATTGTTTACATTACATGAATGTGAATATTTATTAAAGCAAGCTTTGAATGAAATAAATCGCTATTAATTTTTTTATTTAAAATAATTCATACGGGGAATTGTCGATCATTCTCATTGGAAGCTGTACAGTTACCTGTACAGTTGCAATCATTTAAAAATAATTACTACTTTTACTGAGATTCCTGGAATTATTTAAAGTCAAAAATGTAATTGAAAATGTTGGTCTCCTTAAGCTTTATAAGATATCTTTATTATTTATGTTTTCTTCTTCAAGATCAAACGAAAC
This sequence comes from Limnephilus auricula, assembly GCA_951813805.1. NCBI lineage: Eukaryota > Metazoa > Arthropoda > Insecta > Trichoptera > Limnephilidae > Limnephilus > Limnephilus auricula. The sequence continues at coordinate 23,432,268 of OX638406.1, read as the reverse complement.
AATAATTCATTCACATGTCGTTACTGGTTACTCAGCCGAGTAACTAAGCCCCCCTCACCACTCCCCCCTGTAATTTTCCTCTACTTACTGATATTTTGTATGTTTTTAGAAGAAAAAAAAATGTAAAATATTACCAGAGACGTAAATTTCATTTACATTTTGTACTCTAAATAATGTTAGGAGTCACTGCTTTAAGTAACTCAAGTTCGCCCTTTAACAGCCTGTACAACAAGAAAATATTCCTTTTGCGTCATGTTTTCTACGTTAAATGCGTATAAAGCTGTAAACACAATCTTCGGCAAAAATCATCAACAAATTCGGCAGAAACTGTGCCATAACGAGGGAGTTTTTTACTTTATTTTAGTTGTAGGCAGCTAACTTATATCTATCTACATTCTACGTACACATTCTAGAACGAAGCTCACACATACAATACTAGCTTCTGCCCACGACTTCGTCTGCGCAGGATTAGTACTTAGTGTAACCTATTTTGTTTTCCTAGGTCCCATCTATGTTTATACCGAAATTCTTAAACAATTTATTCAAAATATCTATAACAAGCTTCTGCCCGCGACTTCGTCTACGTAGTATTAGTACTTCGAGTAGGTAATCTATTTTCTTTTCCTAGATCCCATCTATGTTTATACCAAAATTCTTAACCTATATATTTAAAATATGTATAATTCTTGATTTGATTCAAAGTATTAGGCGCGTACTTCAAGTAGATTCACTAATTTGAATATTTTCCAAAACAGAAGTTTGGTTTAACAATCATTGTTTTGCAAAATGTCATTCTCAAATTTTGATATTTTTTATTAAACAACAATTATTATTTCCAATATTTTGAAAATAAATACCTAGCTCTATAAATTATAGCCTATATGTTATTCTAATGTATGAGCTATATTATTGTAATGTTTCATTAAAATCCATTCATTAGATTTTGATTTAAAGAGTAACAAACATACATACATCCATACAAACTTTCGCGTTTTTAATATTAGTAAGATTCTTGATTCAATTCAAAGTATTAGGTGAGTACTTCAAATAAATTCACTAATTTAAATATTTTCTAATGTAGAATTTTGTTTTAACGTTTGCAAAATGTCATTCTCAAATGTTGATATTTTCTATTAAACAATACATATTTTATTAATATATTGAAAATAGCTAGCTATATAAATTATAGCCTATATGTTATTCTGATGTACAAGCTATATTATTGTAAAGTTTCATTATAATCCATTCAGTAGATTTTGCGTGAAAGAGTAACAAACACACATACATCCATACAAACTTTCACGTTTATAATATTAGTAAGATACCTTTTATGTACATGTGCACGCCATGTACATGTGCATGCAAAAATACCAATGTAAGACTCCTTTTGCTTGTGTACACTGTACACTGTTCAGCATCGAGAGAAACGACCGGATTGCTTGTTTGCACGAATATTTAACATTTTCCGCGACTACTCAATAGCTCTGTCATCCCACCCGTCTTTTAAAAGCTTTCTATCATAATTTTATTTGTCTTTATTTTGGAAATTAGTAGTTTTATAGACGTAAACCATTTTACAACATGACATGTATATATTTTTTAAAATTAATTATGTATTTATACAGTTAGTTTGTATTACATTTTGGTAGATAAACTAATCTGTACGAGGTTTCATTTTTTATTAAATATATTTCTTTTAAATGCCCGCAACAATAATATTATTTATATATTTGGGAGGCGGGTACGGGTACCGCCGCCCACCACCACCTCTGCCACAGGTCACCCCAAGTGGTTCGCTACGTTTGGTGACTTAGCAGGGGTGCCCGGGTTCATGGGGTTAGTTTTGTCCGGGACTTTGCGGCGGTTGCGTCTGCCCACCAACTGCGTGGCAGGCCGGACCGGGAGAGACAAGTTGACGGAGACTTTTCGATTTCTCCATCCGGACCCTCTCGACTCATCAGCTTGCACCGCAGTGGGAGGGGTGGCTTCACACGTCCATCATTCCTGGACATTCGATCCCCAGATTCCTACCGTTCCTCAAACCTTTTTCATTTCCAGGACTTGCTCTCCTTCCTTTTCCTTAAAAGACCCTCGACACAGCATCTTCGAAGATGACATAGGCCCTGAGGGATTTTTTTCTCAGGGCCTCCTGTGTTGAGCTAATGTAAAAAAAAATCGTGCTTCAGATTTTCAGATATTTCGTCATACATATTTAATCCTGTAAAAATTAAGCAGTTCTGTTTTTCAAACTATTTCAACTTAAACAAGATACACATTTTATGTCAACAGTTAAAGTTAAAGTTAAAGTTATTCCAAATAAAAAAAAAATGTTTAAATAACTTTAAGTGTAAAACCTCAAAATTATAATTTGCAGTATCTAGAACTAAGCTCTCTAATCTAATCTACCAGAGTTTTCTAGGATCTAGTTAGTGTTGTTAGTTCTTAGTTGAAGTATGCTATAGTTAAATATGACCGATGGGGGTAGTTGCCGTTCAGTGGTTAACGAATAACTAAGATCCTGGGTTAATTATCTAGATGTGACCGAACTTTTTCTGATTTCGCCGTATCAAATTTTAATTATACAGTGGATAATATAGTCTTCAATGTTATAATACGTATTGTAATAAAAGATTTACAAAATAAAATAAAGAAAAACAACGCAATGAAAATGAGAAAAATCGCTTTCACAATGAATATTTAGTACTTAATTTTGTTTATTTGCCACGGGTTTCAAAACATCTGTGACATTCACTAACAATCCTGAAACTGGCTAATAACTGAGCTTTGTGTCAAAACCGGTATCAAATAAAAAAAAATCATGTAGTGGCTCGGACGTAATATCATTAGGCAAAAAAGTGTAGTTCCCATTCATGTTCGAGTATTTAATAACTTACTTGCTAGTTAGGCGCAGATCAGCACATCGTGCAGGCATCAGAAACTAAAAAAAACATCAAAAACATATGAACAGAAACATTGATTATTAATCCTATACAGTACTGGCAGAAAAGTCAAGGTCGTCCTAATGAGTCCAACTGCCAACATTAAATAAATAAACATTCTCTAAAATTCCTTGGCCCATTCCAGCCATCACCCATTATTATCAAATACACGTTAAGGATACTAGAGAACACTGTTACAAGGAGAATTCTACGTGAGCGTTTCAAAAAAATATACGTGATCACGTAATGCTGCTAATGAGCATCATTTCACGAAAAGAAAAACACACAGCAGTTTTTTCGCGCAGGTTCTGATATTTTAAAAGAAATCTCATTGTATTTTGAAGAATTGCATATTTTATAATTGGATTTCTTGGTTAAAAAACCCATTATATTTATTTTGTACATAGTTTTTTTTATTTGGAAAATCTATTCTTACGAGTTTCGAACTTACAATTTCGAATAGGTAGGTGGTATAAATAATTTGTATAATTATTATTATAATATCTGTGCGGTTGATATATTTAAGAACCCCAATCCGAGTAAACCTCTGACGCCGCACTGTATGGAAAGCATTCTGTCCCATCCGTGTACGTGAAATTTGTTACCATGAATTCTCCCCGCCCCACTTCCCCTGTGTATCAACGCCAGCGATTCCCCTTGCGAGTGCACCTACGGATTTGGTAGCCCGGTTAAAGTTGTATTATTATAAAAAGAGCTGGGTGGTAATAATTGAATCACACTAACTTTTTTTACTATCGCTTTTACCATTTTGCCGTTATCAAAGCTACTGTCGTGTTCTACGAGTAAGAGTGAAAGACGACATCTTTGTCCCTGATTCCCTCGCGTCAGTATTCAGTTAATTCAGTACGCCAAGTGTGCGAGCCAACGTCAGCCGTGTGGGTCAAATTTTAAGATTTTATTATTACAAAACGACATACGCAAATAAAATGTTAATATTTTTAAAGCAAACGAAGATAAAGTTTTTAAACGCTTAGTTTTTAAAATTCTAGGTCGGTATTTACTTTACAACTTTTTGGTAAGAACCTAATATTATTTCAACCCAATAAGTGTTAATACTTAGATATACTTGAGATTTTTCCAATAAAATAGTAGATATAATATTAAGTATAATATTTTGGTAAGAGTATATATATTTCAGCTAGGTTACAATGACACGTAATATTATGTTATTATTGTAACATGTTCATAATACATAATTTTTGTTTTATATAAATTTGGCAATTTAATTTGGGTTTAAAAAAGAAATCCTTTACTCCCGGCCCTGATGAATACAATTTCCCTCGGGGCCTATTTCATCTTTGTAGATGCTGTGTGGAGGGTATTTTAGAGAAAGGAAGGATAGGAAGTTCTGGAAAGGAAAAAAGGTATGAAGCGTGGTTAGGAATCTGGGGGTCAATGTGTCCAGGAGTGACGGACGTATGAATCCATCCCTCCCACTACACTACAAGGCCATTAGTAGAGAGAGTCCGGTTGGAGAGGTAAAATGTCATCAACCAGTATCTCCCAATTCGGCCCGCCACGCGGTAGGTGAGCAAACGCATCTGCCGCCAAGACCTAGAAAAAACGCACCCCTGCTAAATCACCGAACCACTTGAGCAACCTATGGAAGTGGTGTTGGTTATCTAATATTATAAATGGTATCGGAGAGGAATCATTTTTCTCTCTCATTCCTCACTGAGAAGACATAATTTTTTCTTCATGTTGTCATTAACATGGATAAACGAGATTTAGGTTGGGGTAAGACCGGTAAGAGTATTCCTCTCTTATTATTCGCGGTCTTAATATACAGAATTTCTACCATTATCAACTTGAGCGCTTTTTGCCACATTAGGGCACTACTTCCAAAACCTTGGATTGCTTTGTTGCCAAAATGTGACAAATTTTCAAAAAAAAATTTTTTTTAATTTTTAATTAAAACGACTACATAATATATTGTACATTCAAAATATAAGAAAAAAAATATTCTCTAGATTCTTTAAAATGTTTTAAGGTTAAAGATTTAATTATAATTTTTTTATAAATCCTACAAATATGTGATAATAAACAAAAGATATGGGAATTTATTGGCTACATAGAACTATAATCATTTTGAATGTCTCCATATTCAAATTCGGAGGCATGATTTTTTAATGTGGGCGGAAAAATTTCCTTTAGCAATCCGAGAAAAAAATTTAATTGCTCTGTCGCTCCAGTGGTTAGATGTATATCGTAAGTGTTCTGTAGTTTTATGTTCACAGTTGTTAGTCTTGCAAAAGGGCTAAGCCTTTTAAATAGTGGCCAATACATAAACCGAGCGAAGGTGAACCAAAAGCCGCCCGAAGGGTCTAGCAAAGAAAACCCGCAGAGCGGGTTTTTTATAGCTACTAATATTTATTACGAAGCTATGTTTCTTATCTAGGTGTCATTATAGACCCAAAAAAATTAGTTTTTTTTGGTGGAATCAGAAACAAAGTAAATACGGAAATGTATAGATAATTTACATCACAATTACATCTCCACGCTTTAATTACTGTTTACGTATTTTTTTCTCTGCATTGAAAGGGAAATTAAAATAATGCAAATACTGCAAAATAAAGCAAAGCGGATAGTATTCAACTTTTTGTTAATGATAATTGATGTCTACTTTTTTTTATGATAATTATTAATTTAAAAATATTAATTGATGTATTATGTTTGCCAAATCATGTAATTTTTTTTGGTGTATTTTTCAATTATTAGTACATGACAATATGAGCTAACTTAAGAATAATAAATAACAAAATAAAGGTTTTTTTTTTTAAGAAAAACTCTATTTATAACTTTTTGTAGGTTATTCTTACCATTATAATATGTCATTGAATTTATGAAGAAGAAGATAACATTAATAATCTAAATTAAAATACGAAAATTAACAAGACTCTAAAATAGTGGCAATGGCTACTACAGATCGCCAACGAATAAGTGACAGTTCACAATGACTAAGTGTCCTTAACATATTCGACATCAACTGTTGTTTGTACGTTAGCGATGTGCAGTTGTCCTAGGGAACCGATAGTTATCCTACCGATCGATATAGAGCTAGCGTGCTAGGGCCTCAGGGCCTTTCGACAGGCTACCACTATATGGGAATTGAATCTTCAGTGTAGGGCTCTCCTTGATCAGCTGGTTATATGACACTTCATACGGCGGCATGTCGTCCCTCGACAGTTCATCCGGCGACATCTCATCCCTCGGACACTTCATCTAGTGACACCTCATCCCCTGGACACTTCATCCGGCGGGCACTTTATCCGTCGGACACTTGATACCTCGGACATTTCATCCCCTCAAATATTATTTGAGGGGATTAATTATTCTAATGGGTATGCAATACGATAGTATGTCGAAATACATAGGTATCATCTTTAGGCGTCTTGAGTGGATATCGGCCATACAATTTTTTTTATTAACGATATTTCCGCGTTCCGAAGGAGCATGCGATGAGACATACGGTCGGTTAATGAACTACGTATATATGAGCAGTCTGTTGAGAGAAAAACGCCATATGAACTTACAATTTAATAGGCAGATATGTTTACCGCCACCCCAGGAACCATTTATTGGATAAACAACACCTCTGCCATACACTGTCAAACGCAGGGCAAATAAGTGGTACCCTGCGCGTGGTGCCCTAGTTTATGGGGTGAGGTTAGTCTAGGTCTTGGCGGAGGATGTCGACCTAATGCTTGGCGGGCCGGATCAGGAGAAACTAGTTGATGGAGACCTTTTCGCTGTGCACAGCAGTGGACGGGATGGATTCATACGTCCGCCACTCCTTTTTTTATGTGAATACCTCACAAGAGTCCCAACTGTTCCCGTCTGGAGCCAATGAGACTATGGCATTCCCAATTGGGGTATTTTGTAAAATTTGAATTGAGTGGGGAGGGGAGGAGATGGGGAAGACTGATCACTAAAGATGGCTAAAGCCATTTCAAGCAACGTTCCAATTCTGAATCCACCAGGTGAGGTTTGTCTAGGTCTTTGCGGGGCGTGGCGCCGGATCAGGAGAGACTGGGTGAGGGAGGCCTTTTGATCTCTCCAGCCGGACCCTCTCGACCCATCGCCATCGCGTAAACATATCCGCCTATTAAATTGTAAGTTCATCTGGCGTTTTTCCCTCAACAGACTGGTCATGTACGTATTTCATTACCCGACCGTATGTCTCACCGCATGCTCCGCCGGAACGCGGAATTATCTTTAGTAAAAATTTGTATAGCCGATATCCACTCAAGACGCCTAAAGATATAATATACCCTCTTTGCATACCCATTAGAATAATTAATCCCCTATAATAATATTTGAGGGGATGAAATGTCCGAGGTATCAAGTGTCCGACGGATGAAGTGTCCGCCGGATGAAGTGTCGAGGGAATGAGGTGTCGCTGGATGAAGTGTCCGGGGATGAGATGTCGACGGATGAACTAAGAGGGGGATGAGGTGTCGCCGGCTGAAGTGTCGAGGGGATGAGGTGTCGCCGGATGAAGTGTCCGGGGGATGAGATGTCGCTGGATGTACTAAGGGGGGGATGAGGTATCGCCGGATGAAGTGTCGAGGGGTTGAGATGTCGCCGGATGAAGTGTCCGGGCGATGAGATGTCGCCGGATGAACTAATGGGGCGATGAGGTGTCGCCGGATGATGTGTCGGGTCACCGATCGGCTATACTCGCCGGGTGAAACTGTTCTGTCATCTTTTGGTATCTGGCATAACTTTACCTACCGACATCAATCTATTAAAACAACTGAAACCAAGACTTTCAAGGACACTATAATAATTAACCAAAAAAAAATCAAATGATTTATTATAATTTTTTTCCTTTGTAAATCACGCCATATAACGCCCCATTATTAATAAAACATGATGGTTTGTAAACAATAACAGCGATCAAACTAAGTATTTTTATTAATGTTAAATTATTACAGGGCCAAAGTTTGCCATGTTTAAAGTAAAACAGTTATAGAGTTCATTGAACTGGAGTAACAGACTAAGGCACCATATAATACATTAATTATTGTAACCCAATGATAACATCGTTGAATACGAACACTTATTCTCACTCGAGCGTTAATAATAGCGGAATCCCTGCCACAATAAAATAGGCTCTACGTAGGTATTATTTACCACGCTCGCGCATTTTGCCCTCAAACATTCATAGCGGCTTTTTTCTTCTTTTTCCTTCTACTCCTTTCTTTGGCGAGTTTTATGGACGGCACGTGTTTGCGCGAGAAGCGGGGAATATGATAAATCCAGATGTTTTCATTCCAGCAGAGATATAATCTTGATATATGAATGCGTTACGAGGAGGACTGCCGGCAATAGTTTTTGTATGTAGCAGGATTTAGTTCATAGAGCAGAGGTGGGGAAACTTCGGCCAGGGAAACCTTTTTGAACGGCTCACTTGATCTTTAAAAAAATCGCAACCCAATTTGAGAGAATATTGGACAGATTTTTTGTATCTAAATGGCTTATATTATGATATTTTTTTGATCCGAAGTAGTGATTTTTGATATTTGATTTAAGCCGTTTCCCCGCAACGTAATTTGTGGATTTTACTACCACTTTGCTAGGCATTCTAGACACTTGCCCGTGTTGTGGTGGTCTTTACTCTTTTCTGTTATTGAAGCCTTGATATTTATCAACTCATGTTTTTGATACTCTTGATTTTGACATGTTTTTCTCGTCCCGATTCTCTCACCATTCACTTCCTCCTCCAATATACCACTTAGGCTTCTTTCTTCGTTCACTCTATCTACATGACATACTTAAACCATATAAACGTCCCGTTCGTAATCCTATTCATCACGATTACATAATATCCTTGCATTCATTTATGGTTTATTATGGAAATCATTGTTTTCATAGGAATTCAACATTCCGACTAAGCAACCGGTTATTCCTATATATTGTATAAATCTCTGTTGAAAACCATTTTTGTCTTCCTCAAAATGGTCGATTTCCGCGTCCAACAAGACATTCACGCAACAACAAGACATGGTCATTGAAAAATTGACTTCCCTGACCTATGAAGACTTTATCCATACCTACTTCTTATCATCACAATATTAAAATAAGAAAGTATGATCATTAAGATATATATCAGTCGCGATCGCGGGCCGTTAAAAATATTTTATTTATTTATTTAAGATTGACAGCACGGGTGTCATTTATATACAAGTAAAAGTAGTACAAATAATACAAGATAGATATACAAAGAATGAAAGAAGATATAAACTATAAGTTTAATTGTAAAAGTAAACAATACAAAACATAAATTAATAATGTACTTTATTACAGAGTAAATCAAATCACTGAAAAAGAAAAACAAATAAATAAACCTGTTAACACCGCTAAAGTGTTTAAAAAGTAAATTTTTATACTTCAATGGAGGCAAATTAAAAACATCAGCAACATTAGCAAAATAGTTACCAACGGTGTGTAAACCATTACAAGCGGTCTGAAACAGTAGTATAATAAAAGTACACAATAATAAATATTAGGGAACCTTGATCTAATGGTAGGAACATGAAACTTTGGGAATATAAGTGCGCATACCCGGGATGGTTATAGGATAGCTCTGGCGTTATGAAATTAATTCCTATACTATTCATACGATTGTGATTAAAATTTCATCCGATTGCTATTACATTTTTTTGAATTGTTGTGAACATGCCCGTGAACACTTCTATATATATATATATATATATACTGGAGAGCTCTGGCTTAATGAGATTGGGATAAAAAAATTAAATAGGTCACGCGAGTTGTTGGAAAAGTGGATGTATTTTATGGAGTTAAGCGGCAGGGAAAAAAGCTGAGGATTGCGGGAGGGTCGGATGGGGAATTAAGGAGGGGGGCTTCGCGGGAGGGGGGGAAGACCGGGGGGGACGCGGTGAAGGTGAAAAGTTAACGAGGGAGGAGAAGAGAAACAATTTATTTATTTAATTGGCATTGCAATATAAAATATAAGTTTAAAAAAATTGATAGAAAGTGATCTTCTGCTAAAAAGGTTGTGCATTACTACCACAGAACCAACACAAGACAGAACAATAAGGGCGAGTAACAATAAGTCAGATTTGTTACAAGAAATTTCTGTTTTATTGTGATCAATGAAATAAATTTGCTACATCCTAACAAAATGACCGATATTTTATCTTGTGCAATAATGTGGCACAGTAGGATGAAAGACTTAGTCCAGGGAATTAATTCTGGCCATTGTATTCTTATCTGTATGAGAATCAGATAGGTTTTTGTTTTGTTTTTTTTTTTATCTATAAGCTTTGACTATGAAGATAATGGCTTTCCGAATGTCTCGGATAAATAGAGTATCTAATTAATATTTTAGGGACGTTAAGATTTTAAAAACATGATTTTGTACCTCGCACGAGATTCCTCGGTACGAAATTGGAGTACGATGGAAGTCTGAAGGGCGTAGGGAACTAAAGGTTACGGGAAAGATATTTACATGGGAGAAGGGCGAAAAGAAGGCAAGAGTAAGTACAATTTGTGCAGCGTTTATCTATTTTTCCTCGTCTTATCAGTCAAACCAAATATCGACTATGGAACAAAGTACAATTATTATTTTTTACGACATTAAGAACGTTGCAAATGCTACATGTTTGCAGACGATACTTGCATTATATGTGCTGACAAAGATCCACTAAAAATTGAGGAAATTTTACAAACAGACCTAAATAACATAATTAAATGGTCCCATGATAATGACATTATTATTAACGCAAAAAAAAACCAAATATATGCTTATACACTCACCATATGCAAATTGTCAGGAAAAGGAATTGCATATAAAAAGTCATTCATATGATTGTTTGCACACAAAAAACCAATTCCGGCAATGTAATTGCCCGAACATAGAAAAAGTGTATCAATATACATACCTTGGTCTTACAATAGATGTCAACTTTAACTGGTCAAATCATATTGAAAATGTATGTAATAGATTAAGATCCATATTAGGAAAATTTTACCACCTAAAAAATTTTGTTAATAAAAATATATTATACTGTACATACAACGCATTAGCAGAATCAATTATAGGATACGGAATAAATAGTTACGGATTACATACTTAAATAAAATAGAAAAATTACAAATCCGTTTCCTAAAATTGATATCAGGCAAAAAAAAAGTCCAGTTATGTGAAGGTGATTATAAAAAAATTTTCTCCTTGTGTAATGTCCTCTCTATACACAGTAAGGTAAATTACCAATTAACGCTAGATGAATTCTGGAGTACAGAATTCAAAAAACCTGTAAACCACAACTACCCTACTAGGCATAGAGAAGCACAAATGTTTATTATCAATAAATCTCAAAATGTATACGGAGATAGAACAAAAAGGCATAAAATTCCGGAAATATTTAACGCATTACCTGAAAATATCAAAAATGAGACATCTTATTCAAAAATCAAAACAAAAGTTAAATCTTTCTACCTTCGAAGAACATGAAATCAAATAATATAGTTCCTTTCGATTTTTTTTCTCACCTTATATTTGTACTGTGTAAAATATTTTTACTACAACGCAATTTGTACACATTGTAATAATTAGTTTGTCGTAATAATTAGTATTTTAATATTAAGTATTACATTAAGTGATCAGTTTCGTAAGATTTGTAAAATAAAATATTGAAAAATTAAAAAAAAAAATATATATATATATATATATATATATATATATATATATATATATATATATATATATATATATATATCTGTAACACAAAATTTAAAAAAGGTAAATAAGTTTTTACGATTTATCAAAACGGATGTTCAACAGCTCAGCTGTGGAATTTTTTAGGAGTTTGTTTCCTCCCTCCAACATCTTGAATCTCTTCAAGGCCCAGGATTTCACCTTCCTTTCCACAAAAAGAGTCCACATAGCATGACCAAAAATAACATAGGCCCTGAGGGGAAATTATTTTCCTTTGGGTCTATTGTGGGGAGTTAACGTAAAAAAGTCTGTGTTTTCAAAAAGGACCGAGAAATAATCGATTTTCGTATACCTACATGTGGGACCGATTAGGGAGGTTCGATATAAATAATTGGAAGTGGTGGTCGTCATCCTTCCTGAGTTGTTGGATAACGGATGACTTTAATCCGGACGAATAGGTGGACATACTTATATTTACAGCAGGATGCATCCCGATAAGAAAATTATTTACGTGCGATTTTATTTTTTTAAATCTACAACAAAATCACGATTTGCTACTGACACCCATTTTATAAGTTTCTTAAATGATACCAAGAATCGAAGCATTATTGATATGTATTCATTTTGGTATTAAATAAATAATAAATGACATGTCCACGAACGTAAACTCAAAATAGGTCACTAATAATATAATTGAAGCCATATTTCGATTGGCCATAATTGATTGGTCTTGCCTCTGACCAACCACGTTATTAGCTATTAGAATGGTTAATATTAGTATCAAAGCACACCAACCATGATTACTGTGTATTTTGTACATTCGACGTTACAAACAATTTTGTGGTTTGTGTTATAAATACACCATGCTTCACTATTATAGAGTGGAACTTCAGAGGAATGTGATTGAGTTGATATGTGAATACTATTTGTTGAAATTTTTTTATGAGAAAGATTTGATTTAAGTTAGATTATAGGGACTATATCGGACGTGCTGGATCAGATATGCTTTACGTCAGTAAGAACACAAAATCTCAAATCTTTGCTACACATTGATAAAATCATTATCACTGTTTTGTTGGGTAAATGGTTGAGGATCTTATTGAGAACACTTTCATTAAAATTTAATAGCTAAGATTTATTCACGACTTGACATGGACCAGACTGGATCAGACTTAGACACAGATAGAGCGTACTCCATAGACTAATGATCACAGGTACTTTCCACTAGTGATGTGACCTACTTTACAGTAGCGATGTGGCAATCACATCTGTGTAGGTACTGTGAATAAATCGACGTACAGTGCGAAAGACATTAAGAGATAACAATTAAAAAAAAAGTTGTCCTTTGTTCAACACTGTGAAGAGATAAGGATGATCACCACTGTTAAAACAATTACTCGCATTGAATTCACATGTGAAATTCAACGTACATTTTTTGTCCAATAAATAGAGAAGTAACTAGTACAAACAGGCACTCATCATCCGACATTAATCGGGAAAAGTACGAATTTTTTTATTTCATTGACAATAATTCCCCTGTTCCTGCAAAGGTCTCGTTAGTTTTACAAGCTGGACTCTACCTGAGCAACTCAGGGATCATGGTGTCCGTGTTTGCCGGTGCCCTATTGAATTTATAGTATTTGTGTGGGCTCCACTAACTTGGTCCCATACAGGGACGATGTTAATATTTTTGGTGTCCGGTACCAGACGGTTATACCAAAACTAAACGCCAAAAACCACATTTGGATGACTTTATTCTGCAACACACAAATTACTTCCGGATATAAATAAAAAACTTTACGAAGTTATATTAGTTTTTTCAAAGTACCTGCTTATTTCTTAAATACTTTTCAAAGTATCTTGTACATAATACCTGTGTCGTTTTTTTCCTCATTCTTGTATTTATAATAGCTTACTGTTCGTACTTTTATGGTGTTACTACATTTTTTTTTTCAATAAACTTTCTATCTAACTCTCTTGCAATTTCCTTGTATTTTTCTCATTTACGTTTTTTAAACTAATATATTTCTTATTTATGTACATTCAGTATTTCAAATTATTGTAATTCCTACGTAAAAGCCATTAGTCAGCGTTAGTTATTAATGAATAAATAACTTCCACGTACATTTCCATGATATTTTTGTATTATTTTTAAGGTAATAAAATTATCCCTACCGACAAAAAACAAGACCTCAATGTCTATAACATCTAGGTAATATTTAAACTCCCTTACCAGGTAAAAATTATGAGGCAAATTTGTCGCTTTTTCATTTAAATTAATGAATTTAAATAATAAACTAGAAAATAAATGGAAGAAATCTACCCATCTGCCCTGATGATGAGCACTGCAAACCTCACCTAATCAACAAACATAGCAAACCACTTAGTATGACCTTTGGCAGGGGTGTTGATTGACCCATATACCTGCTTCTCAAATTATATCTGCAAAAGCCCTGCGGGCGTTACACATTAATATCCGAGTTACCTGTGGGGAATGTACCTGACGCATTCCTACCTATTCCTACCTTCCGTATGTATTCTATCCGACAATGAGTGCAAACTACCTGTGATAATGTGGAACAATAACTCCTAAGTAAGAATCAGTCTGTTGAAGTAATGAGTCCATGATCAACTAATTTCTCATTTCTTTAAATAAGCTCACGCACACTTACAATACATGCGAATGCGAAATGTGCGAATGAGACAACGCTCAAATTTACCTACAGAAACTTTCACGAAATTGAAATTTTAAAAAATATAAATTTTTTAGAAAGAAGAAGCTACGTCGGTAGCTTTTTATAATTTAATAATTCTTTATGAGAGTTAAGTTAGGAGCACTTTTTCCTTAAATAATATTTTTTGACAAATCGTACATGTTTGACAGTGAATGTTTACGTTAATACGAAACGCATCGAAAATTCTAAAACATACCGACATAGTTTTCACCCTTTAAAAGGCAGTATAAAAAAAATATATTCATTTTGTGCAATTTTCGATGTAGAAAAGTATTTTTTTTTCCGGGCGTCCTTTTTGTATGGGCCGAAAAGCGGAGTCTATCGTCTTAACCCGCCAATGGTGACGCAAATTTGAGTTTGATCACTGGTGACGCCGGTCTCAAGCACCGGGGTTTTCAACTGAAAATTTTCCTAAACGTGTTACTAATAGTTTTTTTTTTTTTTAATTTATGCTCTTTGACAATAAAACAAGGATATTTCATCAATTTAAGTTCTTTTATAGCATTAAAAATAACAATGTTTTTAGTAAACAATTTATAAAATTAAGAAAAAAAAAAAACACATATTCATAAAGGAAAATACCATTTTTTATTCTTTCGACATTCAGAACTTTTACAAAATAAACAAAAATTAATATCCTTCCACACAAAAAAATACACCTCAAAAACTAAACTTCTTCAGGTAAACAACAGCTGCTGCAATACGGCACTACGTGTTCAAGACACAAATATTGTTGACATTTATAGCAAGAGTACTTTTTTTCTGTTTTTTTTCATCAAATATACATATATCTATGTATAACACAATAGAATAATAATAAAAAAAAAACAATAGGTAAAATAAGCGAATAATAAAAAAATAATCCTTGATTATTTTACTTACATACACAGTGACGCACGGTCTCACGGACCGGTTAGTAAAAAAAATACACAATGTGTGTTCACTAGGCACCTAGGCAGTTTCGTCATGAACTGATGGTGGGGGACGTGTAATGCGGCAGCTACTCAAAATTGCAACAAAAAACAATAACGGAGAATAAAGTTAATCGAATTTTTTTCGTTAACGAACACCCGGTCTCACAGACATATACGTCACCAATGGCGGGTTAAAAAAGCCTCTGTGCAACGATCACCAACCTAATGATCTCTCAATGTGTTTGATTCATGTATTTAAGATTTATCGGTCTCATAACATCACTCAAGATGTGCTGTGAGAAATTAACCACTGCAGAGACAGCAATTTAAATCTTTTTTCTCGGATTGCTAAGGGAAATTTTTCCGCTCACATAAAAAAAATCATACCCCTGAATTTGAGTATGGAGACATACAAACTGATTATAGTTCTATAAAGCCAACGATTTTTTGATCTATTATCACATATTCGTAGGATTTATAAAAAAAAATATATTAAATCGTTAACTTTAAAACACTTTAAAGAATCTAGAGAATATTTATTTTGTTATATTTTGAATGTATTATATTTATTTATTTATTGTTGTTATACCCCAATAGGGGGTTTTACATAGATTTATAGATTATAAAATAATATGTTATCGAGGATTACATATAATACATAGAATTTATACCAAAAGTTATTAAAGTAAAAAATTTAAAGAATATACAAGTAGTAGAATATAGCGTAAAACCGTGAAATATTTTAAACAATATAACATTTGACAATAGCATAGAACAAAATATAATATTAAACATTACAATAACATGTCAAATCATTAAATATATTATACCCATGTTACAATCATTTGTAGGATTCCACAAAGTGTTGGTTTAAATTGTATTTTAGATTATAAAGGGAATCAGCGAATATATCTACAATATCACCAAACTTGTTGCCTAAATCATGCATCCTATTGGTAAGTGAGTGTGATTGATAGTTGGATGTGTATGTGTTGCAAAATAATTTTACATTTTGACTAGTATTCCTTGTCGGTACATGGAGTTTAATAGTATCAAGTTAATAATAAATATACTACTGGGTCGCTTTGTTAAAAAAAAAACCATATTTTGGCAACAAAGCAATCCGTGGTTGTGGAAATAGTGCCATATTGTGGCAAAAAAACGCTCGAGTGGTTATGGTGATTCAGATTCCCTTCCAATTTCCATTGCTCACATATTCCCATATTTGTGTCTTTTGGAAAATCCGTAATTTTAATGATTATAGTCCATTTATTTTCGCAGTCAATGTATCTGTAAATATAAGGCATCAATCACTGTAAAAGTTTTTGTACTACCAGAGAAATTGGTAAGCAACAAACATACATATATATTTTTTAATGTGGATTATTATGAAAAATCAGTAAAGTTTCCCAGATCCTACTATATTTTAGATATAGGATCATATTATCTACAAAGGATCGAGGCTGTTGCTATCAGTAAAAGGAACAATTCTGGAGAAGAAAAATAAACCGATTCAATTTAACGTGATCCATGTGTTACCATACTAAAAATAATAATAATATCAGATTATCCAATTAACTCTATTTGTGTTCCTCGACCCAATATGATATCCCGAACAGGACAATATTAATTTTTCAGACGAGTTTTTGTGCTTACAAACGAAATTGTTCAGTGTAAGAACAGGGTGTTTCGAATTTTTTTTTAGTAATGGCTAAACAGGATTCCAAGCTGCTTGGAGCTACTAGGACTATATCACACTGGAAATAATGAAGGATAGGAAGTAGATACTTAAGTATTCACAACAGTTCATTGATTATATTTTAACTACATTTGCACTTCATTCACAGCTGAAGTAATTTCAGAAACAGTTCTGATTGTGAAAGTTGATCTCTCGTCTCATCAAAACTGATAATATCTACCACAGTGGAATGAGGTGCGATTTTAATTTATAATGGGTTGGATTTACTTTTGCATAATATCATTTCATTGAAAAGAATGAAAGAAGAAATTAATATCGTAAAAAAAAGGCATCTTTTTCTAATTTCAGATTTAAGCATTTGCTTTCTTTTATTGTCAATATTTAATAAGAGTACCAACCACAGACATATTATTCATAGACTTGAGAATCAGGGAGAGGGGTAATAACCATCTGTAGCGGGGCGGAGAGGGATGAGTTGACGGTAACGATATGTGATTCGTTAATCCTTCAATACGACAGTATATAGGCATCACGCACTATAATATCACCATTTAGCTCTTAAAAGTAAAATCTGCTTTTGTATAAATCATACTTATATAATACACGCATAGCGTGGATTTACGAGATGTATATTTGTGGAGAAGTGTGTGAATATAAAAATGGTTTATTTATAAACAAGTTCTGCTATGTAATTATAATTTTGCGTGACAGCTGTTTCGCCTTCTGAAGGCATTCGGCAGTTTGAAGGCGAAAAAGCTATGACACGTACTAGTAATTACACCACAGACATATTATTCATAGACTTGAGAATCAGGGAGAGGGGTAATAACCATCTGTAGCGGGGCGGAGAGGGATGAGTTGACCGTAACAATATGTGATTCGTTAATCCTTCAATACGACAGTATATAGGCATCACGCATTATAATATCACCATTTAGCTCTTAAAAGTAAAATCTGCTTTTGAATGAATAGACCTTTTTACATGGGAGCGCGAATTGTTCGCCCGGTTTGAAAAAAATTGTGTAATCCATATAAAATGAAGAAAGGTTCGCTTGTTTTGAGAGTCGAATATTTTGTTACCGTGTTTAGTTAAGACACTTTTACAAATGTTTCATAATTTACTTATCACAGTAAACTGCAACGTGCACACGACGGGACCGGGAATTTCGGTTCATGTCTAAAACTGATAATGTTATATGATGTGAATAAGCTTAAAATAATGACAAATAATGCCTGCATATGGAAGGTAATACGACAATTGGGTTTATACTCTTTTTCACTTCTATTTTTACATGTTTTAATAGCACAAGTTACCATTTTTGCCGTCTTATTTCGTAAAATGTACCGATAAGAGCTCGACGCTAGTCCGCACAAGAATGATGACGTCACATTTAGACAATTCACGCGAACCTATACGCCAGCCCGGCCGGTTCCATGGAACCCAGAATTAAGGAGGGGGAAATAATACGCTTTTATCACTTAGGGCAGGTCTATACATATTCATATGTCTATGGTACCAACTGATCCCAACCAACTGGAGCCAGTGAGAATATATCATACACACTTGGAGTACGTTGTAAGGCTCAAGAGTATGGGGAGAGAATTGATGTGAAGAAGGTGGGGAAGTAAGTGGTTATTCAGATATTTTTCTTTCTTGTTTTTTAAAAAGAAAGTCAAACATTCCCGGGTTACGAAAAACCCAACAACATTTGAAAAGCTCCTACTACCACCACACTAAGCGGAAGATGTTTTGGTGGAGGACATAGCCAGCCGAGGAATCGAACACGGAACGACTGGGTGGGACCCGAACACGATGCCCACTCAATCACTGACCGGTCTGCTTACCAAACACGGCAAAAGCCATTTCTGGTCTTTCACCACAGCGATACTGAGTGTATCTATCACTCTCAGTCGTTCCGCAAATTAACCTACTAAACATTATTTAAAATGAAATGATTGTAAAACAACACGTCAATTAAATAAAATTTACGTGCGCATGCTAGAATTTGAACCCGTGATCTTCGAATGCTTAATAAATAGCCTTCGAAATGCTCTCAGGCTCCTTTTCCACCTAGTTAGACAGAATATTATAATAATGAATATATCAAATTCCTCGTCTTTTATTCATTAATTAATTTAAATTAAATGAAGTCAAATCACTTTGTATACATCACTTAATTAATCAAAATTATCAACATGTTACGAAACCAACGGTTCCTTTGTCAGGATAAGTGAATTTGCGGATATTGCAAAATTAATTGATTTATTCTTCGATAATTGCAAATTAATTTTCCTTATTAATTTTAATCTTCCGACTCTCCTTTCTTGATCCACCTAATCAAATTGATTATCTCATCACTTTACTCGTAAATAAATTATGCAAACAACAATAATAAATGATATTTCAAAACACAATACAAAACATTTCATCAAGAGTTAAGGCAAAAATTAACCAGGTAAAATATCAATATTATGCTTCTAAGATATAATATGATCTCTCCGAATTATTTAGATACGAAAATAAAATTTATCTTCCTGTTCTACATAATAAATGGAATACAATACGAAGCTCGAAGATTCGAGAAGGGCTTAAGAGACTTCATACACGTAGTTTTGGATTTAAGGCCAAAATACCCAGCCGAACTGAAAAATTATTGTTGTAAGTAATAGAAATGTACGCTAATATCTATACCTAACTATATTTTTGATTTATATTATAAAGTATATGCTATTAAAATGTAAACATTAAATTTTTTTTTTTTTTTCTATTTAGAAAAATTATAAATCAAAAACTAAAACTTTTTTTTTTTAGAAACAATTTTGATGGGCGTAAATTTAAATTACAAATTACACCTCTGCCGTAGGTGCCCGGGTTCATGGGGTAAGGTTTATCTAGGTCTTGGCGGTGGATGATCTAGACACACTGAACCCCAGATTCCTACCCAACCCTCATTCATTTTCCTTCCCAGATCTTCCTCTCCTTTCTTTCCTTAAAATACCCTCCAAGCATCCCCAAAGATGACATAGGCCCCGACGGAAATTATTTTCCTCAGGGCCTCCTGTGTGGACCTACTGTAAAAAAAAAACATGGTTTATACATCGGAACAAAAAGTTGTCGTTTAAATATTAAAATTACTACTCAAAGAAACGAATTTTTTATATGTTTTTATTTTATTTTTCATTATAGCCAAGGATGAAGCAGAATTTTTTTTACATTAAAAATCTCTCACAAATTTTTTTAAGTTGCTTCCAAATTGAACCAAAACTGATTTCTTTAATTACCTATACGACATAATTTAATAGCAAAAAAAGTAGTTTCCGTCCGAGATAGATATGTGATGTATCTTTTTATGACAAACATATTTTTTTGTGTGCTTGCAAAAATTATAAGTAGGCCAGATACCGAGAAACCAGTCCGAGAAACATGGATTTTCCCCGCCGCCAAACTATATGAAATATACACTTTTTTCAAACAACTCGCGCACCGCGTAATGTGAAAAATGTATAAATTTTATAACGCCTAAGTTCACGCGGCGCGCGCATATCAAATCACCAAAGTTTCATCCCAATCGGATGAATGGTTTAGAAAATAATTTCATAACGCCATAGCACAACATTATATTATATGGAAATCTTCGCGGGCGTGCGCACACGAAAACACCATAGTTTATCGCAATTTTTAATTTAATTTGATTTATTTCTATACATTTAACAAATAATTACAATGGTTTAAAATGTTTACTTAATAGTACAACAAAAAGTTCATATTCAGTAACAGGATATAAAAAAATCTTTAAAAAGTTTAATCTCACTGGGAGAACCTGTGCTGAGGTGTTTGCATGTTTTGGATTAGGAGATATTCTGCGGACATAAGTAAAAACACAGTATCCTCCTTGATATTGTCAAGAAGGGCACCGTGGTTTAACCCATGTCGGCAGTATCTATCGTAGACATAAAAATAGTAGCAGTTAAAGTTATAAAAGTTTTGAAAAGAAGGTAGGTATATTTTTGATTTTGGACCAGAGGCCACTGATATCATATACCTATTCCTACCAATCGGATGAATGGTAGGTATAGAACCGCGTACCGGACAAACAGAGAAAAAATCTTTTATATGATTAAAGATTTTCAAGGCCAAAAGTATTTTTATTATTGTTTTGGGGGTGCTATGCCGTACAAAATTACAGTATCCATTATCACACACATCTGCTTTGATAATGGAAAGTGTAACGCTGTCCGAAACGTCGACTAAAGAAGGAGGTAGCACAACACGGCATAACACCCCAAAAACAAACAACGAAGTGAGGAATTATTCAATTTATCCAACGAAATGTCACTACGTAAATCAATTATTTTTTAAAACTTTTTACAGGCAGAAAGGTACTTACTATAAGTCCAAATAAACTATTTCACATTTAAAAGAAGAAAAATCCACTCAGATTTTTAGACCTACCTTGTATTTGTACAACTACCCTCCAGAATTTAGAAAAGCCTTATTACTGTATCGTATAAACAATGTTTAATCACAAAGTTATAACAAGTTTATTGTTAACTATTGAAGGACACGTCTTTATAACTTGAACCGAACAATTTCCAAAGTCTAGTACAAAAGCTTGTAATGTTGTAAGTACAAGAATTATAACTTTCAATGATGTTTTTTAGGTAAAAACTCTAACAATACCAACAAAGGTAATGTAACTACGTTCCACCTTCATTACTTCATCTGTTTTATGATAATTAGTTTTGTTTCAAGACTGTTAGCAGGTAAAATTTACTGTTATTCCCATAATTTAATACGACTTTTAGTTTAAGTGGATGTCGCGTTTATTGGCTACAAACAGGATCAAAAATAATACCAAACAAGGTTAAACCGTCTGAATTCCTGGTGTAATATTGTTAAGCGTAAAGAAATTTTCATAAATTAACAACAGTTTATTTTGTAAGATGTATTTTAAGACACGAATTCATGTCCAATGTGCAAAATCTAGATTTTGTCTGAACTCAGGAATCGGCAAAAAGTAGATGGAAATGGGTTTTGCTTATAAATACAATTTGACATTGAGGCTGAAACAGAATGCTTAGAGTTTAACATTAAAAAATGTGTAATAATGACCTAAATACCAGAAGGCAACCCGACAGTTGTCCTAAAAATTATAATCATTATTTAAAAATTGTGTAATAATGACCTAAATACCAGAAGGTAACCCGACAGTTGTCCTAAAAATTATAATCATTATTTAAAAATTGTGTAATAATGACCTACATACCAGAAGGTAACCCGACAGTTGTCCTAAAAATTATAATCATTATTTAAAAATTGTGTAATAATGACCTACATACCAGAAGGTAACCCGACAGTTGTCCTAAAAATTATAATCATTATTTAAAAATTGTGTAATAATGACCTACATACCAGAAGATAACCCTACAGTTGTCCTCAAAGTTATAATCATTAAAAAAAATTGTATTATTTACCAATTTCATACCGTAAATCGTCTTCAAAAACACGTTCAATAATAAATTCATATATGGTTATCAATCGTATTTATCTACAGAGTCGATTTTTTTATCGTTTACGCTGATATGTATACTTTATAGATATGTAATTTTTCCTTAATGCGTTTTAATGAAACTATATTTGTTATGATTGAGTGTTGAGATTTTTGTGTTGACAGAGGATTTAAATAATATTTTTCCCCCTTGTCCTTTTTTAATTAATAACATTTTATTATTGGCTATTCATGTATCATACTTTTTCTTTCTCTGTGTTATATTTTGTGTTTTTGTATGTAGTGCTGCTTCACTCAAATTTGTAAATGTTAACCTCAATATGGAATATTATTGGTCCTGGTGAGGTAGTTTTTGTATGTAAAAAAACAAAAGATTTATTTACAGTGAGAAGCAACAAAATTAATATTTGCTTTTATTATTCGGCGGTACATTCTCTCTGCAAACCCTCGGAGAACTTACTAACATTTTTTGTAAGTAAGATACTGTATTTTCCCTAAACCGATTGCATATGTATATAAGTATGCCTGGGGCGCAACTGACGGTGGATACGACTACCATGGAGCCATACCAGAAGCCCTTTGAGTTCAGAATAAAAGGGCAAACATAATACCGAGTCAATAGCTTTAAAGATCACAGTGTCTCTTAGATAGCAAACAAGCTTTCTTGGATCACGTATCACGGATCACTCCAGCTTCCCACATACTCCCGAGGTTTATCATTAGAACATCTAAACAGTTTAGCCATGACGATGGCATTGTAAGAACTAAGCTGGAGTACGTTGGTAGTCTATGGCCAACGCACCAAATTAAATATTGTATAATGCTAGAACAAATCCAGAAAAACAGCCCCAAACGCTGGAGGGAAGGAATGTAGCCAACAGCCATAAATATTTAGTATTTATACATTTTCTGCGCCGGTATCACCAATAACGGCAGCAAAGATCATAACATGATTTGCGAAATTCATTCCGGTTCCAACGTTCTTGGTAAGTTCCTTCCGGCAGTTACGCTTTTAATTAATTGTTAAAATTCGTATTCCTGTAAATATACCTGACTTGTTTTACTCAAGAGTTTTTATTGATAAATAACCGACCCACGCAGACCAGTTTACAGGCCTGGTATTGTCTGTAAACCAAATCCCACCAAAGATTAATAACTGCAAATGCAAACATATACACAAACTACAAAAAAATATCAAACTGGTACGTAAGGAACTGGTTTGAGGTCATGTTTCATAAAATGGACTTTTTTGATGCAATGAATATATTTAGCCTAGAAATCAGACGTTTTACAGAGCTTATAATATTTGCTTTTATTCTTTTCTTCTTGGAAAGCAAAGGTTTAGATTTACTTAAAAAATAAGATCAAAAATATCACCGGAGACTATAATGTCATTATAATTTTCAACTCCAAATAAATAATCCAGGAATCTCTGGTTCATTTAAGCCAAACACGTTTCTTAATAGCTGTCAACTTTAACTAAAAATAAATGATTATCCAAGGATTACTACGCCTTTTTTTCGCATTGTTATCAATAAATAATATATATTTTTACCTGTGCTTTCTTATTATTTAATACCATAGTTTTTATTATCTGTTTCTATAAAATAGTATTTTTTAGTTTCTATATGTATTAAGTATGACTACCACAACACGGGAATTTGCCTAGTATGGTAGTTAAAAAATGTCAAAAAGTGTAACATAAAAAAATTTATTAAAAAAAAAAAGTAATATTCATTTTCTTGACACACATTTCTACACCCATTCGCTTACACCCTTTTTCAGAATTCATGACATTATTAACCCTTTAAAAAAAACCCTTTTCGATCCCAAACATACCGTAAATAGAATGACTCTTTTCTCCACATACTCATTATGCTATGATAAAAATAGTGCACAGGTGTATTAAAATAAAATTCGGCTAACGCAAGTATATCTACCTAATACGACGAATGCTATAATTATATTCCTATTTTTAAAACTCCACATTTGTGTAAAAAGGTAATCCAAAATAACCGTAATAGAAAAAACGTAAACGTTCACCTACGTTGTAACCGGTGACCAAAATAGATCAAAGGTATATTTAGGAAAAATTAGGCAAAAAGTATTTATTTATTTTTATTTCTCGCCCTACTGAGCTTTTACATGTTATTTTTTTGTATTAACAAAGTATTTCTAAATCAGCATTACAAACAATTCACACAAAAGTAAAAAATAAAATTTAAAAGCAATGTACATCTAAATAAGCATTAAAAACAATTCAAACAAAAGCAAAAAAAAATATATTAAACAGAATCTTAAATCAAATCTAAAACAAAATCGTAAACAAAATCAAAGTCAAAATCAAAAACAAAATCAACAACAAATCTAAAGCAAAATCAAATACGAGTTAGATAGGACAGGATTCCCTAACTTGCAAGATAGAGAAACAACAGCGTGGGATAAGTACAATTCGTAGATTGAGCCAAGGAGAACTGTGTGGTATATTCAATTAATTGTCTATATATGTAATGAAAATTATTTAAAGTGCTTGTGCTCGTACATGTTTCCAAAGGTAAATGGGTTGCCTTG
The DNA here is from genome assembly GCA_951813805.1 of Limnephilus auricula. Taxonomy (NCBI): domain Eukaryota; kingdom Metazoa; phylum Arthropoda; class Insecta; order Trichoptera; family Limnephilidae; genus Limnephilus; species Limnephilus auricula. Next base: position 23,407,193 of record OX638406.1, on the reverse strand, counting down.
GTAAACTTTACTAAACAAACAACGAATTGTTATTTTTTTCTAATAATATAACACTTGTTTGAGTAAAACATAAATGGGTTGATGTAATTTACTACATGTGAATTTTATATCTTATTGGTATTTTACTGTCTACACAATAAATTGTTATTATTAAATACGGATTAAGCCATTAAATGGTCGTATTTCAAAACGGCTATAGTCACAATAACTACTAACACTCAGAACCGTGATGAAAAAAATATAAATATTTTTTTACATAAATGACATTTTAATAACAAATATAATTAATTAAAAAAAAATTATGAATTCGATTCGAATTCGTAATTTTTACTGATTTGAAAAATATGATGTCTTTCAAACTCGTTTTTTTTACAATAGCTCCACACAGGAGGCCCTGAAGAAAATTATTTCCCAGAGAATGTCATCTTTGGGGATGCTGTGTGGAGGGTTATTTTTAAGAAAGGAAGGAGATAATATATTGGAAAGGCAAAAGGTATAAGGAATGGGTAGGAATCTGGGGATCCGTGGGTCTAGGAGTAACGGAGGAACGAATCAATCGGTCGAGAGTCCGGCTGGAGAGGTCTCCCTCAACCAGTCTCTCCCGATCTGGCCTGCCACGTAATTGGCGGGCAGGCGCAACTGCCGCCAAGACCCGGACAAACCTCACCCCGTGAACCCGGGCACCCCTGCTAAGTCACCAAACGTAGCGAACCACTTGGGGTGACCTGTGGCAGCATGTGTTGGATATCCAATAAATGATTCCCATGGTGGCGGTACCCATACCCGCCTACCAAATATGTTTCTGAGCTCAAAACTGTATAATGTTTTAAATAATCTCTGTACATTAATTTGCCGATTCAAAAAGTAACCATGAATGTGAAATTCACGCGATAGAAAGAAAAAATCGCAAAGTAGTATGCTACGAGAATTATTTAAAACACATCTGGTTCTGTGTTGTAATTACAATCGTTTTTTTAATATCAGTGCGCTCATTCTAACATTCGTATGTGTACATATCCCCATTTCAAACCATCTTTTTTTAAACGCATACTACGCCCATCGTTCACGTAGCTATTTACAAGCGACGCTACCGCTACCTGTCATACAATTTTGCTAGTGTAGAGCCTGGCGGCGATTTCAAACACTAATAATAGTATGAAAAACACGGACGAGCTGCGATCGCGTCGCTTGAAGGTAACTCCATGGAAGAACGGCGTAAAAAGCACAACAAAGTGTCAAGGCGTCAATAACTTAGTTGTCAACATAACAACAGAGTTCATAATGAAATGAAGGCTGCAAATTTTTTAAAAAATATTCTCTTTATCATTACACATTCTGAGTACCTTCTTCATTACTAATATCAAAGGAAAGAACTTCTATTCTACCAGCAAGTATTCAATTTTAATTACGGCATAATTGGGGTTGGCAATTAAGCGATCTGAAAATATGTTGCCTGTTGTATGCTGATGATGCGGTGCTGATTAATATATTAAAAGTATATTAAAAAGCTAATAGTATATTAAAATATCTACAGCCTCTGGTATCTATGATGAACCAAGTATATATGAAGAATGTAAGTAAGACTCAAGTCATATTGCACATAAAAGAGAATACGAAAACAGTGTGCAAGTTGTTTTTCAATTTGGGTACCGCCGCCTCGGGAACCATTTATTAGATAACCATCACACCTCTGTCATAGGTCACCCCAAGGTTTGCTGCGTTTGGTGACTAAGCAGGGGTGCCCGGGTTCATGGGGTAAGGTTTTTCTAGGTCTTGGCGGCGGATGATCTAGACACACTGAACCCCAGATTCCTACCCAACCCCCATACGCTTTTCCTTCCCAGAACTTCCTATCCTTTATTTCCTTAAAATACCCTCCACGCAGCATCCCCAAAGATGACATAGGCCCTGAGGGAAATTATTTTCCCCAGGGCCTCCTGTGTGGACTTAATGTGAAAAAAAAAAAAAAGTTGTGAATGATGAATACTTGTAGAAGGTGGATGAGTTTCTGTATTTGGGAAGTACCTATGTTTACGAAAGATGGGAAGGCTGATAGCGATATTGAAAGAAGGTAAATCCAGGTAACTCCATTTTTGGAGAACTGAATGCCGTTGACGCAAACAAAAAAACTGTTAAAGAAACGAAGCTAGCAGTCTACAATGAAGTGCTGGTACCTACCTTGTTGTATGGCGGTGAGGAATGACACTGGTATAGGAAGGATGAAAATACAGTTAATGTTGTAGAAATCAGATCCCATATCTTAACGTGTGGTTAAACCATGCATTTTCGTGTGTGAAATCTAGAGATCAGATACTTGAGTCGGATCATGTCAAGTGTCAGAATAATAGGAGAGTGTGTAAGAGACGATGAATGAATGTGAAAAAGGCGAGAAGTGTAGACCGGTCCGTCATCTCTGTATAAAGGCTCCGTCAAACAGAAGGCGTCTTTATAGCGGCTCAAAGGCGTCAATACTAAAGCGCCGTAACCCGTAACGTCGCGTACTTTCTATAACGGCTTCGACGTGTTTAGTACAATACAACGCAGCGTTATACGTCCGGGACGTTTTAACGCCTTGACCCGCGGTAAGTACGTCTTGTGTTTGATGGAGCCTTGCCGCTTCCCCGTTGGTTAGTTAGTTATGGATTACAAAATTTATTTATTTACAGCAATTTCAGACTATATTAGTTTATTAAAACGCGCCATCAATTTCGGTATAGTATAACCGCAGTATCAAAAGCTGTAAAATGTTTACAAAATTAATTTAAGCTTGTGAAAACGCTGAATAGATATTTTGTGTTTCCAGCACCTATTAACTTGGTTACAACTGAGAATTTTATAACATGGTGGCAAACATAATATGAATTTCAAAATCATGACTAAGCTTCACGAACAACAATGATTTCCACCGCCCGGCCCCTGAGGTGATATTTCACAAAAAGGCGTTCTTTTTTACTGCTTATTGAGGTAGGATCTTTTTCATACTATTTTTTCTATATTTTTAATTTCAAAACTTTTTACTTCACTGGCACAATAATATGTTAACACGAAACGAAAATAAAAAAATGTTTCGTTAATAATAATAATGATAATAGATTATTTGTAGAGTGCCGTTTTTGTGGGAAATCACCTCAAGGGCGCTGTGGCAATATTACAATATGGATAGTAATTTGTTTTCAAAGGTTTTCAATTTGGTAGAGGGGGTATGTGTACCACCGCCCTGGGAACCATTTATTGGATAACCAAAACCTCTGCCATAGGTCACCCCAAGTGGTTCGCTACGTTTGGCGACTTAGTAGGAGTGCCCAGGTTCATGGGGTGAGGTTTTTCCAACACTTAGCGGCGGATGCGTCTGCCTACCAATTGCATGACCGGCTAGATCGGGAAAAACTGGTTGAGGGAGGTATAGGTCACCCCAAGTGGTTCGCTACGTTTGGCGACTTAGTTGATGTGTACAGGTCCATGGGGTGAGGTTTTTCCTGCTCTTAGCGGCAGATGCATCTGCCACCAATAGCATGGCCGGCCAGATCGGGAGAAACTGGTTGAGGGAGGCTTTTTTACTTCTCCAGTAGGGCTTTCTCGGAACATCACCTTGCACCGTAATGGGAGGGATGGAATCATTTGTCCGTCACTTCTGGACACACTGACCCCCAGAGTCCTACCAACCCCTCATAATTTTTAAGTAACATTATTCCTTGATCTTAAATGTTTTGACTGTCTCATGTCAGTTCGAATTAACATTAAATTAATTCGCGACTAAACCTAAGATGTTTCGAATAAAACATTAACTTTTATGGCTCGGTTGTCACTTGTCGCCCGCTTTATGTTTTTATTTTATTTTTTTATGTCGGCAACACTAAAATGCTTCATCCGTCGACTCTAATGACTCCCGCCATTTATTCCGGGCTAAGAACGTCCACACTTCTTGTGATTTATTTTTGTTTTCCTGTGTTTCTTACAGAAGTCTGACTCTGTGGAATTCTAAATCTATGACAATCTGAATCTATGGACATTTGAATCGGTGGTTATTATTCTAAAGCCCAGGATGTAATTCACGGAGAATCTTTCAAAGGAATGTCGGCCGTATGTCCATAGAAAAATAATATTAATCATGTACGTTTTTAGATTTTCACGGCCAAAAGCATTTTCGTTGTTTGTTTTTGGGGTGTTATGCCGTGTTGCGCTACCTCCTTCTTTAGCCGACGTTTCGGACAGCGTTGCAGTCCATCATTAGGGCAGATCCGGCAGATCCGACGATGTCACGACGATTCATCGTCGGATCTGCCGGATCTGCCCTGATGATGGACACTGCAACGCTGTCCGAAACGTCGGCTAAAGAAGGAGGTAGCGCAACACGGCATAACACCCCAAAAACAAACAAAAATATATATATATATATGTATTATATATTTTTTTTATATGATCTATCCTAATGTGTCCTTAAAACTATATAATATGTATCAACAAATATTTCCTATGTATAATATTAAGAGTGATAAATTGTAGAACCTACAGACAAGCTGCCATATGACAGCTTTGTGGGACTAGCCTTATTTTGTACAAATGTATTTTTGATAAATAAATAAATAAAAATACATAAATAAAAAATCATGTTAATTTTTTTACGGTAGATTGGTACATTCATTCATTTGTATTGGGCTGTTCATAAAGTATGCAAACTTGTCTGCAAATTCGGAGCCATCACTCCTTTAGATACTGTGGTGACAAGTCTAGTGCAAAATATTTGAGATATTTAGTTAGTACTGTAGTTTCTATTTTCTTTGCTTGCACAATTATATACGTGCATATCTTTATATATATAAAATCTGGCGTAACGATGTTCGTCCAGGATAAACTGCGAAACTACTTAACCGATTTTGATGATATTTGGCTTAGTGTGTGTAATTTAGTCCAACTTAAAAGATAGGATATTATCTCGATTATTGACCTCAATATTTATTATTAAAAATTAAAAGTTTGGTATGAGACAATGATTTGAAATGATTTTGAAGTTCCATAAGTTTCTGACAGATGGCGGTGTGAGTTAATTTATTGACACAACACTTGGTTATTTAGGTTAGGTATCCATCCAGTACACGGAGAAAAATGATATTCAAAAATACGATCATTTTATTCGTTAAAACGGTTAAAAACGGGTCTGAAGTTCTTACGAACAAATTAACAGGGTTTCAATGTTTATTGGCGAGAACATGTAAGAATAATTTGTTGGAATACGTAATTTCGTACAAATACCAACAAACTATTCTTACATTTTCCCGCCAATAAATATTGAAACACTGTCAATTTGTTCGTAAGAACTTCAGTCTCGTTTTTAACCGATTTTACGAATAAAATTATCGTATTTTAGAATAATATTTTTCTCCGTGTAGGTGGCGTTGTATTTCGTTAGCATGGGCGGGTCAGCTAGTGTTTTTATATAGTATTGTTTAAGTCTTTTTAATAATAATATTTTTTTTTTTAAATCATCACAGGAGCGATGTAAAATTTGTTATGAGGTTTTAGGTTCTATCTAGTTTTATTATTTATAAACAGATACCGAAAACCGTACCTGGCAGGTAGGTGACTTTCGATAAATAAACTTTTATTAGAAAGTTTATGCTTGGAGGAGATACAGCAGAGGATACTATATTTAATACACTGGACTTTTGCATGATTTATATTTGCTACCTTCCATTTTATATTACATTTATGAGAGGATTATTAGCAAAAGTAGAGTTGATATTTATTTTGAAGGACTTGAGAATTTTTATGAAATAACCTTAAAAAGCTCACCATCTCTTATTTGCTTACATTTTTACACAATTAGTTATTTTGAATGTCACGGGTCACTATGAAGGTTAACTCGGAAAAAAATTGTTGTGAAGTGTAGTGGCTTCTGCTTTGAGTGTAGTGGCAGAAACTTTTGTTATTGGTCGCTAAGATTTTGGGTTCATCTCGTATGGTGAACTTTCAACATCGTTGATCGTAGATAGCATCAACTGCATTCAAACTCTCGCATATTTTTTTTAATATTTTCATTAAATACTAGACAATTTGTAAGTGGCAACCTCTATTTATAATGTTAAATAGATTAGATTGCACTGATGATAGCCAATCTAAGATAGGGCACTAGAAGAAGTAAACCTATACATATTTGAAAAACATCTGAAAAGATGTTAGGTATTTCAATTCTCACAAATGTTTACATGGAAAAAAAATTTCAGTTTATTAGGTATTTTGGCCTCAAATACAAACCTTTTTTTGCATGAAACCGGCCGCACAGCCAATAGCTTTAATAATGTTAATAATAACATTAATTAATTCAATTATAATCGGGATGTATGATCGTGTGAGAAATGTGGAGATTCGAAAAGAATGCAAGGCTGATGTAAGCGTAATGAGTAAAATTAAGAAAGGAACCCTCACATGGTTTGGGCATGTAGAATGAACAAAGAAAGGAGCGTAAGGAGAATATATGATGCAAGTGTGAATGGTATAAGAAGTAGGGGACGTCCGAGGAAGACATGGCACGATCAAGTGTCGGGCCATGTCAAGAGTCAGAATAATAGAAGAGTACGTATGAGACGATGTATGAATGTGAATTAGACAAAGAGTTTGTGCCAAGACTGAGGTATTTGGCGGTCCGTCCTCTCTGCTTACCCCTGTGGGGAAACGGCGTGATGGTTAGTTAGTTAGTAAAAATTAAAATTTAAAAAAAATGTTTGTTATGTTTATTTTAAAGTTTAGGTAGTTAAAAAGAAAGCCAATTTAAAAAGCACGAGTTTAAATTCACTGATATTTTTCATTTTTCTCTCACGGATTCTTTCTAGATCCCCAGAGGCATCTTTGATCTCACCTCCGTCCTATGTATCCTATAGTTTTGCTAAGAATTATATGGCTATGAAACGCGGCAAGAGCTCGCTCTGATTTAAATAAAGGTTTCAACAAATTATTTTACAGGCTCTTTGTGAATATCTCGAGGAAATATTAAATGTTTTATAATATATCGAACAAGCTGCTTCAAAAAGTAAAAGTTCGTATTTTTATTTGGCACCCTTGTAAATGCTGTCAAAAAAATAAACGCACTTTTTTTCATTAATTAAATTTTAGGGGTTGCTACTATTGTTCAAAGTTTCAAACATACGCGACGTACAGTGCAATGATTGCAACGCTTTAGTCCAAACATAACGATTGTATGCAGTACGAAATATGACACATATAGGTAAAACACACCCCTCTTACGAACCCCGCAGTAGTGTTAAAAATAGAAAGGTGTTTATGTTTAACTAACTAACTAACCATCACGCCGTTTCTCCGCAGGAGTAGGCAGAGAGGAAGGACCGCCAAACCCCTCGGTCTTGGCACACACTCTTTGCCTCATTCACATTCATACACCGTCTCATACATACTCTTCTATTTTTCTGACTCTTGACATGGATCGATTCAAGTATCTGATTCACTTGATCGTGCCGTGTCTTCCTCGGACGTCCCCTACTTCTTATACCATTCACACTTGCATCAGATATTCTCCTTACGATCCTTTCTTCATTCATTCGCTCTACATGCCCAAACCATCTGAGGGTTCCTTTCTTAATTTTACTCATTACTCTTTTCAAATCTCCACATTTCTCACACGATCATACATGGTTTTACCACACATACGCCTCAAGGATCTCATTTCAAACAGCATTCAGTCTACTTTCATCCTTCCTCTGCCAGTTCCATGCCTCACTGCCATACATCAGGGTAGGTACAAGCACTCCATTGTGGGCTGCTAGCTGCCTGAACCATTGGCGTTGCGTGGACTTGTAGAGATTTAATTAAATAATTGTGAATCAAATTTCTCTCTCTCGTTAACGTTCTTCTGATGTAGTTTATAATCAATCTACGAATCTACGAATTGTACTTATCCCATTCTGTTATCTCTCTACCTTGCATGGTAGGGTATCCTGCTTTTATCAAACTCGTATTTGATTTTGTTTTTTATTATGTTGTTGATTTTGCTTTTGATTTTGACTTTGATTTTGTTTATGATTTTGTTTTGGATTTTGTTTTAGATTCAGTTTTATAATTTTATTTTTTGCTTTTGTGTGTAAAATGTGTGTATTGAATGTAATTTATGATTTAGATGTACTTTGTTAATTAAAAAAAAACATGTAAAAGCCCAACAGGGCGTGAAATATAAATAAATAATAGGGCGAAAGCTTCCTTAATGGTAATTTACCCTTCACACGTGCAGACTGCAGATACTGCAGTTGGTCGAAATAAAACTTTTTTGATATATTGGCGTAGTGAGCCCCGGGCCAAAAAAGGCCCTTTCTCTTTCATCGTGAGTTTACATATGGAAACATTAGCCTTATCCAAGTCCAACGGAACGAAGCGTTTGTTTTTATCAACCCTGAACTACTGAAAACGTGTACCTACTCCAAAGTTTATTTTGTAAAATTATAACGCATAATTAATTTGTTTTAACGTTTAAAATCAGTTCTTTGAGTATTAAGGTTCTATTTTATTTTTAGACTGTATTTATATTTGTAGCATAAATGACGCCTACAAGCTTATGAGTAACACATAATAAATGAATTGATTTTAATCTTGTTTTAAACCCCATTGAGAAATCTGAATCAACACTGTGTAATTATTTAAACACTTATGCCCCACAGAAAATTCAAAAAAAAATTTATACGTTTTTGAAACAACCTGTAATTGAGCTTTGATTAAATTAAACCGATTATAAATAAATCCCAGCCTAAATTTCAATTACAATCAAAATGACCTCTTGAAAAACAGAAAGATTCCTTGAGAAACACCTTATTTATTAAGCAACCTAATTCCGCCTATACAATACAGCCTTTGTGTTCAGATTTGTTTATATTTCCTCCCGTACAACACGAAGACACAAATTACTCCCCCCGACTGCAAGATATAATCTGTACTTGCTTTATTTTTTTTTCGAGACTTGTAAGAACACCCGCGAATAAAGGGAGAAAAAAAAATAACAAATAAATATCACGTTGCTTTGAAGTTTCAAAGGTAACCGAGGTCGGTTTAATAACGAAATACAATTAATATTGTGCGATGGAAAAAATAACATTAATACAACTATATAAATTCAAAAAAAATATGTATATATGCTCATAAAATAATATATAAATATTTTCAACGTTAGGTATACAAAATTTCACCCCACTTGTTTCAATCACTTGAACTCCACTGAATTAAAAAAAAATAATGATAATAAAACAATTAAACAATTAACAACTCGAACGCTTTTTGTCACATTACGACACGATTTTCAAAGCCTCGGATTGCTTTGTTGCCACAATGTGGCAAATATTCTCCAGAATCATTAAAAAAAAAAAAAAAATTTCAAATGTTCCCGCACTCGGCAACTCAGATAATAAGTTAGCTGATAAAATGTTTTTTTTTTAAATTTTAACTATAATGTATCCTTTCCTAATTCTGTGTCAATGTGGAATAATATTTCGGAAACATTTTTTAACTGAACTGTCAACCTTTTATTTGTTTGCGACATGTGGGCGTGTGATCAGTGGCGATATGAGATTAAATAATATATTTTTTAATAGAAAAAAATATCATCGGACAGCCAATTGACATCTGCTTTTTGTAATCCAAATATGCTCAGGAATCGCTTGTTAAAATCCTTCGGGTACGTGCTGTTACCCTGCGTAATTTTCGCATAGAATGACAATGTTATGTGACGTACAGATAAATTATTGTGGCATCTGTATAGAATCGGAAAAAAAGTTTTACATTCAATATTGGCTGATCGAATTTGATGTGTATGCTGATTCCAGAGTTTTCATTAAACCTTTGCTTTGAAGTGAACATAGTTCAGTTCGTCAGGCACGGTAAATAATAAGGAACCTTTGAAATGTACATTTAATATAATGACTTAGGCGGCAGAGCGGTAAGGTCCTTGATCTATGGTGCGGAACATGCTTTCAGTTTTACTACGATAACAAACTACCATTCGTGATTGAAATATTTTTTCATAGTTCGTTTAGCTTCACCAAAGTTTTTACGCCAAAGTTCTATTCAATGCGGTTAAATACATGGTTCTACTTCTACTCTTAACCCTATTTAGCTAACGTTCGTCAAAATGACGAGCATCAAATACAAATTTTCTTGTCTCTATGCTACTACTGACAGCGCAGCAGTTACTTCTCTCACGCTTGGGGATTTGTTTCAGAGATACCTATTGACTGTCGTAATTTTTTGAATGGTTAGTTCATATGTGGTTTTCATTTGACGGTTTTCATAGTTTCATTCGTTGATTCGGAGGTTTTCATGGTTTTGTTTTTAATGGTTTTTTAATTTTTTGGTGGTTTTAATTAGATTATAATCGTTGATTCATATTTTTTCTCTTTGCGATGTCAAAAAAAGACTCAATATTACATAATTAAAACTTTGTATTTTATGTTAAATGGGGAAAAAAGTTTAATATTAAAATTTATCTAAATAATGCCATTTAAGGTAAGTGTTTGTAATAGTACTTTTAACTTGATTACATCATAATTTATTATTTTTTTAATATTTTTATTTCATAATTCTATGTGTTTCAACATAAAATAAAGTCTAATTAAAATAGATAACTTATTATAATTTTATCTAATTTAAAACCTCACCATTCTATATATTTCCATATACATTCTAATTTAAGAAAAGGACTTGTAAGTCAAAAAGTCGAATGGTTAGCCTAATAAGGCAGGAACAATAACATCGTTAGATATCTAGGGTTAAGGTATCTCAAACTAGATTAAGGTTTATAAAGATTAAAAATTCACAATAAAATATATAAATTTGTTTTAGACCACTTTAATTTTAATTACACTCTACCGGTTTCGGAAGAACCCTTCCTTCGTCAGGAGAATATTAAAACTAACCTATGATACAAAATATTGATAGATATATACCAAACATTTAGGTGCTGGAGTGGGAGGTCAAAGGGGGAGGGGGGTAGTTGCGGGAAGCTGGATTTCCCGCAACTACCCCCCTCCCCCTTTGACCTCCCACTCCAGCACCTAAATGTTTGGTATATATCTATCAATATTTTGTATCATAGGTTAGTTTTAATATTCTCCTGACGAAGGAAGGGTTCTTCCGAAACCGGTAGAGTGTAATTAAAATTAAAGTGGTCTAAAACAAATTTATATATTTTATTGTAAATTATGGCGAGCCACAAAGTTAATGCTTATTACGAACATTAAAAATTCAATTCGCAGCTAGGTCGTGTTATAATAACTGGATAATTTGTAGGGTGCCATTTTTCTGAGAAGGAACGCTGTACAATTTAGTTTGATTTCTTAGACCCTGTCTAAGAATATTATTTACAAATAGATACAGAAAACATACTTACCTTGACAGTCACTTCCGATAAACACACTTTATGCTTGGAGAAGATCACTAATTTGCATGCGGAGGACTTTATATTGAATACTCTGGATATTGCATGACTTTATATTTGCTACCCCCATCACTGTTGGTATTTATTTATCAAAAGATAAGTGCAATGTAAATAATATTTATTTTAAAATACTTAAGGGAATCTTGAGGACTGGAGAATTTTCATGAAGTGACCTTTAAAAAGCTTACAAAAGAAAATCTGTTAAAATTTTTACAAAATTGGTTATTTACAATGTCGCAGGCAGTGAAGGTGAAAGATTAAGGTGGATAAGACAGTCTGAAAAGATGAGTTTTATGTTTACCTCTAGATTCCGTTAAGTTATATTAATATTATTAATGTTTGATTTAAAACACTGGAAAATTTATTTTAAAAAGTTCAAAGATTTATAATTCCTTCCATATTTTTAATTTCTCCTCTGACGACATAAAGTAAAAAAGAAATAACAGAAAATAACAACAAACCGGCCGCAAGCCAGCTCAAAGCCCTTCATCACTAAGATTGCAGTACCTACGATGTTAATTATGATCATTATTGCGGACTGGACGAAAAAAAAACTTCGCACAAAGACCGAAAACTTTCTTCGGTGTTTTATTGTTGACGAAGACACAGAACAGTGGATTTTAAAGGCTGGAATCAAAACTATATGTTTCACAGAAAAAAAACAATACACTAGAATCAGTTCTTCACTTTGGCCACAAATAATATCTACGAATAGATTTATATATTTTAAATTTATTCTAAATTTAATATAAATTTATTTTAAATTTATTTTAAATTATTTTTAAATTTATTTTAAATTTATTTTTAATTTATTTTTAATTTATTTATTTATTTACTCCTCATTGGGCTCTCTCATGATATTACTTTACTTCCAAGATAGTTAGCTGGTAGATACTAGATTGGGTTGTAAAATGTAAAGTCTCGGTAACAATTATAACCGGGCGCGGGTTTGAGTCCCGTCGGCGGTATGATTCTTTTCTCGGAAGATTGTTTCAATGCGGATGAGTGTTTGAGGCTGACAATAATTGTTACCCTTTGTACTATGCATAAAATCTTGTCTTAAACATTAGTTTATCAATTAAAAATAAATAATTAAAGATATAAAGCATATTTTATTTTTCACCCTTGTTCTCTTTACCCCTTCACCAACTAAAGGGCTTATCAATCTATGGCCACTTCACACTAAAGTTTGGGCAAAAAGCGCCTCACAACCTCCGCGGCCGGCTCTGGGCTAACTGGCTGGATTAATTACCCCAATCCAGGGCCGGGAAAAGGGCCGTAAATAACAAGGCTCGCAAGGGTAAAGTGAAGAAGTTTTTCCAACTCCAAACTTTCGCTTTCCAGATATAAATGCCCCTGTATTATAATATATTATATCCGCGAGGCATAATTACTCAATGTGTTTTTACGTTAGGCAAACTGAACAGAAAATTAAAAAGAAGTGTGTACTATATCATTTGGGTTTTCAAGGTTCCACGACAAAATAGAACAGCGAAAAAACCGAACAAAAGTAAACAAATACTAAGAAAAATAATAAAGATACGTTTTTAGATTTTCACGGCCAAAAGCAATTTCGACACATCGTCGGATCTGCCGGATCTGCCCTGATGATGGACTCTGTAACGCTGTCTGAAACGTCGGCTAAAGAAGGAGGTAGCGCAACACGGCATAACACCCCAAAAAAAAACATCGAAAAAAAAATAACAAAGATCAAACGTAATCTTACACTACTAACTCACATAAAAAAAAATTTTAAAGTACCAAATGGAAGGGAAACTGATTTAGTTAATTATTTACTTATTCTTAAGTCGGTTCCTCATTTCTGAAGATCCTGACCCCTAGTCCGATTTCCATGGCGGATAAGGCTCCTCCACTCCTCACGGTTCTGCGCTGCCGAGGACACCGACAACCGACGTACTGGACGCCAGTGATGCTTGGTCACTCCAATGTATTCAAGACATTCCTCTGCCTTCCATTTTGCCAGTGAATATGAGTTTTTATAAGACGAAGTCCACAGTTTAGCGAGCAAAGTATCTTAAAATACTTGTAGGCAGATAGTTGAGAGCCTATTGTGGATGCCTAGATTTTTCAGAATGGACTCATTTGTGCGTCTGGCTGTCCATGAAAACCTGAGTATTTTTTCTCCAGCACCACATTTGTAGGGCGTCTGTACACTTTCTTTAACTGGATCTGAACGTCGATGCTTCCAAACCGTATAGAAATATGGGGAAAACCAAAGACCGAAGATGTCTCATCTTGGTAATCTTCATTACCCATCTTTCACTCATCTCATATCTTGTGCATTTCACAATGCAATTGATCTGTTAAAAATTGCTTTATTAATTTTAACCACAGTAAGATTACATGGAGTTTACACACACACATATCGGCAACACCCTTCTTTCGGTTTTACCTTCAGTGGCTCATACGTTACGGATGTTGTGTAGGTCAATCACGCGGTGAGCTTACGGGCATAACTTTGAACCGAAATTTGTAAAAACATTTACGTTTAAAAGAGCTTTTGTGGATGAAATTAGTGTTTTTATTAAGCATTTCGGTCCGTTTGCTTATGTTTGGATTTTTTTTCTGGAAAATCTGATCCCGTTATTACCATCAGAAGTATGTACTTTATTTATTTACTTATATATATTTTTTAATTGTAAAATTATTTCAATTAGAATATTTTAAATATTTTTTATGCGTATTTCCACATAAATGGTTTATAGTGTTATATAAAAGTATCGCGGGAGGGGTAGTAGTCGAGTTTATGTTAAATGCTTTTTGCTAAGGATACGGAGACGATATTTTAATGTTTTTTTAAATGGTGTGATTTATACTTCCAATTAATTAATAGTTTGTACTTAATAAAAATATCTGATTTGTTTTTCAATTTAAGCCAGTCGTTTAAATATGTAATAGCCAATTATAGGCTTGTTAACCTTTAGGAGAGCGTAATATCAGTAAACGAGTATGGACGCCAACGGTGCGGCAGTTTTACTAAAGTTTAATTTTAAATAATACACACTATAAATTCTTTTTTTTGTAATAACATATCATACGTTTGAATACTTTTTCTCTCAAAAACTCACTCTCTTAGAGGAATCAGTTTTAAAAAAATATATATCTCATCAGATTTAAACCTTTTTTTTTAAATTCTAAAATATTCAGGAATTTCCGCTAAAATTAAAAAAATTACCGATAACTATAATAAGAGTCCAAATCTATTATTATTATTTATTTTAAACCTTTAAATCCTTGCCTATTTCTTACTTATCCCTTTGTTTTTGCAATATTTTATTATTTACTTAAATGATTATATATAATTGAGCTAGAATTCCCCACCAAACACAAGAGCCTCGTATCTTTATGGTGAGGAAAGGCTATTATTATTTTTGTTTATAACACTGTATAACATGTGAAATATATAATTTTATTTCTAAAAAAATACAAATATATAAAAAATAATATATTAATCTTTTTATTTTTATTTTTAACTTTTTAACTTAAAGAGTTAAACCTCAAATTATAATATTTTAATTAATGAAGATAATATTAGCGAAAGTCAATCGAAAATCTGAAACAGAAAAATCAGCGCGTCGGCCCGGATTGCCGGAGGACCTGGGTTCGAGTCCCAGATGTATCCGTATCTTTTTCTGATTTTTCTGTTTCAGATTTTCGATTGACTTTCGCTAATATTATCTTCATTAATTAAAATATTAATATATTAATCTTTCTTATCAGCAATTTCATTACTTGGGAAAATAATACTAAAACATGAAAAATTTAATTATTTAATAAAAAAATTAAATAATACATATCCGTAATAGATGTCTGTTATATACTTTGATTAATAATTTGAATTTTGTATTATTGAGTAATGGGCTCTAGAACAAAATTAATTACATATTATATGAAAAAGGCCATTCTGCTAGTCCTCTGCGATTGTTCCCTTTTCCGTTTCCACGTTGGATATTCAAATTTATTTCCAGGAAAAATATAAAGCAAACTAAGTTCCGACGAGGAAACAGTGTTTGTTTACCATATCCAATACTCCAAAGTCCCAGCAGTATCGGAGGTACCTACTGAAATTTCAGCCCGTTCAATCAACTCGACTGTCGCTTGGTTGAATTTTCCTTTATGTAGATGGTGTATAGGGTGCACTGATAAAATGAAATAAAGAG
Organism: Limnephilus auricula; assembly: GCA_951813805.1. Taxonomy (NCBI): domain Eukaryota; kingdom Metazoa; phylum Arthropoda; class Insecta; order Trichoptera; family Limnephilidae; genus Limnephilus; species Limnephilus auricula. The sequence continues at coordinate 23,391,587 of OX638406.1, read as the reverse complement.
CATTCTAGGCACCGATAATTACGTGTTTAACAATGCATTTTTATTTTTAGAATAACTTGATGAGTAATACCTTAAATTGTAATATTTAATCATTAAAAATATTATTAGCTACCCTCAAACCAAAATTTGAAACAGAAAAGACGCTTTAGGAAATGAATTCAGGACCTTAGAAAGAAAATTTTCTATAAAATCCTATATTAACTTCTGTAATGAAAAATACTTATGTTTAAGCTAGTCTCACACGAGCGCACTTCTCTTACAATATGTGCGTGTAGGCTTGGCTTATTTCACAATCTCGCATTTCTGTGCATTCCCATTACGACTACTTTTCCAATTATATAAATTTTTCGAAAGAAAAATTGTTCTAAAAGCTTTTCACTTTGTTATGGCATTATTTATGTTGATAAAAAGACAAATAACTTTGTTTACATCATATTTTTTATGTGTAAAAAGTAAGTTATATTTACGTAATGTAAGTTATATTTAAGTTTAGTAAATTATATTTACACAACAATACAAAAGAATTATCAAAAGAAAACCGAATAAAAAAATCTCAGGGGTAATGTCATAGTTCAAAGGGGTCTTTGTAGGGAAAATAAGAAAAGAAAGGAAGTTTTTGGAAGGAGAAATGTGGGTGGGAGGGTTGGTATCTGGAGATAAACTGTTTAGGAGTGACAGATGTGTGAATCCATCATTTCAATTGCATTGGATTGAGTGAGTCCGGTTAGAGAGGTCAAAAGGTCTCCCTCTACTATTATCTTCCAATACGGCCCGCCATATGGTAGATGCTCAAACGCATCCACCACCAAGACCTAGACAAACCCCATCCCGTAAACTTGGGCTTTCCTACTAAGTCACCAATGTAGCGAATCACTTGGAGGGACCTACGGCAGAAGTAAAACAAAAATAAAATTATCTATCACGACTGATGAATATAAAAAATCATCATCATCATCATTAACAATTGGCTCTACAACGCGTGGTGGGTCTTGTCCTCCTCAAGAATCTTCCTCCACTCATCTCTGTTTTGTAAGAGCTCTCTCCAGTTATGGAAGCTCCAATGTATATAGGTCTTTGAGGTTCTTGTCGCTCCATCTTAATTTTGGCCTTCCGAGGCTCCTTCGCCCTACAGGTCTAGATTTTAGCAGGGACTTTAGTGCTTGATGCTCGGCAATTCTCTCCACATGACACAGTCCCAGCCACGTCTTCTTAAAGTCTTCCCAACTTTATAAATTTTAAATAAAAATTCACTGAGAGGAAAAAATATCATGCTTTGAAAATTGAGGTTAGCATAAATATAATTTTCAAAATTTAAGAGTTCAAAATTTTTCTCAGAATCCAGATGAGTTGAATCAAATGTATTTTATATAACATTTCTTTTCTAAGAAGCTCATTAACTCACTGCTTAGTTATCCCACGCAGAATTAATATTTCTCGTTTTCCCCAAAATAAACTTTTTCAGTTTCTGAAAATCATTTCAAATTAAGCCAGGATATTTTTTATTACGACAAATTTTCGCCTTTTAACAGTACGCTTAGCTATCATAAATCGCTGTAAAAAGGTAGCGGCATCATTTTGTTTGTCAGGTATTTTTTTCAGGAATGCTTTTGACGTTATTACCCGTATAAAATAATATTTCGCGAATCGCTGTTAAAATTGAAGTAGATTTTTAAAAAATGTGACGGATTAAAACTGAGAATTTTTCGTAATACAAAGGAGGAGACAACTATTTGAAAGTTTTTATTTGATAAACCTTTTATAACTGATTTTAAAAATAACGGAACACACGATTAGAATAATTAATTACTCATAATTCTGCGAGCATATGAAACCATTATTTGAAAAAAATGCATAATCTATATGCAATATTCTCTAGAACATTAGATTTAATTAATTTCACTTGTAAAAACTACCACTCAGAAATAAAGGAGAGGAAGTTCTTGGAAGGGAAAAGATATGAGGGGTGGGTAGGAATCTGGGGGTCAATTCTTCCCTCTCACTGCGGTATAAGGCGATGGGTCGAGGCAGTTCGGTTTGAGAGGACAAAATGCCTCCCTCAATCAGTGTCTCTCAATCCCTCCCGCCACGGAGGAGGTGGACAAACACAAACCTCACCCCACAAACTCGGGCACCCCTGCTAAGTCATCAAATGTAGTGAACAACTTGTGTGATCTGTGGCAGGTTGAATGGTTCTCGTTCAATTTCGGTCTTCCAAATGTAACTACTTAAAAGTGGTATTTTACAAAGTGTGTTTTTTCATTTAATATATAATGTCACACCACAAAGTATTTGCTACCTTTAACCACTGGAGCGATGTTTGGCTTATTTATGCGCCTTTTTAAATGTCTAAGATTGCTTTACGGCTTTAAAAAGCCAATTATCTCTTGATTCGGCAAAAAAAGATTTAAAAAATATGTGTAGCTTCCACTTTGTTATTTCGGTCTTAAAACGAAGCTATTGAAATGCTTTATCTATAATAGCCGTAGATGTTGCAAATTCGAACGAACTTAGATGATTTTAGAACGATGTTAAAATAGTTTTTTTAAATATTTTTTGGCGCAAAATTTATGATCAGCTGTTTATGGTTAAAATTAAGTCCCTTTTTCAAAGATATGTACCTTTCATTATCAAGTATACCACAGAGAACATACAGAAATCGAAAATATTCTATATTGACTCGAAGAAGTACCTCTGACGGCAGATTCAAAGTATCATACGCGCAGGAACCGCGCGGTTATAAACTTTACGATTTTTTAATATTTTTTTTATACATCCTACAAATATGAGATAAACGGTATAATTGAGGTTAATTCATTGGCTATATAGCATTTTAATAAGTTTTTATGTCTTTATGTTAAAATTCAAAGATATGATTTTATTTATTGTTGGCGAAAAATTTTAAAAATGATTGTCTGGAAATCTCGAGCAATCGAGGCAAATTTATTTATTTCGCGTGGTCGCTCCAGTGGTTAATAAAATTGTAACTACTTTCCCTACCAACTTAAAATCAACCTCACAAAATTCGCCAATGCGGATATGCCATATTTGCAGCGGCTTTGGATAGTTGAAACTCTTGTGCAGTATTCCCATCTAAAATATGTCCGGTGAATATTTATTTATTTATACTGGGTTTTTACAGATGTTCGCACTTACGTGAGAACATCCAATTATAAAAACTCAGTTATTGTACAAATAGAGACATACAATTACAAAAAATCTGATATTACATAAAATTAAATACAGATATATACTTTATTTCTTCAAACTTCGCAAAATCACTTTGTGGCGTCATTTTGAATTAAATTAAAACAAATAACTTTGTTTAAACATTTTAAATGTCATTACTACCCTGACGAAAAAACCATCGGTTTTGAAACATGTAGGTAATTGTGATTATATTAGTGGTTTAAACAAAGTTATTTGTTTTAATTTAATACAGATATATACAATCAAAAACAGATACATATAATTAGAAAAACAGAAAAATCACAAATAAAAAAAATAAAAATAAGTATTATAATAAAACTTAAAATCGTGTTCATAAGTTCGTGTAGAGTATTAACTATATAATATTTTTTTCATTACGCCAAAATGTTTCGATTATTTAATGAAACGAAAATTTCTATAAATAATATTTTGATTCTCGATTATACTCATCACTAGGCTAGCATCAAACACCCTTCTTCAATAACAACCCGTAAAAATAAGTAATGAAAAAGCTAAATCATGATATTTTTTCCTACGTAGATTAAGAAACGTAATATTTCGCCGTATTTTGTGAATTATTAATCAAAAAGCAGAGTTTCACGGTATTTTAAAGGCTTTCAAATATGAAGGTTCTATGGAAATTCTCCTTTCTATATCAGTTCACCGACCCGCGCTGCCTTTACCGAAAGAGCTCATTGGAAAATTGTGTTTTTTTAATAAAAAAGTTGTCAAAAGAAGCGATGCTAGCAACAGTCCACAAAGGAGTTATGAAACTAATCCTTTTATTTGGCAGTGAGGCGTGAACTTTTCAGAAAGGGGAAAAGTAGAGTGAATTTAGTAAAGTGAGTTACGGAGGCGAATATGTAGAAAATCTATGTACGACCAAAGAAGAAGATTCTAAATGTCATTGGTGTAGTTACTTAAAATAAAATGTTATTATTTTGTATATATTTAACATTTTGATGTTTGTCATTTTAAGCGTGCCTTAGTGTTAAATTAGTATTATTAATTGTTAACATACTGCTTTGGTAGTTTAACTAACTAACTAACTCACCATCACGCCGTTTCCCACATGGGTAGCTGATAGACTGCCAAATGATTTGGTCTTGGCACACACTCCTTGCTTCATTCACATTTATAAATCATCGTTTTCTGACGGCCCTGATGGCCCTACTCAAGTATCTGATATATTTGTCTTGCCATGTATTCTTCGGGCGTTCCTGAATTCTTTTATTATTCATATTCTCCTTACACTCCTTTCTTTGTTCATACGCTATAAATGCCCAAACCATCTGACAACCTCTTTCTTAATCTTACTTATTACGCTTACACCACCTTTCATTCTTTACGGATCTCCAGATGTCTCACAATGTATCAATAACATTAATAATTAACTTACATAAAATTATCTTACATTAATTTCGCAAATAAATTAATAACTTTCTTATTTTATGATACTATAAAATAGAGAGAAAAATACTAAAATTCTTGGAAAAATCGTTTTGTTAGCCCGAAAATAGCTAATTTTTCCAAATTTTTTTTATTATCGTAAACACGAATTTTTGAGATATTTAATTATATTATGTTTATTTTGATTACGATAGCCAATGAATGACTTCTTACATAAATTGGAGAGGCGGGCATGGGTACCGCCGCCCCGGGAACCATTTATATGATAACCAACACCTCTGCCATAGGTCACCCCAAGTGGTTCGCTATGTTTGGTGACTTAGCAGGGGTGCCCGGGTTCATGGGATAAGGCTTGTCTAGGTCTTGGTGGCGGATGATCTAGACACACTTAACCCCAGATTCCTAACTAACCCTCATACCCATTTCCTCCACAAAACTTCCTCTCCTTCCTTTCCTTAACAATACCCCCTACACAGCATCCCCAAAGCTGACATAGGCCCTAATGTAAAAAAACAAAAAAAACATATAAAACTATGACTAGGCTAACAACACTCTACTTTATTTTTTATTGTTTTATCAATGGTTTTATCAATAAGATATTGCCCAGGAGAGAAGAAGAGTTTAAGACGATAGACTTCGCTTTTCGGCCCATACAAAAAGGACGCCCGGGAAAAAACACTTTTCTACATCGAAAATTGCACAAAATTAATATATATTTTTTATACTGCCTTCTAGAGGGTGAACACTATGTCGGTATGTTTTCGAATTTTCGATGCGTTTCGTATTAATGTAAACATTCACTGTCAAACATGTACGATTTATCAAAAAATATTATTTAAGGAAAAAGTGCTGCTAACTCAACTCTCATAAAGAATTATAAAATTATAAAAAGCTACCGACGTAGCTTCTTCTTTTTAAAATATATATATATTTTTTAAAATTTCAATTTCGTGAAAGTTTCGGTGTAGAAAAGTGTATTCTCCATAAACCCCTTTTCGAGCGATTTCTGTAGGTAAATTTGAGCGTTGTCTCATTCGCACATTTCGCATTCGCATGTATTTTAAGTGTGCGTGAGCTTATTGTGAGCGGGACAGAATGAAAGACGCGAGTGTTCCGCGTGTCGTTCAAAGTCTAGCCTCTTAAACGTATGTTTTTATTTTTATTTTCAGGTGTCATGGATACGCAAGCGCGATTATCATCTATTGACCGTGGGTGGGAGTACTTACTCGCACGACGCGCGCTTCATGGTGCAGCACGCACGCCACGTGCCGTCCGCGTGGCCACTGGTCGTGCGACGCGTGCAGCGTGCCGACCGTGGCACGTACGAGTGCCAGCTAGCCACGCATCCACCGGCGTCTATCTTGCTAGAACTACGAGTGCATGGTAAGTAGTACATGTTTTTTTTAAATAAATATCGCACAATAATTATTCCAACTGCCTGAAGACAGTTAGGACCTAGACGTTCAATATTTATTGATATCCGTCAGTATTTATCAAATATCGTGATATTTATTGATATCCGTCAGTATTTATCAAATATCGTGATATATATTGATATCCGTCAGTATTTATCAAATATCGTGATGTTTATTGATATCCGTCAGTATTTATCAAATATCGTGATATTTATTGATATCCGTCAGTATTTATCAAATATCGTGATATTTATTGATATCCGTCAGTATTTATCAAATGTCGTGATATTTATTGATATCCGTCAGTATTTATCAAATATCGTGATATTTATTGATATCCGTCAGTATTTATCAAATATCGTGATATTTATTGATATCCGTCAGTATTTATCAAATATCGTGATATATATTGATATCCGTCAGTATTTATCAAATATCGTGATATTTATTGATATCCGTCAGTATTTATCAAATATCGTGATATTTATTGATATCCGTCAGTATTTATCAAATATCGTGATATTTATTGATATCCGTCAGTATTTATCAAATGTCGTGATATTTATTGATATCCGTCAGTATTTATCAAATATCGTGATATTTATTGATATCCGTCAGTATTTATCAAAAATCGTGATATTTATTGAAAGTGTAGAGAAGCTCATTGACGGATCACAATATTCATTGCAGATGTCAAGATTCCCGAATTTCGTATCATGAACCCACGGATCGTGATAAATATCGATGTAGTATTACAATATTTATCACGATTCATATCACAATAGAGAATTCCGAATTCAAATCAATGGAAATTTGAATCTAGAAATCCTGTGATCCATGTTGTGATCCGTCAACATGCTAGCCTACACGTTCAATAAATGAGCCCTTGCCCGGAATAATGTTGTATCCAACAAAACTATCGATCTTGAGTTATTGATGGAATAATGTTGGGAATATTATTAAGCATCTTTTAAGATAGTGGTTATGGTAATGAAAAAATTTTTAGGCCTGTGGCACCATTTTAAATGTCGGTTTGTGGAAGAATAAATGGAGAAAATGAAGTATTATGGCTTCAACTAGATACACTTGAACTGAAGAATGCATAAAAGTAGAATTCGAACAGAAAAAATATTGTTAAGGCTGCTTTTTAACCATTGAAACAGTTTTGTGGAATAATGCTCTATGTTGATCTCAAGACAAAATCTCCATTATAAATAGTTTCATTTATTCTTTTTTTTTTGCTTTTTAAGCTCAAATGCATCAATGACATATTTAAATTGATGTTAGAAGAGCATGGTGCTTTCTTGAGGGCCAGAAAAGTAAAAAAAAAAAAACATTTTGTGGAATAATGTTGTATGTGAAATTTTCATGTACAACATTTTGCCACGAATTCAGTACAAATTCTTGCAATAAGTTATAATTTAATAGCCATTTTTCATGACTTTTCCTTTAAAAGTCTTAAGAATTGTATGCTTGTTGTATTTTAAATATAAAATGTTTTGAAACATAACCGGTTTCGTTTTTTTCCCTTTTTCTCGAAACAAGAATATTGTTGGATACAACATTATTCCGGGCAAGGGCTCAAATATTGCGATGTTTAATAAATAATGACGGATCGCCATTATTATTGAACGTGTAAGGTAGCACTCCGATCCATATCGATGGATCGTGATAAATATTAAGACATCTTTAGGGGCATTACGATGGGCAACTCAAATCTTTTTTGGACGGAAGTATTATTAAATGACGTTCGATTTGTATTTCATCATATTAACGTCTTAGGTATGACAACCATGAGTCTGAAACCTAGCGACGAATAACAAAACGTCAAAGCAAAAAGCAAACCCAAAAGTCAGACAACACCCGTTTATTTTTGTTCACCAATGTATAAAGTAAGTGCAAAAGGTTTTTGTTATGTTTTGTTGATTATTATATGATTCAACAAAAGTCTTTAGTTACATTGTTAATAGGGTCTGTGTCATTTTTGGTGATGCTATGTGGACAATTTTTGTCAGAGAAACGAAGCAGAGGATGTTCTGGGAAGGAAAAAGGTTTGAGGGGTGTGTAGAATTTAGGGGGTCAGTGTGCCCAGGAGTGACGGACGAATGATTCCATCCCTCCCATTGCAGTGCTAGTTGATGTTCCGAGAGAGCCTTGCTGGAAAAGTCAAAAAGTCTCCCTCAAGCAGACTCTCCCGGTATGGCCTGCCACGCCTGTTATGCCTGGCCTGCTTATGCCTTACAAATAGCTTTTCGAGTCCTAAGCTACAAAAACCAAGTAAAAATGGTTATCTGCCCAAAGAATAATAAATCGTACCTATATAAAAATGTTTGATTATTTTGTCCAGAAGAAAGAGAAAATTGAGTTTTTTTTTTGGCACACATACATGCCAATATCGCTCTTCAATCGGTATACCTCATCATTGTTTCCTATATTCTCGTATATTATATGACATTATCCAATCCAAGTGATTGAGATTACTTGAAATATATTCGAGAAAACTCCGATAATAAAGATCGAGGTTCGTCGAGATTACAAATTGCTTTATTTCCTTTAACTTAGTTTCACAATGATTATTTCACTGGACCCGACGTTCATCCTATTAGAAGCTCTAAGTTATTCTGAAGGCAGATTACTTGACACTGCGGGAGCCCAGCTGTCCATCACGTATTATCGGCTATTTGAGTGAACGTTCGTGCCTTAGACGAGAACGATCATAGTCGACATTCTTCTAAGATACTGCTTAGCTGACATCTGTTGAAAAACCTCCAAACTTCTTATAATTATCTATACTAAGGACACCTTCTAAAGGAAGTTAAAACTATATATACAATATGACTATGACTCCGAGAAATTTTAACGGTGATAAGAGTTACGTGGGGTACCCGTGCGTGGTAAGTTAGGTTAGGTCAGATTAGGTTAGGTCAGGTTAGGTTAGGTTAGGTTATTTTGTTTGTATTTCTTGGGCATTAACTATGTAACAATTTCTATATATTTTGTTTTAAAGGGTTTTAATTTTCAATGTACTATCGTTACTTAAATTTTAATTTTTCTGCTACCGGTTTCGACACATCCTTGCCATTCATTAGCAAAGTTAAAACTAAACTTAAATTTTTTTAAAACAAGTACAGAAATGAATTAGATGTTATTAGGGGGGGGGGTAGTGGGAGGGGTGATTTTGGGGGAGGGGGAGAACAGTGGGCGGGGTCAATACCACATGGGAACATAGTCAAAAGGGGAGATTTGCGGGGTGCTATTATTTTGTTAACTAAATAAATTTTTGATTTAATTTTTTTGTTTATTTCTAAAGTTTCTAAAGCCCACAAGTTAAAGTAGCTATGGCCTGTCTCTATTTAATGATTGGCGAATTCAGAATAGTTATAATTTCGTAAACAGAGTTCTTGTTCCCTGATTCCCTGTGCAATTTTCAATGCTGTAGCTCTTTGGGTCGCCTTGAGATCATGTACACACTTATGGTCCTACCTTGAAAATAAAAATTGGCAGGTGATTTCTTTTTAATATGGTTTTCTTATTTGTTTCCCTTCCGTTACCAATGGGTACTATTGTGTAAAAAATTGGGTTGGAATGAACGTGTGGTCGATGACATTTTTTGTAAAATAATGTGAGCTTTAAAGAGTAGCATGTTAAAAGGCAATTTTCGTACAGATTCATTCATCAGTTTTTTAGTTATTTTATTTTGTGTGCTTGGATAAGAGAATCACATCACATCAGTAAATATCTAATATATTATATTAAATTTTTATTTTCTTCCGGATAAATTTTTACATCTTTTTAATGCCATACAAGAGACCCAACTGTACACGTCTGGAGCCAGTCGGACTAGGACATCCTCAATTGGGATATTTATGTTGTTGGAGAAGGAAGGAGATGGGGAAGAAGAAGGTGGGGAAATACCTGGCTATTCATTAGTACACTGAAAGTATCCTCCACTTTGGATCATTCCGCAAATATAACTTATATTATTTTAATATGATTAAATTATGAAACAGTCCAAATCAATCAAAGATCGAAATTTTGCACGCAGTTATTTGAACCCGCATCTCCTGAATCGACAGTTCTGAGCCTTACCCCTCAACCACGGAAATCTTGGGTGTATTTGTGTTTGTCTTAGTTAATTTTGTGAAATAAGATAATATACCTCCTTTTTTTTCCTCCTTTCACTCAAGCATGAATACCGTCAATTTTCGCAATAACACTGAGAAAAAATTGAAAATATAGTTTAATGATAGTGGTTGAAAAATAAATTAAGGATTGAAGTACAGACAGATGTAGAAAAATAATAAATTAATTACTTGCGTCACCGTAAACCTATCTCTTTCATTAAATCATCCCTGAAAAACGTTTCGGGCATAAAAATACATCAAAACTTTATCGAGAAATCAATATTCTCGCTTTACAAAACATTAAAATAATCCCTCCAGCTTTCGAAAGGTCAGAGTCCATCTTTCAAAAAATAATAGTAATGTTAATAAAATTTGGTCCTTCGACCTTTTGCGACAAGAATTCACAATCAGGGCTTTCTAAGAAGGTCCTGCTTAAGTATGTTAATTTATGATTACGTACAACTGGGAAAGGATCTCCTCTAAGCCTTTAACGACCTTCGTACATCTTTAATGGATGGGAAAAAGGTATTAAGTAAGAAAATTGCAAAAAATATCCAGTCCAGAAGCCGATTTTTGACGCATCGTTTGGATAATTTATAAATATACAGATACAAATACTTATATAATGTATTTAGTTAATAAGTCATAAGTCTTACGAACAGGGTACAATATTGATTAAAATTTTCTTTGATTGAAATATTGCAATCCTAGACTGATCCAAAAAGGGGTAAGACTGACCTACGACATTACGATAAAAATATTTTATATTTAAGTACCAAATACTTTAGTTAGAATACCGAATACTCGTAGGTATTACCACCCCGGGAACCATTTATTGGATAACCAGGACAATACCTCTACCGTAGGTCACCCCAAACGGTTCCCTACGGATGGTGACTTAGAAGGGGTGCCCGGGTTCACGAAGTGAGGTTTGTGCAGGTCTTGCTGTGTATGCTGGTGTCCACCATCTGCGTGGCAAGCCGGTTCAGGATAGACTGGTTGAAGGAGAGCTTTTGACCTTTCCAGCAGGACTTTCTTGGAACATCGCCTTGCAGCGCAGTGGGAGGGATGGATCCTTACGTCCTTTACTAATGGATACTTGAGCCCCAGATTCCTACCCTCCCCCTAAACTAGTTTTCTTTTAAAGAATTTTCTCTCCTTCCTTTCCTTAAAAACCCTTCAAAAATCTAAAAATATGACATAGGCCCTGAAGAATTTTTTTATCCTAAAAAAATCTGTAAAAAATAAAGTTAACATCAGTAACATACGGAGAACAAATTTTAACAAGCAAACACATAAAAGTAGTGCATAATTTGGTAAGGAATACGTACATGATGAAGCCAATTTTTTTTGTCATATTCCTATCAAATTTTTTTATCTTTAATGATCCAAAGGACTAACAAAATGTTAACTGGGTAATAAAAAATAATAAAAAATTCCACAAACTAAGGAATAAATTACTGAACTTTTCGAAATTGTTAATGGATAGTTAACGTGTATTGCAGAGACAAGCGAAGCTTAATTTTGATTTCGTGAAAATTTGAAATTATTGACTTACGACCTTTTTCCCGCTCATGAAAGACATAATCTTTGTATTTCTACAACAGTCCTTAGTCCTTACACGTGCTAGTGTTCCAGAAAACATCCCTTTGATTTAGTAGAAGGAATACATTTGTGAATGTATAATTTATTAGTCTATGTTTGTTTTGTGGCAGAAAGTGTTTTTAAGGCTTACACGTCATAAAGCAGTAGGTAATTCCTTGTGAAGGTACTGAATAAACCCTCTAAAAACAAGGGAGTTTAAAGGAAACTTGTGGTTAAATGGTGAATCTTTGTTATTTTTGAGTAGTGTTGGTTATTTTTATTTGTTATTATTGTAACGACAGAACACAACTTATTTAAAATATAAATTAGACACCATCGGTCAATTTGAGTCTTCAATCAGCTAAGTGATTTGTTTAGTCACCTCGATTCGCTTGGTTGGAGAGTTAGTTGAGAAGAGGCTTTTGTGCATTTAAGGAGTGTGGAGCCAGTAGGATTGGGAACAACGTCCGCAGATCATCTGGCAAGACAGATCTAACACCAAATATTTATTGTAAGCAATAATTATCAGCCTGAAACACTCATCCACTTTGAAAAATCTTCTGAGAAAAGATACATGCCACTGACGGGACTCGAACCCGTGTCCTTCTGATGTCCGGTCAGGTACTCTGAACCACTGAGCTACGGCGGGTTACCTCTTACCCGCCAAATGATTCAAAATATACTAGTGTTTCATTCAACAACTAACCGCTTATTACATTTTTTTCACCTGCAAACAACCAAGTTTATTTTTATATGAGAAAGGCATTGCAAGTGCTAAATTTCCCACTAGGGGGCATCGAGAAATATCATGTCTACATTTTTTGGCGAAGAACTTCAACTCGTGAAATATTGATTATTTTTAATTGATAAACTAATGTTTAAGACAAGATTTTTATGCATAGCAAAAAGGTAACAATTATTATAAGCAATAATTATCCGCCTGAAAGGTCAGGTGCTACGGCTAAGTGGATTAGAGCACCTGACCGGACATCAGAAGGACACGGGTCGGCGGCATGTATCTTTTCTCGGAAGATTTTTCAATGTGGATGAGAGTTTCAGGCTAACATATACCATAATACGGACATGTCTAGTGTGGCAGTCGAAAAGCATGTAAAAAAACTGTATAAAAAATATGTTACGAATAAAAATATAAAAAAAAATTATTATTAATATTGCTTATAACAATTGTTACCCTTTGTGCTATGCTTACAAATGATGTCTCAAACATTAGTTTATCAATTAAAAATGACCAAATATTTGATCAAAAACTATTTGTAAAGTATCAAATCAAATAAATCCTTGCCGCACATCCATAAAAAAGTTTATTTGTGTCTATAAGTAGAAGATAGGTTATTATCACGGAACTATAATAATTGATTATTCAATTTTTGTAATAAAAAACCACAAATCTGCTTAAAAACTTTCTAAAAAATAAACTTAAAATTATCCATCCTGTACCTGCACAGCACATATACACGGGAAATCCGAGGTAAACTGGCTATGTTTTCCCACCCTGTTTTCTCGTGCCTCCGAATAATATTATGTTATTAAACAAAACACCCCATGTAAGGGAAGCTTGTCGTAATTGTTAAGTAATGTTATTCTAGCGCTGTTTCCATTTAACTGGGCCTTATTAGAATTGGAATAACATCCAAAGAGAGCCAGGCTTTTAGAGAATGATGTAGGTTTCTTGGATATTCTATATTGAAGGTATTGTTGTAAGGTTTTTGAACTTGGATTAAGTTGTGAGTTCATTAACTGCCGGCATGTTTAAAACTTTTAATGGGTTATTTTTAATATGATCAAAATTGCTGTACAAATTTATGATATATTTCTACAATGATCTTTGTTACTACTAACTACAGACTAAACAAACTATTATAAAATAACTTATGGCTATTAGATTGCCTCCACCAGTTTATTTATTTATTTAATTTTTATGGTATAAATATACCATAAACAATGGTGGTTCAATTTATTTTCTCGTAGGACCAATGATGGTGGCGCTGGTTTTACAATTACTTCGATCGCAATGATGTAAATTACAAATTAAATTAATTAAAGTACATTTGCCTTAAATGCATGGGAAAAGGTGGGGAGCCCAAAGACTTACCTAATCCACTGCAAGGGGTCCCTTCAATAATCCACTGCAAATGTCACTTCAATAGCCGCTGGTTTTTCTTCTCATTCTTATTCACATATAATACACAATAGTATTATCAATAACACAACCACAAATATATCAGTCGCGGCGGTTCAAATCATGTTTTTGCGGGGTACAACAAAATACGACGGATTACAGCGGATAAATTGATTATTATCAAATATAATCAAATAACAACAAAAATGTTTGCGGTGCGGTTAACAGTATTGTATATTGCGACTTTTCGGCGTGTGGAATGAAACGGACTTCATTTTTTTTTAAGTGCTCAATTTCTGTCTCTGGGCGAAACAAAAGGAAAGGGAATGGAAGCATTAAAGGCTATTTGAATTACTCTGATTAATAGCAATCAATTTGACGACCGTCCGTGGTCGAGTGGTAACAACACTTGACTCCCAATCGGAAGGTTGCGGGTTCGAACCCGGCGTGCGCAAATAAATTTTATTTGAATAATTTGTGTTATTTCACAATTAATTAATAAAAATAATATATACTACATTTGCGGCACGTTCCAGAGTGGAAGATACTGTCAGTATCGCCCTGGTGTAAGACCACCATTCAGAATTGAGACGTTGCTTAATAATGGCTTTAGCCGTGTTTAGTGACTAGATCTGAATAGCCAGGTACTTTCCTACCCTCCTCTTCCTCATCTCCTTCCCTTCCCCACTTTCCTTCAGCCTCACAACATACCCCAATTGGGGATGCCATAGTCTCACTGGCTCCAGACGGGAGCAGTTGGGACTCTTGTGAGGTATTCTCTATAACAAAAAAAAAAAAAAAAAAAAAAAAATCGAAAGTGCTTACACAACTCGCGCAAACAAACAATATATACATGTTATAATTAAAACCATAAGAAAATATTAGAAATTATTTTAAAACTGATTAACAATTAATTGTGGCATTTGATTGCGAAATGACATCAGAGATAATATGAGCAAGAGATACAAGTACCTACATAGAAATTTTTTTATTTTTTTAAATGGTTCCTTTATTCATAGAATTGTTTGTTACATAAAATGAGGATTTTTCGACCACTATGCTAGGCACATGCCCGTGTTATTTTGATCGATTTTTTATACAGTCCATAAACATACGCAATATAAAGAATGTGAGAATATATAAAAAAATAAAAAATAAAATATGAATTTATATAAATAAGGTAAACTTAGATTACATTAATATTGATTAAAAAGATATGATAGCTTAGCCTTCTCATACCTACTTTCCGTGCAGTTAAATATATCCACCAGATCTGTGCATCTATTACTAACTAAATGCAACCTAGGTACAAGTGAGTTTTTTGAATATTCAGTCCAGGCCCCCTAGCACACTCGATCGATAAGGATTGATAGGATAACTTTCGGTAATTTCTCATCGTTCCCTAGCATGACTGCAGATCGCCAACAAATAAGTTCACAATGAATAAGTGTCCTTAATATATTTGACATCAACTGTTGTTTATACGTTAGTGATTTGCAGTTGTATTAGGAACGATGAGAAGTTACTGAATGTTCATTATCGATCGAGTGTGCTAGGGGGCCTGGTGTTGTTGCATTTAAACAGGACTTTGGAACGAGTAGCTCTCGCAGGTAGATGAAATTCAATGCCGTTAGTTAAATCGGGACTGTCTATTAAGGTGTCCCAAAAAAATGAAAGTTGTTATTTTTCAACGCATACCCTCTAATTTTTTTTCAATAACGACAAAACACTTATAAATAAAAATTTGTTTGAGTGGGACCACGGCAACCCGTGCCGACTTGCATCGAAACATTTTTAGTAGTTGTATATTAAGAAGCCCGCAAGCAAACGTGTTGATGCGCTTGTAGTAACTTGATTTTTTGTTAGTAAACGCATATTACTCGTTCAGGCAAGTTGTCGTCAGATTTACGCAGTTCTAAAAAAAGTATGTTTTTAATCGTAAAGTCATTAAACACCAAATATCGGGTTCTAAACTGCCCTCTAAATGGACAAGTTCTTGAAGTTTATTTCTTGAATATCCAGGAAGTGATTTAACTGCCAATGAAAGTGCTTATCTTACTATTCGCGAGTGTGTTATTAATATATATTAATTGTGTGAAGAAACTTGTAAACTTATATCAAGTTTGGAGAAACTTCCAAAAAAATGCGCAGATAACGCAAAACATATTTGAACAACGTCGTCAAGATTTTGTCAAAAACTTAGATAATTTATTTGACATTTCACACGACGATGCCCTTGAATTAATAAAAATAAATAAAGATAGAATCTTCTTGCAGCAGCAAAGAGAGCCAGGTACGTAGCGGGGGTTGACAAAAAACTGACAGATAAAGAGGAGAGAGCGCGCCTTAGAATAATCGAAGAAGAAAAGCGGCGTAATAAAAATTTATCTGCGCCAACTCCTTCAACGTCATCTTAAGAACCTTTACAAAATGACTCATCTTCTGATTCTAACGAAGATACAGATTTAGAAGGTTTGCCAAAACCGCTACAGAAAACTTAACCTGAAACCAGTAAAACATCGATGCGAAAAGGCTTCATTACTCCAAAGTTAGTCGTAGCGCTAGACGGGTGCCAGTTAAGTATGAGAGATTATGTTTTCATTCTTGAAGCTACTATTGAGGTGCTTGGATATAATATTGATCAGTTTCCAATAAGTAAGTCTTCAATTCAAAGAATTCGAAAGGAAAAACGAAAGGCGGGCGCGGAGGCCATAAAAGTTAATTTTCAAAACGAGGTACCAGATGTTGTGACTCTTCACTGGGACGGCAAACTGTTGACACGAAAATCAAAAGAAGAATGTCTTCCGATTGTTATGTCATGTGGGAATAACAAACAACTTATTGCTGTGCCATGATTGGAAAGTTCTTCGGGAAGCGGACAAGCGCAGGCTGTATAGAATGTGATTTTAGACTAGAATCTGGAAGATAAAGTGCAATACTACAGCTTATTACTGTGTTGTAATACTACAGCTTTAAATACAGGTCGCTTCAATGTGTGCTTCTTGAACAAAAACTTAACAAATAAATGTTATATTTGCTAGCCGCTATCACGTGTATTAGTTGGTATTAAAAGCCGTGTTTCACGTAAAAATCAGTCTAGTGACCACAAGCCCTGACATACCACTCTTCAAACAGTTTCGAGATATTTTCGTTGTTTGTTTTTGGGGTGTTATGCCGTGTTGTGCTACCTCCATCTTTAGCCGACGTTTCGGACAGCGTTGCAGTGTCCATCATCAAGGCTCTATAAAGAAGGAGGTATCACAACACGGCATAACACCCCAAAAACAAACAACGAAAATGCTTTTGGCCGTGAAAATCTAAAAACGTAACAGTTTCGAGATAACTGGAAAAATGTTGATCCCGATAAAATTCAGTGCTACAGAGAAAATCTCACACAGCACCTAACCGCTTCCGTAATCGATGATTTGGTTAACTTTTACCGTACTATACGACAACAAAAATGCTTCAAGATTACTATCGAGAGTTATTAGAGCTCTATGTAATATTTTTAGGCGGAGATTCAGAGAAAATTTAAGATTCGGCCTCCTGATGCTATGCACGAAGCTCGAGGCCCTGCAATGTGGTCAAATCATGGTTCGTATCAAATAGCCACAAAGAAGGTGTCGTTGCTGAGGGTAGTGAATGATACAGCTGAAAGAGCTGTTAAGTTAATGCAAGATGTTCATGGTTTTATCACAGTCGAAGAGGAACAAAAACAATTTATCCTGACTTTAAAAAACAAACTCTGAAGCGAAAATTTAATCAATAAACGATTTTTAAATATAAAATACTACATAATTGAACATTTGTGCATTTTTTTGTTTTATTTATCCGACAAAAAATAAAGTTTAAAATCTTTCCATATTAACTCAGTACAAATTTTTGTACCACATGTTTGGCATCAAGTCGGCACGGGTTGCCGGTGTTTAATCAAAATATATTTATTATATGAGTTATTGGGATCAAATGGAAAAAATAATTTCTTAATAATTTTCTCCTTTTTTTTCTATGGTTAACTTGACAAGTCTCTAAGTAATTGCTCTAACAAAAACAGTCATTACTAATAATATAAACAAACCCATTCTTACTAATCTACAACTGAGAATATAGTGCATAAAAAACTGTGTTTAAGTGTTGTTAATTTACACATTTACGAGCCAATTAACTATATAATCAACAACAAAAACCAGTGCAACAACAATAATATTTTCATACTGTAAAATACCTTCAATCTAATTTGAAAATGCCTCTTTTCGATAAAAATCACTGTTCCCAGTGCAAAAAGGGCATAAATAGTGAAAAGGACATCCAATGTAGCAAATGTAACATGTATTTTCACAGTACGTGTAGTGGCCTAACTCGCGCCGAATTACAATCAATCATGTCGAAGAGTCAGCACATAACCTATCGTTTATATGCGACTATTGCTACTCGCCCAAAACGGGAAATAACCAGGATGAAAAACTAATAGAGAAGCTGAGCTTTGAAATGAAAAAACTGCTTAAGTGTGAATTAACTGATATAAGCAAAGCAATTGATTTCTTCTCAAAAAAAATTGATGACTACGAGGAAGAAAAGAAAAACATGTACCAAAAAATAAAAGAAATTCAAACTGAAAACAAAAATTTAAAATTCATTGTAAACCAATCTCTTCAAAACTGTCTCGAAACATCGCTTGAAATAAATGGAATAGTAACTAAAAAAGAAGAAAATCCGAAAATACCGGTAGAATGTATCTTCAAAAAAATTGGGTGTGAAGAGTTACTAAATAATAATTCTATAATTAATGTATATACCAACCCCCTAAAGAAAACTATTACTCTAAAAATGGCAACAAAAGATTTAAAAGACAAGATAATTTTACAAAAAAAGAAAGCAGGATATTTTTCCGCCAAAGATATCAACCACTCCAATTCAGTAAACCCAATCTATATTAACGAAAAACTGACGCCACAAAGCAAGCAATTGCTCTGGCTTGCGAGATCAACAAAATCTATGGGATACCAATATGCGTGGACGAAGAACGGGAACGTCCTTCTCCGCAAGAACAAGGATTCGCCAATAATATTTGTTAGAGACGCGAGTGACATACCTCTTCAATAGTCTCACTTTGGAAATTCAAAGAAAATCACCCGGATTTAATCAAAATGGCCCCGTCAGAAGAATACTGCATCCCTGAAACTCATGAATGTGATAATATTGAAGATGTAAACACATTCTTTCACGAAACATCTTTTAATATATTAAACATGAACATCAGAAGCATCAGGAAACATTTTGATGAATTCTGTATCCTTTTAAATTCGTTATCTTTCCAAATTGATTTTATAGCACTCACTGAAACGCAAATGCGCGAATGTATCCCGTTCAACTTATCAAACTATATTTCTTTTTCAATTCCGGCTAGACATACCTCTCATGATGGCATCACCATATTTTACAATAAACACTCATTATCTAACAGAAACATTGAAAACCCAAACTTCAAATATTCAAATGCTGTCCATGTAACTTTCACCTCCAAAGGAAAAAAATACTCTATTTTGACAGTATACCGCTCTCCTTCTCTATCCACAATTCCGTTTGCAAACGAAATTAAAACTTTTATTAACAATAATAGCTCAAACCATTTTGATTTTTCATTTTTTATGGGTGACATTAATATAAATATACAAAACGCCATACTAAATCCGATCGCGAACGAATATCTAAATGTTTTGTATTCCTCGGGATACCTATCCTACATAAACAATACCACCAGACCTAACCATCCTAACGATACATGTCTCGATCACATATTTATAAAATCAAATAAAAATTACCAACATAAATCCGCTACACTAAAAATTGACATAACTGACCACTATCCCACTTTCTACGGTCATCATACTCCAATTTCACCCATCTCTACTGACCCAAATAACTCTAACAAAATAATTACCAAAATCAATTATTCTACTTTAAATAACTTACTTACCGAAGAATCGTGGATCGCGGTTCTATCTAATGATAATCCGGATTCAGCTTTGAATACCTTCTACAAACTACTCCATGAATATATTCTTAAAAGTCAAGAACAAATAGCACCACCAAAAAGTAAACATAAACACATAAAACCATGGATCACGCGCGGACTAATAATCTCAATTCAGCATAGAAACAAACTTTTTAAAATCTATAAAAATCAGGAAAAACATTGCACATTAAACAACGAAACGCAGACTCACACCAAACGGCAAGAATACATCTTATTTAGAAACTACTTAAACACAATCATAAAAAAACGAAAACAGGAATACTACTCTACACAACTACTTAATGCTCAAAACGACTCAAAAAAAACATGGCATGTCATAAACGAAATTTCAAATAGAAATCAAAAGATTAACAAAATTCCTCAAAAAATCATCACTGACAACAATACAACTATAGAAGACGCTGAGAGCATTGCAAACAATTTCAATAACTTCTTTACAAACATCGCCTCAACCCTCATAGATAATAATCCCAGTCTTTCTATTCACTCAAATCAAATACTTCCCGGCCTTCCCGAGTCTAATGACCCCACCCCTGAGCTATCTACATTCAAAGAAATAACAGAACTTGAAATTTCTAAACAAATTGAAAACCTTAAAGAGAAATCTGCAAATGGCCCTGATAACTTAAGCAACATCACAATTAAATCAATTAAAAAACATATAATCATCCCATTATGTCACATCTTCAACAACTCCATCAGGCTCGGTATTTACCCTAATTATTTTAAACTCGCTCACATTATTCCAATACATAAATCCGGATCCCAAAGTAAAACAGACAACTACAGACCAATAACCTTAACTTCACAATTATCCAAGATCTTTGAAAAGTGCTTAAAGGGACAAATTATGAACTTTCTAGATTCTAATTCAATACTCTCAGCTAATCAATATGGGTTTAGAAGTAACCTGTCCACCGACGATGCTGTCTTTAGTTTAACTAAAAACATATACTCAAATCTAGACCATAGCACTAAAACTCTAACCATTTTCTTGGACTTAAAGAAAGCATTTGACACAGTCAACCATAGAATCCTATTAAAGAAAATATCAAACGTTGGTATTAAAAACAAAAGTCTCATGCTAATAAAAAGCTATATATTAAATCGCCAACAATGCACAAAAATAGGGTTAAGCTTAAGCACTTATGATCTAGCAAAACATGGCATTCCTCAAGGAACTGTCTTAGGGCCAATTCTCTTTCTAATCTACATCAATGACCTATGCAATATTGCAATACCCGGTAAAATTCTCTCCTTTGCAGATGATACTGCAATAACAGTACAAGGTAAAACGTGGGAAGAAACAACCACTAAAGCCAACAAATGCATTGCAATAGTCAAAGATTGGCTGGATAGAAACCTTCTCAGTCTAAATTTTGATAAAACCATTTGTATTCCCTTCTATAATTCCCTAAAGTCATCCCCTAAAAATAATCTTAACCTGAAGTTCCATAATATAAATTGTAACCCTGCTACATGCCCAAACTGCGAAGATGTGAAATTAGGAAAATATACTAAGTACTTAGGTGTAACTATAGACTGCCAACTCAAATGGACCTACCATTTAGAGAAAACAGTCAATAAACTGAGATACCTAAGTTACATATTCAAACGGATGAGCAATATTGTCAATATAAGAACCATGAAAATTGTTTATGATGCATTGGTGCTTTCATCCATTACCTATGGAATAATCGCCTGGGGAGGAACATACAATAACCATGTGAAACCTCTAGAAACTGCCCAGAAGTCCATCATTAAAATAATGTACCAGAAGACCAAAACTTATCCCACTAAT
The DNA here is from genome assembly GCA_951813805.1 of Limnephilus auricula. Lineage (NCBI taxonomy): Eukaryota > Metazoa > Arthropoda > Insecta > Trichoptera > Limnephilidae > Limnephilus > Limnephilus auricula. The sequence continues at coordinate 23,369,869 of OX638406.1, read as the reverse complement.
CAGTTATTTCAGGAAACTGAAATTATGGAACTAAGGCAGATCTACTGTTTACAATGTCTCAAATTTATATTTACTCGTCCTAACAATTTCGATAAAAACCCAAATCGCTCTAGTCAAAGACTCACCACTTGCATGTACACAGTGCCTCATTGCAAAACCAGGCTGGCCCAAAGGCACATTAACTGTATTGCCCCAAAATTGTTCAATTCCTTACCCAATTCCATCAACACATGCCAAAACTTGAACTTATATAAAAAATATACTAAAAGTTGGTTAAAAAATAAGGAAGTAAATAATTATTTCCTATAATTTTGTACTGTTTACATTTTAAATAACTAAAATATGCCATGTCTTTCCGAATCGTTAGATTTAAAAAAAATATATATATAAAATTGCGTGTATGTGTATGTATACATGTGTGTGAGTATGTATACATGTATGTGAGTATGTATACATGTGTATATATGTATGAGTATGAGTATGTATGCATGTGTATATGTGTATGTACATGTGTGTACATATATATATATGTATATATATCCACATCTAAATATAAAAATACAATCACAGAAATTCCTGCAACATCAATTACCTCTGCACATATATGTACTACATTTTTAATTCTTAATCTTTTTATTTTAACCACCACTGTTTTATACCCACATATTATAATGCCCACGCACAGGCTTCGCCTTTGTGGGATTTTTTTTGTTACCTTTTCATTTATGTTATTATGTATGTATCTACTTGTAAATGTATGTATCAAAAAATTTTGCCAATAAAAAAAAAAAAAAAAAAAAAAAATAGGGTATGCGTATTTAAATTCATGAAAAAAAAATTCTCCCTTATGTCTTGGGACACCCTACTGTCTATACTACCATTTACAATTTTGAACATAAATATTAAGACGGATACAATTCTTCGATATGAGTTATAATAAATTTAATTCTTTTAGCAAGTAATTATAAATTATCGTCGATCAGTAATACGAAAATGTGTATAACACATTTTTATTTTATTTCCATTGCTCCTCTCAGGAGGTCCCGAGGAAAAAAATTATCCCTCAGGGCCTATATCATCTTTGGAGGTGCTACGTGGAGTTTTAGGGAAAGGAAGGAGAGGAAATTCTGGGAAGGAAGAGAGGTATGAGGGGTGGGTCAATGTGTACAGGAGTGACGGACGTATGAATCCATCCACTGCAGTGCGAGGCGATGGGTCGGGAGGGTCCTGCTAGGCATTTTAAAAGTTCTCCCTCAACCCGTCTCTCCTCCACGCAGGAGTTGGGCAAACGCGTGTGTCTCCAAGATCTAGAAATGCCTCACCCCATGAACCCGGACACCCCTTCTAAGTTACCAAAAGTAGCGAACCACTTGTAATAAACTACAGCAATTGGCTTGGTTATCCAATAAATGGTCCCCAGGGCGGCGCCTCCCAAATTAAGAAGTAATAACAGAACTTACACATAACATTGAAATCTAATGAATTGTTCAAATAATGTGAAATAATCAAGAAATACATCAGATTGTAAATCTTTTTCAAATCATCAATAAAAAAGTAACAATTCGATAGATTTTTTGTTACAAAAATCAAGCCCCAAATTCGTCTGAAAATTTTCCGCAACGATTTATTTCATTTTAATCCGTCCGAATCTGTTCAGTATTCCGAACACTTTTCAATTATCCATTTGATAAATGGTCCACTGTCATATATTAAACCTATTGTTAAAATTTCCTTTCATTATTATCCATATTGCTAATCATTGAATTCATTACGTTTGCGAATGTTTTAAGGTTTCAGGGGAGAATTTTTTTTGGGGTGAAATATTGTTACGATTTTCCTGTGCCACAAGAATGGCTGGCATTTGTTCCACTAATCGGACTTATCGAAAAAAATTATCACACGAGCGCCAAAAAAGATTTCTAATATTTGCGCTCACTTGACTGTAGATATAATCTGATAAAATTGTATTGTTGGCATGTATGTGTGCCTAGAGTAAGGACAATGTTATCGTATTTTTAATGAAATTATCGAATATTTAAAAATTGTGAAATTATTTCATGAATGATACCTAATTTAATTGCACTTGTAGTTTTGCAAACCTCGCGTCCAGAATTCTTTTCATAAATCAAAATCAAAATTTGTTTTGAATTCTCAAGATTCCTAGGTAGGTACCTACTTATAAACATGTATTGTATCCATTAATTTTTAAATTTGGAAATTATGCAATTAGTCCAAATAAACGTCACCACGTTCACTGTGGATATAATCTGATTATAATTGTATTGTTGGCAACTGTCAACTGGCAACTGCCTTTATATGACAATGTGATGGCCCGCACACTAAAATATCACACAAAAACCCGTTGTCAATGTTAACGCAAGCGGTGACTCGCGACTTTGCTGATTGCCGTGGCCGGCCGTTTCTAGTTGCCAGCTGTCAGCTGATTATTCTTCGTCTATGGTTAAACAAGCTTTTTGACCAATCAAGACACAGAAACCTGCCGGTTTTAGTTTTGTTTCAGTTGCCTCGTCAGCGGAGCGCCTAAGGAAAATTTTATCGTATTTAGTGAAATCATCGAATATTTTAAAATTGCGAAATTATTTCATGAACGATATGTAGTTTTATGAACCTCGCGTCCACAAATTTTTTCTTAAATGAAAATCAAAATTTGTTGCGAATTCTCAAGACTCCTAGGTAGGTACCTACTTATACACATGAATTTTATCCATTAATTTTTAATTTTGGAATTTATGCAATTAGTCCAAATAAACATCACCATCTCAATAATTATTCTTTTTTTCATAGATATAGATAGACCTTGGTTTTTTTATAATAGCAAAATTTGTCGATGTTTTTATCTATTTATTTAGTATCATGGATTAAGGTAGTTCAAAGTTTCTTTATAGTTTTGTATAGCTACCTTTGTTCGTGTGATGGATGAACTTCTATACAACTTCTATAATATCATTATAAGTAGGTACTCTTTTCTACGTCGGTGAACATTTTTTAGTAGTTTTGCTTTGTATTTTCCAACCACATTTCTTTCTATGGCACCATGGGAAAATACACAAAAAGATAAACACTTGGGAAAACAAACAAAGCTATAAATCAAAATCAAAAAATGTTTCACCTCTGAATAGTCTGTGACCTTTCACAAGGATAACACTTATATATATATATAGGATATACTTTAATACTGACATTTTCAAACAGTACCTACTGCTAATTCGAAGGGACGGAATAGAAAATTTAGAGTTTCTAGGTCTAAACATCCAAGCAATTTTCACAAATTCTCGTAACTGCCTTATACCACAAAACTTTTCATTTCACAGAACTTAAAAATTTCACCAAACATCAAATTCTCTGAAAGGTTTATTCAAGTTCTGTTATTATTCAAGTTCTCTGAAACAACTGGCCCAGAATGGAGTATAATGGAATTTGTTCATTAACTTAAAACTTTTTTAAGTTGATCAAGTTCTGTGAAATTACTGACCATAACTTAGATGATTTAAAAGATAAGATAATTTATTCAGATAACGCGCGTGGTTGCACCTAATTAGGACCAGTGGACATACTTGATATTTACAGCCTCTAGTATCGCAAATAAGTTCGTTCGTCATAAAAACTGTCACCAGCTGCTACAAACTCATCGTTCTGGGCTCCTTTTTGTATAAAAATGCTTTTATGTGCTTTTGAGAGGTGCAAAAATCATTCTCGATAAAAAAAAACGAAACCGATGGAGTTTTTTCCATTTCCATCAAAAATATGCACCAATCACTTTAATTTAAATAAATACAATTTTTTAAGGCTTTTTGCTTTGCCAAATAGGTAAATGCTGAAATGAAATAAAGTGTAGGAAGTACAACCAGGGCGGTTTGTTGACATTAGAGATATTTCATCCGTATGCACACATTATTTGAATCACTATACTTTTCTCATGAGTTCAGTTGTTATTTTATATGCAAACATATTCTCAGAATTTCCATATTTTTTATTAATTTCGTTTTAGCTACGAAAGATAAAACAAGAACGTGCCATTTAACTGCACGTAAAACTAACATGACTTTATAACCTGTCTCTTGGCCCTAAATATAAAATCTCTTTGTGAGAAACCACCATTTTGAACAGAGTCGTGAATTTAAAAGGCTCACTTATATATTTTTTAAATTAACCACTTTGCTAAATGACTATATCTAAATATCCTTTTCATTCTAAATCTTCTTCTCCCTCTCTCCATCCCAATTCTTGTTCCTCTAGCGTGACAACATTCCCCAATTGAGGATACCCTTGTTAGACCCCACGACCTTTACCAAGAATCAAAGGTCTTACCACTTTGCCACGGAGCAGAGTGCTTTGTTTTGTAAGGGCTGAACAAGTAATGCCAAAAACAATGAAATACGAATAGGTTTTGTTTAGTGAATCAGTAAAGTTGACAACCACCGTGGCAGGGAAGTTATTGCCCTAAGAATCTAGATGTCACCAGCTCAAATCCTCGATGTGTATGAATTATATCTTACTATATAATTAAATTAATTAATTTAAAGGGCATTATGAGATGTACCTTGGGATTTGGGCGATTACTTGGCTTCCAGTAACAGAGTACGATTTTTTTTTTGTTTGTTTGTTCGGAATATAATTTTAAAAAAAAAATCTAAAAAATGTCTCCGGAGATAAAACTTCATTAAATTTTTTTTAAAACATTTACATGAATTTCACATTCGTTTTCTTGGTTGAATGAAGGAATAAATGAAGAAGAATCTTGGAATTGGAAAATTAACCCACTACCTTCTTTTTATATATTAGGTTCACACAGGAGGCCTTGAGGAAAATAATTTCCCTCAGGGCCTATGTTACCTTTGGGGATGCTGTGTGGAGGGTATTTTTAAGGAAAGGAAGGAGAGGAAGTTCTGGGAAGGAAAAGGGTATGAGGGTTGGGTAGGAATCGGGGGTTTAATTTGTCTAGATCATCCGCCGCCATGACCTAGACAATGAACCCCATGAACCCGGGCACCCCTGCTAAGTCACTAAACGTAGCGACCCACTTGGGGTGACCTATGGCTGAAATGTTGGTTATCCAATAAATGGTTCCCGGGGCGACGGTACCCATACCCGCCTCCCAAATTGAACTAACCTAATCCGATCGAGCAAAAACTCGACAGATAGACTCGCTGTCAATGACAATGTATTATTTTGACCTTTAGTGGCATCAATTCAGCACACACAGGCGAACTCGGGATTTGGCCCGATTGGTAGCTTGGTTGATTCCTATTACCGAGTAGGAAAGTTCAAACCTCAGTGTAATTTTTAATACATTTTTAAAATTTTAATAAATATTAATTTAATTAGAAAAATATAGATTTTTAAGAGTTGGATTTTACTCCATATTATGTCAGTTATCACTGTTAAAGATAGTCGATTCGGCCCTTAACACCCTGTAAATCTAATAAAATCTTAAGTGATTGCGGCACGTTCCAGAGTAGTAGATTCTCTCAGTATCACCCTGGTGAAAGACCAACAATCAGCGAAAAACATTGCTTAAAATGGATAACATAAGCCACGTTAATCTAACCAGATCTAAAAAGCCAAGAACTTCTAGGTTCGTCTCTTTCATATCTCCACTACCTTCAGCCTCACAACATGTCCTTATTTGGGATGTCAAAGTCCCAATAGCTTCGTTGGGATCCTTGTGCAGTTCTAACATTAAAAAAATACTTTCTGCTTATCATTGTATGCGAAAACCAACTAATATGAACTTGGACCACCCTTCCGTATAACGTCGAGGCCAAAACGCATACAATGTCAAACGATGAAAAATTGTATTCGCGAAATGGTGGCACGACCAAGCAAATCGAATCAGTCATTATTTTTTTTTATTTTGTAGACCCCTTTGTACCAATTCATGAATCCTCAATGGAATACAAAACGTATAACCTTTTGTTATTTTAACAATTCCGGGAAAGACCGTGAATTTTGGAATGAAATCCCTCGACTTGGGTATTAAATGACTGGTTGTAGTGGTTATTGATCCTCAACTATTGTCTCATTTTAAAGCCATACCTTTATTATATTATGTAGGTAGGCAATAGTCCTAACTTCTCAGCTTCGCCCAACTGCATTTCAAATTTTTATCGAAAACTTTGTTCGCATTCAAAGATCAAACAAAATGTCATTATTAAATGTGGAATTAGTTAAAACCATTTTTAACAATAGAAAAAATGAAAGAAAAGGAAAAAAAATCAAAAATCTTATAATATATAGGTACCTTTATGGTTTAGAAAAAATATAAATAAAAAGTAACATAATTAAAACAAATATTTATAAGCGATTAGTTACATTATTTAAAAAAAAAATAGTTTAGGTGTTATTGTTTACATTAAAATTAAATAACCTCACTCGGATAAGCCTTTGTTGGTGTTAACAATAAAATTTTATAAAGTTATTTGCACTTAGCTTATACCTGTAAACTGTATGTAGAAGTACAGAAATATATAAATTAGTTGCTCTGCGAAGACCCCCATATCAAAATCAACATAATTTTCAAAATCCAAACCAAATAGGTAATAATAATATAAACCTTATCGTTTGAATACCTCCAATGAAGGAAATTGCGGTCCGCAGATAAGGAACCCCAATCGTGATATTAATATAATAATATAATGTAGGTATTTTAGTTTAGTTTGACCGTTGTTAGCCATGAATCGGCTGTACGAGTAGATACGAATCCGCTGATTCTACGGTTTCCACGCGGTTAGTTCGCAGCCCCGACCGGCAAGAATCAGATTTCTCTAGGGGTTTTATAGGCAGGAACGCGGAACAATGGCAGGTACAGGATGTTTTTCAATTTTTTTTTTTATATTTTAAAATTATTTGTGATTACCTTGTGTTATTTCAGAATAAATATATATTTAAAAATATAAATATGTGAAGCTAGCAGTTCACAATGGAGTGCTGGTACCTACCCTGATGTATGGCAGTGAAGCATGGAACTGGCAGAGAAAGGATGAAAGTAGACTGAATGCTGTAGAAATGAGATCCCTGAGGCGTATGTGTGGTAAAACCATGTATGATCGTGTGAGGAATGTGGAGATCCGAAAAGAATGCAAGGCCGATGTGAGCGTCATAAGTAAGATTAAAAAAGGGACGCTTAGATGGTTTGGACATATAGAGCGAATGAACGAAGAAAGGAGTGTCAAGAAAATATATGATACTAATGTGAATGGTAGAAGAAGTCGAGGACGTCCGAGGAAGACATGGCACGATCAAGTGAATCAGATACTTGAGTCGGGCCATGTCAAGAGTCAGAATAATAGAAGAGCATGTATGATAAGATGTATGAATGTGAATGAGGCGAGGAGTGTATGCCAAGACCGAGTTGTTTGGCGATCCGTCCTCTCTGCCTACCCCTGCGGGGAAACGGCGTGATAGTTAGTTAGTTAGTTAGTTAGTTTTTTAAAATATTGGAAGATTCTCTCAGAAGCGCCCATGTGTAAGACCACCATTCAGAATTGAAACGCTGCTTGAAATTTTGTTGGCTTTAATAACTAGGTACCTCCCCACCTTCCTTTTCTCCATCTCCTTCCCTTCCTCACTACCTTCAGTCTCATAATACACCCGAATTTGGGAGTAGTTGGGACTCTTGTGCGGTATTCACATAAAAAATAACAATTTGAAATTTCCAATTTTTTTTACTTAATTTATTTTGATCATAGCCAGTTTAAGACCATTTCAGACTGGTACAATTATTCCTTAAACTATGGTTTAAATATGTAATATTTGGGTTCGGGGGTTAACAGGTGTGGTATTCAAGGATTTTATTCAAATTAAATAGTTATTCACATACATGCTGCTCTATTTCTTTTAAAAAAATACAAACATTCCCGGGCTACGAATAACCTGACAATATTTGGAAATCTCCTACTACCACTTTTATAGGCGGAATATGTTGCTTATGCAATGATAGAGGTTGAGGGAAACCTTTTTACCTCTCCAGACGGATTCTCTCGACCCATCGCCATGCACTGCAATGTGAGGGATGGCTTCATAAATCCATCACTCCTGGACACATTGACTCCCATATTCCTACCCACCCATGATTTCCAGCCCAGAACTTCATCTCTTTCCTTTCCACAAAAATACCCTCCACACAGCATTCCCAAAGATGTAGGACCAGAGGGATTTTTTCCTAATTGTGGGGGTGAAACGCATAACTCTTAAAGGTCGGACAAATGTAAACTTAATTGCAGTAAAAAAAATATTACTGCTTCTCACTCATGGGAAAGTGACACACCATTTCTTCAAGCTCACCAATGATATTGCTTTTATTTTGCTGATTCAAAATTGTGGTGTTCTGTGGTTTTTTCTGATGAAAAATACTTCTCAGATGATCTGGAGTTTCAATGACACTCCGTTCGTAGTTTACGTGTCGTTACCGTCTTGTTTAAGAACAATATCTAACTGAACGAAACTGATGCTTCGTGTTTATCTGCAGCATGAGAACTCGTCACTACAGGTGCCCAGTTGTCGATCGGATATCATCGGCTATTTCCGTAACCATTCGGACATAAGCCACAGTTGACTCTCTCCTCTAGTACAAGTTTATTTGCGTCTGTTGAGATAACTCAAAACTACATATAATTAATTCTACTAACGACATCTATTGACAGTTGAAACTGCGTAAAAACCTTTAAAATAGTTAAGATTTCATCCCCCTGTACGTAGTTAAGTTCCGTAACAAACCGAGCGTGGTAATATATTATAATTTCTCAAAATATTAGCTCAGAGCAAAATTTATTGTTTTGTACTATCGTGATATTTCATAGAAATTAGGATTTATTGTAATAAATTGCAAAACTTTTCAAATCGTTGTATCACGTGTACCTTTCTTCTGCCTAAATATTCTAGCGTAATATAAAATTTTAAAATAAACTATTCTCGAAGGTTTAACGCGAAGAAGTAAAACCGCTCTTATTAGTGTTGAATGTTGAGTGTTTTTTTATGATAAAATTTTACAATTTTTCAGAACGAAATGAAATTTTTTTATGAAACTTTTGACGTGGAAATAACTAGGTGCATTCCCCAAACTAAAGTCTAGGGAAGTTTGCATTTTTATTCGACATTCTAGTCTACTCGTAACTGCGTCGTTAACAGACAGCGCTCGTGCTAATTCGCAAAAAAGCATATTAACCCCTCAGGCAAATTTAAATATAACTATTATATTATCGTGTGCTATGTGCTATGTGCTATGTAAGTGTAATAATTTTTTTTTACCAATAATACTGGATATTTTAATCCTATTTCTAGAATGTCTAGATCATACAATGATCTTGCTAAATCACACACTATCGTAGATATTTTTGTAAAAATATAACTTGTTTCAAAGAGTATCTCCACAATTCGTGCACCTAAAAAGTAAAAATAAAAGATTGTTTGTTGTTTTATTATTTTTTCATAAACATTTTATATTTATTTGATTTTTTCTTCTTTCTTTTTTATTATTATAATTATGTTTTTTAGTTAAGTATAAAAATACTGATATTTGATTTTTTTATGCGTTTGTTTCTGTGTACATGCAAGTATGATTACTGCAGACACATTAGTCTAGGGATATTTATATTTGTATTTAATTTTGTTTTATATTACCAACAAGAACGTTCTATAAATATCCTTTTTGTGTCTCAAAAAATCTTAGTAGACTTGCAACTGTCGATTTTCGTGCCTAATCGAACGGTTACCGAAATAGTTGATGATATATGATCGACAGCTGGGCACCTTTTGTGGCGAGTTCTCTTTCTTCAGATTTACATGGAGCATCTATTAGACGGACGTTTGGTCTATATGATATTCATTGTAAACCACACGATAATGTAAGTAAACATTCATTCTTCCAATTGGACATACATTTGAACTCGTAGACTCTTATGCAGAGTTAAAATCTGCCTTGCGTTATAGTTCGAATTTGTGTACATGATTTTTTTATATATGATTTTTTAAAGAATACTCGTCGCATATGATATAAAAATTCGGTAGATTATATCGGACTCTATGAGGCCGAATCAACAGAAATTTTGAGTTTCTTATCAACGAACCTAGAGTTTTATTGAAGGTTCCGGGACATATAATATCAAGTAATCCTAATCACTGTGATTGAAGAACTTTACACTAAGACATCGCTTTTTTGGTCCCAAGGAAGTCCAAAAAAAAGTATTATTCTCTCAAGCGTGTTCAATTTTCGTTTTGGCCATTAGATTTAATTGATATAATTTCTTTAAATATTAGTATACAAATATATGAAATGTTTACTGCGGTTTAAAGCCATAAAATCCACCTAAATTTCACTATTTCACCCTTTGTTTTAGGTTTGTTAAATGTGGTCCAATTTTGAACCGACATCAATCGCAGAAAAATAAAAGCGATCCAAATTTGGAACTAAATCGCTCCAGTAGATGTAGTTTGCGAGTTTTGATCGTTTTCAATAGTACATGTCGAAACGGCTAACTCTACTTTGTTACTCCATTTGTTTTAGAGGTCACATTACTCCAGGATTTACTCAGACTACTTTAAAGTCCATTAGAAACTATTTATTTTTATTGCGTGATAGAAATTTATTTATCTATAGTTTTAACGTTATTTCAGAGCGTTTTCATAACCTTTTTAAGTTAGGTCGTACGTCGTACCTAACTAACTTTCAAATTATTTCAATGGTTTAAGATGACAGGCTTCGCTTTTCGGCCCATACAAAAAGGACGCCCGGGAAAAAACACTTTTCTACATCGTAAATTGCAGAAAATTAATATATTTTTTTATAATGCCTTCTAGAGGGTGAAAACTATGTCGGTATGTTTTCGAATTTTCGATGCGTTTCGTATTAACGTAACCATTCACTGTCAAACATGTACCATTTATCTAAAAATATTATTTAAGGAAAAAGTACTTCTAACTCAACTCTCATAAAGAATTATAAAATTATAAAAAGCTACCGACGTAGCTTCTTCTTTCCAAAAAATATATATTTTTTTAAATTTCAATTTCGTGAAAGTTTCGGTGTAGAAAAGTGTATTCTCCATAAACCCCTTTTCGTGCGATTTCTGTAGGTAAATTTGAGCGTTGTCTCATCGCACATTTCGCATTCGCATGTATTTAAGCTCGCAAGTGTGCGTGAGCTTATTGTGAGCGGAACAGAATGACAGACGCGGTTGTTCCGCGTGTGGTTCAAAGTCTAGCCTCTTAATTTTTATCATTTTTAACCAACCTTTCGTTGCTACATTTGTGCTTGATGCAGTGTAAAGGATTGATGGAAAGTACGAATTTAAAAATAACAAAATAGTTTTGAACTTCGTTAGCAGAATTTTTAACAGTTAGAATAAAATAACTAAGTTTGAATACCTCTTTGTTGTGTATATCTTAAAATATATAGCAACCGGTTTTGATTCGACCTGAACCTTCATCGTGGTATATATAAATATTTTTTTTTTTTATATTAACTCCATACAGGAGGCCCTGAGGAAAATAATTTCCCTCGGGGCCTATGTCATATTTGAAGATGCTGCGTGTAGGGTCTTTTAGAGGAGAGGAAGGAGTGAACATGGGTATTGAAGAGACCCATGTTGTAGAAAGGAGGAAACACATAGGCCGGCAAGTCGTTCCACAGCAGAGCTGTTGGACTTGAGAACGAGTCGTAAAAACGACCAGTTCTCATGTGCCAAATGTCAACCATGTACATGTACATATGTTGGGCGAGAGTTTGGCGTGTTTCCCGAAAATACACCGGTGCCGAGGGGATCAATGACGCTAGTTCCTCGGAGCATCTTCCATTGAAATACCGGTTGAACAAGGATAGCATTCCCACCACCCGTTTCTGCACTGAGTCGAGGGTGTTTTTCAGATACTTTGGGGCTCCAGAACAGAGGTGGCTGTCAAATTCAACCGTGGGGCCCCCTTGCGATTTGTACAGGGTTAGCAGTTGTGTACTATTCAAGTATCTGCGGGCCCTGTACAGTACGCCCAGTTTCTGAGAGGTTAACTTTACTCTGGCCTCTATAGAGCCCCAAAGACGATTGAGGTCCTCTTGAAGTTTAATGAAACTACCAATCTGAAAATTTTGTCAAATATTTTTGCTTTATTGAAAAATGTAGTTTATTTAATAATTAAAAAATATTTGTAAACTAGTCTGTCTCGACACAGGATTTCCTAGTGAGACAGGCAAGGCCAAAAAAAATGTAAACCTTATGATATAGATTCAATAAATAAATAAAATAAAAAAACAAATAAAAAATGCAATCTTCGATTATGTAATAAATAAACAAGAAAAAATAAATAAAATATAGCTGTCACAACTGGAACTTGAACCCACAACCTCCCGTCTTACCAGGACGGGCGCTTTTACCAATTCAGCCATTGCCACCTATTTATAAAACGGTCCTATTTGTCAAACTCATATTTCAAATTTCAGACTTTAGATCTTATTATCTTCTGTAGGTAACATAGAAGGGGGAGAGAGAACGGCAACTTTGAGGGGGAGGGGGCATATAGATAAGAGAGATGGGGTAAAATGGGTGTAGGAATGGGACTCTTCAATGAATCATTTATTTTTATTTTATGTTTCTACATTTTTCAGGCGTATTCCAATCCTATTTATACGTAGCACATCTATACCCCAAGATTTCTTTTAAAAAAATTAATCTTTATCTTTAAAGTGTATTGCAAATTATGAAAAACCTACAGTGACTAGACCGTATAAAAATATATTTTTTTTATCGGTTTTGTTGTCATAATATTGTACATTATAAAACCCTTCGTCGTCGTTTTCGTCGATCAGTACAGTTTTTCAGATAGAAAATTAAAATTTAGGGCTTTAAACCTTTATGATGTCTAAATTTTTTATTTTTTTATTATATAAATATATATATATATATATATATATTTTATTTTTTTTATTTTTTTTTAATGGATCTTTACCTATGAAGTGTATTACAAATTACGAAAAACCTACAGTGACAGTTCAAATATTGTATTGGTATTTTTTTAACTGTGTAAAATGCTGGGCAATCATTACATCTAGGTTTATGTTTAATGTTCCCAACCTGTCAAAATGTGCACTTACCCAATAAAATTTAATGTATTCCATTTTCCCCAGATGCATATGCGGAAGTAGAGGGCGCACCGGATATCCACGTGAGGAGCGGTTCCGAACTGAGGCTCATCTGCCGCCTAAAGGATGCCACGGAGCCCCCTGCCTTCCTGTTCTGGTTAGTTTGCTAAACCTTATTTATTTTACAACTTGCCTGCACATCCGGTCTCTTGGAAGTTATAAAAAACGTTGTGTGTTCATGGGAAAATATTCTGAATTTTAAACATTAAGCGGATGTTTGGTATCGCTAAACTGAACAGTGTACATTGAGGGAGGCTTCGGAACCCACCACAGAATTATTACATACATTACGTAGTATTAAATAATTACCGTTGCATTGGAATTGATTTTTTTAAATTTAGGAACTCACACTAAAACTTGTCTGCCTACGATGAAGTGTATCAAATATTTTGGTATCAACTTAACAAAATATTTACAAAAATATATTTTCACGTCATTTCCCAAGCTGGAAGACATACTTATGTTTTGAAGCCCTTGATTTATTCACATTCATAGATAACTTCCAATGCACCGACCCAATCGCAACTAGTAAATAAATAATTGGTCAATAAAAAAATAAAAATAAAGTTTATTATAATAGTGTACACTTTGAATAATTTCCTTCCTATCAAATTGTGGGCCCATTGGTAATGGCAATGAATCTAAGATACTTTTCAATTTTCAATTTCATTGCCGGCAACCCGGACGTTTATTGAGGACATATAATATTTTATAACAAGTAAGTTACCCGCCTCAATAGACGTTGTCTGTTCTGAGACGGGACTTTGTTTTGGTAGCGTTTATGTAAGAAGGTTTTCCATTGCTCGACTAGTTTTATGTCAGTTTTCGTCTGTAATGGGTTTCGTTCCAGCAGTTTCATCCAAACGATGGAACTGTCTCATCTGCGAAAGCAATAATTTTATCGCTTTTTGGTAGAGATAATTCATGTAAATTATTAAAAGTAGGGGTCCAAGCTTAGTACCTTGAGGTACACCAAAGTTATTCTCTAGTGGAGTGCTCATTGCTTATATATATTTTTTACCTGCTGAGTGATCTAAATTGTTCAGCTAGTCAAATGGCCTCACTTCTTTCCGTTCTTCCATATCATATTCAGAAAAGAGTTAAAAGAATGCCTGAAATCATTTGTCACTAACAAAATATTTTTTAGAAATATGTAATTGCTTGGCGCAAGGATTTTTTTTTGTGTTAACGTAGCGAGGGTTGTCAAACTAATGTAATAATACTATCATTATAAGAAACATAGTGATGCGTTCAATAGAGCTAATCGTTTAATGGGAAGGCCTAAATACATTTATATATGACGTCATACACACTATTTAGAGCGGCACGGTGCGTTGCACAATTGTTTAGACGCAACAATTCAGTTTTGTTATCGTACGTACGGTTTTTGTCGTAATATTCATATCATTTAAGTTCTTAAATTGATTTACCTTTGGCAAAAATTTATTATCTGTCCAACCAATTGATTATCCCTTGAGCCTCCATCGACCTTGCAATATTTAAAGACCTTGCGGCAAGCGAACAATTAGCCATTTCCTATTGGTTCCGCGCATAGCTAACTAATAGTGACAACTCAACTTTTGCACACGTCATTGTCTATTGTTGCAACTGCAATAGAAACATTCTGTTCTAAACTGCCGGATCGTTAACAACTCCGTGAGTAGGTTCTCGTTCACTACCACTTGCATTGACGTATTAATTGTGATAATTAACTATGGAATTGTAGATATAAATAAACTCGTGAGTACCTTGTAAAGATTATTAATTACGTATTACTTGTTATTTTATTTATATCATAATCCATTATTCCACACACATCAAATATATATCCACCCATAACCACCTCATTCATAATACGGTTGTACATGGAATTACCACAAGCACGCCTTAGGGATTTCATAACCGCTACAAACAGTAGAATTTCTAACTTCCTCTGATAGTTACATGTAGGTACTTTAATATTATTTAAAAGCATACTATTATATTTTTATAAGAAAAACTCGTTTTTTAACTTTTGAAGGGTATATTTATCCGAGACACTATTTAGGTTACAAATACATTTTTTGAATACTTGTTTCCAATAATAAAGGTAGCTGCCAATAACATGGAAAAAAAACATTAGTCGAAGATAATATGTTTAATTCTGAAATTTGAAATATGAAGTTGACAATTACGAGAGTCTCATATAAGATCGCAGTAGCCCAATTGGTAGAGGTGTATGTCCCGGTAAGACGTAAGGTTCTGGGTTCGAGTCCCAGTTGCGACCGTTATCTTTTATTATTTTTCTGTGTCTTGTTCATTTTTCATATTTTAAAAAAATAGATTATTATTGTTATCTTCTTCTTCAATGCATAATATTAAATTATCAGGTTTCACGGACAATTTATTTAACAAATTACTGATTTTTTATTGTTTTTACATTGTGTTTTTTTAAGTTTGTGCATAACACTGTTGTAATACAATTTACTCAAGGTTATTTTTTACAAAATCATTTTAATTCTTTATTACAACGAAACCTGAAATACAAGTCATAAAATATTTACTCTTCAAAAACAGAATATACCTCACAAAATGTGAAAAAATCAGTGAAAGTGCCTGCCTAATCTCTCGTGAAAATACAGCCATTTTAAAATAGAGCAAGTCATTATAAATCGATTTCGTTGTACAGCGGAATTTCGTTGTTCCAAGTTTTATTTAAATGTATGAATGGATCGTTATTGTGTTATTATTTTCGGTTCCTGACACCATTATTTTCAATGATTACTGAATATTGTGGAGAAAACTATTACGTTAATTATGTAAATACAGTAAACTGAAATAACGACACATGTATCGATTTATCGATTTTGTTATTGTTATTTTTTATGTGAATAACTTACCAGAGTCTTACCTGTTGCCGTCTGGAGCAAGTGAGTCTATAGCATCCTCATTTGCGGTATGTTTAGAACCTAAAGAAGCTGGGGACGGGAAGACGACGGGAAGGAGGAAGGTGGAATTTTCAGATATGGCCTCTAAACACGTTTTTTTTTTAATAGTGAATACCCCACAAGAGTCCCAACTGCTCCCGTCTGGAGCCAGTGAGACTATGGCATCCACAATTGGGGTATGTTATGAGGCTGAAGGTAAGTGGGAAAGGGAAGGAGACAAGGAAGAGGAAGGTGGGGAAATACCTGGCTATTCAGATCTAGTCACTAAACACGGCTAAAGCCATTTCAAGCAACGTTTCAATTCTGAATGGTGGTCTTACACCCGAGCGATACTAAGAGTATCTGGAACGTGCCGCAAATATACTTTATATTATTTTAAATAACTAATTGTGAAATAACACAAATCAATTAAATAAAATTTATTTGCGCACGCCGGGTTCGAACCCGCGACCTTCGATTTGGCAATCCGACGCTCTACTGCTGGACTACGCCGGCCGTCAAAACGGCTACTCAATACCCAATTTTTTCCATATCCACATAGTGTTGTCAATCTGAAATGTTTATTTAAAAATCATTGATTACAGTCTATTGACTTGCAGTCAATGTGTCTGCGACTACAAAAAGTGTTTAATCCATTGTAACAAAAGTAAGGAAAACTATTGAGCTCACAGTGGGCACACTGATACGCCCATAAAACACTTCTACCGGTAAATTTTTTCAGTGATCAATCAATATCCATCGTAATGTTTATTTTCTTTTTGCAGTTGTAGAATGGGGTGAATGACGAACGATTTTTGTAAAAAACTTAAATCGATACTCTTATGAACAAGACGTATCGTGCCTAGTATTTTGATATAAATTAGGTTCCTTTTACAAGAACCTCGTTTAGGTGTGTTGAGATTTATTAAAAAAAAACATGACAAAATTATTAGAAGTAGGTGTTCTATGTGTGGCACGTTTCAGAGTGGTATTAAAAAATCGGCCTGGTGTAAGACCACTATTCAGAATTAAAAAGTTACTTGAAATGGCTTGATGAATATGAAAATGAGAAATAATTTTGATTATTGATAGATAAAAAATTCAAACGCGAAATAGAAATACAAGTTTTTTTTTAATAATAATTTGAGAATAGAGTATGAATAGGTTTTTAATATCATCGACGAAATTCACCAGTTTTTCAGTTGTTCAGAAGTTGGCGTTAAACATGTCAATACTGTAATGGTTCTATAGGTTTTGATCCCCCTCTCTAAATCAACCCTATTTAAGGGTGATCATTTTTTTTTTCGTATAACTTTAAGTTTTGAAAACCTTAAGTTACTGCTGGAGCTGCCAGTACGTAGGCAAGTACGTACTGATAAATTGTTGTTTAATTACTTTTGAATTAACTAGACACGTTGTGATTATTTTTGTTTCGCCTTTATAGCGCTAATTCAGGTAGATTAAACGGATTTGTGGTAACTTTTGGTTCTTAGCTGTGGTGTGTTGCAATTTGTCAGATCTTCAACAATGACGATATTCTATCTAACTGGCTAATCATTTAACTTCCCAGTCTATCTTACTATTTACTGATCTAATACCCTTCTCCATGCTATTGACGAATAGTCTAATTACGATATACCTAACTCTCTGTGCCGTTCTACCTAAACTCGGAGTTATAAACCCTTTTGTTAGAGTATATCAAAACATCATTCATACAATAATTCAATTAGTTATTCTAAGTTCCTATTGGTTGTTAGTTGTGTGCAATCTACTTACAGGTAGGTATAATGGGTAGGAATAGGGACAAACATGTGCTTGCTACGATTGGTCTCCTCCAATTCCCAATTAGCTCGATGAAGGAAAACCTGTCGAGCTAACCCCAATCCCAACGCCTCCAGGAAGATTTATTTGTTGCCTCGCAACTGATGAAAATTGACATGTTTCGTCCCTGTCGGGAGGGGAATGTGTGTGATTTTTGTAGTTGATTGATATGTTGTTTAATTCAGCGGTGAAGGATCCATTGTAGACATTCGTGCGGTAGTGAGAGTGGTCTCTACCAACGTCGCCAGGTAACGGTGGTGTGATGATTAATATGTTGAAATCTCCATAGTACAATGCGGTAATGGGAGAATATCTCTACCAAATCTTCGCAAGGTAAGATGGTATGATGATTAAGATGATAGGTTGAAGGTTCATGATGAAAGGTCATTCCATGTCGCTAGACATAAAAATGACGCTCCGTTCCGCCGAGTGTGATTGAAGTATGTCTAAGAGCTCTCAGAAGGTGCTCAGATGACTTCCGGTTCAGGTCGTGCCCTTCGGCCCGAGCCTGATGATGATGATGATATGTTGATGATGGCCAGCATGCTGAAGGTTAAGGGTCCGCCCAGCTAACCGCAGCCATGAACATTATACCGAAGAGAATACTTGCGGATAAGTCAGGGGTCGGGAATCCCCGCGTGCATCCCACTGGTTTCGAAGAAATAAAAATTAGCAGGCTCAGGAGCCGAACTCTTCGCCGCCTCCTCAGCATCCTTTACAGCAAACTGTCAGCTCCCAGACTTTCGTCAATCACACCTGCCAAATCCGTTAAGTAAAAGGGTACGTACTGTAGAGTGCGTGTTTAGTATATCCAAATGTGTACGCCACTAATTTATGTCGGTAGTTAATTTGAGGGAAGACTAGGCCCTATTCCCCGGCTATAGTGTTTCTCAGGAACAACGAAAACCCGTCGGAAATCATCGAAACAATACAAGCCATTGTTCCCTTCGTCCAAACGAATACAAGGGTCATACCTCACGTGTCAACATAAGATAACGGAGCCCACCACGATCTTGTCCCCTTCGTCTGGAGACTAGCGGGAATAGAAAAGCTGTCAATGACCTCAGACTCCTCTTACAGATGTTCTGCTTGACTGTTCTCTCACCGCTAATACTGTCGAAACGGAAGCCGTACCAGTGACATAGTGGGATCAAGTCCTTTGTTCTCCGGACAATGTCGAGTGCCTGGGTTAGGTGGGACTCGTGGTCAACCACCGACACAGCTGATACAGGGCCATTTCTAGGTTCAGGGTTCAAGTCCATCCGCGCAAGGTCACCGATATTCAGAATCGAGTCAATGATCCGTTTCCTTCGTTTCCGCCGATCAAGAGATAGGGAAGCTCGCGTGAGTTTCGTCCATTTCGCCTAATGAGCGACGTACGTGGAAACAACCCATATCGCCGGATAGGGAAGCCCAGCGAAGTTATTCTCTCGACAATCACCTGACACTGCTGGTTTTTTTTTGAAGTAAAGTTTGTTTAGACGGTATTCAAATAAGTCGAATATCAATGCAAAACCGACGCTCGCTGCGTAAAACATAATAACTTAAGAAAATATAAGTAGCTCTTTTTTAATAATACTGTGGGGAAAATATTTATTACCGTATAACCCCTCGTGTGCCCCCTTTGTCTAACGTACCGATATTGAATGAAATGTTATGAATCTAACGTCAACGGTAGAGATGTAAAACGAGAAGATAATGTCCTTAAATTAGATTGCGCTGGCAAGAAGGGTAATTTGTTTTTTCAAAATTGTTCCACTGTGATTAAACTTGAATACTATACCGCGTAGTAAAGGTCTTTATATTTATGTGCAGGAATATATATATAAATATTTGGGATAATTAGCATTCACATGCAACTGTAATTATGTCTAAATTAATACATTGAAGAAGCAGATAACAATAATAGTCTAATTTTTTCTTAAATATGAAAAGGAACAAGACACAGAAAATAATAAAAGATAACGGTCGCAACCAGGACTCGAACCCAGAACCTTACGTCTCACTGAAATAATATACAATCAATTGTTCAATTTGAATGTGAAAATTTAAATCTTTGCAAAGTTACAATTATTTTATAAATATAATTTGGGATAACTATATATTGCTTATCGCCTCCTCAATAGGTCATCTTACGAAGTAAATAGTTTTGCTTCAAGATGCACAAAATACATAATTGAGTGATTTTATTGTTAGTCCATAGAGCATCCACTTACCCAACCATCTCAGTGTTATCCGGTCACATTTTTTTTCACATTCACAAGCGATATATATTTCATGCAGATAAACGGCGCATGCTTCTCTTCTCTCGTAAATAATAACTCCGTTAGACTTCTCAAACTTCATGCGACGCCCCACATTCAATTATCGCGACCGCCCTTATAGATCAACTCCCGAAAACCGCCCGACTCTGATAGTAATTAAAAATGCACTTCGCTATTTAAAATTATTTCTAAGCGACCTTCCCGTTCTCTCCCCTGAAATCGACCGTTCTCTATAATCCCCGAAAACGACTGTCCTTTTTTAGTAATCAAAATGCACTTTCTATTTAACTTATTACTAAGCGACCTTCTTGTCCCTTACTCGAAAACCGACTCCGTGTTCGTAATTCAAATGCACCTTCTATTTAACTTATTACTAAGCGACCTTCTCGTCCCTTACTCGAAAACCGACCGTTTTCTATAACTCCCCGAACCGACTGTCTCGTGATAGTCTTTCAAAAATCCTTCCTCGACCATCCCACCACTACCCCCTGAAACCGCCTGTCCTGGCTCCACCCCTCCTCTACTTGACCCGGTGGTCTTCTAGGCGCATTCCGCTTCGTGGAACCAATTCCCCCCCCTCGACACACTGGCAGTTCTAGCAATACTTTATCACTAATCCCCTTCTTGTCATGAATTCGATGCTTCCAAAAGATGCATTCATCACTGCTTAATTGCCCTCGCTGAAATTCGAGTTAAGATTTCAAATTTTTCCCCAGTGGCGTGTCACCCCCGCTAGTCTAGCCCATTTTGGCCGCTTCCATAATCTGTACCTGTTTTGTTAAATAATTATATTTTTTTCCACTGTCCGTGTGTGCTATTTACGCGATACCGAATTGACAACTGCTATTCTCACACTTACCTCTAAATATTTACCGGCCGTTGGTCTTTTCTGGGATTAAATATCCGTTTTGCCCTCCTTAATTCCAACCAAACGTAACCTCGGCGACGCCACTGGGAATCTGTTTCAGGAATTCGTCCACACGTGGTAACCACTGGCTACTAACTCACGGGCGATCTATCGTACGGTGCGTGTTTCGTATTTTTTTCTTGCGCCCGGTCATTAATGCCTGATTCATTGTCATCTCAAGTAAACATTTCTCTCTGACACGTAGGTACATGTTTGTGATGTGAATTTCCGTGAATCAATATTCTAAAAGGAGATAAATTGCACAAACAGGGAGGTGCCTAACCAGCGCAATTTTTTATGTCGTCTCCGGATTCGTCTTCACAGCAAGCAGAGACAGAAGATCTACCCTGTCTTCCTTTAGTTAAGATATGTGCTTTCCTTTTTTAGGTATACTGAAAATACTAATGCTTTGGCTGAAAGGCGAGATCATCACAATACCACCTAAGCATTGGTTTCCCATTGTTTGAAACCGCTGCAGCGCGCTGTATCGGGATATGGGTAATAGAGTTGAGGTTATGTAAACTGCAGTAGAACAGAGAATTGTATCGTGTTGTTTTTGTGGGCGTGTGTAGGTTTATAATTTGCAGAAGTTTGGTACATTCCTAGTTGGAGTTAGGTATTTTATATAAGAAAGTTACATTATTTATTTCACTCTGTCTTCCAATGTTTGAATTTATGAAATACTATTTAGATTATTATTATTAAAACCTATGTATGGAGTATCTTGATGTACGGCTACGAAACATGGTGCCTATCCGAAAGAGGTAAACGAAGACTAGAGGCTTTTGAGATGTGGTCCTATAAAAGACTATTAGGAATTTCCTGGAGAGACCACATTACAAATGAGGAGGTTCTCCAAAGAATCGAAGGAGGAAGGCACCTGCTCAGGACCTTGTCCGAAAGGCGTGCAAGATGGGTAGGCCATATAATATAACAAGAAGGCCTCTTGCATGCCATAATGGAGGGTATGACCGAGGGGACAAATTCTAGGGGACGCCCACGCCGAGAGTACCTGGAGGACCTGCTGGTGAACATGCGCTGCTCATCATACGCAGACTTCAAAAGAGCCGCACAAGACAGGGAAGAATGGAAGAAAAAAATAAAGGAAATTGCTGCAAACAAATCCCAGGATTGAAACCAGAGAGAGAGATTCTTCTTAATATATCCGATTGTGATTGCTATGAAACGTTGGTGAGTTGTTGTGCGCACGCCCGTGAAGGTTTGTTTATTGTGAACTCTGTCGTTATGAAATTTGTATAAAAATTACAATAGTCGACGCGTGGGTTATTTGAAACATGTGAATTGTATATATTTTAGCGGCAGGTAGTGAAGGAGAGAGGGAAAGACAAATAAAAGGGGTGGTTAGTGGGAGGGAGGAAAATGGAGGGGAAGGTGGAAGGGGAAAAAGGGTGAGCAAAGAGTGAGGGAAAAGAAAGAAGGGAAGGTAAAGAGAGATGGGAAGGGGATGCGGGAGGGAAACAGGAGCAGGATCAATGGTCACGCTAGGGTGGGGGGGGGGTGATGGTAGGGTGGAACAAGGGAGGGGCAGAGGGAGGGATCGCAAAGGAGACATAGCAGAGTTAGGGGATAGCAAAGATTAAATTTTGAAAATCCATGCTTCTCACATGGACAGTGAAAGTGGCCTATTGGAAAACTAAAACTATGCACTATTAAGAAATAATTGTAATTTTTTTAATTTAATCAACTTCTATTGTAGAAGTCTGCTGTTATACCACAGATTATTTATCAATATGATAACTCACCTTCTATTTCTATCATTTTCTCTTTTATTTATTATTACTCAGTAGATATCCAGGTATCTCAGTAGACAGTAACAGGAGCAATAATAATTCCTCTAAATCTCCGCGTTATTTCCAAAAGGGTTTATTCAGCCCACCTCATTAAGCATACAAAACACACGAGACAGGAGCGACAATGATATCTGGGGTGACTTGACACACGACACAACCTCAATCATATTTTTTACGGGAATCGGTAAAGGGAAAGATGGGGGAAGCGGGACCACCCACACAATAACGCGAACAAATGACAGAGATAACTTGAATAACTTGAAATGCGGATTTATAAAGGGGTATTATGTTAGTTTATTACTTTGAGAAGTAAAGAAAAAAACCCAAAGTTTTTGTGGATGTTTTGGGTGCTTCAGAGTAAACATTATATTCTTCCAAGTTTATTTGATTATCTAATATCTATTCCCAAGAGTTAAACTCAGTTTGAAAATTCATGTTATTTAACATATTTATCATATTATAGTGTTCATGATTTTTTGACTGAACTATAAACAATATAACTATAAACTACACATAATATGTTAACACTACAAAAAAACGCACATTCTCGGATCTATTGTTTCTATATAACCTGTTTAATAATAATATTGATAGTCCCGAATTACTATCTGTTATTGGTTTAAATTCTCCATTGCGGCGTACCAGACACACTTCTCTTCTTCATATAGAAGCCCATAACACCAATGCAGCAAATAACTCACCAATTACTCGCGCAATCACAACTTATACCCATTACGAAAAATTATTACAATTAGACATTTTACACGATTCCTCGCAAACATACAAAACCAAATTATGAAATTTCTTGTCGTTTTAATAAACTTTAATCAATCAAATAATTCAAGCAGTCAATTTTAGTGAGCACATCATTTTTGATTTTAAAACGTTACTCTTTCTAAACCCACACTCTTTCATTTTTGTTATTATTAGTCAACCAATGTTTGATTCTTTTCACCACTTTCATGATAGTTAAGTTTTAAAACCCACGCGAAATAACATAATGACATTTTACAGATTTACGCAATATTTTTTTAAAATTTTAGGTACAAAATCATGTAATTTATTTAATGTACCTTACAACTTATATTTAATATACTGTGCATGTGCATTTCTTATAAACAAATAAAGAAATACGTATGTGTGTGCGTGGCTACCTCTGGTATGGATATGACAAGACAAAAACAAGTAGAAAAAAGGTGAAATGAAAAATACTTTATTCTCTTCTAATCCAAATAATTAATCATTAAACATTACGTCGTATTATTCAAAGATGTATTGATCTTTTTTACATTACTTTTACATTACATTACACTACAAAGTTTACGCAATTACTTGTAGGTTATATTCAAATGATGTAAATAAAAATATAATTATTGAAAAATTTAACTTTATTGGTCACTATATTTTTCACGTGTCGGTAAGATGGTTTTTGAAACACGAGGCAGTATGGAAAGAAACTATGATTTATCACGGCTGATTGTCAAAAACGGAAGATTTTGAACCAGCTTAGACTGTGCGTCGTATTGCTAGCCGTTATAATTTGCTCGTATTAAAAAATCATAGTTTAAAATCATGAAGTAATCATAGTTCCTACAACCTCACTCAGGAGGCTACGAAGAAAAAGATTTCCCTCGGCTCAGTCTTTGTCATTTGATTGTAAAAACCACCCATTTACACGTGACAAATGTCAACCTGATGTACAAACTTTTAGCTTAAAAAGATTAAATAATATTAGCACATTGTATAGGCCTGTCAAGTACAGATGTGGGTATGATAATACATAATAATTCTTTAATTTATTCATCTTGACGGTTTTTACCACAAATTTAAATCTTTTTCTCAGTCCACGATATCATACAATATGACAAATCCAATTATAAGTGTTTTGCAATGTCTTGTTAAATCCGTAGATCACAGTATTGCACGAAGTCCCGATTTAATTCGATCGTTTAGTCTGTCTGTAAATTTGTTCGTGAGTTCCAGATTTCAAGGTTGTGATTTAAGTTCGGCTCAAGAGGGTGGCCGTATTGAATACTATATTTTTCCCCTACAAGAGTTCGCATAACCCTAGATTCTATTACGAGATGTCATTCTGCACGACTTTTTAAAATCATTTATTTATTTATTGACGCCCTATTGGGCTTTTAGATATCGAATACAAATCTCATTTATAACAATAGTATAACAAATGTTTAAAAAAGATTACAAAGTATATAAATAAACCATTAACACAATGTGATAAATTAATAAGAATTTATCTAAAACTAAATCCACATGGATTACTTTAGAATAAAAACACACAAAAAAGCTAAGAAAAGAATAGAAACAAAAGAAAATCGAAAAAAAAAAGATTTCTCATTCATTATTTACATTTAAAAAATTGTGGACTAATTTGGCTTTAAATGTGGCGAAGTAATTAAATATGTCTGCGACATCGGTTAGTTCATTGCCCAACCTTTGTATTCTTTCTTACACAGAATTCAAAGCGAAGTTATTGTTGTAGAATAAAATATTCCGTCTGGTATATTTTGGAGGTACATGTATAGATAGCAAATTTATAGCGTCCGGGCAGTCCAACCTTGAATGAACAATTTTATATGATAGAAGGAGATCAATTATTAGTCGCCTTTCAGATAATTTCGATAAGTTAAGTTTACTGCGTAAACAGACATAATTGATTTCAATAATAGGAATACCAATTTAAAAATTAATAAAAATTAAAAATTTATTTTGAATTTTTTCAATTTGTCAACAATGAGAGTTAAAATGAGGACACCAAATGCTTGAATTGTATTCTATCATAAAAAAAAAAACAAGGATTGACTTGGCTACTTCCTCGAAAAAGTTGCATATGAATTTCCATATGTGAAAATCCCGATCCTTATCCTTTTGAACTTTTGTAATTTTATTTTAAAGTTTTCCAGCAGAATACCCCACATCCCCCGTAAACGTCCTTCATCCATCAAGGGTCACTTCATTGTGTTGGCCTCTTGCTTTTCTTTCGAACTCCTATTTTGACTGTCCCTATTTTGTATGCCATCGTTCGGTCGGATTTTGTGTTGCGTATATTATATTGGATACAACTGCTGATTTATGATAATGTTCTTGTATTCACTATCCAGATCCGGCCTTGCCGAGTTTTAAATCCCTTTCTGTAAATATATTTTTTTGGTATTCACAATGTAACGTATTAAATATCAATCGAACACAATATCAATCACCGTTTACTAAGAAACCCCGCAACTTTTCGTATTCCTTTCCGAAGAACCAACGTTCTCCACAGTATATCGGCTGTATATATCGGAATTATAATATCCACCGTAGTTTCAAGATTTCAGACCAGTTTAAGGGCGGGTAGTAATACCGCCACCCCGGGAACCATTTGTTGGATTACCAACACCTCTACCATAGGTCATCCCAAGTGGTTTGCAAATGATTTATGGGTTCATAGGGCGAGGAACGTGTAGCTCTTGGCGGCGGGTACGTCCCACCAACTGGAAAAATCCTCAGAGCCTTTCTCATCTTCGGAGATGCTGTTTGGAAGGTATTTTTACGAAAAAGAAGAAGAGGAAGTTCTGGGAAGGAAAAAGTATGAGGAGTGCGTAGCAGACTGGGGCTCAACATGTTCAGGGTTGACGAACATATGAATCCATCCCTCCTAATGCTGTGCAAGTCGAGAGAGTCGGTCTGGAGAGGTAAAAAGTCACCCTCAACCAGTCTCTCCCGATCCGGCCTACCACCCAGTGGCTGGGCAAAAGCATTCGCCGCCAAGACCTTGACAATGCTCACTCTATGAACCCGGGGGCACCTCTGCTAAGTCACCAAGCGCAGCAAACCACTTGGGGTGACCTATGGCAGGGGTTATGGCTATCCAATAAATGGTTCACTGGGCGACGGTAACCATATCCGCCTCTTACATTGCATAATATTGAGCATAACGGGTAGGAATTCTAGTATTTCCATTTGGATAAAAGGTCTGTTCAGACGAATAAATTGAATGTCCAGTTGGAAAAAAGGCTGTCTTAATACACAAAATGAATATCCAATTGGATAAAAGGGCTGCCCTGACTGAGAAAATATAAGACCAATTGGACAAAAGGGCTGCTCTAACGAATAAAATGAATGTTCAATTGGACAAACAGGCTGTCCTAGCCATCAAAATGAATTTCCACCTGGAAAAAAGAACTGTCAAAATGCATCACCATTTAGACAAAAAGGCTGTCCCGAGGACATGTTTCTTACAGCTGGAATACACAAAAACATAATAATTTGATTATTTCTTTTAAATTGATAAACTAATGTTTAAACATTAGTTTATCAATTTAAAAAAAAAAACAATATTTGACGACTTAAAATATTTTCACCGAAAAATGTAGATATAATATGTCTCGACGCCACCTAGTGAGAGAGTTAGCACTTACATGCCTTTCTCGTATAAAAATAAATAGTTGGTTGTTTGCAAGTGAAAAAATATAATAAGCGATAAGTGTTGAATGAAACACTAGGTATATATTGAATCATTTGGCGGGTAGGAGGTATCCCGCCGTAGCTTAATGGTAGAGCTCCTGTCCGGCAAACAGAGGGGTGTGGGTTCGAGTCCCGTCGGCGACATATATCTCTTCTCGGGAGAGTTGTCAATATTGATGAGTGTTTCAGGCTAATAATTATTGCTTATAATAATAATAATTTGATTATCTGTGATGCGATGCGAAAATCAAACTTAAGTTGTGATAATGTGAATGTTTGCAACTCCAATATTAGTAATATTTATATTTGTTTGACCTGGTTTGGTAGAGTTCCATTGTTAATTTAAATCACAACTCTGGTTTGATTATTATCATTGCTTCACATTTTGTGATTATCGAAATAAATTTAATTGATTGTGCGGAGATGACTGTTAATTTAATGTTTTGTCGTTTGTTTTTAATTGTTGAATGTGTAGAAATATTTAAATACCAATTCAAAATAAATACAAAGTATTTCGACGGGTCTTCTATTGTTTATATTTTTATGTCTATGTCTACTTTGTATTATGAACTCAAAATATACTATTCGTCTACTTAAGTGTATATACTTTGAATATATTATATAATCTTTAATTAAAACTCAGAATACACTCTATGTCTACTTTGTATTATGAACTCAGAAAACACTCTACGTCTACTTTGTATTATGAACTCAGAAAACACTCTACTTTGTATTATGAATTCAGAATATACTTTACGTCTACTTAGTATTATGAACTCAGAAAATAGTCTACGCCTACTTTGTATTATGAACTTAGAAAATACTGAATGTCTACTTTGTATTATGAACTCAGAATATACTTTATCTACTTTGTATATGAACTCAGAATATAAGGGTTGTTTAGAAACTCTGTTAATTTTGAAGGGGAATATAAGGAATACGGAGATTGCATATGAATTGAAGATGCTCAATGGATGTTTCGAAAAATTCCCACAATCATTAAAAAGGCTTATTTTTGCAGGTACCACGGCGACAGGATGATCAACTACGACGCGGGGGTGCGCGTATCTACCCCGGTGGGCGTCCCGACGGCTGGCGCAGGCTACGCTAGCGAGCTGGTGCTGCCTGCCGCCGCGGCGCCTGACGCTGGAGCCTACGCGTGTATGCCGTCCAACGCACGCTCCTCTAATGTCACGGTGCATGTTCATGACGGTGTGAATATAAACAAAAATTATCATTTTTCTTTGGCATTTTAAATATATGTATATATATATATATATATATATATATATTGTCCGGAAACTCGTAATACAGTCCAAAAACTAGGATATCTAGTATTTTTGCATCAAATTTAGATTCGATTTTTTTAATTTGAGCTTCCGTTTTCAAGCAAAAAATCTTGATTCTAGAGTTTCCGGAAAAAAGTAAAATTAGAATTGGAATGCTCGGATTGAAAAAATAAAGTTTTTTTTTGTTCACTATGTACCTAATTTCGTGAGGTAACATCATTTTTTACGTTTTCAATTTCATTGTTAAAAAAAACTTTAAGTGTTAAAAACTACACGTTTATGCACTTTAAAAGACATCAAACATTTGATTTTAATCCCCTAGCAAAGGAATTTTTTTTTTATATCCCAAAAATTTCAATTTCAGACATGAATTTCCTTAAAACGAAGGTTCAAATCACCAAACAAAATCAACTCCAAATGTTTCTTTAATGCATATTTTTACGCTTGTACTACGAAATTCCGTGTATATTAATCATAAATATGCATGGCGGTCTACTCATACGAGGGTCAATAAATAAATTTTTGTAAAGAGACAGTGAACGAAATTTGATTCCCACCATCCAAAACATAGTCTCCCTAAGTACAGGATATCCTAATGAGGAAGGCCATGAAAATCATTTTCATCTATTTCATATTTATATTTAACATGTATCTTCTAAAAATGTAAAAAATAAAATATATTAATTAATTTCGTATTAATTTAATCATTAATAAAACATAATAATTAAATTAATACGTAATTAATACATCGACCCTCTGGAATAACAAGGTTCCATCTGTTGCTATAACGTCACGCGATAATGAACTCTAAGGTAGCTTACCATAGATTCCATAACCGCGTGACGTTTCCGCAAAAAATGGAACCTTGTTATTCCAAAGTTTAGAGATTACTTACTTTTAACCACGTTTAAAAAACCTACATGTTTCGCAATGTTTACTTAGCAGGGTTTACTTAAAACACATAACAAAAATGGTGCCACAAAATATGTTTGCTGTGTTTGAAGAACGGAATAAAAAAATAAAATGTTTAATTTCTTATTCAATAGATGCGGCTTGCCCTCCTTTCGAGAATCAAACCAGAGTCGGGGGAGATGCCGGGCTGATTGTCCAATGTCCCCTCGCCACAAAGGACCGGCAGGAAGTTAAGAAATCTCCATCGGAAGTCAACGGCGTCCACTCTCCCCGGCAATTGGTCACATCCGGCCCTCTTCTGGCCGCCTCCCTCGTTACTGCAGCGCTCCTGAATTGCAGATTTGCATTGCTCCATTAACAGTGAACTCGGGTGTAACTTGAGTTTCGAATTCGCAGACTTATAAGTGGAGCGTATATCTTGTTATTACCATATCTTATCCTTCAGTGATACTAATTCTCGTGTCCTTATAAATAACATTAATATAATAACTTACTGAAATACAGTTCTATTAGGTTTTATAAATTTAAAAATATAATATTACAGTATTCTAATAATAACTAAAAAAATACATTCAAAGTGAAAAAACCGTTATTGAGTAGGATATATGTTTTAGAAAAAACTTAACATATGGTTATTATGTCATAAAAAACTCACGAAGTGATAAAAATCATTAATGTCTTTATTAAAAAACAATGTGAAAATTATTAAGAATGTTAAAGGTCCTTTGGTTTTTTCGGAAAGAAATAATGATTGTAAAATATTTATCATAATATTATAGTCTATTATTTATAGATCAACTAATTTGAAGTTCCTGTATTGAATGCGTTTATAAACATAAATTTTAAATTGTGTAATTTTATGTAAACCAATAAAAATAACAGTATTTAAAAACAGAAATGTTTATCAAAACTATTTTTAATTATTATTATTTCTGTTCAATCATGGAGATCCTTAAAAATATTAGAATGTTGTAATTTTTTTAATCTTCAAACTTAAAATAAAAAAAAAATTGTAATAATACTAATAATTTGATGATTTCTGTAGCCCCGTTTTTGGGACAAATGAATTCAAAGGCCCTATTCAAATAATTATATATTATTTCTACGATCTTTTTTTTTTTTACAGAGAATACCTCACAAGAGTCTTAACTACTCCCGTCTGGAGCCAGAGAGACTATGGCATCCCCAAATGGGGTATGTTGTGAGGTTGAAGGTGAGTGGGGAAGGGAAGGAGATGGGGAATAGGAAGGTGGGGAAGTACCTGGCTATTCAGATCTAGTCACTAAACACGGCTAAAGCCATTATTAAGCCACGTTTCCATTCTGAATGGTGGTCTTACAACAGGGCGA
Source organism: Limnephilus auricula (assembly GCA_951813805.1). Taxonomy (NCBI): domain Eukaryota; kingdom Metazoa; phylum Arthropoda; class Insecta; order Trichoptera; family Limnephilidae; genus Limnephilus; species Limnephilus auricula. The sequence continues at coordinate 23,338,996 of OX638406.1, read as the reverse complement.
TACTGAGAATTCCACTCTAGAACGTGCCGCAAATATAGTATATACTATTTTTATTAATTAATTGTGAAATAACAAAAATTAATCAAATAAAATGTATTAGCGCACGCCAGGTTCGAACCCGCGACCTTCCGATTGGGAGTCAAGTGACTTACCACTCGACCACGGACGGCCGTCTTAACTTACTTAACTAACTACAAACTAGACACACCATTACAACAACTTAAGGCTAAAAAATTGCATCCACCGGCTCGTTAATCACTGAAACACACAAATAACGCGATGCTGCGTAAAAATTTACATTATATATTGTTTTATTTTTAGAAAATATACAGATTCATACTTACCTTTGAGATACTCGAGATTAAAACTATTTATTGTTTATTTTGAGACATTTAGATACAGTTTGCACGCAGAAGACATACATGGGAACATATGTTATTGGAAAAGCCATTATTTAATCCTGGTATACATTTTAATAATTTATTTTTTTTTTAAAAAGAAAGACAAACATTCCCGGGTTAAGAATAATCCCACAACATTTGAAAATCTCCTACTACCACCTCACTAAGCGCAAAGTTGTGATGGAGAACTTGGCCAGCCGAGGAATCGAACAAGGGACGCCTGGGTGGGACCCAAACGCGATTCCCACTCAGCCACAGACCGATTATAAGATGTTCTTTTAAGAACGTATCTTAAGTTTATACTTAAAACACGATGTTTTTATAACATGTATTTTCCTCTTATTGATTTGTTTTCCAATAAATTATTATATAGGTAGGTAAGTACTTACTGTAGCAATACATTTTTCCAAAGTTTTTTTTTTAAAAACAATTTTATCATTTATGATACGAAAACCCCCTTAATTGGTTAAAAAAAACCTGTCCTGATATTAATGTCCTCAATTATAAACAATTAATATCTCTAAAATACGAACAACTACCAAACATACGATAATAAATTTAAAATAAAAAAATATACCTTCAGATAACTACGTTATATTCCAACGTAAATTCAAAATCGAGCATCCGTAAAAAAATACGTTCGTTATGTTGGTGTTTTTTTTAACGTTTTAGCAGCTGGTACCGGCCTAACCATTTGTAATACCAGTATAAAGTGGAGGCTATTATTAGGGACTTGATATATGGATGAAGGCTTTTTTTATTCCAACCCTCTGCCTGTTTTACAAAGGGTTCAAAATGATTATTTCCATCATAAAATATATTTGATAATCTCATCAAATAAATTCTATTAATTGACAATATCACATTACAAACAATTTTTGCAGATTATCACTTATCATTTTTTGTACGTAATGAATAACTTAAAACTAAAATGAAAGACATCACTATCCGTATTAATTAAAAGAAACATTATTCTTATCAATTAAAGTTTTCTTAATATCTAGGAATCAGTAACCAAATACAATATACTGGTATATCGAATGATAAAAAGCAGGTATATTTTCCACTGTGAAAAGAACTTTATTATGCCTACTGTGTACCTAGTAATGTTTTTGCTTTTTTTATTTTTTTTTCTATGAAATATGAAGTATTTTATTATATTTTTTGATTTTATTAGGTAGTTCCATAAAACAGGCACGATGACCTAAACATATTCACATTAACTGAACGCAGTGAAGTCCTGCTTTAACTCGACTGTTTTTCATATTTTCTGTCTGTAAATTTGTTCCGCTACCAGTTCATGATGGTTACAATTTTAATGGAATGAATTATGAAAATATTCTTTTTTCAAGTGTGAAATCGTCGTGTTTATTTGCATTTCTCAATATTATGATACTCACCTGTCTGAAGAAAGTTTGAGAAATGAATTGTCGTTGAGAGAGTGACGATTATTTGGACAAATTATATAATTCCTAGTTTGGAAAAACAATGTTACATGGTTTATAATAAATTAGGTAGATATTTAGGTATGTGCTAAAAAACCAAACTCGTGGTTTCAGAAGACATTTTTAAATAAGGGAAAAATAGAAACATACTTTTTTTAGAAGTGAGGAATAACGTATTACAATTTTTCACAAAACTAGTCATAATATTGAACTTTAAAAAGTAGGCTGAATTTATAAATTAATAATATTGCTCTGAAAATGGCAAAATATTCTAATATATTATCTACTTGTTTAGATAGCAGATTAAAATAAATACCTATTTGATTTTTCGTATATCTTGATTTGAATTTCTTAGAAAGTAATTGTAAGATGTTCAATAAAATCATTAAAAACGTGTATAAATTCATGTATATAATGCGTATATTTTTCAAAAATAGAAATAAATTATAACAAACTAAGTGATAAAACACAAACCAGCTCTAAAAAATTAAAATTTATAAATATCTACACAAATAACTATAAAAAATGTAGAAAAGGCACAAAAAGCATTAGAGTGGACCGAGGGAGTAAAATCGGATATTCAAAATTATTTTCAAATAATTAAATTCGTTTATTTTTATTTTGAACTTAATATATAAAACCTCAAATTATATATTTTAATTAATAAAGACAATATAAGCGAAACTCAATCTAAATCTGAAACAGAAAACTTAGAAAAAGATCGGGTCACATCTGGGACTTGAACCCAGGACCTTCGGCTTTCCAGGCAGATGATTTTACCACCGAGGTAATGTGTCCTTATAGGATTCGGTCATATTTAACTGTATCATACTTCGACTAAGAACTACCAACATTGTCTTCATTTTCTTAACGCATACTTTATTGGCTGCTGTCTGTATTTATGATGGCAAGATTCAACTCGAACTAAATGCCATCTAGATAGTGTCAGGATAAATTATCCGTTTTGTTTAATATGCGACTTTTCTATTGACTTTTTAGATAAAATAAATTAATTATTACATAAAGATAGCATCCAATAAAATATGCGTTAAGAAAATGATGATAATGTTGGTAGTTCTTAGCCAAAGTATGATAGAGTTAAATATGACTGAATCGGATAGGAACACATTAGCTCTATGGTTAGAGCATCTGTCCGGAAAGCCGAAGGTCCTGGGTTTAAGTCCCAGATGTGACCCGATCTTTTTCTGATTTTTCTGTTTCAGATTAGATTGCGTTTCGCTAATATTGTCTTCATTAATTAAAATTAAATTCGTGTTTATTTTTAATGTGATGAATGTAGCGAGTTGGCCTGTAGGGAGAAGATTGTTGTGACTGCCAGCTCCAATAGTACAGGGCACCAGGAAAAGAAAAAGAAGATAAGGTCGACAATGCATTTGATTCCTGTAACAGCCCAAAAAGTAAAGTATTTTTAAGTTTAATGGAACTTGAAATAGTTCAACTGTGGTAAGTGTTACATTTATGAAGATAGTAGCTTCTGCCCGCAACTCTGTCTGCGTAGGATTAGTACTTCGAGTAATCTATTTTCTATTCCTAGGTCCCATCTACGTTTATACCAAAATTCTTGACCTATTTATTTAAAATATGTATAATTCTTGATTCGATTCAAACTATTAGGCGAGTACTTCAAATAAATTCACTAATTTAAATATTTTGCAAAATAGAATTTTGATTTAACAATCATTGTTTTGCAAAATGTCATTCTCAAATTTTGACGTTTTCTATTAAACAATAATTATTATTTTCAATAAATTGGAAATAAATAGCTCGCTTCATAAATTATATCATATATGTTTTTCTGATGTATGAGCTATATTATTGTAAAGTTTCATTAAAATCTATTCAGTAAATTTTGCTTGAAAGAGTAACAAACATAAATACATCCATACAAACTCTCGCGTTTATAATATTAGTAAGATTGGTAATAATCGATTGGTATTAAGAAAATCAACAGTTTACAATGTGGTTCATTTATTTATTTATTTATAAAATACATGATACACATTAAAACATTTACATATAAATGACATATTAAATCACCATACTAGGCAGCTGCTTGTTTTATGGTGACCAATTATATATAAGTTTAATTGGTTACTTTATGAAGTCTAGTGTAAAAATAATATGTTATATATGGATTAAGTATATAAACATGCTTGAAAATTGGAAAAGTTAAAATGAAGTTGAAAAAACTATAACAGAAAGTATAAAATACAAAAAAGAGAAGATAAAGAGTATAAAAAGTATAAAAGAAAAAAGATGAGGAATATAGATTTAACACATATTTTAATTCTTGTTTTATATGTATTCATGCATGCGTGTGTGATTAAATGCATGTGTTATTTACCTAACTGAGAAACCAATTATAGACTTCCTCGTTATACTATTGTATTATGAATCTAATAATTAAACAGTATTCTTACAACTAAGAAAATATTTTTTTTTGCAATGGCTGCATTGGTAGAGCGCCGCCAGGGTAAGACGTGAGATCTGGGTTGGACTCCCAGTTGCGACCATTATGTTTTATTATTTTTCTTTGTCTTGTTCATTTTCATATTTTAATTTAGATTATTATTGTTATCTTCTTCTTCAATGATTTTTTTTTAACGTTATTATTTTATTACAAGAGAGAGAAATTATGACCTCACTTATTTATTAATAATTATCAAAAGGGTGTTTGATTACAGCAGCTTTTACATTTTTTTTTTTACATTAACTCCACACCTGAGGAAAATAAATTCCCTCAGGGCCTATGTTATCTTTAAAGATACTGTGAGGAGGGTCTTTTTGAGGAGAGGGAGGAGTGAACGTGTTCCATATTGCAGGAAGGAGGAAACACAGAGGCCGGCAAATCGTTCCACAGCCGAGCTGTTGAACACAAGAACGAGTCGTTGAAGCGACCCGTTCTCATGTGACAAATGTCAACCCTGTACATAAGTTGGGCGCGCGTTTGGCGTGTTTCCCGACTACGCACGATCCCGAGGGGATCAATGACGCTAGTTCCTCGGAGCATCTTCCATTGAAATACCACTAGAACAAGGATAACATTCCCACCCGACGCCTGTGCTCTAAAGATTGCAATCCGTTTGTTAACATAATAATAATCAGAGCGTCGTTTTTGTGAGAAATCACCTCAAGGGCGCAAGATTGGAGAATCTATAAAGCGGACTGCCCGTTTCTGCACAGAGTCGATGGTTTTTTTCAGATACATTGGGGCTGCTTACCAGAGATGGCTGCCAGATTCAACCGTGGGGCGTACTTGCGATTTGTACAGGGTTAGCGGTTGTGCACTATTAAATTATCTGCGGGTCCTGTACACTACGCCCAGTTTCTGAGAGGCCAACTTAACTCTGGCCTCGATGGAGCCCCCGTACCTGAGCTGGTCTCTTAGAGTTACACCGACCATATCAATGGAGGACCTGTTCGAAAGAATGCTACCGTTGAAGGAGACTAGATTGTCATTTCGATCCCTTTTAGAAGGATTTAGGTCATCACCAGGTAGTGGTCGGACGATCCTAAAGGCGCTGTGACCTTAATCTTGTAACCGTGGGGCACAGTGGTTAGAAATAGGTCTAACAGATTGAAGCAGTGAGTCTGGACATCAGGAACCCTTGTAGGCTCCTGAACCATTTGCCTCAATCCGTGGAAAAAGGCAAAGAATTCCGCCTATCGGCCCTCCTGTCTCACTAGTCATACCTTCGTCGAGACAGACATAGGAGTAAAACATACCTATATACATTAATAATACTTAAGTACTAAGGTTAAATTAACGTCAACATTCTTTCTTTGAGGTGGGTAGGTTGATAGAATAAACTTCCAATAAAAACAAAAAGAAAGACAATATAGTAGGTTAATCCAACAAAGAGGATACTATTACAAAGGTAGAAAGAAAATATGTTAATGGCTGCAGTTGCCAACTTCAATAAGAAAAATAGGACAAACAAACTAAACTCTGCGCACCTAGACATTGATGGCACGAAATCACCGATATACGTAAGCGAACATCTCTCTCCCGCAAACAAGAGCCTGCCCGCAGCTCCGAGGATCAGAGCCCAGGAAACTAATCATAAATTACCTGACATTCAAAATTTTTGTTGGTTTATAGTTAAATATATATTATAATAAATGTTGCATGTATAAAAGGGGAAGCTCACAATGCGTTTCGCTAAAAATTACCTTTTTAATAAACAATAATGAAGTTAAATAAACAATAATATTAAGAAGTCTTTTAAAGGATAAAACTGAAAATCATTAATAATTTATGACATCTTACTCGGTTGTCCATGAGAGCATAGGTAATAAAATTACGTGTTGCCTTCGGAAAGCAAAATAGCTGTCACGCGTAAAATTAATAATAACATTTTTAATTTAAGTCTATAGGAAACATACCGTTGTGTACAAAATCATTTAACATTAGATAGTGGATAGACATTTAACATTACATAGCAGAGCTTGTTTACAAATGAACTGTTTTTATCAATTAAACAATAATAATATGTACATAAAAGAAATTAAAATTAAAATGGAGTTCTACAAAAAAAACTTATTAAGAATAATTACTTTAATTTCATTTTTTATTGTACAACAGAATATTAATTCCAATTACAATACAAAATTTCATATATTCATATCAGCATTAAGCTAGATGACTCTTCAATATTTTTTAAAGTCATTTAGTTTATAGAACAGTCCACATTCTTTGCTAGTTCTTTTAAGTATCGACTTCGGCTGTAATGGTCTGGTACAAATAGATCATAGCATCTTGAGAGGAATGAGCTATCGATAAAAATGTTCTAAATTTTGAAAGTCATTATAGCTAGAATTGCTTTTCGCCTAGTTTCCAGATTCACAGAATTATTTTTCTTAAGTAAGTCGATATGGTGCATGAACCTAAGATAGGTTCCATGCCTCCGCATATAGACATACCCGAGGAAATGTCTCTGGATTTGCTCCAACATAACAATGTGATAATTAAAGTAATTTTGAAAAAACCATCCAAATTTTCTACTGAAATTCTCTTTTCAATATTCAATGTACCTACAATAGACAAAATATATAAAAAATATTCAATTCTACAAATTTACAAAGAAGTACAGTTAAATAACTTACCATTCCATTCATCAGCGAGATATCAGAATACTATCAAAATCCCTAAATTTAATACAAAGCACACACAAAATACTTATCTCTATGTAGGTATAACATATTATAACAAACTACCATTATATCTGAAAGTTATCAAAAATATTCAGGAATTTCAGCAAAAATTAAAAAAATACCTAAAACAACTATAAGAGTCTATATCTCACTATTATTATTATTTCTTTTAAATCCTTTATTGATAAATCTTGCAATTTCTTAATTATGCCTTGTGTTTTGCCATAATGTATTATGTATTTACTTTCACACATGATATTGTATAATTGAAATATAATTGAACTAAAATTCCCTCACCAAACACAAGAGCCTTGTCTCTCTTTATAGTGAGGAAAAGCTATTCTTATCCACTATTTTACCACTGTATAAAATGTAAAAATTGTGTATTTATTGTAATAAAAACCTTTAAATATTAAATAAAAAAAAAAAAAAAAAAAAACTTCCGGTGGTACGGTGCCCAAACATCGCTCGCGTACTCCAGCTTGCTTCTTAGTATGCAGTCAAACAATGCTAATAGAGCATCTCGGTTATTAAACTGTTTGCATGTCCTGATGACGAACCGAAGAAGTTTGTAGCAAGACTGAGTGAGCTGTGATATCTGATCAGAGAATTTCAGTTCGGGGTCAAAGACGACACCGAGATCCTTCACGGATTTTACACGTGATAGTGTTTCGCCCTTTATCTTATAATCGTATAGTACAGTGTTTAGAGAACGATTGTAGGACATAGTGACACATTTTTTTGTGTTGAAGTCTAATCTGTTTATCAACGACCATTCAGATCAGCTTGCATGAGACAATCTTGTTGGGAGCTTATTTCTATCAGAAATTTGACTGCTAACAGTAGACATTTTTTGCTATTCCTAACACTTTTTGGATGTCATTTATTAGTATTAGAAATTGTTTGTGTGTAATATCTAGTTGTCTTTACATTATATCTGTTTTCTCAATCACACATTTAATTTGCTTAATTTACATTCATAAATATTTTTCATATATGTTTTCTTTTTCCGAATGTCCACATTTTTAGCACGGGCCACTGTGGTTTTTTAACAAATTTATACAAGGTTGTAAAACCCAAAAATATAAATTATAAGTACTGCCTTAAAGGTTCTATCTTGAGTTCTTTATTCCAACGCTTGAGTAAGTACGTACCTACAATAACTTCACTTTTAATGATCTTCCGTCTTCTTTTCTTTTACTTTTTCGCTCTTAGCAGTTCGAAACTTAAACAAATTAAGTGGGGATAAACAAGGGAAGAATTATGGCAACAATGAATCTCGGGAGTTTTTTTTTCCTTCCTGGCTTAGCGGAGGAGGCTGAGGGAAGATTAATCACGACGAATTCCCTGAAAAAGGATTCGGAAAAAAAAACCTCGCTACTTCTCGGGGAAAATAATGCATTATGCAAAATTAAGCAATTTAAAGAGAGTAAGTGGTGCTTCTTCACAATTAGATACCTATTTTGTTTTTGTGACAATTGGAATAAATTTCTTCTAGCTCTTACTAATTTCCAGAATTTATCTGTATTTAAATAAGCATTGAAATCAAAATTATATATAAATCCATACCATTTATGAATCGCAACCTCTTTTCAGTATACTGTAATAAGTCGTGTTCTCAAGTTTCTGGTTATTGTTTGGTTCTTTACTGCAATTTAATGTTGGATGTCCACTCCAAATAATATTTGATGTCCACACCAAATAATATATGTCTGAACGTAAACTGCCTCCAGTTTTATATTATAATTTTGTTTTAATCTTTTCTTCTATGCTACAATAGCACCATTATTATCTATAATTATTGTGCTGTTCGTGTTATTGTATATATTTGTTCTCTCGTCATGGCTTGCTCTGAATATTTTTTATTTCATATTATTTTATCAATATTAAGTGTGGGAAAACGAGGTAAGAGGGTGTGGAGCACAGCTTCTCCAGGTAACAAACTGGAAGTCTGCCGCTGAGGACAGGAGGCGTTGGAGGCGAATGTTGCGGGAGGCCAAAGCTCGATATGGGCTGTAGCACCATCGAAGAAGAAGAAGAAGAAGTTAAGAGAACTTGAAGTGAAATAACATTTTTATATTACCCAACCGTGGAATAAAGTTTTAATATATCCCTGGTTAGTCCTTTAAGTGGAATATTTCATTTTAACCCTTCAAAAATTTGGAATTTTTTGTCTGAGAGTAAAAATATTTCCGCTTTACAATAAAATCCAAACAAATTAAACAATTGTGAACGTATCCGAAAAATAAAAACTGTTTTCGAAAGCTAATAAAATATACCAGACAAACCTAACACCATGAACCCGGGCACCCCTGCTAAGCCACTAAACGTAGCGACCCATTTGGAGTGACCTGTGGTAGAGGTGTTAGTCGTCCAATAAATGGTTCCCTCCCAAATTGAATTTGTTAACTTAATTTAGTAATTATAATGTGCGTTAATGTAAGTAATGTGGAAATCCACGTTGGTGATCATAATTTAGGGGTAACAACAATAAAAATATGTTATTTAAAATCACTGGAGCGACAGAGTAATTTAAAACTTTTTTCTCGGATTGCTAAAGGAAATTTTTCCATCCACAATAAAAAAAAATCACATCTCCGAATTTGAATATGGATACATACAAACCGATTACAGTTCTATATAGGCAATGAATTCACCTATCTTTTGTCTATTACCGCATATTCGTAGGAATTATAAAAAAATATTATGAAATCGTTAACTTCAAAAGATTTTAAAGAAACTAGAGAATATTTACCACATTGTGGCAGCAAAGCAATCCGAGGCTTTGGAAATAGTGCTGTAATATGGCAAAAAGCGTTCGAATGGTTATAGGATAACTAATATTAAAAAAAAATATTATTTAAAATAAAGTAATTTCAAAAAATTATATTATTTTCAGTCCAAGAGTGACCTTGTCAATTTAGTCTCCATGACAAAAGCCCGTGAATGTCCAGGATCGGAAGATGTTTTCCGATTGTCGAATTCTCCAAGTAACCAGTCTTCACAGTCCAGAAATAATGGCGTTATTCACGAGTGTCGAATCTGACATCCGTCAGACCAGGCGAAGTCCAATGCTTTCAGCTTTCTTGGAATGAATCTTGCCCAGATTTGAAATCCCGAGATTTGCCAGGAATGAATCTTGCCCAGATTTGAAATCCCGAGATTTGCCAGGAATGAATCTTGCCCAGATTTGAAATCCCGAGATTTGCCAGGAATGAATCTTGCCCAGATTTGAAATCCCGAGATTTGCCAGGAATGAATCTTGCCCAGATTTGAAATCCCGAGATTTGCCAGGAATGAATCTTGCCCAGATTTGAAATCCTGAGATTTTCCAGGAATGAATCTTGCCCAGATTTGAAATCCCGAGATTTGCCAGGAATGAATCTTGCCCAGATTTGAAATCCCGAGATTTGCCAGGAATGAATCTTGCCCAGATTTGAAATCCTGAGATTTTCCAGGAATGAATCTTGCCCAGATTTGAAATCCCAGGTTCAGTAGCTACATTGCTAGTTGGGGGACCGCAGTGACCCAACAAATCCAGAATTTTAAATATTGACAATATTCAATATAAATATTTCAACGATGGAAGCGCCACACACCAAAACCATAGATAAAACACATGTAAAAGGATTCTCACACCTTGTTAAAAAACCTTTATCTAAAGCAGGCTTCACGAGAAATTATTTACCTAATTCCCAAAGTCCGTCAATGAACTCTCCATACTTTCCGAAGTAATAGTTGAGAAATTCCTGCAGCGGTAATTGATAGACCCTAATGAAGATGCAACCGAGGCCTTCTTAGTTAACGGGATTGAACTTTCGAGAACTGCTTTGACTGTAGTTAGTTTGCCAACTATTTGCTATCAATAGGACCTGTTAAATTAAACGAAGAGTTGTGAAACTTACTTCATTAATCATTTGCAAAATTCTTGCATTGATTTCTGAGATTGTTAATTAATTAGCGCAGATCCACAGAAATCCGTAACAATGACGTGAAAAATCACGGGATTCTCAATATTCTTGTAGAAAATTTCAAATTTTTAAAATAACAATCAAAATAAAAATAAAATTTGAAAAAAAATATTATTTCTTCTATCTTCGCAAATTCACTCT